>JAMDHS010000002.1:0-572511 GCA_029717555.1 Peribolospora baueri
GGGTCCGCGAACGTTCCGGGCGTGGACTCGTTGAGGCATCCCAGGAGGGGCCGGGGGGTGGCCTTCCGGGAGCCCGACGGAATTTTCGTTCTCTCCTTTGTCAGGCCCACCCCATCTACCAAGAGTTTTTCCCGCCCGAGCTTCGCGGAACCCGCTTCCTCTCCCCACCGCCCGAACCCGGACCCGGACCCGGACCTATATCTTTGCCGTCCTCGTCCTCAGAAGCGGAGACGAAGACGAAAGAGGACGGTGCGGTTTACACGAGCTCGCACGTCGCGGCTCCGGACGGGTCAGCCCAGTCGACCGGGTCGTCAAACGTCCCCGCTGCCGCGTTGGACGCCACCCTCGGCCAAGGTCCCGGGTGCTGCAAGCGCGTCTTCGAGCCCACGGCGCGGATTGTCGACGAGGCGCTGTTGAGGGAATGGGAGGTGCGCAGGAACGGCGCCAGCCCCTGGTCCGGCCGGGCAGCATTGGGTTTGGGCCTTGGGGTTGGGGAGGCGCGGCCGGGCGGGGGTAGGGAGGACAAGGATGAAGGCGGGGGTTGTTGAGGATGGCGAACAGTTGAAGGGTGGTTGTTGAGTGTGTAAAGCAGGAGGAAAGGACAAGGTGGAGAACCCTAGGACTCCGTCCCCTCTTCCGGAGAAGGAGCTCTGCCACGTGGTGGGGAATGGATAGATCTCTTCCAAGTACCTTTGTCTTTCAGGGCCCAGCCGTGCTAGAGGTGGCACGTTGAAAGCACGCGCGGCAGAGATTGCTGTTCTTGATGTGGTCGACGGGGGCCAATAGATGCTGAGGGAGCTGGCCGGATGGTCCATGGGATGGACGACGTCGTTGCAGAAGTCGCTCAACATTGAGGTCGACATTCCCATGACCTTTCTGTCCACATCCAGCTCTGCTCTCGTCTTCTCACTGACAGATCAGACCGAGATGGTATCGATTGCAAGCACGAGGTACGAAGACGAAAGACAAGGTGCACCGCGCTCCAGAAAACAAAGGTGGCCAAACGAGGCCATAAAAAGAAAGAGACTCGTAATCGCCTAAAGAACGTATGTACGACAGCGGCACCTACGACGAATTACAGACCCGCCTCTCTTCTATCCTCCAGATCATCTCTCCTTCCCGAGCAAAAACTTCCCGCTGTCCTCCTTCCTCCCTAATCCCGCCGCACATTCGTCTCCGCCCTAAGTGACTCTTACCCTCCACTCCCTTTGTTATCTCGCTGCCGCCGGCGTCTCACTCGGAGCACCCGCGTTCTGCGACAGAAGACCGGCCAGCGTTCTTTGCATCTCCACCTGCGCGAGGAGAAGGGGGGCAGAAAAGAAAGGAACAAAAAAGAGGGAAGACCCGACCAGTAGTGGCAGCGAACGAATCGTGTCAACGCACGCATGACATGCTTCCATGTCATCTACCTCCGCGGAAGGCGGACACGATGTGAAGACGCTGGCTCACCCATTCGTTGTCGCGTGGCGAGGCAACATCGCCGATATCGTAGATGTACAGCCGCCCATCGGCGCCGCCCATGGCTGCTTTCCGGCCGTCGCGCTTGTCCCACGAAAGCTTGTTAAGAGCTCGACCGGTGCCGACGGTGGTGGAGAGGATCGGGACCTAAGTGCGAACCCGGCGGTCAGCGCCGTCCGTCTCTCCGCCCTACAAACTCTAGAACCCCTTTCACTCACCTCCGTTTCGATGTTGAGGTTATACAGGTCAAATTTGCCCGCTCCGTCAACGCTTCCGAACACGGCAGGGTGCTGGGGGTGCCACCGGACGTCGTACACGTAATCACCCGCCTCCTCGAAATTGTGCACGGGCCCAAGCACCTGCGGCGCAGTGGAGGGCTTGTTCAAATTTTTCGCCCGCCAGAGCTTGACGGTCCAGTCTACGCTACTGGTGAGAAAGAGGTCGGAGAAATCGACGGGCCCCACGAGCGGGTGGAAGTGAAGACCCGTCACGGGACCGGAGTGGGCGCGGTAGATATCCAGCTGATTCAGACCCGCCTTGCTGCCAGCGCGGTCGTACCGGTGCGCTTGGTAGACATTGCCCTCTTCCGTGCCCACCCAAAAAGTCGTTGTTTCGTTCTCCGGGAAGCTGAGACAGGTCACCGAAACCTCGTCGGTCTTGTTGTGAGCCGGATGGACCAGCTCGAGGCTTTCCTGTAAAGTACGGCGAGCAAGCGGACAAGCAAGTCAAGCGGTCAGCGAAGATACGCCAGAACCTTTCGGCTAATCGGGTTTTTTTTAGAAACCTTCCATTACCTGAGGCTTAGCCAGCATGTCTAGCATCCAACTGCACATGAGCCCATCCGTGCTAGCGGTGATCAAGTTATGAGCGTTCTGCGTTCCGACCATTTGCATGGCATAGACTGGGTGAGTGTGTCCGGCGGCAGAAAGCGGCGACTTGAGGACGGGAAGGTGTTTGGCGCGGGTGTCCCAGAGTAAAATCTGACCGGAATAGGTGCCGCCGATGATCAAATTGTTGTGGAAGGGCGAGAAGGATACCGAAAGCACGTCGGTCTGGATGAAGAAGAATAGAGAGACGTTCATAGTAGTCATGAGACAACAGGAATGATCGGCCAAGCATCCATGCGCTCTCCCAGAAACCCGCAACTCACTTGGGAGTGGAACACGAACTCTGGTCGTTCAAGTAAGTGCAGGTTCCAAACCGCGACGATACCGTCGGGCTCATTCACGGACATCCGCTTCCTGTTGTACGACGCGACGCTGAGTTCCGGGTGCTGCCAAGCGAGAAGGAAAAAAGAAAAATCCAGATGAGGAACCAAAATGGACCAAGGCAAGCGCGCCGCCTCCATACACATGCTCCCGCACGGACACTGGCTAGGACACTCACCTTCAACGACCAGTCGATATCCGTGATTGTTCGGTTCTTCGTAGTCTTCTCATCCCAGAAAGTGCAAACACACTTGACTCTTCGTCCTTCCGAATCATCCCTGACGATCGGTGAACAACCGAGCCATATGAGCGCACCCTTCCAGCCACCACGACGAGAACGAGTACAACACCATCACCAGAGTGATATTTCCAACAGATCCGTGATTCGCTCACCTCCCAGCCTCTCCGTCCATTTTGTAATCCTTCATGTAGTCGTAAGTGTCCGTGAGAGCGCGCTGGACGATTTTAGACGACTGCTCGACGAATTCAGAAAAGTCCGGCGCTCCATAGATGGCCGCACGCTCTGCATCGGTCATCTCTGTGGGCAAGGAGGATGGATAAAGTAGAGCATGGAGGAAGATATGGAGTGAGAAAACAGGGAATCGTCGCAATATTACAAGAGAGCTAGGCGACGCACCACGGCTCGTGTCCTCCTCAATCTCCTTCTGCAGTCTCCTCTTTTCCTCTTCTATCTCCCTATCCAGTTTCTCTTTCTCCGCCTGTTGTTCCTTGAGGATGCGCGCGCGGATCTCCCCCTCCGTTGGTCGCTCGTCATCGGAGTCGCCAAGGGACGTGTTGGCTGTCTGTACCTCCTTCGTATAGAGGACCTTTTCCTGCAGGCAAGAAGACCAAAAAGATTGTCAGGAGCCGGTGATATCGAACGCAGAAGGAGCGGAAAGAATCAGTGGGAAAAATCAATTGAAATGAACGAAGGAGTCGGGACAGGCCAAAGAGCCGCTGGACAAACCTTTTGAGGTTGTGGAGCTTCGGTGGGCTCGGTCTCCACCGCTTTGGAGACCAACACCTTGCTTGGGGCCACGTCAGATGTTTCAGCAGTCCCAGGGCCTCCTGTATCCGTTGTCCCACCAGCAGCGCTGCTTGGCGTCGCGTCTCCTGCCGTTCCGGGGCCTGTGTCTGTTCCCCCGCCAGCGAGGCTGCTACGGGAGGAGAGACCACGGGAGCCGACTAAAGAGGAGACGAGCTCGTCGAACTCGCGGCGAGTGGCCGCGGATGTAGAGCCCTGAGAATGGTAAGGCGCAGGAAGCGAACAACCAGCATACGGTAAGCGACGAAGAGAGCAGGAGGGAGCCAAGGAGCAACGGAGCGACGGAATGCGGCGGACCCCACCTCGCTCTCCTTCTGCTGCTGGATCAGCATACTCTTCCTCTCCTCCCTCGCCTTTCTCAGCTCTGCGAGCTTTGCCCGCTTGGCCTCGATTTCAGCCTTTCGTCTCTCGGATGAGGAAGACATGGCGGTGTGGGCGTGGTTTGCGCGATGAGAGGCGGAGCCAGGGAAGAAGGGAGCGATCGAGAGGAGAGGGGGAAGGTGACAGAAGCGCGTACCCGCGTCGACGCTCGCTCAAAGACCTAGCACGCTGAAAAGCTGCTCGACAGGGTGCTGAATGATGAAAGTCGCGACGGCGGCGGTGCGTGTGTGCGCTTGCTACTGTGGTTTAAGCGCTGTGCTGCTACTCAAGGTGTCGATGGGCAGCGCATCTACCCATAGACGAGCAGTCGCGAGCATGTATGTTCTTTCGGCCGGCTGCTGCGGCAGGAACGACGTTCACCTCCCAGGTCGCACATATATATATATGCTGGCTTCCTTTCTGGCCACGCACGACTTCGCGGCCACCTCAGCTCAGCCTCACGTGAATACCTTCCCTTTCCCCCAACCATGTCCCAGCGCGAGGCTGAACGGAGCCCCGTCGCGGACGCTTCTCAGGGCACGGCTGCTCTGACGGGGGAGGCCCCCCCTGCGAAGCGGACCGACCCTTCCGCCGTTGCAGAGGCGGCCTCCATGGCGAGCGCGTCAACCTCAGCAGGTCCTTCGATGAGGAGGCTGGGCACCTTGCACACACCCTTGTCCGCGGGAGCTGGAGCCGCCGATGCTGGAGCGAGTGGTGTGGCAAACCCCCTCAGGAAGAGCAATTACACTAAGCAAGGCACGCAAAAGATGACGTTCAAGCCGAATATGCCGCTCCGGAGGAAAGTCGAGGTGAAAGAAGTGAGTTGGCTTTTTCAGACGGAGGTTGCTTGCTTTGGAGTAAACTTCTTTCGGAGGCTTGGCTTTTTCTGTGCGCGATGTTCCATCCGGGGTAGAGGCTTACGACGTCTGCTGTACCTTCCGGCCAATTTAACGACCGTTGTTTCTTCGCGCAGGAGCCGACGACGGTTTCCCTAAGCGCAGGGCGAGGACGTGGAGAGAGAGGAAGGGGAAGAGGTGGAGAGAGGGGCCGTGGACGAGGCCGAGGGTTAGATACGGCCAGGGCCGCGCAGGAAATGACCGCGAGTGGACCATTCGCTCAGGGTCCAGCACTCGGAGGGGGTGAGTGTCTCGTTTCGTTCCCTATTGGACCCAGCCCTTCGTTCCGACAGACTTGCACGTGCTCATATAGAATCGCTGCGTTTCCCCCAAACTTCTCGCTTTTTATTTATGGCCCCATGCAGGAAAGAAGGCTCGTCCGGTAACCGTCAGCGTCGGCGGTTCCCGACCGCCTGGCCTCGGTCCTCTGGGAGGACCTGCCCGAGCGACTGAGAGCAAGCCGTTGACGTCGACGTCGACGTCAGACAAGGACCCAGACAAACCAGTACAGAGCGAGAAGTTCAGCGACGACGAAGATGGCATAGAGCTTATGGACATGAATACTGTGGGAGACCTCGACGAGCATGCACCCGTCAATCTCACCGAGCCTTCCGTCCATGCCTCCGTCAAATCTGAGGCTATGGACGATGCGAGCGAAAGCGAGGAGGAGGAGCTGATGGATGATCTGATGGATGACTTTGTCGCTAGAGAGGATAGCGTGAGTGTCTGCTCGCCAATTCCGAGGTGATCACTATCGGGCCAGAAACTCACTGCGGACGCGTTCTCTTTTACCACTCTCGATCCGAACAGGGACAATCCCCGCAAGACAAAATCTACCTGTTCCAATTTCCACACCTATTTCCCCAGTTCATCGACCCGCAAGCAGCAGAAGACGTCAAAATGAAGATCGACCCTGACGGGGCCATCAAAACTGAGCAGACGGCGGCGACGGGCGAAGGAGCCGCGGCTGGCACCAAGGTGAAGCGGAATGTCTCTTTCGCGCCCGGCACGGTGGGCGGGGAGGGAGCACCAGAGAAGGGGTCTCCTGTGGCGTCGACGACGGATGATGCTGGCGCGAGCGCGAGCGCGGTGAAGACGGAGAAGGCAGAGGCCAAGGATCCTTTGGCTGTGAAAGGGGCGAAGAAGGCAATAGGACCCGAGGGCAGGGTGGGCACGCTGCAGGTGTACAAGAGCGGCAAGGTGTGCATCAAGCTCGGGGATATTCTCTACGACGTGAGCCGTACATTTTCTTTCTTCGTCTACCCGGCGTCACCCTGCGTTCTTCTGTTCAAGACCCGAGCAAAAAATCCTGAGCCGAATTGCTCCCATATGGGTCTTTCGCCTGCTTTCCAATTCAGATCACCTCTGGCTCGCAAGCGAGTTTCCTCCAGCAGATCATGGTAATGGATCCTGAGAAGAAAAAGGCCGTCGTCATGGGTGAAGTGGCGCGCAAGTTTGTCGCGACGCCGAACTTGGATCGCTTGTTGGAAGACCTGAGCGTGTGAGAGCGGACGAGGGAAAAAAAACGAGTCACCACCGGGCGTGTGTTGCTGCTCGCTACTGTACTTGTACAATAGATAGATGGTCGACGCGTCGCTCCCTCCTTTGTGGAGATGAGTGTACCCACGTACGACGGAGCTCGAATGCATTCGGCATTCTCGACGTTCCACTCTTCGGCACGGCCGAACGAATCATTCCTTGATACGAGCTTAAAGTACAGCAAAAGGGAAAACGGGCGCGACCGCAACCAGGTCGCTCCGGAAGGAAGGACGAGCTTGGGGAAACCGGAAAGCGGGACGGAGCGTGGTACGCACCGCGAGTGGAGAGGAAGGAAAAAAAAATCAGAAATCGACGGGACGGAGAAAGGCAGGTGAAGGGCGGCACTGTATCTGAGGCGGGAGCTATCATCTTACACGACCCGCTTGATCCGTAGTGGCATGCCGTCCCCAGGTTCTGGGGGGGGGGGGGCAAAAGCCAGATGTGAGCGAAAAGGGCGCCATAAAGGTCGGACGTGGGGGAAGGAGAAGAGGCCGATTTCACTTCAAAACTCACTCATCGTGATGGCTGCCGTCGGAGCAGGTTTTTGGTCCTTGTCCACCTTCTCGAAGGAGAACCTGCTTACGAGCACGCTATAGGCCGCGCCATATGGGATTGAAAAGGATGGATGAAAAAGGGATGGAGGGCAAAGGAGAGATCGAGAGCTTTCAGCACGTACGCTCTCAAAAAAAAATCAAACCTTTCGACACGTCGACGCACGCCAAAGTCGCCTTCATCTCGATGATGCTCATCGCCCTGCCGATGCAGTGGTGCGCTCCCGCGAGGAAGGACTGGAAGGAGAACTGGCCATTGTAAGTCTCTGGCAGGTTCATCCATCGTTCTGGGCGGAACCTGGGGACGATGGAGAGAGTTGGGTAGGGTCGGAGAAGTGGGAAGATGAGGACAGACGCGGCGGTGTTGAGGTCAGCGAGCGGCCTTACGAAGACGAGGAAGAAATGACCACTCACTCTTCAGCATCGGGACCCCACGTCCTCCGATCGGTATTGACGACGCGGTTGGCGATATAAATAATAGTGTCCTTGGGCACCCAGACGCCGTCGATGTAATCGCTCTTTCCAGCCTTGCGGAACGTCATGGGGACGGGGGGCATGACGCGCAAGCTCTCCATGACGACGCAGTTAAGGTAATCGAGCTCCTTGAGCTGCCGGTAATCTGGTCGCTCGACCGTCGACATGAGCATCTGCACCTCGGCCCGGAGCTTGGCCTGCGCATCTGGGTGGTTGGCAAGAAGCCAGAAAGTCTGTGAGGGTGGGCAAAAGCAACAACACGTCAGTATGCGCTCTTCTCCAAACCCGCTCGACGTGATGACGGAATCCAGGCTCACCCATGATAGACCCGAAGCCGTGGTCTCGTGACCAGCGGCCTGGAGGGAAAGACAGGCAGCCACGCTCGATATGTCAAAGTACATCGCACACACACATGCCCGCAGAGTACTCACTAGGAAGGTCAGCTATCGACGCGACGTTGACGACGGGGAGACGACGAGGACGGTGACGAGCATGAGTACGGCACCCATCCACGAGAAAGAGCGGAAGGAGATCGCGCCAGGCCGAAGCACGGTGCGGTGCAACTCACGACCTGATTCATCATCATTTCATCCGTCATCCTATAGCCCTCCCCTTTCTCCGCCAACCTGCTCCGCACAAGGATACTCATCACATCCTTCTTGCCCACCGAAGGGTCCGTCGGGTCCGACAGGGCGAGCGCCTCTCGCATCTTGTCGTCCAGGATCTGCTGAGAAACTTTTTTGATGCGGTGCATCGAGTCCACGAACACTCCGACCGGGTCTGATTGCGGGAGAAGGGAGGGAAAGGTGAGAAGGGGGAACGAGCGAGGGAGGCGTTTTGGCCCCCGTCTTTTCAGCGCCCGAGGACGGCCCGAACGCTCACTCCACAGAGGATGTTTCAAGAGCGCCTGCCGAGCGCTGTAAGCGCCAGTTGAGCGGAGAAGCCGAGGGACACCGGGAAAAGTCATGAGCATGACAAGAAGCGATATGTTGATGCCTGACGGGGATGTTAGAGTCCACAGTAAGCCAAGGCTTTTTCATCGAGCGCGAGCGCGAGCGCAACGCAATCTCAAGCCCTTCTTTTCTTGATCGTATGTGGCTGGTCTGGAAGCCATCTCACGCACCGCTCTGCAAGCCGATGAGCCTTTCGTAGGCGTCAGCGCTGAGGAAAGAAAGCCAAACGAAAAAGGTTTGTCAAAGACCTCGACAGCGATAGAGTCCTACTGTGGCGCGAGGCACAAGAAACCTGGACGCGCACAGCTCATTATCCGGGTTATGGACCGAGTCGGACTTGTAGCCTGCATGTACAAAAAGTCGGAGGGCAGCGAACGGTCAATACGATGGCCACATGGCCAGGCCGAACCGAATCAAAGATTGAGTCGTCGAAACAAAGGACGAGGAAGACAGAAGGGCGGAACCGGTGACGCACCGAACGCGGTCTCGCAAATGATGTCGAGCGTCGCCCGTCCCATCCACTCGTAGACGACCAACACAGCCCCCTTGGAGGGATCCGGGAGGCTGTTGATTTTGTTCTCCCAGATCTCGACGAGGCCATACAGAGTCGCATAGTACATCTCCGTCTGTGCGGCTAGGTTCGGGATCGAGAAAGCTGGGTTCATCGCACGGCGCATCTGTGCGGGGAACAAAAGAAAGAGGGTGTACGGCCTGATGAGACTGAATGACGCTGACCTGGCACTGCGACAGCGAGGAAGGCGGAAGGAGACGAAGGGGTTTACCTGCTGGTGATCGTTTCCCTCAACCGTGAGCAGTCCGTATCCGGTAATCTGGCCCAGGGTGTTGCGAAGAAAGTCCGGCTGCACGCAAGGGAGGGGAAAAGAAGAGAACGTTGGGCGAGGGTCGGGTGAAGAAGACGAGACGAAGACAGCTCACCCTCGGATAGTCGTACGCGTCATCGACCAAAATCTTTTTGAGCGCCGTGCGGCTGGTGAGGATGATCCTCTCGATCCCGAACGGGCCCACGGCTCTGACGATGCCCTTTTCTCCTCCGTATTCCTTCACCCATTCCCTCTGGAGGATGCCGGCTTCGGATTTGAGGATCTCTGGGAAGACGCCCCAGATGGGGTGGCCGTAGCCTGGCCCGGGCAGGTGGCGGAGCGGGGAGAGGAAGCGGGGCCAGAGGAAGAGTTGGTACAGGAGCCAGAAGAGGCCTGGAGGCGGGGCGGAGCCAATGGCGGTGGAGGAGGGGAGCGATGAGAGGCGAGTTGAAGAGAGCCATGAGCTTGGGGTGGGTGCAAGAAAGAAGAATATAGCATGCAGAGGCTACTCACCAGCGAAAACGAGAGCGGGGACAAGATAGTGGAGAGGCACACTCTGCGCGGCTTCGAACGATCGTCTTAGGACGTCCATGGTGGAGTGCTAGCGGCGGCGGTGATGGTGGTGGTGGTCGTCGCGGCCAGCAGCCGCGACCGTACGTGCTAGTTCGAAGCTGGAGCGTTCAGTGAAAGGAGAGCAAGGGGAAAGCGGCAGGGGCGATGCGAGTCGGTGTGAGGAAGGTGGGGGGTCGTCAGGGACGGACGGCGGGCGAGTGGAAGCGTTGTTTCGGTATACGTAGGTCGGCCGACAACGTCGACGTCGGGTGGGGGTTATGGAAAGGGAGATAGATGGTCAGCTGGGAGGACTGTGAGATGCCATCTCCATCATTCGACCATCTGGCGCCGAATATGTGAGCAAGGTACGTTGACCACGTCGGAGCGGAGACGGAGACGGAAACACAGACGCGAGCTGATCGGCCGCCGACGCCACTTCTGTGCGACCTTGGCGGATCCATCTGACCCCCGAAGCCAAGTCAAGTCAGTCGGCGCCAAACGAGGGGCGAAGCGGGGCGGAGAGATGTTGCTGCTACGCTCGACTCGGGTTCAGGCCGTGCAGGATGTAGAACTGTATGTACTTGGTCATCGTGCCAGCAGCCTCGAAGACGCCCGGCAGTCGCACCGTTCATTCGAGCCTCTCATGTGCATCTCAGCGGACGAAGATGGATGAGGGAAGCAAGCGCAAAGATGCGGGGCCCACCGAAAAAAAAATCAGACGCCGGCGCCACGCCGAGCTGCACACTGGGTGGGGTAAACAAGGTATCACATTACAAGAGGGGGATGGATAGACGGAGAAAGAAGAGGGACACAGAGAGAAACAAAAAAAGATAGAACGACGCAAACGTTCGTCCTCGGTCCGCCCGCCAGCCAGTCAGTCAGTCGCTTGCCGACCGGCCGAGCCAATTCCACAGTCGTATACAACCAATCTCCCGTCCATCAACGCCAATAGCTGCTCTTACGCGCGCAACTTCCAGCAGGCACCTCGGCCCCGAACCCCACTTCCCGAACAAACATCCCTCCCTAGACGTCCATCCCGACTCCCCATACCTCCAAACCCAGACACTCAAACTTGCCCATCTGCTCCGCCGGCGAAGGGCCTGGGTCGAGCGAGCAGAGCACGTCGTTGTTGAACGCCGGGCAGACCGACGAGACGCCCTTGTCGAGCTCCGAGTCGATCCATAGGCCGTACTTGCCGTCGCTGGGGAGACAGGCGAAAGGGAGGAGGAACGACGAACAGAACGAACGTGTCGGCGGGAGCCATTCAGCGGGGCCTTTGACAGTGGCCAAAAGAAAACGGAGGGAGAAAACTTGGGGCTCACCCTCCACCGACGCTAAGGAAGTGATGCTCCGTGAGCGCCATGTAGTCGTTCCGCCCGGACCATTTGAACACTTTGATGAACCGCTTCTTTCCAGCGTCGGCCGCTTGTGCGCGGACTTGTTTGAAGAGGAAACTTGGATGGCGGTGGGTGAGGGGGAGAGATGGGAGCAGGTCCAGTCAAGTCAGTCAGCACAAGCCCGAGCCTCCTCGCCAACATGGAAAACGCCATCGAAACAGCCTGCCCGACTCACCACTCCCCGCTCCCATAATACCCGCTCTGCGCCCTCAGCCGCTCGTTGACAAAGGCGCCAAATACCCTATCTTCCGTGTCCCTCACACACACCAGGCACCCCGCGTGGTCCGCATCTCGGCCGGACATGGCCTCGCCCACCTTGGCGTACAGAGTGTGCAGCGACACGCCGTGCTGGTCTAGCGAGTACAGCAGGCGCCACGTTGAGCAGAGTTGGAGGCGTGGCGGAAGGGCGCGACGGAGCTGGGATAGAAAGAAAAAATCGGAGGTGGTGCAAGCGAGCGAAGCGGCTCAGTAAGGACACGACGAGTGCAAGACTTTCCGGCAGCGCAGTGGAAGAGCGAGCGGGCGAATGAACGGCCAAAGAAAGACAGAGGGGCGGGACGACTCACTGCATCCGTCATGCTCTTCAGCAGCACCTTATCGATCCCCTCCCTCCGCCCCGTTAGCTCCACCTCCCCTCTCAACCGATCCTTCACGCTATCGAATCCCCAGTCACCAGTATTCCACCTGTGACTCTCCCCAGCGAAGCCCGGGGCACCGGAAGGGGGGCGGTAGGAAGTGGAGGCGAAGGGCGTACTGTGAGAGAAGGCACCATGGAGGGTCGAAGGTAGCGTTTGAGAGTGTGTTGGCGCTGGGCGAGGGGATGGGGTGCGATCATGAACGCGTTGAGGGCGCGGTGGCGACGTCCGGCGGGCGACGGAAGAGAGAGAGTCTGTGGGAGCGAGCTGGCGAGAGGAAAAAGAAAAAGAAGCGGAGGGCGCCGCGCGTCGGTCTTCTGAACCAGGAGGGCTCGCCACGTTTCTCCTCTCTTCCTCTTCCGGAAAAAAGAACGTCGGCAGCCCCGCCTCCTTCCCGCTTCGACGGCCCCCATCGGCGCTCGCCTTCACCTCCCCGCCGCTCTTTCCATTCTGTTCGTGCGGTCCTCCCCGCTCTATCGGGAGAGGATGAGTGGTAGCAGGCGCAGAGGCAGAAGAAGAAGAAGAAGTGGAAGCAGAATTGGAAGCAGAGGCAGAAGTAGAAGGAGGCGGCGGAGGAGGCGGGATTCCGGGGCCGACCAAACCAGCGGCGCTCTCCTCGTATCCGCCATAGTTGGTGGCAGCACCAAGAATCTGGCTGAACCGCCTGCTGAGACTTCCCGCCAGACTTCCCGTCCAGGAGCCACTGCCCCAGCCTGATCCGGACGCCGATTCCGAGCCTCCTCCAGGGGAGCTCGGGAATCCATTACTCGCACCGCCTCCGCCCTCAAAAGCCCCAAATTCATCCTCCTCGTCGAAGGAATCTCCGCGACGATCACGGTGGGAAGGTACAGATACCAGGTCTGCACCCCAGTGCTGGTCTTTTCGCTGAGATAGGGCGGAACGGGAAGAACGCGGACTTGGAGGTGGACTCCGGCCAAGAGAAGCCCTGTACCTGCGTGCCGTCCTGTTCTGGCCCTCTAGGCTTTGCCTTCGCACTCTTTCGCTGAAGTAGCCTTCCGCGATACCCATCCCAGCGCGATCGAGTGTGCCAGTCGGGCTTTCTGGATGATATGTCTCGGAAGACGTGCGCGTCATGGTGGGCTCGGCGGGTGTGATGGGGCTGTGCGTTGCGTCTTCCAGATCCATCAGCGAGAACAACCGTCGGGGGGGAGAGTGGAGTGTCATCTGCGGAGGATCTCCAGGAGACAGCGGCGTCCGGGTTGCGCTCGAGCTGCGAGGCGGGGAAGGAATTGGGAGCGGCGAAGCTTCTGGTTGCGATGATGGTTCCCGCGCACATCCCTTCGCCGCCGCCTCGGACTGCTGCTGTTCTAGTCGTACTTGCGCCTCCGTCTTGCCCTCTGGCCTCGCGCTTTCCGTCGATGGCAACCTCGAAATCGGGCTCTTTCCTCCAATCCAAGCCTCGTCCCCATACTCCCTCAAGATCGCCAACCGGTTCTCTTCCGCCTTTCTAAGACTTTCCTCCGCTCTTCGCTTCCGCTCCATGCTGGCCGGCAAAGATGGGGGCGAAGATGATTCTGCGTCACCGAAGGAGAGAAGATCAGCGCCGGCAAGCGGGTCCGAGCCGGGATCGACGGACACATTTGGCTTGTGAAAGCCAAAGGCAAGGTCGAGGCTGGATGCCGACACGGGTTGGTGAGGGGAGGGGGGAGGCCGCGAGCCTGAAGCTTCACGACGATGCGGGTTGCCGTCGGCCGGGGACGGGCTCGCGCGGCTGGACGGCGACTCGTCGTCTGGGAGTGGTATAAGGGGGGCCACCAGCGTTGGCAGCGGCATCCCTGCAGAGACGTGATAGACGATCTCCCGCTGGAAGCGACAGATGGAGAAAGCAGCCAGCCAGTCGCCTACGTGGGGTGACCGTCAGAAGAAGGCTTGGAATGCGTCACGGCGGCTGATCGAGCGGGTCTGGGGGAAGGCCGTTCCTCCGTTCTCCGCCGGCCATATCCGTCCGGGTTACCGATCGACAAGGGGTCGGTCGTAAACAAATCGAGCTTCGGCGTCATCACCAAGTCGGCATCGAATACAAGCACCACCATCGTGACCATACAGAGGCGGAGGCGGAAATCAAGGGGACTCGAGAAACGGGGTGCCGGACGACGTCCTCCTTCGCTGCCGCCCTCTCATTGCTTGCCTCGGAGTCCGAGGTCGGTCGACGTCTTCCTCCTCACCTTGCGACCCGGGTCCCGTTCGACAATGGCCGACGATGACCTCCGGGATCGTTTGGCCAAGTTGAGAGCAGCCGCTTCAAGCGGCGCGTCGGTAACTACGACGGCGCCTCCGCAGAAAACGTCCTCCACTTTTGCAGTGCCCGGGGCCCGGCCCGGCTTGCGAGCAAGTGGTCATGATGAAGACGACCTGCAAGAAAGGCTGGCGAGGCTCCGAAGAAGCCAGTGAGTACTGATAAGGAACGCCTGCACATGACAGAGTTTTTCACAACTCTAAATATCTGTCTTGTTTTGATACTGCAGCTGCTCTTCCTCGACCGTGAAAGATGGCCCTGGAGCCAGCGACCCTTTGCACGCGAGAGACGACGCTCCACCGAGGTCGCAGGAAGAGGACGATGACGAAGTGAGCGCATGAAACCGTCTCAGGAGCGCACATATCCGACTTGGATCCGCTTACCGTCTTCTCAGCCCTTTTTCTTTCTGCCCCTACGGTCTTCAGCTTGAGCAATACTTGGCGTCCGAAGACTGGCTAGCAGAACACAACTCTGTCGCCGCCCACGTCGACACAGTCCTTCCCAGGCCCTCGGCCACATCTGCGGCCTCAAAAATGGAAGATGACATGGATACATTGCGCCGCATGAAGGCTCTGCAGTCACTGGCGGATCAGATTATTGGCACCGAGAACGCTTCGAACACGCAGGGATTTCGGACACACGGCGAGCAGGACCGCACAGGAGAAGACGAGGAGGCGGGGAAGGTCTTCGGAAGGACGCAAGACGAGGTGGATCTCGAGCACGCGCACGGGTGCAAGCGAGTCCAGGGCGTCGGCTACTTTGATGACATTGCAAGGACCTCAACTCTGGACGAGCAGAGACATGTGGAGGAGGACGACATGGTCGACCGCTTGAGGGACCTTTTGCACGAGGCTGCCAGCACGCCTATGGACGTTTCCAGCGCCACAAATGCCGGCATACCCGGAAGGGAGACGGTGAAGTCCATCATTACGGAATCAAACTCTCTTCCCTCATCAGACAACAAGGCTGTGCCGTCTGGCGATACCGTTCCGTCGACGCCCAAAGACCCTTCACAGACTCTAGCCCAGAAAAGCGTCTCGCCGCTACCCTCGATACCCTCTTTCCCGGACCTCCCCTCTGGTCCTCTTCGCGATGACGTCCGTGACAACAATGCAGACTCTTCCGAAAAGGAGGGCAAAGGTTTCTACGGGAATCCCGAACTCGACGATCGAGATCTTGGTGCATTCTCCAAGCTCGTGCGGCTCAATGCCAGCCAATATATACCTGGGTCTAGCCCGACGGCCGGAGCGAAGGGTGGAGGAGGTGATGGGATCGAAGATGGGAATGAAGGAGAGGACGAGGAAGACCCTGAGACGTGGTGCTGTGAGTATGTCCGTGTCGGCTTTTCCTTCCAAAGGCTCATTCGGACTCAGCCGTCTCATTTGCTTCCCGTCCGCCTCGTCCCACGCGCTCGCCAGGCATTTGCAATGAGAACGCCACGCTTCTCTGCCTTGGCTGCGACCTGGACAAATACTGTTCATCATGCTGGGCGGAGGGACACGAGCGCATGCACGGCGAGGAGCTTCGGGAGCACCGTACGGAGGAGTATTCGCGCCGGAGAGGGACGAGCTGTCGGTCAAAATGGGGCGGAAGACGAGTGGGAAGGGGGTTTGAAGGTGTAAAAGGCTTACTCGGTCTTGGTTAGTGACTCTAAGGGAGTCCAGATGGGAATCCTCTAACACGGGCTATTATAGTGCAACAGCCGCCAGCATCATTTCCGTCACATGCTTCAGGTTTATCTTCCCTCCCCGTTGAAGACCGTTTCTTTCTTGTTGAAGACCCTTTTCTTCTTGTTTTCATCACGCTAATCTCCCTCCACTTATTTTTCTGCCCACGCCTTTCCATTTTGCCACGTGGCATGACATTCTAGAAAACCGTTTCTTCTTGCTGCTTTATCCTCCCTCCCTGTTGAAGACCCGTTTCTTTCTTATTCAAGACCCTTTTTTTTCGCTACTTTATCCTCCCTCACCCGTTTCTTCTTGCCGGTTTATCCTTCTTCCTCGTTGAAGACTCATCTCTTCGTACTGCTTTAACTTCCTTGTTTTTCACCTCGCTAAACTCCCTCCACTTATTCTCCTTCGACGCCATTCCAAACAACTTGCAGCCTCATGCGCCAGAAAAGTCCACATCACGCAAGAAATCATCCTACGTACTGAGCGAGCATCGGGACTAGCCCGCCCTCGTACCTGACTTGTTTCTCGGGCCTCGCAAAGGGTAAGGAATCATCATGGAAGGCCTACAGCGGGGCATGAGGGTTTGAGAACGGAGGCGCGTCGCTATCCCGAGACAGTTTTCGTCTTACAGGGCGCTATGATGACGGCGGCGGAGGGCGCAGCGCACAGACGCGCTGTTCGGGGTTCTGTTCACCCTCGCTAGTCATCTGGATCCGTCCGCCTGTATGTCCACCCGTACGCCCCATGTATGCCCGCGTATCCGTCTATGCAAAGACTTGTTACAGTCCAACTTGTCTATAAACATAGAAGTTGTATAGCCCGAGGGCTTTTTTACAATATGTGGGAGGGCGACATATACAGGGCGGGTCTATGCAAAGTTGCCGCAGTCCTTGCCCCACAGTTGCCGCAGCCCTTGCAGTCGACAGCGTCCGTCAAAACATGAATTCCAAGCTTTACTATAGAGTCTGGCGTCCATCAAGACATGAATTCCAAGCTTTACTATACTATAGAGAATGTACACGTCATAACCATGTTCAAGAAGGAGCATACAAAGAGGAAAACCGCAGATGTGAGGAAGACGGGCAGAACTAGGCCGCAGTAAGACAGTTTACCTACATAGTCATGTCCGCTTTCAGCCGCGTAACCACGGTGCACGTGACTCTCAACCCTAACTACGCATGCCGAGCGTGCATACCTAGTAAGGACAGCACCCGTATCAATGCTTGCAATATGCGGGTAAGTTTAGTATGCATATAGACCAGTGTTTTGGCTGGGATTAGACAATGGCTGGGGACAAGCGGGAAAGGAAGATCGCTATGCACTATGCGAAGGCATACCCATGGACCTGTATGGTAACAGACGAGTTTGACTGTATTTCACTTTCACCCCTTCCGGCTGCCGGGGCGCCGTCATCGACCTGCGGTGCTTAAGATGCTGCTCACAACCGCAGCTCCTTCAGCGACCCTCTGCCTCTCGTCGAACTTTGCCCTCGCTGCCTTGGCCAGCGCCTCGGCCTCCTCCTGTATTTGCCGTGGGCTGGGACTGTCTTTAGAAGAGTCCTTTCGGTCGGAATCCTCGCTGAAGACAGGGATGGAGCCGATGCCAGTCCCGCGGCAGTACGCTGAGAGGAACTGGATGGTGAACAGAAGTTCGCGGAGCTTGGCTGAGAGAGCACAAGCAAAGGAGAAAAGTAGTATGCGTGTTCAGTATGGTGATTATCGGGATCTCTTAAACGGCGACAAGCTTCGAAAGGGATCAGAGGCCGTCTGCAATGCCAGCTTGCTGAACTTGCTCACCTTCCGTCTGGAGAGGGTCCACATCCGGCTCGAAAGCTCGATCGCTGGATCGTCAGAATGGCACACCAGAGGCAATGCAAGTAACTCCAATGAGAAACATGTTGTTGGACGAATCCATCCAAACCTCTCGCAGCAGCCAGAAGTACAGACGCCCGTCCTCTTCAACGAAAGCAAGACTGAATAAGAAAGAAAACTCACATTCCGTCAAACACCTCCTCTCCCAGCCTCTCAACCCAGGGAAGCATCTCGCTTCGCACCACCTCCAAGCTCATCCTCATCTCCTGGAACGGCGTCGGCACGCTACCGGCCCCGCCTCCACCGGCGTGCGCGTCGCCCACAGCCACGCCGCCGCCGCCGAAGCCGGCCGTGACGCTCGTTCCGGGGCCAGCTCCATGAACGTGAGCTGGAATGCCATTTACGCTACCCAATTGCTGTTTGCCCGGCGTGCCCACGGGAGTAGCTCTCGCAGAAGAAGGATTGGAGGATATGTTTGTTATGGAGGAGAGCAGATTGCCGGAGAGAAACTGAGGCGAGAAGGAACGAGCGGCGGCGCTGGTCGCCGTCGGTGTCGACGTCGATGTTGAGGGTGAGCCGGCGGCATAAGGGGATGAGCTTGTGCGATGGTCGGCCAGTTGATGGCGAGATAGGGGCATGGTTTCGGGGTCCCCTCGGCTTTGGGATGTCTAAACCAAGTCGGAACCCGCGCCGTGAATGCTGGATCCTGTGCCCACGTCCGTCCGTGATCGACGCTCGCAGGTAGCGGCGGCAACGCGCACGTGATTTCGCCCTGATCTGTTCCCACGGCGCCGGTCGGAAGAAGGCGGGCCTCTGACCGGTCACCACCTCGCACAAGCTAGTCAATCTTCTCTCAGGTCTTATTTCTATACAACTTCCTTGTCCAAAGCCCGCCATGGTCTTCTCTCTCGCCGCCCGCGCGGGCCCTCTCCGCCTCGCCTCCGTCGCTACCCGCACCTCTGCTCCTCGCGCTTTCGCCATCGCCCAGCGCCGTGGATACGCCGAGGCCGTTAGCGACAAGCTCAAGCTGAGCCTTGTCGTGCCCCATGACGTGAGTAGACCTTTTCACTCTCCACTTCTGTTTGAGTGGTGCCTTGCTGTTACTGTTGGAGAACCTGCGTGTGTTCGAGGTTTGGCAGGCTTTCAGGCGCGCCCTCATCTTTGTTGATGATTTGATTGCCGAGGCTCCGCGTTCTGGGCGATCGAAATGCTGTTGCCGTTCTCCCACCCAGCCTCAACCGCTCATTTTTCCTGTCTACTCTTTCGAAACTCTTGCTCTAAACCTTCTATCAGGCCATCTACTCCGACGCCGAGGTGACGCAGGTGAACGTCTCGGCCGTCTCTGGTGACCTCGGTATCCTCGCATCCCACGTTCCGACCGTCGAGGAGCTCAAGCCCGGCTTGCTCGAGGTCGTTGAGAGCAGCGGCTCCAAGAAGTTCTTCGGTGCGTGTGGCATTGTATGGAAACCGGCGAATGTCATTCAACTCTGGGGGAACTCGCACGGATCGCCGTACTCAGGGCTGATGATAGTTCGGCGCGTCTCACGCTTCCTTTGCCTTGCCCCTCGTATCTCTTACAGTCTCCGGTGGCTTCGCGACGGTGCACCCCAACAACAAGCTGACCATCAACGCCGTCGAGGCTTACCCTGTCGATGCATTCTCCCCGGAGGTGCGTCCTAGCCCGTGCGCGCGCACGCTCAATGGACCTGAAGGGCAAGTCCTGACGCTTTATCTTCGTACTTGCTCCCTCTGTAATCCGCCAGGCCGTCCGCTCCAACCTCGCCGAGGCGCAGCGCGTTGCCAGCGGTGCGGGTTCGGAGGAAGAGAAGGCCGAGGCCCGCATCGAGGTCGACGTCCTGACTGCCCTTCAGACCGCTCTCTCCAAGTGAACGAGCGCTCGACGCCTGTTGATGTGAGATGGCATACAGGGGCCTTTTATATGGCATCCGTCGTGTACCCAGGACGATAGAATGCAGGAGTGAATAACGAATGGCGCCAGGAAAGATTGCAGGTCAGAGTTGGCAAAGGATCAAGACTCGGACCCCGTAGACTACGGTTCTTTGCTCTTGCCGCTTTTCGTGAAAGCAATATGGCGCTTCCGAATGACGAGTCACAGAACTTTTTACGAAGTGGAGTACGGGAGCCTTTGGTGCGAAAGGAATCTGCCATCGGTGTTACCGTTGTGCTGAGAGTGCCATACATCCGACGACTTTGCTTTCGTAATGCGGGTAAATCTCACCTGTGGCCGCACCGACCGAAACGTCTGCGACCTTGCCTTGTGTGCCCTTTTTGTCGTCCCTGCAAAACGCTTCGCTCCTCGAGCAGCTCCGCGCCCGTTTCGCGGTAACCCGCAAGGACGCCGGCGCCGCTCAGCGCGCAGAGCGTTTCCGCCTCTCGGGTACTCGAGACGTCCTCCTTGTCCTTGGTTGAGTGTGAAGTCCGCCTCTGTCGCCAGGCTGACGTCACCGGCGACGGCGACATTGCCCAGGAGATCATCGAGGCCCTCCCTGACGCCCTTTCAGGAGCACCTTACTGATGCTTCCGTCAAGGTTGACCTCACCGACCTCTGTAGGCGTCTTTGCCGGCTCGAGTCCGCCCTTCGGCGCACATACTCTCGCTAGAGACGACGCCTCGAAGCTGTCACCTCTCGCCCCCCGTCCGCGCAGCCTAATTCTCCCCTCCCAAGGCCCCCACTTCCCCTGCAGCGAAACCTCAGGACCTGGCCCCCGATAGCACAAGTCGCCCGCCGTGCGGCTGGTAAACCTTACCATCCCTGCCGCACTGAACAAAAGGCCTTTCAAGATCTGGTCCTTCTTCGTTCTGTGGGCATTCTGACCTCGGATCTGCTACAACCGATATGTATCCGAAACCAAGCGGTTATCTATACGCGAGTCGCCGCCCCCTTTCAGGCGACGTGGAATGTCTGTTCCTCTAGGTATTAATTAAGGTCCAAGAATATCTACGCAACAGAATGCCTCCTACATGTGCCATTATTCCCCTCTCCTCTCTTCCCTTCTCCTCTCTTCCCTTTCGACGCAAGTTCCTATCGCATCCGCAACATCTCGTCGCTCCCACTTCTCGACGAAGCCGGCGGACTCGGATAGCTCCTCGTCGGATCCGCTATCGCTGCGCCGTTCATGTTTGCGCCGCCGGGCCGCTTCGAGCCCGCAGTTCGAGACGGCGGTGATGACGACACCGGCAGAGGTTGAGGAGGAGAAGATTGTTGTGTCACGCGGGAGGGGAATGTGCTCCCTGCGATGAAGGAGGAGGGATGGGGTTGGACGCTGTGGGTGAAAGCGTATGACCCAGGAGCTGGAGCTGCTCCTGGAGACGGGGAATGCCCGCTCAGGCCCCTGCCGAGTCCCAGAGAGAATCCGAACCCTGCTGGGGAGGAAGCACCCATCCCGTTGCCGTACCCGGCTTTCTCCCCTCCAAAGGCATATCCGTTCCCACTCCCCGAACCGTACCCTGCCGCCCCACCAGGAGCAGGACTGACCCTCCCCTCAAGAGCACGCTGATCGTCCAATGTGGAGGGTAGGACGAGCGACTGACGGCGCTCGTGCGCGCGCATCTGCTTCTCGCCGCGCGACACGTCGGATTTAGACTGATTGTAGAGGTAGAGACCGATGAAGGTCATGGTGATGCCGATGCCCTGAGAGAAGTGGACCGGCTGGAGGTGTGGAAGAAGCCGAAGAAGGAAGCATAGCACCGTCGTCAGTGATGCCGCCTGTGAAGAACTGAGGGGACGGGTAGCACGGTGGAAATGAGGAGGAAAAGGGAAAACCGCTTCACCTGCGCAAACCAGATGATCGCCGCACAGATGACGGCGATCCTCTTGATGAGGCTTGCAATCGAATAAGTGACCGGGCTGACGAGGCTGAGGATTTGGAAGGCGAGCAAGTTCTGTCCAAAATGGACGGTCCCGTTGACGAGGAGCAACCCAAGGATTGCGCCCACGTGTCGATGCGAAGGCGTGGGATCGTGATGGGGGTGCAGGGAAGGGTTGGAGACACCGCCTCCTTTAACAGGGAAGGTCACAATGTTGGCCGAGGGAGGGACGAGCGGCGTGCTCAAGAGTGAGCCGAGATCGGACCTGAGCGCCATAAAAGCGGCAAAGCGAAACTGGAGACTTGAGCGACAGAGTCAAAACGATATGTATAAGAAATCTCGCACTCACCATATCCAGATGGGCACCATGAGCAAAAGGGCCATTCCGCTCGAGAAGAAGAGAAGATTCAATTTGTCGAGCTTTCCGCCCTCGCTAGGAGTTGCCGCCAGGCCCGACTTCTTCGACTTGTCCTCACTGGGCAAGAGTTTTTTGCTGACAATGTTCTGAGCGACGAAGATAAGCGTGCTGCCGAGAGCAAATAGAAAACCGAGCGAGGACCCGCTCCTAAATTCGCGGGACGTGGCGAGCATGACGCCGAAGGTGAGGGGAAGCAGGGCAAAATAAGTGCGCGGGGAGTAGCGGACGCCAAAGAAGGCGGCGTATGAAAGCACTGTAAAGAGAGGAGAGAGTGCCTGTTGCGGAGCCAAGTGAAGCTTCAATCAGACGTTGGCCCTTGGCACAGTGGACAGCAGGAAGATAAGGAACGTGGATCACGTCAAGAACACCGACCTTGATCGTGTGTACTGTCGACACAGGCACCCTCGATATAGCCATGCTAGAAAACACATGCCCAGCAACCTGAAAAGCGGCCATGGGAGCCGTGTTCCTGACGATCTTGACCGTCGGCGTCCTGAGCCTGGTCATCCTGCACCCAATCTTGCCGGCGACGTCGCTGGCACACAGGAAGCAGTAGCCGCTGACGAACGCAAACTGCACGATGGTGAGCGTGACGGGAAAAGGGAATTGGTTGAGGACGGCTTTGGCGGTGTTGTTGGAGAGCGCTGAAGCAGAGTACCATAGCGCACAGAGGGCTATGAATTGGGCCATGTCAGGGGAGGTGAGCTTTGGGAGCGAGCGCGAGAGGGACTGGAGCCGGGAGGGAGCGGTGCGGACGGGCGCCGTATGCGGAAGAGGTGGAGGACGGGAGAGAAGGGAGTAGACGGCGTGGAAAATGGGTGCGAAGACGGAGAAGAGGCCGGAGCCTGCTCCCGTCCGCGAAGGGATGGGCATGTCGCCATCGAGAGACCACTTGCGACCGTGCTCGCCTGGAAAGGCAATGCGCGGCGGCGAAGGTGAGGGGTGGTACTGCTGGAAGGGGAAAGAAACTGGAGTGGAACGAGCGGACTCGAGAGAGCTGGTTGCATGGTTGGCACGGACGGGGGAGCGGAGACGAGAGGAAGAGTTCTGGCGGAGCAGGTCGATGCCGTGGTGGTGAGGAGGTGGGAGAGGGTGAGAATGAAGGAGCGTGGCCATGGCTGGCGGAAGGAGCAGGGCGCTCAGGCCCACGAGTGGCCGAGAAGGGGGGTCGTCAACGTTGAGGAGAAAAGAGAAAGGGAAGAGAGAGGGGAAGTGAAGAGAAGAAGATGGTGGGGAGGAGGAACAATTATGGCGAGGGGAGGATCGAGGCAGCGGAGCACTGAATGTCTCAAGGTCCGACCGAGACCGCCTACCTCCGCCCGCTCGATCATCCCCAACTCCATCTCGCCATCATTGGCGAACAGCGTCGGCAGTCCAACAAATCGTTCCCCAGCATGGACCAGCAGGCTTTCCGGGAGCTCCTTTCGACGCCCAGAGTGGGCTCTGGTGCCACTCCGTCCTCCTCGCGAGGCTTTTTTGGCGCCACACCACGACGGACCGCGGTTCCTGCCCAGCCTTCGAACGACACCGGAGGGTACAAGAAACCGGCGGACGACCAGCAGCAGCTCAAGCCGCGCAAGTTCAACAAGCCCAAGGCGAAGGCTCCGGATGGGACAGAGTACCGAGACAGGGCAGCGGAGAGGAGAAAGGGAAAGGCGACTGAGTATGCCGAGGTGGAGAAGTTGTTGGAGGATTTCAAGGAGAGGACGAAGGACGTCGAGGACAAGGCACTGGTCAGTTCCTGGTCGCTCCTCTTGTGCATCCCAGTGCCTGACAGTGGCCTTGTGCTCAATAGCCTTCGCTCGGTTTTTATTTAGATTGAGGAGCAAATGAAGATTCTTGGAGGCGACGAGAAGCACACCGTCCTCGTCAAAGGTGAGCAGGCTGACCCGCCACTGATCCGATCGGCCCGATACGTCCACTAACCGTCCACGGATAAAACCGGTCTCGCTTGCTTTTTAAACCTCACGCCTCCATCTTCAGGTCTCGACTTTTCCTTGTTGGCTCAGCAGAAGGCCAAAGGCCAGAAGAGCGCAGCGGAAGTGGAAGAAGACCTGGAAGCGGCCTTTACACAAAGTCACGCCTCTTCCCCTTCCTCGGCGCCCGCCGACGCCGGCACCGCTGGACGGAAGAGTCGAGAAGACATTATCGCCGCTCTGAAGCGACGACGTGGGGGAGGAGGAGCGGGAGGAAGCACGCAAGGAAGTGTTCCTGCGATGGACGATGAGTTTGAGAGGGCCAAAGCAGCCGGCAAGTTCAGGCCCATCGGAGCACCGAAGGAGACAGAGGCGGCGAAGGAGAAAAGCGCGAAGAAGCGGGTGGTCGTGGGACCGGATGGGGAGGTGAAGAAGTTGAGGAAGAAGAGAAAAGTCATCCCCGCTCCGGAGAGTGACCAGGTGGCTGATCTGGCCAAAAGGAAGGAAACAGAGATGGCCCCATCCCCGTTGCCTAAGGTCGCTTCTTCGAGCCGACAAGATGGCAGGGCTGATATGGCTGAGGCCGGCACGAGCACCATTCCGTCTGTTGCGCCGACCTCGCCAGGGCTCCCGCC
This sequence comes from Peribolospora baueri, assembly GCA_029717555.1. Lineage (NCBI taxonomy): Eukaryota > Fungi > Basidiomycota > Peribolosporomycetes > Peribolosporales > Peribolosporaceae > Peribolospora > Peribolospora baueri. Next base: position 24,428 of record JAMDHS010000002.1, read on the forward strand.
AGCCCCATCGGCTCAACCCATTTCAAGTTCCCAGTCACCGAATGTCGCCGAAGACACACCTCTCTCCACCACACCTCCCGCTCCTGTACCCGGAAGTCAGGCGTCTGCAGACGACGCTGAGGGGGAAGACATTTTTGCCGGTGCTGGCGACTGGTCCGGTCTGGAGGACTCCGGCTCCGACGAGGAGCGCCGAGTGCCGACGAAGGACGGAGATAAGGGCAAAGCCAGGGTACGGGAAGACCGACCTACAGGTGCCGGTACAAAGGGCGATGGAAAGAGGGATTGGTTTGCCACTGGAAGGAGAGCGGGATCCGAGGACATGCGTGTGGAGGGAGAAGAGGAGGAAGTTGGCGAGGCTCAGTTGCCGGGACGGCTGACGAGCGTCGTCCGTGGCGCGGGGAAGGATGCGGCCGGGCCTTCCGCATCGCCCGCAGAGGGACAATCTGCCTCTCGAGAGGGTGGCCATGGGCCCTCGCTCAAATCGTCCGCCTCCCCAAGAGCAGACGAAGAAGAGGAAGGAGGAGACGAGGAGCACGCCCCGAAGGCGTCCCTTCGCGGCCTTCTCTCCTCCTCCCTATCCGCCTCTGACCTGCTCGCCGTGGACGAGGCCCGGACAGCGGAAGAGCGTCGTAAGGAGCGGAAAGAGTTCTTCAAGACGGGCAAAAAGGCTAAGGGCAAGATGAACGAGAAGGACAAGCTGAACAAGGACTTCCAGGAGCTCAATCAGTATATGGAGAAGAAGAAGAAGCGCGAAGGGCTGAGTGGCGACGGCGGGTCGGGATCAGCAGCGGGTGAGAGAGATTGAGAGGAGCTCGGTTGGAGATTAGGAGGGAGTGCACATGGATTTGAAGAGAATGAGATTTCATGTTGACGTTGTTGGAGCGCGTCATTCCACCACCCACCCTACCGTACTGTGATCCATCACAAACGAGACGAGACGGGAGAGTCCGAAAATGCAAAGTCCTTTCCATACGAAATATAGACACCGAAGTAGGGATGAAGGACCAAGGAGGACGTGCACGACTAATTCTGGAAGACGAGTCCACCGCCGAACTCCCCAGCGCCAGGATACTCGACGATCTTCTCGAGCTGAGCGACGGCGGCCGTCGTGTGGTTGGCGTGCTGCGTCGCGTCGGATGCGGCCTCAAGGCTACCGGCCCGCTCTCCGACCCACTCGTCCATAAAGCGGAAGATCTCGTCGTGCCACCGCAGCGAGTTGAGCGGATCGATGACCCAGTGATTCTCCTCGGGGAAGTAAACGAATCGGCTCGGGACGCCCCTCCTTTGCAGCGCGTTAAACACCGCCAGACCTTCGCTCTCCGTGAGACGGTAGTCCTTGCCTCCGTGGATGACGAGCTGCGGCGTGCGCCAGTTGGAGACGAACTGGTTGGGCGAGTAGCGGCGGTAGTTGGCAGGAGCCTCCCAAGGCGTGCCACCGAACTCTTGTTCGGCGAAGTAAAGCTCCTCGGTCGCATAGAAGCCATTTTCGTTGGAGAAGATGCCATCGTGGGAGCTAAATAGCAATGTCAAGTAGGGAAGACAATGAATTAGGTTGGTCCTGAAACATACCAGGCATGTTTACTTGAAGACATTGAACAACGTCATGTGGGTTACTCACATGATAGCTTTGAAGATGCCGCCTGGGTTGTGGCCTTGAATGAAGTTTGCCATGTAACCTCCTACAACGACGTTAACGACGAATGAAGGTCGGACAAATAAACGAACCAAGATCCGTCAGCTCTGCGTGATGCGCAGTTTTCGCTTAGCACCAGATGCGTCTGAAGGCCTCCCTCCGTCAGCTCCTCACCGATCGCTTCTCACATCGACTAGAAAAACCGCCTCACGCACCATAAGAAGCGCCAGCAGCGACGATACGCTCCACATCAACCTGGTCGGAGTAGACTTTGAGGAAGTATTCTAGGCCCGCCATGAGATCCTTGTACGGATGATTGCCCCAGTTCTGCTGAATAGCTGTGAACGAGCATGCGATGGTGGGCAAAGGGAAAAAAAGGTCAAGACGAATCGGGTTCAATCCGTACGCTAGAGTCGATGGCCAACGAAAGTGTCAAGACGCACCGTCCGTGAAAGCTTGTCCGTACCCGGTCGACCCAGTCGGGTTGACGGCGAGAATGATGTACCCCTGCGCTGCCCAGGCTCCTGGGTTCCATCGGGTAGACCAGGAAGAGGTCCAAGCGCCTTCGGGGCCTGTTCAGCCGCCAAGGAGGAAGGAAATCATATGACAGGTTGAGTAAGGCCTCGCGCTCCCCTTTCTTTACGATTTGCACCATCACACCCTGACAAAGACGGACGTTCAAACCCACCACCGTGAATCATCAACACGACCGGGTACTTCTTCCCTTTCTTAAACCCAGGCGGCTTCACGACCCAAGCGTGCACGGGCCTTCCGAGCGATCCGGTGAACCAGACCTCCTCCCCTTCGTCCAAATCCTTGCCCTTCAGGCTCGAGCCCTTCTTGAACGAGAGCGAAGTCACCTTGTGCGCTTTGGCGGCGATGTGACCGTCGTGGAGAGGCAAAACGCATGTCTCTAAAGGGGAAACAAACGAACTTTGGCCAAAAAGAAGCGCCCCTGCCTTTCCACTGTGTTTGCCATGGTCAGGGAGAACTTGCAGGTCGGTGGAGGAATGCTTGTGGGTGAGGAAGCGAGCCTGCGAAGAAGCGGCTTGGCCCTGTTCGTCGAGGTCCACGAGAAACACCTTGACGTGTCCCGCATCCTCCACGAGACCGTAGATGGTACGCGCGTCGGCAGAGAAGGCGATCTGAGACGGGCTGCGATCCCAGTCGGGGAGAATCTTGTGCAACCTACGCTTCTCTAGGTCAAACATGGTGATCACGCGGCGGTCTGACTCGTAGCCGTCCCGAGCCATCTCGAGCCATGCTGCCCACTTGCCGTTCTCGCTAAGGATGGGCGAGGAAGTGGCGCCTTGCTCACCAGAGGTAAGCATCTGCACATTAACGTCTGATCCGGAGCTGGGGAAGAGCGGAACGATGTAGACGTTCTGACGTGTGTGCCATGCAGGGTTCACGATCGGGTCCTTGGAGGTGAAGAGGAGGTGTTTCGCGGATAGGTCGAAATCCGAAGAGTCTCCGAAAGGGGCGACGGGACATTGCTGCGGGAGCACAAGGACATGAGTAGGTAAGGAGGCAAGGGCAAGATCAACAGAGCATCTATTGTTGAACTGACGAGCTTTGTCCCCTGGAGGGGGGCCTTGAAGCCGCCCTCAAACTTCCATCCTTTTTCCTTCTCTTTGTGCAACGGAGCCGAAATCTTGACATAGAAGAGCTGCTTGCGTTTGCGCGGGTTCAACCACGTGTCCCAATGTCGGACGTAGAGCGAGTCGTAGACTAAAGGAACCAGCACGGTAACACGCGCGAAAATGTCAGAGATCTCAGCTACGGAGTGCTGTCTGGTCGCATTCATTGACGGCAGCGGTCCACTCACCCTTGACTTTGTCCCACCTCGCCTCATCATCCTCTTTGAGACCCCGGGGCACCGTTTCGAGCTTTCCATCCTCATACACCTCAGCACTGAAGACGAGTGTGTTGCCCTTGACCTTGAGATCCGCAGGCTCAATACCCTTGGGGAACTCGCCCACCTTTTGTCCGGGGTGTGCGGGATCAAGGTGAGCAGAAAAGGTGGACTTGGCCCAGAGCTCGGCATTGTTGGATTTGGTTTCCTCGCCGGATCGGACGTAGCCAATGTTGGAGGAGGAGAGCCAGATGGCCGAGGTGTGGTTGTTTAGGAGGGGTTTTGGGTCCGCTTTAGAGGAGAGATCGACAAAGTAAAGCGTCTTGGTCGTGCTGTGTTTTGTCATTCATGAGCATAAAAGGTCGTGGTGGGGTGGTCAAGCCCAATCGACGTAACGATGGGACAGTGGTTCGCTCACCTCTTCCGCTTGATGTCAAACTCACTGACCCCGACGATGGCAAGAGTGCCGTCGGGGTTTGCGAGCGGTGCGCCTGGCCGAGGAGCTTGTATGAGATCGACGGGACGGAGAAGAGCGTCTGAAGAGGGCTTAGTCTCGACGACGGCAGCTTGCACAGAAGCGATCATGCCCCAAGCGGCAACGGCGACCAGCGAGGATGCACCGAGGAGCTTCATGGCGGGGGGCAAAGCGAGTAGGGAGAAACTGGTCAAGCCGACTGGCTGCTCGGTCGACGTCGATGTCGTCGTGTCCGCTTCGCTCATATCTCGATCGATGTCGAGACGGACGCGGCTGCGGCAACCCCCGCACGGAGTAGAACGGGAATAAGCGGAGGAATGGGAGCATCGTTAGCCGCAGCCGCGGTCGAGTTCGGCATTCCACTCGACTCCATCGTCATCTCGAGCACGACCGCCCCGTCCTTGCACCCATCCTCCATCTCCCGTGGCTCTGAGTACGACTTCTTTTCGCTCTCACCTCTCCTTCCTCTCCGCTTGTCTCGTCCTGCCCTTTGCCTCAAGCGCTGCCCTGCTGGTCCTTGGTCCTTTCACGCTCCTTAGATCTCTTGGAATTCCTCCCGATTATCGCCGACCGTCCAATCCATCAGCTCACCCGCCGGCCGTAGTTCTCTCCTTCACTCGCGTCTCCCCGCTTCTGAAACGAGGGAATATAGGCAAGACTTCTGCTTTTTGCCGCATTTCCGTCTGATCGTCCTTGTCCATACTCTGGCATGTCCACCTTTCCGCCGTCGGAGGAGCTGCCCATCCTCGAGAGCCTTATCAAGTGAGCCCACTCGTCGTCTCCCTATCGCCCGTTCTCCTAATTGCTCAGCCTTTACTGAGCTTGGTTTGTCACTCCGTCCTCATTTGCACAGCATTCGCAACCGACTGACTGCTCTCAAGAAGGATCGGTCAGAATTCATCCGCCCTCAAGATGTCATGCACATCTACCAAGCCGTGATCAAGCAGGGTAAGTCTTCCAGGTGTAGCTGAGTTCAGAAATCGGCTTCTTTCGTTCCCCACTTACACTCCCTGGCCATCTGTTCCTTCCATGCTGTCCGACGCAGTCACCAAGCTCAACGATGTTCGCGACGAGAACGTAGCCGTGGACGCCTCATCGGCATACAACCGTGTCGACACCACCCTTAACGACGTCTTCCAGCTCCTCTCACTTTTCTTTCTCACCATTGGAAAGAGTAGAGAGAGCCCTGCGTCGTATTCGCAGCTGGCTACGATGAAGGTGAGTGGAGAGACATACGGGTTGGACGGGGTGCGCCCACGATCCGCGCGGAAGCACCATAATGACGCGCCGGACCAAGCAACAACCTTGAGCTTCTACGTGCTGATACCGCTTATGCCTTTCTTTCTCCGGTCCACCTCTGTCCAGCAACTCCTCGACCACATGTCCGAATCCGGCGTATATACTGAGAATGACCTCAAGCCCTTTTCGGCGCGGTTGGAGAAGTTCAAGGAAATCATCCGCCGTGACATCGAGGATAAGAAGCATCCGGAAGCACTGACCAAGCTGCTGATGCGCAAGTTGGAAGGCGTAGGTGAGTAGATGGTCGGCAGGAGCTTCATGGTAGGCGAGGAGAGAATACTTTGCCGGTTAGGCACAGACGTCCACGGTAGCTGACGTTCGCTTCATTTTCATTCCGACCATGGCTGACGTCACCAGAACGATCGCTGAACGACCTCCAAACGTCCCTCTCAGTTCTTTCTGTCGAACTGGTGCCCATCCACCAAAGACTGGTCACTATCCGACGACAACTCGGTTTCATCGCTAGCCAGCCGAAGCCGGGCAAAGCGGACATGAAGGTATTGCAGGAAGAGTTGAGGAAGATTGACTCGTGAGTCGCCTCTCCACTTCCTTTTCTTTCTACATAACATGTCTTGTCTTTAGCTATGTAGGCTGAGACGATCGTCGAACTGGGGCGGCGGCCTCGATTGATCCATAAAACCAGGAAACGAGTCGACGGCAAGTTCTTGGGCCCAGGAGGCTCCTCGGTACCGGCGGGGCAGGCCATCTTGGTGGGCTTGCTGGAGGAAAACTTTGAGATTTGTCATGATATCACAGTGAGCATTCGCCCTCGGCGGTCTGGCTGCCGGCAGGAGTGCAGGTGACTGAACCGTTTGGCGTTTTCCTCGTTATTTCACGCGGTTCTCGTCTACAGGTCCGCCAAGACGACGTCCCCTTCACCCTACAGCCGATCTACGACCGACTCTCTGAGCTCAAACAGCAGCTCGAGCAGCTGACACTCACCCATCGCTGGACACTGCGGGAGACTGACCTTTGGAACTTCCAAGTGTCGCTCAAGGAGATCGATAGCATGCGCGTCGATGGGAAATTCGTCGACAGCGACGGAAAAGCACCGGAGGGGCAGCTCATCTTACTTTATTTGCTGCGAAGATGTTATGGGCTGATTTATAGGCTTATCGCATCTAGTGAGCCTGTATCGGAGGAGCTGAGTGAGTGATGAGCGACAGGGATGAAGACTCTGAGACGATGACGCAGGTAGAACCGGCGACTCGCGTTCGTTCCATGGCTGACGTCTTTCTTTTCCCTTCTCTCTCACTCGCTCGTTTCGTATTACGACTACTCTATTACAGTGCCGATTGCGAATAAGCTCCACACGGTTTCGAGGTGCCTGAAAGAGGTGTCCAAGTACGGGGGGCCTTTCACACAGCGGGATCTGTACCCCGTGAGCAATGCATCTTCTTTCATTTTTCAACACCTTCGTCTTCTTTCGTTCACGAACCTGACCCTTCCCTCTATTCATCGTTGACCCTTCCACTCTTTCCCCCCCCCCCAGTACCAACTAGCCCTCCACCAAATAGACAACCTGCGCGTGGACGGCAAATGGCTCGGAAGAGATGGCTCCGTGCCGGAGGGACAGGCTATCCTCGCGGCGCAGTATGACGAGACGCTCCAGATGTGCAACGAGATGCTCAACTCGAAGGACGAGCAGAGCGATCCCGAGGAGGACTTCGGGGGTTAGATGGGCAAGCCGGCAGGGAGGAGACAAGAAGGGGAGGGAAAGCGAAGGGTTGCCTGGGCGAAGGCGCGGGCGGGCTGACCCAGTCTCATTCTTTGCTTGGTTGCCGCACGATGGTCATCGCTCTGTTTGTCTTTGTTCAGGTGCCCTGCCCACACCCCTGTAATATCGTCTTCCTTCCGTCATCGGCAGTGCTACCACTCAGCCCTTCCCTCTTCCCTCCTTCGTTTCTGCGCCATCTTGTTTCTTCTTTCCATCGCTGTTTATTTTTCTCCAGTGCTTGCGCTCACGACGGCTTTGTTCATACTACTCCTTCGACTTCTCGTTGCGGCGGTCCTAGGCCACTTTCCCACCCACGCGCCTCGTTCCACCTTTCGTACCCCGCTTCGCTATTAACGTTATTGGTGATGACTTGTCTGTAATTGCACCATCAAGATGCCAACAACCTGAAGCCAGATCTGGTGTTGAACTTTAGCGACCGCGGTCCACACTCTTCAACTGCGATTTCGGAGGCCTTCCGAGAACGGCCACCCGCAGAACAGCATGGAGTCCGATTTGTCGGGTAGGAGTGTGCATGACGAAAGGCAGGACGCACTAAGAAGTACGTCCGGCGAAGCCAAGATGTACTTGTCAAATATGGACGTTGCGTAGAATTCCGCCTATCCCCCACCGCATCCAGAAAGCGCACAACAAGGCGCCATGCCTCCACCACCTGCCGCTGTCGACGCGTCGACATGTTTGGCCCCATCAAAACGCCTCGTCCCACTTGAGCCTCCCTCGCTAACGTTCGATAGGAGCGCGCTAGAGAGACGAGGGACGGGCATTCTGCAGGGGTCGCATCCGCCTTCCTGCTTCCGTCCCCGAAGGGACGGAAGAGAGAAAGAGGAGTGTCTGTCTTCCGGGCTAGTTTAAGTCGCCCTTCGTGAGAAGTGGAGGCTTGGCCACGCACTTGCGAAGGGCGATTAGATAAAACCCGGGTGCATGAGATGAGAGGAATAGAAGAAGGAGAGGGCGATGTAGAAGATGCTCAATGATAGCGCTCGGCTGTCGTTCACCCCGGTGCGCCTGAGCCTAAGCAAGAGGGAGCACAGCCGTTGCGTGCCATCATTGCACGAAGCAAAGACGAGGCGGTTGTAGTGGACATCGTCTCCCTGCGAGCAACGACTACGGCGGGGCCCACGAGCCTGACGCGAAGGCAATAGTGTCCAGGGCAGAAAAGAAAGAGAAAAAGACGTAGAGAGCCCGCGGGGGGGGGGTTCGAATCCCTCCATCTCTCAACCAGACACACCTTTCCTTCTCCCAAGCCCGTGAGGAGACCACAGTAGAGGGCCGCCTCGTCCGCACCTCCTCCTACCATGGACGACGTAATTGGCGGACGGCGCAGAGGAAGCCAATGCGATGTGGTCGTACGATGTTGATCTGACGACTGAGGTGCCCGAGCTGGACCTCAGGCGTCTTCGTCGGGCGGAGGGAGGCGGATAAAGGCGGGCTTTGGGCCGTCGTGGAACTGTGCAGCTCTGGACGCACGGCCCACCTCGGCTGCGGACGACTGCGGCAGCACTCGACTCTTCGAAGCAGGCGGCGTCTCCACGTCGAGATCTCCTATTCAAGCTAGCCTTCAAGTCGTCAACGACCCGTCCCTCATCACCCAACCGGCGAGCCTACGTTAGAGCTTCTCAAGATCCCGTCTTAAAAATCACGTCAAGATGACCCACGAGGCTATTTGGTTCTCTCGCCCCGTGAGTGGTTCTCGCAGTGCAACCTTGGCTCGCGGTCGGTGTCATTGTTCGGAGGACAGAGGTTGGACGACGTTGAGGCATTGGGAGCAGTGCGCTGTGGAGGAAAGAAGCGGCAGGGGGTGGGATGAAGTGTGCTGTGTGAAGGAGTGCATGCGCGCAGTCGCTTGAGCTGGGTCTGACTGGTCGTGTTTCCTCGCACTCTTCGTTGGCGTCCACAGCGCAAGTTCGGCAAGGGCTCCCGCCAGTGGTGAGCATGCGATCCGCCATCACCTCGCGCCGTTTTCTTACCGGAATACTAAACGCGCATCTCTTTCTTCTGAACGCCCTGCCTGGATTCGTGTCGCAGCCGCATCTGCTCCAACCACGGCGGTATCATCCGCAAGTACGGTCTCGACATCTGCCGTCAGTGCTTCAGGGAGAAGGCCGACGCCATCGGTTTTTCCAAGGTGAGGCTGGCTTTCGGCGCTTCGGCTGGAGCGTCGGGTGATGTGGTGGCCGTTGAGGATCGTGCCTCCTCGTCTGCGGAGGGAGATGTGTAGGGAATTGTGGTCGGGAGCGAGACGCTGACCATAGTTTACCGATTTCCTGTCGCCTCGCCGCTTCGATAGAACCGCTGAGCCGTGTCGATATCTCATGTCTTCCTCTCCGGGCTCTTCCCACATGCCACTCATCGTAGCCATGCATATGTAAAAGTAGCTGCCGTCTCCCCGGAACACACCCGACGTGCGACTACGGCGAGCGCTTAGGAAGCCTTGCCATGCTCGTTCTCGTTTCCGTCTGATTGAGCTTGCGTCCGAGCTTGCGTCACCGCCACGAGTGACTTGAGGAGCTGCCGCCGACGACGTGATCGACGGTGGACGGTCGGAGCTTTCCGATTTCGGCGGTCGCAGACACTCAAAGGAAGGATAGTATGACATGGGCACAGCGGCGAGTTGCTGCGGTCGTTCTTTTGTTTCGCCGCCGGTCTGTGTTCTTCGAGTCGAGTGCGAATCGCAATCGAACACGACGACGCACGCAAGCGGAGCAGATCGAAGAGGCGAAGGATGCGAAAACGGCCGAGCTGAAAGCGTTGAACGACGAGTCGGTCGTCGTGGGACAGAGAGACAGCGCACCCCCTTTTTTCTCGTCTATATTATATACCCCGCGGCCGTTCCACCTGATCTAGATCGAGACGGCTTTCCCGGGACCCCCAACTCCCAGTTCAGTCCTCCGCTCACCGTCTTCAGCGGTCGTCTACACACCGTCATCGAGCAGCAAGCATGAGCGGCACAGGCACACCGGTGACAACAGCGACTGTGATGGCGACGGCGACAGCAACAGCGAGCCAAGGACGGGCGACGACGGGCCATGACGAAGGGGGGGACACGCGCACGGCGGCTCTGCTGTCGGTGGGCGGCATGCACATGCGAGACTACCTGGCCAAGTCGTTGGAGGAGGGCCGTCTGGGAGAGGCGCTCTTGCTGCCCTCCAAAGGCAAAAGCCGATCCGGGTTGTCGTCGAGCGGCGGCGGGGAAGGGACGCCGAGGACGCCTTTGAAGCTGAACGACGGCGGCGGCGGCAGCGGCGTCTCGAGCGCGGGGACGGATATGGAGGGCACGTCGGCGAGGACGAGGGGCTTTGTCCGGACGGCGACGACGACAGCAACGACGGCGACTGCGACTGAGACGACGCCACCGTCGTCTTCGCCGCTCAAGGCCGCGTGTAAGCACGCTCCGGACGAAAACGGTTCGAGCGGAGGCGGAGGCGGGTGCTCGGCAGAGATGGAAGTGGCGCTGTCGAGGCCCGTGTCGGCGATCCATGAGGCATGTCAGAAGGTGTTCAAGGACGGACGGATACCAGAGTTTGAGTGGAGTCAGGACGGTCTTCGTGAGTTTTCTTTTTTGTTTTCTTTTCTTTCTTCTCCCTTTCCGGCTGCTGACGACGACGACGACGACAACAACAATGTGGCCTCTTCCAGTCCACGGCGCGACACTCCTGCTAGACATGACGCCGTCGGCGACGGCCTCGGATCCTTCACCGACGTCTCGCGTGCTCCGATTCGAGACGAAACCGACCTTCTTGCGAAGGAAAGACGCAAAGGGGGCGGCGGCCAAGGTGGCCATCGAGGAGGGCGTGCTGGAGAGGATGGCGGACTATGTGGCGGAGGAGAGCAAGAGGGCGTGGACTAGGCGCGATGGGCCGGGCGGTGTGTCGGGATCGCCTTTGCGCGCGTGAGTGAGGAGCATGGAAGGGCCGTCGTGTCGTGCCTCCGAGGGGAACCGTCGTAATATCATCCACGGCCCACGACGACGACGACGACGACGATGGGCGCGACATGATACGAGCGCATGTGCGACTATGAACGAGTGCTGTTCCTTGCTATATAGCTCATGGGCAGTAGAAGATATACGTGTAGAGTAGGTAGGACATGGGCACGAGAGACGAGAGTGGGGGAGAGAAGAGAATAAAAGAAAGAAAGTATGTAGGACGGGCCGGAAACCGAACCCCCCGCCGACGAAGGAGTAAGATGGCGACGGCGAAAGGAAGTTTTGGACTACCCGGACGCGACCCTCGAACCTCCCGTGAAGGAGGCGTCAGACAAACGACGACGACGTCGCTCGTCCAACAAGAACCTCTTCGCCCTTCACCAGGAATCTCGCTTCGTGTGCGCCTGAAGGCGTTGCCGAAGAGAGAGCAGAAATAGAGCGATGGAGAAGAAGAAGAAGAGAAAGAGAGAGGGAGAGGGAGAGGGGGAGAAGAAAAAGGGAGAGCCGCGGCGGTCAAGGGGTCACGTGATGAGATTCGATGGGAGGGTAGGGTTGTTTCTCCACGTGGGATTTGGGGATGGTCGGATGGTCGGCTCGGTCCGGTTCGATCCGTGCCGTCGTCGGTTGTCTGCAGGGCGATGACTCCCATCCATCCATCCATCCATCCGTCCTTCCGTCTTATTTTCGATTCGATGGGCTATTTCGATGGCGACGCATGGACCGCGATGTACTGTACTGTACATATTGCGTTCTCTTCTCTTCTCTAATGAACTTGTCGTCAGTCTAGCTAGCTAGCTAGCTAGATAGTTGGCTGGTTGGCCGGGCTTGCTGCTTGCTGCGCGGCGGTGGTCGGAAGCGAGGAAAAGGGGGGACTGGCGGAAGGAAGGGGTGCGTTTTTCACCCATTCATTCATTCATTCCTCCTCGCGATGGGATGGGATCGGGATGGAATGCATTGGGATGCGATGGGATGCGTTGAGGGCGGGGTGGATGTAAACAAAGGCGAGGGCGAGGGTGAGGGGAGGGAGGCCCCTGAAATGAAGGCGGAATGCGATCGAGGCGGATGGAAGGGCGCTTTGGAGTGACTTGACTGCGACGAGATTGAATGAGACGGCAGTAGTATAGTATAGTATAGGCCCATCCATCATCCATTCCGTCCTTCATCAGTCCGTCGTTGTCGCCAACTCCGTCTGCCTGTCGTGTCGTGTATTGATTGTATTGGCTTGTCCTGTTTGGTCCTATCCCCTCCTGTTCCATCCGCCCTACTAGGGCCGCTCCCTCGTCCATCTCATCTCATCTCGTCTCGTCTCGTCTCATCGGCTCCGAGCGAGCGACGACACGACGGGACGGGACGGGACAGAAGAGGACAGAATAGGACAAGACAGGTCAGGTCGGAACACGATACGATACAATACGATACAATACGATATACGACAGGGGCGAGCGCAAGCAACGAGTCGCACACACACACCGACATCGACACCGACGCCGACAGCCACCACTCATCCACCCATCTCTCGTCTGCGCAGTTCGGAATAGGAACTCGCTCGTCGCCTCGCCTCTCTGCCGGCTACGACCGACCGACGATCCCTTACAACACCGACGCCGGACTCCCGACGGACGAGCGGACGAGCGGCTCCGGTCGGTCCCCTTCTTTGCTCTCCCTCCTGCACCCGCGCTCCAGCAACCGCACGCCGCACGCTGAGTGCTCGCCGCTTCACTTGACGTCCACGTCCACCACCGACGACGCAACCAGCGACGCATCCCTCCCTCCTTAACTCCTCCATGCGCCGCCCTCCTTCCACCCTTGCCTCTTAATACCCCTTAACCTCGCCCTGACGACCGACCGCCGACCGACGACACACAAACGGACGGACGGACGGACGACGGCTCGTGTCACCATCGCCGACACCACCACCACCACCACCATCATCTCCTTCTCGCCATGCCAGCCCCAGCCCCAGCGCCGGCCTTCGTCGTCGACGACCACCTCTACAAGTCCTCACACCCACCCCTTCCTCCCGCCGCCTCCACCCGCTCTTCACCACCGCCCCCCGCGCCCCCGCCCTCCAAGGCCGGCATACAGGCCATCGCCGCCGCCGCCGCCGAGCGAAAACGTTCCCGCACCGCCCGCGGACGGTCGCGAGAGCGCAAGCCCGCCGCCGATCACGGCCCCCGCGAGCCCTCTCCTGACCCGCCCGCGCACGCGCACGACGATCGGGCGGCAGCGGCGGCGACCAACGCCGACGTCGAGGTGCACGAAGACGAGACGGAGGGGGAGGGGGACGACGGCGGGGAGCACGCTTTGAGCGAAGCCAACCTCGCCCGCCGCGGCTACCACTCCTTCCTCTGCCTCGGCGTCCCCTTCCACGTCCCCCTCCGCTACACCCTCGAGAGGGAACTCGGCGTAGGCGCCTACGGCTCCGTCGCTTTAGTCAAGGACGGCAAGACTGGCCGATCGTGCGCGGTTAAAAAAATCACCAAAGTCTTTGATCGCGTCATGCTCGGTCGTAGAGCACTTCGGGAGACTGCTATCCTTCATCATGCCAATACGCACGAGAACGTTACAGGCCTCATCGATATTGACGCTAGCTTTGTTGACTTTAATGAAGTGTGAGTCCCGAGTGCCAGCGAGCGAGCTCTATCATTTTTTGTCTCCTTCGCTCTCTGTCTGTCTTTCGTGTCTCATGTCTCCCTCGTCTTCTCCTTATGTCTTTCTCTGTCCTCCAGCTACCTCTATCTCGAGGCAATGGAGGCCGACCTGCACCAGATCATTCGCTCCGGTCAGAAACTCACCAACCAGCACCTCACCTTTTTCCTTTATCAGCTTTTACGCGGCGTCAAGGTGAGAAAGAAGAAAGACCGGATCCATGCCCGCCTGCCCTTGACTGACAGACTAACCAACCAACGAACCACCCTTCCAGTACATCCACGCCGCCAACGTCGTCCATCGCGACCTCAAACCCGGCAACCTCCTTGTCAACGCAGATTGCGAGCTCAAGATCTGCGACTTTGGCCTCGCCAGGGCTTTCACTCGCGAGCCTCCCGCCTGGCCCGTCTCCGACCTCCCGTTTCCTAACCCGCCCGCCGACGCCGACCGAGGCGGTCATTCCGGCTACTGCCTCCCTTCCCCCACCCGCCCATACCTCGAGACTTCCACGGGCGCCTACTACCCCGGCGCCCCGCTCACCAGCTACGTGGCCACCCGCTGGTACCGCGCCCCCGAGGCCCTCCTCGCCTTCTGCTCCGGCTACGACACCGCCCTCGACATGTGGTCCGTCGGCTGCATCCTCGCCGAGCTCATGGCCGGAAAACCCCTGTTCGCGGGCAAGGACTTCGCCGATCAGATCCTCCGCATATCCAACGTCCTCGGCACGCCCCCGGACCCTTTGCTGGATAGGTGCGGCAACGACCGCGCCAAGGCATACATCAAGAGCCTGCCCGCCATGCAACCCGTCGACCTGGCCCACCTCTTTCCCAAGGCTGACCCCATAGGCATCGATCTGCTCAAGAAGATGCTCGAGCTCGACCCGGACAAGCGCATCTCCGCCTCCGACGCTCTCGCCCACCCTTACCTCGCTGCCTACCACGACCCCACCGACGAGCCGCCGTGTCCGCGTCCGTACGCAAAATGGGACATTGAGTTTCTCGATTCGATCGACGATCTTAAGGACGCCTTCGTCCGCGAGCAGGCCACGTTTGAGAGGGAGGTCTTTCGCCGCTATGAGGCGCAGTTGAGGGCCGAGCGGGGATTGGCGGAGGAGGAGGAGGAGGAAGAAGAGGAGGAGGAGGAGAATTGGACAGACGCTCAAGGCCGTGCTGGCTCCGACGAGAGCGATGGCGAAGAGGAAGAGGAGGGGCCCAGGATGGAAGAGGACGACGAGGCGCCCAGGACGGAAGCGGACGACGACGAGGCGCTGCCCGCCTCGCCGTCCGTCGTGCGCGACTCGCTTCGCCGCGACGACTCGGACTCGCTCGACGCCCCCTTGAACCGTTACGCCCCGCGCCGAGACGCTTCCTTCGCTAGCAACCTCTCCAACTCGTCCTATGCCACCGTGCGCGCCGCGAAATCCCCCGCCGATGCCGACCCGGCACCGCTCGCCTCGTCGCCGCCCCCCGCCGCTTCGGAGGCCAAGAAGGCCGACGACGCCGTCGCTCTCGTGTCCTCCCGGAATGGCTCCACGTCCCACAAGCGCACCCCGTTCACCGGCTCGTACTCCTCCGTCGTCTCCGAGTCCTCCGTCGCCTCCTCTTACACTTCCACCACCAACACCAATACCTCCACCGACGACGCCTCCACCTCCGCCTCCTCTTTGCCCTCCGCCACCTCCTCCCCCACCCGCGTTCGCCACCTCGCCGATCACGGCGACGGCGCCCACTCGGACCGAGGGACGCTGCCGTTCCCGACCGCCGACGGTCTGCAGCAGCACCCCGAGATTGCCGCCGCCGTCTCGCCTTCGGGCATGACGGCCAAGGAAGAAACACAGGATCCCCCCGTCGTGCGGTCCCTAGATGCGGATGAGGACACAGTCGACGGCCTCGGCGCGCTCGTCTTCGGGCACGCGCACGCTCATGCCACCTCCGCCTCGTCCTACCGCCGACCAGCCGCACGTCGTCGCTCCTCGGCCGACGCTTCGAACGCGCCCGGTGTCGGCAACGCTCGGATGCGCACGAGGTCGCTCGCGGAGGGAGCCGCGCGCTCCTACGCCACCCTCGGCAAGGGCGCTGGCAGGTACCTCAGCCAAGGCCACACCTCCGTCCACGGTGGCGACGGCACCGACGTCGCGGACGACTCGACGACGACGACGTCGCTCGGCATGGACACGTGGACGCGCAGGACGCTGTGCCGGTCGAGCGTCGTCGAGATGAGCATTCGCGCGTGGGGCCTCGCCGCGCCCGACAAGGCCAAGGCCAACCGCGCTGGCGTCGGGGCCAATGAGAAGGGCGGGGAGCAGCGTCGTCTTTGTCGCGGCCCGTCGTCGTCGTCGTCGTCAACATCCGACAACACCGACAATAAGGCCGACCTCACGGCGGCGTGCGGCGGTCGCAGCGCCGTATCCGAGTCCGAATCTCACGGCGACCCGCCGCCGATCACCAGTGCGGGCCACAGCACCGGCGGCGCAAGGAGCCGCAGCTGCAGCTTCTCCTCCGGCCTCCCTTCCTCCTTCTCCGCCTCCACCTCCACCCCCGCTTCTACATCCGTGACCTTCGCCGTCACCGCCGCGGCGGGCCTGTTGCAGAAAAGCTTCGGCATGGGCATGAGCGAGATCGTGCCTTGCGGCAGCGGCGGCGGTGGGAGTGGCAGTGGAAGTGAAAGTGGAAGTGGTGGCAGTCGACTTGATGGCCCCGCTGACGATGCTTCTCGCTAGAGCGGACGGTCTTCGTTGAGTTGATGGGCCATAGAGCCGCCGGCGGCTTGCTGTCCTCCCGTCTATCGTCCTCTCTCCACCGTACACCACCACGACGTGTGCTCACCCACAGCCATCCTCTCGTCCCATTCTTCTTCGCTCAGGCCGGATATCAGAACCGGTCTCGTCTCGCTCGCTCCACTCCTTTCCTTCCTTTTTCTATTTTTCGCTGTCTTTTTTCCCTCCTTCACCGGCCGGACCCGGATCTCTTTTCTTTTTGTGTTAGTGGATCTCACGCTATTCTGTTTTTTTTTTTTTGGTTTCCCTCCTTTCGTTTTGGGTTCGTCTTCGGTTTGGTTTGGTTCGGATTCGGATTCGGATTCGGTTCATCACCACTTCCTTCTTTCTCCTTCTCCTTCGGGCTCTAGCATCGTCCCCTGTCAGTCTCGTCGTCCCGCTGTCCCGTCCCCGTCATCACCCATGTAGCTTTTCCTTCCTCCTCCATCCACCCACCCGCCTCGTCTCGTCTCATCTCGTCCGCCGCCCTCATCGCTCTGTCCTCCACGCTCCCCATCGTCCCCATCGTCCCCCGCCCCGATCATTCATTCATTCCTGCCTTGCCAGTCATGTTCATCCCTTCATGTATCGCACCCCTTCGCACACGCATCCATCCTTCCTCGTTCCCGTCGTCCGTCGTCCGTCGTCCGTCGTCCGTCGTCCGTCGTCCGTCGTCCGCGGTTCGCTCGCTCGCTCGTCCACAATTGGAGACATCTTTCCGGTTGCAACCTTGATAGAGTTGGGACAATCTGGGATGACGTCCCGCCCTGCGCTTGAGTTAAGAAGTGAGGCGCGTGTTCTTCGTGTCGCGCGTTTCTCGTGTAGATCGATTGAAGGTTCGTCGCTCGCTGCGCTGCGGCTACGATCGGCGGCGATATCGACGTCTGCACATCGTATCCGATCCCATCCCACCGGCCGTCCAGCATGTCGGTGAGTTTGACGGGGACGAGGGGAGGGACGCACACGCCTGTCTCATCCTCTTCCTTCCTTCCTTTCTCTCCCCCCCCCCATCCATCAACAAAACAAGGACGGCCACTACTCCTATCTCCACATGAGCCCCGCCGCGCTAGACGTGCTCGTCGATCAGCACGACTTATGGGAGCAGCTTGGGCCTTTGCCCGATGAGGGTGCGTATTCCTTTCCTCTCTCTGTCGCCTTTCACTTTCACTTTCGCTTACTTACTTACTTACTTACCTTTTTCGCCCCGCCCGCCCGCCTTGCATCTCCCCCCAGACGTCGCCGTGCCCGTCCACCTTTTGCCGCCGTATCAGGACGAGGACGATGGTGGGTCGTCGTCGTGGGGAAAAAAATTCCATTTCAGGCCCGCGTCCGTCGTCTTGTTTGCGTGGGCCTCGCTTCTCTTCGCTCGCTCATCGTTCCTTCCCCCGAACAGACACTCTCCCGTCCCATCAACACCCCTCCTACCCATACGGCAGACCCCTCCCCCTGCTCTCGTCCGGAATGCGCGCCCCCGCGCTCGCCGCCGCAGGTCCGTCCTCGGTAGGCCAAGGCGCCGCCGCCGCCGCCGCCACAGGAGGAGGAGGCTCTTCGGCGGGCTCGTGGGGGCCTCAAATCCACCCCGCCCGCTTGCACGCTCTCTTTTCTCACTCTGCAAGAAGACAGCAACAGGCGGCCATGGCAGCCGCCAACGAGCGCGTCGGCGGAGGACCCAATGGCGCCGCCGCGGCCGCCGCCGCCGTCCATCACCGCCCCGCCCTCGATCCGTCGACGACGCGCTATTATCCACAACGAGAGACCCTCGTGCCCCCTTACGGACCCGGCCTCGCCAAGCGTCTGCTCAGCAGGCTCGAAGAGGACGAAGGTTGGCGATGGGGCTGGGCCGCCGAGGAAATCGCGGAGAGGAAGGGCGCAGTGTGGACTGACCTCGCCCTCTCCGACATCCCGCGCCCGGGAGGATTGTTGCGCGCCGCGACGACGACCACGACCACGACCACGACAGGTGCGCAAACGGAGGCGGGCGCTGACAGCGACGCGTTCAACGATCCGATCACGACCCTGTGGCGGCGCGCCGGGCTCGTGAGGGAGGAGGATAGAGGGGAGCAGACGGAAGACGCGGTGGAGGAGGAAGAAGGGGAGGAGGAGGAGGGGGAGGAGGAGTTTGCGGATGTCAGTGAGTTTACCCAAGACGGCATCCCCTACGACGACGATGATCATCCCAGCACGTGGTAAAGTGGCCTGTCTCTTTCTCCTTCAAAGCGAACAGCGGCGGAAGCTGGAGCCAAAGTCGATCGGTCGTCGGCATGGACGCCAGCGGGTCGACCGAGGCGGCCGTCTCTGCCTCCGCGGAGCGCGACGCCGTCGTCGTCGGCGGCGGCGGCGGCAGCAGCTGGCCCGCCTACTTTACTACTACTGCGGACGCGGAGACGTCGGGAGAGGCGGCGGACGTGGTGGACGACGAGTTCGAGGAGGACGTCGAGGAGGACGTCGTCGTCGTCGACATGGAGGCGTCCGACGACTTACCGGCAGACGAGGAAGAGCTGGACCAACTCACGCGAGCCACCGCTGGCCTCGTTGCCGCCGAGCCTGGTCGCGCGGCGGCGGCAGCGGCGGCGGCGTCCGGGCGAGGAACCGGGTTTGAAGAGGAGTTGTTGGAGGTCGAGCACGACGAGAATCTTGGTCCTCCGGGAACGGACAGGGCGCCCAGAGGGGAGGACGAGTGGGCTCGATGACGCTCCGAGGACGCGGAGGGCGGAGAGGGCAATCCATCATGAGAATACTCTGTCTGGCTAGTCCGGCTGTCTTTGTTGACGCGACCAGCAGTGCCACTCTGGCTCTCCTTTTTTGTCGTCACGGCGCCGCTTTCACGTCGAGCGCTACGGCTGCCCTGCTGCTCTCTCTTCTCTCTCTGCCCAGCCACGTTTTTCATCAAGCGAGAGGAACACTGATAAGGCTGACCTTTGCAAAAGATGGATACCCGCATTTTTTTCCCTCTCTTTTCTCAGTTTTCTTCACCAAGGGTCGCCTCTTTCCTGAATTGACGAGCACGCCAGGGCGCGCGTGGATGAACGGTTTTTCAGGTGGGCTAGTATGTCCTGGAGCGGGCCGAAGGCCGATGTCGTACCTGGAGCGTTGTAGAGGTTGAGAACGGCGAGCCCACGCTGCCATGCTTCCCCGGGTGAAGAAGGGAGGACTGTGACGGCCGTGGCGTCGTACGAGGTGGTCGGTAGGGCGCAGACGCGGCTGGGAGGGAGCAGCCGAATGTTGATCAGGATGGCTGACCGCGGACGGTGCGGTCTTCCATCCCCCGGCGGGGGTGAGGCCGGAGGGGGCAGAACCGGTTGCCAATTGCGATAAAAGGGGAGAGAGGAGGTAGTGGGTATGATGTAAGGTTCCTGCAGACAGATGAGGTGGTATCTTGCCGTGTCTTCATCATGGAGGAGCGAGTGGATTGACGCACGGACCGGTGGGACTTGACTTCTCCGTTTCCTTCATGGTGCTCCCGATGGAGAGCCCACGCTGGAGAGCCTTGTTGGCAGGCTCCTTGTTGGCCATGTAAACAACGAGGCTGGAGGTCGGCTTGGGGCGCGGTCCAGTGGCCCGCGAGGGAACCGCCCACTTGGCCTTAACGATGTCGGCGAGGACCATCCCGTTATCCGCCGCGAGTTCCTGGAGGCACTCTTGACTGTCAGGGACGAACGTCGTAGGTACGCGGTGGACAACGATGGGGAAGAGAGGGGCCTTGACGCGTAAACCCGCGCGTCAAGGGCATCGACCCAGGCCGTGTCCTTAGCCAAGAGGGAGGCATCGGAATCTTTGAGGAAGCGGATCAAGATGTCCTTGGACTTCGGACGGACCATGGCGGCTTGGACCGGGACAGTCCGTCCGGTCGCCTCGCGGATAGCAGCTTGGATACGGTTGCGGAGGTTGGGCGGTGTTATAGAGCAACCAGCACCACCAATACGAACGTCAAGCGGCAGGAAGGTCAAGAAGTCTCGGGCACTCCTGGAAACTGAGGCTTCGGCGTAAGCCTTCGACATCAGCACCCCCTTCCCGTCAAGCCCTGGATCAAGTCGCAAGGCCGCAGCATGATCGGACGTACCACGCGCAACACCAGCCGCCTCCTGGAGAAGTTACTCCAGCTTCACACTCGTCTATCTGTTGCTCCAACTCCTATCTAGTCTCGCTCCGCTTCCACGAAAGTAAATAGAGGGGCTCGATTCCCCCATCTGTAATTAGATCCCTCATCCGTGAATCTCTCTTCTCCTTTCCCAACCAACCCCGATCCTGTCCTATCCTCCTCTTCTCTTCTCTTCTCTTCTCCGTTCCTTCCCCTACCCCGACCCTGATCATGTTACTTCCGAATCCGTAATCCTATCGTCCCGATCTCTCCGTCCCTAGCCCTGCTCTCCTATCCTGCCCTCTCGCACTTGCCCTCGTACCTCTGCCCCACTCTTCCCCTATCTAGTCCTTAGCATCTACCTCGTTCCTACCTCGCTCGGTCGACTCCCAGCCTACCTCGTCACTCATCTCTCCTTGCCCCGTTCGCGACTCGCCGCCGTTACAGTCGGCCAACGAGGCGCAACTACACCAATACGAAACGACGCCTCTTAGTCGCGAGTCACGTGACCATGCCGCAGCAGGTATGCGGCCACTTCCCCGTAGGAAGAGTAGCTCACTACCCGCAACTGGTACCTCCGTGCGGAAGGAGCTTCGGTCGGTCCATGCGTGCTGTCCGACATGCTCGCAGGAGGCTGTTAAGGATTAAACGCTGAGAAGAACAGTACAGAGCTCGCAACAGGGCATGTTTTGATTATAACTTACTGGGCGCCACTTCCCGAATTCGACCAACGTACTACGCATGCTCCTGCTTCCAACATTGGCTCTCAGCCCATATAGTAGGCAGATCGCCGCGCGTGTCCGTTGTAGGATCTTGTGTCGACCCGAGATGGACGAGTGTCCTAGTTCACCTTTACAGCTATATCCCACGGGGGAAGTGAGTACCAACATCTCTAAGAAAATCGTATAGTTTGCGCGCAATGCTCAGGGAATATTATTCTCCTTCCAAGCAAGAATGAATTTCACTCCAGTGCGCAGGCAGACAAAAAACATTTTTCGCAACAAATAATTTATTTCTCTCCTATCTTTCCTTCATGGCAAGGTGTCCAAAAACATTTTGGGACTCTCCCGTTCTCAAAAAATTGAGACTTCTCCAACGTCCATTCGACGCGTTCACGATCGTTACTGCGGAAAGACAGAAAGGAATGTTAAACACCATGTTTTCGCCGCTCCCCAAAACAATTGCCTAGGTTTATCCGCATTCTACATAGCACTTATGAACATTTCTCTCTCAATCATCCTACAATTGCACATAGTTCATCGTCACAAAAGGAAAGCCGAAAAGTTTATCGAGTTGCTAGTTGGAAGGGACCAAAAAACTAAGCGAGTCTCGACGACAGAAGATGTGAGTGTGTCTTTCTGACGTGAAGTTTACCACACAGGATATGGGATATGGGGAGGTGGTTTGATCATAGCGTTGCCGACATTGCAGTCTCTCAGAAATTTTGAACGCCTATTGTACGCTGAAAATACAGAAAAGGCATTCCCGTAGTTAAACAAGATGACTGTGCTTGCCTTTAGAACCCTGTTTGCAAGAAAAAAAATTTAAAAATGGAGCACTGGACTCGTACCTGTATATGTTTCTTGAGGCTTCGGAACGAGAGCCCGATTGATCGATCGCGCATAGTAGTCAAGCCTGTCCGACGACGGCACGCTCGGATCGTTCGCAAGGATGGCGCGGGGCGACGGCGACGGCGATCGTCCTGGTCGGGGGGATGGGGCTGCAGGACCAGAAAGGAAAGAGGGAAAAAAAGGGCGGAGGACAACCGTCCTTTTAAGCCTTTTTCCCTACCCCATCGTCCACTCCTCATCCTCCCTTCCGTCTGTCCTTGCACCTGGTCGGCTTCGACTTCGGCTTCAGTGGCCCGTGCGCGGGCGGATCCGGGGTGGTAGTGCCAATGGGCTGGCGAGGCGAGCGCTGAGGCCAGCCAATGCTAGTGGACGGACGAGGAACGCCGGCGTCTCGGTCGGTCGGTCGGTCGTCAGGGTAGGTCTAGCGGTCGCGTCGATAGCCCAACGAACGGGATCCTGTCCGTCCGTCGTGTCGTCTCCGGTAGCGCAGCGCAGATGAGCGTGCCTGCTCGGGTCTGTCTCCCAAACATGCTAGCTAGCGGCGGGGCGGCCTCGAGGCGGCTTCGGAGGCGGGAGGGGGAAGGAGTGGCGGAAATGAGGAGGCGCGTGGGATGGGGGAGAGAGGAAGGAATGGGCAAGTTGGAGTGGTGAGACGCGTCCAATGACTGCCTTGCTTCTTCCCCTCCTCGAGGCTGTGCCCAAGGTTCGCAATGCGGAGGACGACCGCAGCAGGAACGAACAAACAAGCAGACGTGTGTCGGCGTCGGCGTCGGCGTCGGCGTCGTTGAAGCGAAGGCAAAGCCCGAGCGGAAAAGAAGCCCACTGGGCTCGAACAGCGCAACAGCTCTCAATGCTGACTGAACTCTTGGAAAACCTGGGCCGTAATTGGACCGACCTCATTCTTAGACTGTAGGAGATGCAAGTTCCCGTCAAGATCGAACGAGATGGAAAGTTTGGTCAATATTGAGATCCGGTAAGGTCGGACAGTTAGAGAACAGACACTCAGTGCTCCGAAGAAGAGTTGTCATGTGACCTGTCACGTGAGGAAGCTCTTGTGTGATCACAGGGTGGGGCTGCGGCAAATGCGATGGACCAGGGCCGAATGGGCTTCCGGTGGACGAGGTGGTAACCGAGCAAATTGGCCGACTGTGAGCTGGTAGATGATGGTGTCTACATAGTGTTCCTCCTCTCAGGGAGTACAGACAGTGGGGTTCCCATCCTCTATATATACGTTTCTCGAGAGGAATAGGCGCTCGGAGCGCACACAAAAGGGGTACGCCGAGAATAGAAGTGATCTACCGCCTAGGAAATAGACGGTCGTAAACGGGGTCGCGGCACGATGATCACATCCCCCTACCCGGACGACAGCGTCGGCGACGGGGGATGGATGGATAATGGGTTAGGTGACGCCAGTCGATGTCTTTTGGCGTCGAAACCATGATAGTGGACCCTCGTCCAGGAGCTGAGACGAGTCGCAGTTGACCTTGTGGATGGATGGAAGCATGCGGAAGTGGCGCCCTGAAATCGGAATGATCGTAAGTACGGTAAAGATGCGCGATGCCTTCTCCTATTAATACTAGTACTAGTACACCGTCGTTCCCTCCAGCTCCTCAGGGCTAAGCTGGCGCAACTCCACAGACAGACCATGCCAAAAGTCCTCGTAGTGCTCTTCGGATGTATCGGGTCTCTTTTTGAATACGAGTAGGACACGAGTGGCATAACAGACGGCTCCATCAGCTAGCTGTCTACGGAAAGAAAAGAAGGCCAAACAGGAGGAATGAGGGTCGCTCACCGTTGCCCTCTTTTTCCTCAGCGCAGTCCGGAGGCCAACGGCATTGTAGTAAGCCGCCCGTCTCCTAATGCTGGCACCTTCTGATACTCGTTCCTTGCCTTTCCCTGTTGTGTCAGCTTGGGCCTTGGGCACATCCAAGCCTTCCCGGCTGTTCCCGTCATCAAGAACGAGAACGAGTTCGTCCTCCGGCCGCCTGATGGTCGCAATTTCGTAGTCGCGAACAAATCTGTACGAGTGCTGGCCATCTC
Organism: Peribolospora baueri; assembly: GCA_029717555.1. Classification (NCBI taxonomy): domain Eukaryota; kingdom Fungi; phylum Basidiomycota; class Peribolosporomycetes; order Peribolosporales; family Peribolosporaceae; genus Peribolospora; species Peribolospora baueri. Next base: position 48,443 of record JAMDHS010000002.1, read on the forward strand.
CGTTGCCCTCGGCAGTGTCTTCGGAAGCTCTGAGACCTCGCTTGGCGCGCTTGAGCGAGTCGGCAGTCTCGTCGTCCACAGGAAGGTAATAAGTCAAAATCTGGCTGCCCTCGTGTTCTTTAGGCCGCAGGATGGCTGCTTCTAGTCGTGAATCAGCAATCTGGCAAAAGGAAGCGAACCGCAGTGAGACCGACATGTTAAAGGTACTTCGGTCATCATGGGAAGCTATGGGCACGCGGCATTAGTAGATTGACCAACGCGCCCACGAACATACCTTCTCGTTCCGGTCCGTCGGAGACTCTCGGAAGACAACGAGCTGGAGAGGAGTCGCCCAAGTCTCGGCGTCGGGCAAGATATCGTATGACTCGATCGCCGTGACGCCAGATTTGGTGGGATGTTTGAGGGATGAAAGACTCTCGTTGGCTTGCTCAAAAGTCTGTTCGATGCGCGCAAGCGCCGCTGAGCGGGACATATCAACGACGGGAGTGGGCTTGACCGTGCTGGAGGAGACAATGAAGAAAACCGCCTCTGCTTGAGCACAACACATCTCGAAGGCCAAACTACGCGGCTCCGGAGCACAACGAACGTAGGATATATGCAGAACACACTCACGCCGCTTCATCAGTTCGCCTCTTGATCTCACCCCCAATGTACTCTGTCCTTCTTAGCCAGCTTACATCGCCAGCCTTGACTCTGGCGCCCACTCCGACTTCTGCGCCACCAACCATAGGAGCTTTTGGGAGAGGAGAGCCTCGAGCGGCCGGCAAAAAGACCGAAGAACTTGTCCCTCCAAAAGGGTGTTGTGCAGAACCATTCGAGGGGATGGCTGTGAAGGAGTCGAGGAGGAACTGGTCATCCGGGTGGATGTCCGTTCGAGGACCTTCAGGCTCAAGTACTAAAAGACGCGTCAGACAACGGGGTAAAACGTAGATTAAGCTGTGTGTTGCTTTGTCGTCAGTCTCACAGCGGTCAATCAACCCACCGCTCGTGTCACCATTAAACACCCCGGGAAACATGGTCAAGTCTAACGGCATTCCGCCTTCATTGTCAGCGACGATCGGCAAGGGGAGCTCGTTGTTGAGTCGATCAACATAGCTCGGGTCGGCAAAACGCTTCGTGTCCGTGGGTATGTCAAAAAGCTTGGGAGGGAACGGAGGCGCCGGTAGGGGGTTTGCGTACCGCACCCGCACCTGAAGGTCGCTGAGCAACGTGAAAAGACAGTGGCCAGACCATTCAACGCCCGTCATCAAATGATCCGAGCCGAAAAACCATGACAACGACGCACCTGCGTTTTGAGAACATGATTCAGCGGTCTTAAACCACTGCAGAACTTCCCCAGGCGATACGTCGTTCGTCGTGCGAAGGAAAGAGCGAGGAAGCAGCGAGCGACGTCCAACGGCTGGCTAGGTGGGAGAAGAACGTATAAGATGCAAACGAAGGGCCAGCATTCGATCGCGAGTAGAACGGTGATCGCGGCGTTAGGCGGACATAGGACCCCGCGCACGACGGCGCCATGCATGCTGGAGCGTCAACACCGTCGCCCCTTGCCCTCGCCGTCGCCGTCGCCGTCCCAGACGCTTATTAACCACCCAGCCTTCTTCCCCCCGTCATACAAGATTTCGTAGATACATATTCATTTTCCGCTTTTTTCTCTACACGCCCATCACCCTCCGGCAGCCAAGCCGGTCTGAACACCTTTGTTGGCGGCGCTCCGTCTGCTTCCATGACCGCTTCTCCTCAAGTGGTCGGGACACCGACAAAGCCCCGGCCGGGCTCCTTCGTTCACACCCGCGCTTACCTCGAGCAAGTGTTCGGCACTTCGTCGTCTTCTTGCTCCGTACCACAGCCATCTTCACCCTCTCCTCAGCCGCCGCCCCCTCTTGTCTCCGACTCATCCCTTTCCTCCGCCGCGAGCTCTGAAGACGACGTCGATGGGGACGTACGGGCGGACGCCGATCCGGTGGCTTCCATACTCCGCATAATCGAAGATGGAGACGCCAGCTTAGAGGAAGCGAAGCTGGATAACGTTAGAAGTGCGGTCAAGAAAGGGCTAGAAGAAAAGGAGGGTCGTTGGCCGGTGAGTGGTATCAGATCAGCTCCACCGTCGGTGCTTAGGCTATCGAATGCAATAAGGGGATGATTCATGGAGGAACGTCCGCTCAATGTTTGCATTCCCCCCCCCTCGTGTATAGGATTCCTCACGTTTGGACGCCATTATTCTCGATATCATGTGGCGACACAAAGAAGACGTCTCGCCGTCCGGAATGTCCTTTCCCACCCCACTCCGTCGATCTGCCTCTTCCACTTCGACTCCAGGCCGTCCTTGGACACCTACTCGAGCCACTTCACCGGCGGTTCCGTCAGCTACACTCAGCACTGGAGGCTCGCCTCGAGCGTCGCCTCGTCTTTTCGCTCGCACCATACCCGGCGTCGCTAGCACTGGCGCTCTACCTGGATACCCCTCACTGCCTTCGCCTGTCTCCGCTGTTCCTCCTCTCCTGGGATTTGGCACATCTTCTCGACCTGTGTCGCCGTCTCCGCTCGGCTCCCCTCGTTTCAACGTGGGAGCTTTAGAGTTCAAGCCCCGCGCACCGTCGTCTGCTGGCTCCCCTACCCCGGCTTTTGCCCGTCCAGCTACCGGTCTGCGAAGCGAGTCGTTGTTTAACAGGACGGGTGCCACCTCACCATTGCCCAGTCACTCGCTCGCTCAGAAAAACCATCCCGCCGGGGACGAAGAGGACGAGTTCAACCCGTTCGCGGCCTCTCCAGGCCCTGTCAGAATCCACGGTCCAGGCGTGGCAGCCTCGCCCGACGCCGATGGACCTACGAACGCTACGGCGGCAGGGCCTATGTCGTCGGGCTGGTCCGGATACGGAGGCATCCTGGGAGATTCGGATCGCTTCAGCTCCTCGGCATCTACGACCTCGTCCTCAGGCGGGTACGAAATGGTCGGCTTCGAGGAGTTCTATGAAGAGGAGGACGGCCAATACGTGGGCGCATATAACATGACTGCCTTCGACGTGCTCTATTCCATTCTTGCCGGTTCCGGCACCACCATGACGCCGGAACAGGTGGAAGAAGCGCTTTCTGCTTGCAATTATGACGTTGAAGCCGCTATGGCGTTCATCATGGACAATGGTGGGATGCCATCTCCAGTCGCCACCTCAGGAGGCAGCCAGCCAAGGACGTCTTCCAGCCCTTCCTCAGTTGCTGGACCATCGGTCCACCGTCCAGTCGTCGTCTCCCGCGATCAGTTCGTCGCACAACGTCCGGGCAGAGCCGGCTCTCCCCTTGGCTCTCCCGTACCTCGTTTCGGCTCTCCCGGACCTGGGAGCAGGCCAGGTTGGCGCCAACCTCCGGCGCCTGCGCGGGTTTGCCGTTATTTCTTGGCCGGCGATTGTCGGCGCGCGGACTGTCGCTTCTCACATGGTAAGTTGAATGTCCTTCAGTCCCACCAGCAGTTGCCAAGCTCACCTTTTTGTCCTTGTGCGCAGACCTGGAAAGGGCGCTCTGTCGGTTCTGGCTCCGCGGCCAGTGTCTGAATGATCCTTGCGCTTTCCTCCACGATCTGGACATCGTCAATTCCCTTGTCGGTCGGATGAACGACGCGAGCGCTAGCCTCGACTCTCGGAATGGAAGCAGGGGTGCAACTCCAGAACCTCAGACCCCGCCGCCGGAGGAGTTTCCAGAGCTCAGCGGCGGCGTGTCGTCAACCCCACAGGGCGGCCGACGCAAATGGGCTCCTCTGAATGCTGATCCGGATCGAGCCCGTTTCGCGGCTGCGCTCAAACGACATGCGCCTCAGCCGCTTTCCCTCGTCGGCATACGGGGTAACAGACACGAGTTAGGCGGTCGTTATACCGCAGTCCATGCTCGTGGGGCGCCAGTCAGTCGACAAAATCCTGTGACGACGCCTTCCACAGGCGGCCCGCCCGGTCCTCGGTCGTCACATAAACCATCACCACGCATCACCCTTCGATCTCCTTCTCACCTGCCCACGCTCGCCACGGGGCCGTCGCTCGAATCGCTTTACATGACCTACCGTACGATGTCGCTCTCGCTGGGCGAAAACCGCAACAAGTGCCTCACGCGCGCGGCCGAGGCTTGGAAGCGTGGAGACGGCGCCGCTGCGAAGCGTTGGTCAAAGGAAGGGCAAGAGTTGAATCGACGCATGGTCGAGGCGGGCAAGGAGGCCGCTAGCAACATCGTGAAGGAACGCATGCGTATTGTCCGGGAGGAGATGGCAGCTGGCGACCCAAGCACGTTCGGGGGCGACAGAAGCGAGCGGGCGGCCAGAGGTAAATTGGTGGGCAACGGTCTGGGCGTGTGCCTTGGAGTCGCAAGCAAGCAAGTCGCTGGCTCGAACCTTACGGCGGAGGAAAGGATGGAGGCTATGCTCGACCTGCATGGACTGCACGCCAGCGAGGCCATCAACATCATTGAAGAATTCTTGCGTAAGTTGTCCTTTGCGACCGTCGGGAAGTCGTCTAGCTGTGAAGGCTGACTCAGTGTCTCGCTGTTCCCTCCCCGCACGACAGTCGCCCTGGAACAAGAGCATTTCTTGGGACTAGCCTATCTCGTCGTGGGCGAAGGACGACATTCTGGTGCGTCGGACGCGGGGGTGGCCAGGCGTCGGGTCAGGTTGATGAATGCAGTGAAGGAGTTTCTCAATAGCTGGTGTTACCCGTACCGCGAGGAGGGCGGCGTCGTCTGTGTGGACCAGTGCACGCACGCTTAAGGAAGGGACTGCGGGTGGATTTTGTTTGTCACGAAATGACCGTGTAAGAGTAGTCTTAGTCTGCGCGAGAAAGGACAAAGAACAATAGGTTTTACTTCATGCGGACGAGACCTAGCCCCGTGATCGCCGCTCTTCTGCGGACGAGCGATCGGCCGACCTATATGTATCTGGCCTCCTGAGGCGGACAGGATCGGATTCGCGGCCGGGCGAGGATGCCGGAGTAAAGCGCCGGAGTAACTATGGATTCCAAAAGGCCAGCGCAGCGCAGCGGCGTCATCGGACTCGCGGAACACATTCATTCGCCTGGCACCGAGCTAGCGCACGGCCGCGCCACGCAACTTAAAAAAAAGGCAAAAAGCCTGCTGTTATCGGACTCGGCGTGAGGGACGAACGAGTGGGAGCCGGAGTAAAAGGCGAGCGGCGAGTAAAGTAAAGCGCCAGGGCAAGGGCAAGGGCAAAGCAGACGTCGGGTTGTCGAGCACATGTTCACCTGCGCATCGCCGACTCGCCCGCGCCGGATTCTCCCCCGTTCCCGGTCGTGGACGCCGCATTTCGCCAAGTACTCCAAGTCAAAGAAAGAAAGGACAGACTGAATTAGGCAAGTTACTCGGTTCTTGGCGACAAGAGGACGAGTTGGGGCCGGTCTTAGGCGGCGGGATCCGGACCCAACAGTCGGAGGGGCGGAGCGAACTCCAACAACCGCAGCACGAAGTTGGGGTCGGAAGCCGAGTGGAAATGCGTTCGTGTGCTGGGGCTGGCCGGCCGGAGGGCTGGCTCGCTGGCTGGAGCGAGGGGCGGTCCCTGATATTAAGGCAATCGTGGAGGAAAACGGGGTTGGTTCTCTTCGACCATGCCCTCCCACCATGTCGCCCTCCTCACCATCATCCCTCGATCCCTCTGCCCCTGCCGGGCGTGAGTTCCGTATCAATCCCAATCCCGCGCCCGCTATGGGCAAGAGCCTCAGCATGCAGCAGGACCCTCCCCGCTCGGGCGGCAACTCGCTCGATGTCGCCCCTGCCAGCATCGTCTCCGACTACGTGAGGAACATGGGCGGTCACACCGTCATCACCAAGGTGAGCGACCCATACAAGCAAGCCTCGTGTCGAACGAAGCGTTCGGCGGCCCAAATCCTTGCAGCACCCCCAGTGCTGGGAGGCAGGCGAGCGCAGCGCTGACCGAAAGAGGCCGGCCCGTGTCGTCACAGGTCCTCATCTGCAACAACGGTATCGCCGCCGTCAAAGAGATTCGCTCCATTCGCAAGTGGGCCTATGAGACGTTCGGCTCGGAGCGAGCGATCGAGTTCACCGTCATGGCCACTCCCGAAGACCTCAAGGTGAACGCAGACTACATCCGCATGGCCGATCAGTACGTCGAGGTTCCGGGAGGCACGAACAACAACAACTACGCCAACGTCGATCTCATCGTCGATATCGCCGAGAGAGCGGGTGTACATGCCGTATGGGCGGGATGGTGAGCGGGGACCGACTTTTTTTTTTCTTGGTGCCAATGCTTTCATCAGACTCTGAGTTGCGGAAGGTCAACTGGCTGAGTCTTGTTGCGTTCTTGTCCTTTCAGGGGTCACGCTTCCGAAAACCCGCGCTTGCCAGAGTCGCTCGCCGCTTCTGCTCAGAAAATCGTTTTCATCGGACCTCCCGGCAGCGCTATGCGCTCGCTCGGCGACAAGATCTCGTCCACCATCGTCGCACAATCGGCCAAGGTGCCGTGCATGCCTTGGTCGGGCACTGGCGTGGAAGACACCGTCATGTCAGACAAGGGCTTCCTCACCGTCGCGGACGATGTGTATCAGAAGGCGTGCATTCACTCGGCCGAGGAAGGCCTCGAGCGCGCACAGGCGATCGGCTTCCCCGTCATGGTCAAGGCCTCTGAAGGTGGTGGCGGAAAGGGTATCCGCAAGGTCGACAGCCCCGATGCTTTCCGTCAGGCTTACAACGCTGTGCTCGGAGAGGTCCCCGGATCGCCCGTCTTCGTCATGAAGCTGGCTGGATCCGCCCGTCACTTGGAGGTGCAGCTGCTTGCCGACCAGTATGGAAATGCGATCTCCATCTTCGGTCGCGACTGCTCCGTGCAGAGGAGACATCAAAAGATTATCGAGGAGGCTCCCGTTACAATCGCCAAGGAGGAGACCTTTGAGAAGATGGAGAAGGCCGCGGTCAGGCTGGCCAAGCTGGTCGGTTACGTCAGTGCGGGCAGTGAGTGCTCGCTCAAAGAGATGGCCATGGACGTACGGACGTTCTGTTCTCACTTACTCACGACTGCCCTTGTGTTCTTATTCTCATGTCAGCCGTCGAATACCTGTACAGCGCGCAGGAGGACAAGTTCTATTTTCTCGAGCTCAACCCCCGTCTGCAAGTCGAGCACCCCACCACGGAGATGGTTTCTGGTGTCAACATCCCCGCCGCTCAGCTACAGGTGGCTATGGGTGTTCCTTTGCACCGGATTAGGGACATCCGTGTCCTGTACGGTATGGACCCGAGAGGAACGGAGCCCATCGACTTTGACTTCGTCGACGCCAAGAGCGCCCTTACTCAGCGCAAGCCTCAGCCCAAGGGTCACGTCGTCGCCGTCCGCATCACGGCTGAGAACCCAGACGCTGGTTTCAAACCAAGCTCAGGTCGGTAGCCATTTTTGCTCTTCCTAACATGCCTTTATGTCTGACGTATTTTCAACTTGACTGATCGGCCATCTCTCTTGTTTTCATCCCATTCTGACAACAGGCAATCTGCAAGAACTGAATTTCCGGTCCTCGACCAATGTGTGGGGATACTTCTCCGTCGGCACTGCTGGCGGCCTGCACGAGTTCGCAGATTCGCAGTTTGGTCACCTTTTCGGTACGTGATCTGCACGTAGAGGTTGCTCTCCCCAGCATGCCAAAGACCTTACATTTTCACCTTGCCTTTCTCGTATACTCTCTTAAAGCTTACGGCGCGGACCGCTCCGAAAGTAGGAAGAACATGGTCATCGCCCTTAAGGAACTGAGCATTCGGTGAGCCTTACCATCTTGCTTGTTCATGCCAGCGATGGAAAGGCTGATTTAACCATGGATATACGCATATACCTTTCGTAGTGGTGACTTCCGCACGACGGTCGAGTACCTCATCAAGCTTTTGGAGACGGAAGCGTTCGAGAAAAACACCATTACGACCGGTTGGCTTGACACATTGATTAGCGAGCGACTCACGGCTGAGCGCCCCGATCCCACGCTCGCGGTTGTATGTGGCGGTGTCACAAAGGCCTTCATGCTCGCCAGCACCTGCGCCGACGAGTACAAGCGCGTGCTCGAGAAGGGCCAGGTACCAGCGAGAGACACGCTCAAGACGGTCTTCCAGATCGATTTCATTTACGAGAACACTCGTTACGCGTTCACCGCCACGCGTTCGTCTCCCACCGGTTGGACCCTTTACCTGAATGGAGGCAGGACTCAGGTGTCGGCGCGTCCGTTGGCTGACGGTGGTCTTCTTGTCGGCCTCAACGGCAAGTCGCATACTGTATACTGGCGCGAGGAAGTTGGCGCAACGCGTCTTATGGTCGACCAGAAGACCTGCTTGATCGAGCAGGAGAACGATCCCACGCAAGTCCGCAGTCCATCCCCCGGCAAACTGGTCCGCTATCTCGTCGAGTCGGGCGACCACGTCAAGGCGGGCCAAGCGATTGCGGAGATTGAAGTCATGAAGATGTATCTGCCGCTCGTGGCAGCTGAAGACGGTATTGCTCAGTTCGTCAAGCAACCAGGCTCCGCGCTCGAACCTGGCGACATCATCGGCATCCTCTCGTTAGATGACCCTAGCCGCGTTCAACACGCCAAGGCCTTCGAAGGCCAACTGCCGCCCCTCGGTCTGCCCAACATCGTTGGCGCCAAGCCACATCAACGCTTTAAGCACCTTCTTGAGACTCTCAACAACATCCTGGATGGCTACGACAACCAATCCACTATGCAATCGAGCATCAGGGAGCTGTTCGAGGTCCTCCGGAATCCGGAGCTGCCATATGGAGAGGCCGCACAAGTCCTCTCGAGCTTATCGGGTCGCATGCCGTCCAAGCTGGAAGAGACCATCCGCACCACCCTCGATCAGGCGCACCATCGGCACGCCGAGTTCCCCTCGTCGCGACTTCGTCGCGCCATCGACTCGTACGCCAACGAGAATGTCCGCCCTGTGGATCGCCCTGCTTTGACCGCGACGCTTGCTCCCCTCAGCAAGGTCATCGAAGACTACCGCTCCGGCCTCAAGGTGCATGAGTGGATCACGCTTGCCGGGCTCTTGGAGAGGTACTACGAAACCGAGAAGATTTTCAGCGGCCAGCAGGAGGATGTCGTTCTTGTATTGAGGGACGAGCACAAGTCGGATCTCGACAAAGTCGTCAGTCTCGTTTTGTCTCACTCGAAGACACTCACCAAGAACGGGTTGATCATCGCCATCCTCAATGCCGTCAAGGAAGGTGGCCATTTGTTCACCGTCGACGAAGCTTTCAGCACGGCTCTCGACAATCTGGCCAACCTCGATGGCCGTTCCACGGCACCTGTCGCTCTCAAGGCCAGGGAGGTGGTTATCCTCAGCCAGCTTCCATCACTTGAAGAGCGGTCTGTCCAGATGGAGCAGATTCTCAAAGGCTCAGTCACCGAGAGCTTCTACGGCAGTTCTGGTGAAGGCTTCCGTCTGCCAGTAGGCGATGTCCTCAGGGAGCTCAGCGACTCACGCTTCTCCGTGTTCGACGTACTCCCGATCTTCTTCGACTACGACTCGCCTGATGCACCTTCTCGCTTGAAGACATTTGTCAGCCTGGCGGCGTTCGAGGTCTACATCCGCAGGGCATACAAAGCATACTCACTGAGCGGGATTGACTACCACGGCGAGAACGAGGACGAGCCGTTGGCGTTGGCCTGGCGTTTCAACCTGAGCAAGGCCACAGACATCAAAAAGTTCCCTACCGTTGCCAATGAGATCTCGGCAGAGGCTCGCTCTAAAGGGTCCGTCTCTGACCTCAAGGCGCTTCCTGGATCTTCGGGCGCGGGTCTTGAGCGTCTTGGCGTTATGACCAGCTGCAACGGGCTTGACGAGCTCCCCCAGACGATTTCCGAAGCCCTTGCCCTCTTCCCGCGAGGCACAGCTGGCGAGGATCGCCACAACGTGTTGAACGTTGCTATCCGTCTGTTCGAGGACCAGGACTCGGTCTCCGACACACAAGCCCAGATGGAATTCGTCGAGGCGGCTGCGCAGTTCAGCAAACAGTTCGAGGGACGCGGCATCCGCCGTGTCACTTTCCTGATCTGCCGTCGAGGTGACTATCCTGGCTTTGTCACTGTACGCCCCGATGAGAGCGACGGCGGCCGATGGACCGAAGACAAAGCCATCCACAACATCGAGCCTGCGCTTGCGTATCAGCTCGAGCTTAGCCGCCTCAGCAACTTCGACATTTCGCCCCTCCCCATTGACAACCGTCAGATTCACATCTACCATGCTACCGGCAAGGCCAACACCAGCGACAGCCGCTTCTTCGTTCGAGCTTTGGTTCGTCCGGGTCGCATCCGCGGCAACGTTTCCATGGCCGACTATCTCATCTCCGAGTCGGACCGTTTGGTGAACGACATTTTGAATGCCCTCGAGGTCGTGGCAGCACAACCCGAGTACAGGACAGGTGCGTTTCCTATGGCGGATGTCTATCTCTGCTTGGGTCCAATAGCTTACCCCTACTATGTATCTTCTATTTTCAGCGGACTGCAACAACATCTTCCTCAACTTTGTCTACAACCTGCCGGTGACGCTAGAGGCGGTTCAGGCCGCGCTCGCTGGTTTCATCGACCGTCATGGTCGAAGACTCTGGAGGCTGCGCGTGACTTCTGCAGAGATTCGCGTTGTGTTGGAAGGTCCCAATGGCGGGATCACGCCGATGCGAGCTGTCATTGAGAACGTCAGCGGCTTCGTCGTCAAGTACGAGGTTTACACCGAGGTCATGACCGATCGCGGCACTGCTATCCTCAAGTCTGTCGCGCCTGGTCCTCAGGGATCCCTCCACCTTCAGCCTGTCGATGTGCCTTACCCAACCAAGGAGTGGCTTCAGCCGAAGCGCTACAAGGCTCACATCGTCGGCACGACTTACTGCTATGACTTCCCAGACCTGTTCCGCCAAGCTATTCGCAGCATTTGGTCGGAAGCCGCAAAGTACGTTTCCGGCCTCAAAGCTCCTGCGGACCCTCTGCACACGAAGGAGCTCGTCTTGGATGAGGACAACGTCCTGCAAGAGGTCGATCGCGCGCCGGGCAGCAACACCTGCGGCATGGTCGGGTGGATCTTCACCATGCTTACTCCCGAGTTCCCCAAGGGCCGCCGGGTGGTCGTGGTCGCCAACGACATTACGTACAAGATTGGTTCGTTCGGCCCGTTGGAGGACGAATATTTTTTCAAGGTCACTGAGCTCGCTCGCTCTCTCGGAATCCCGCGCATTTACTTGTCGGCCAATTCGGGAGCGAGGATCGGCCTGGCAGAAGAGGTGCTAGGCCTGTTCAGCGCAGCATGGAACGATGCGGGCGCGCCGGAAAAGGGTTTCAAGTACCTCTACCTGACTCCCGACAGCTACGAGAAGCTCCAGGAGAAAGGTAGTGGCAGCGTCATCACCACTGAAGTCGAGGAAGCGGGCGAAAGGCGTTACAAGGTCACGGACATCATTGGCCTGGAGGACGGGCTAGGCGTCGAGTGTCTCAAAGGCTCTGGGCTCATCGCCGGTGAGACCTCGCGCGCGTACGACGACATCTTCACCATCACGCTCGTCACCGCCCGCTCGGTGGGTATCGGTGCCTACCTCGTCCGGCTTGGGCAGAGGACGGTGCAAGTCGAAGGGCAGCCCATCATTCTCACAGGCGCTCCAGCACTCAATAAACTCCTCGGACGGGAAGTATACACGTCCAACCTGCAACTCGGCGGTACTCAGATTATGTACAAGAATGGAGTCTCGCACCTGACGGCACAGAACGACCTCCAAGGCGCTCGGCAGATTGTGAAATGGCTCTCGTACGTCCCCGCCCGTAAGAACAGTCCGATTCCCATCGCCCCTTCCGTCGACCACTGGGACCGCGAGATTGGGTACGTCCCTACCAAAAGTCCGTATGATCCACGCTGGTTCATTGAGGGCAAACAAGAGGAGAGTGGCGAGTTCCTCGGCGGCTTCTTCGACAAGGGCTCTTTCCAAGAGACGCTCAGTGGATGGGCGACGTCTGTGGTCGTCGGCCGGGCGCGTCTCGGTGGTATCCCCATGGGCGTCATCGCCGTAGAGACGCGCACGCTCGAACGTGTCATCCCGGCCGACCCAGCCAACCCCAATTCGCAGGAGCAGAAGATCAACGAGGCCGGTCAGGTCTGGTACCCGAACTCGGCGTACAAGACAGCTCAGGCCATTTTCGACTTCAACCGTGAACAGTTGCCTCTCATGATCTTTTCAAACTGGCGCGGTTTCTCAGGCGGTCAACAAGACATGTTTGACGAGATGTGAGTACCTTTTATCCCTCTTTCCTTGCTATCGCGATTGAAGGACCTTTGAGTCATCCCGTTAATCGACCCAATCCTTTGCGGCTTCACAGCTTGAAACAAGGCTCCAAGATTGTTGATGGTCTCGCGGATTACAAGCAACCCGTGTTCGTCTACATTCCCCCATACGGAGAGCTTCGAGGCGGCGCCTTTGTCGTCGTACACCCAGACGTCTCCAACAACGGTTTGATGGAGATGTATGCCGATGAGGAGTCGCGTGCGGGTGTCTTGGGTGAGTGCCACGATCTTTCCACTGATACGCGCTCCTCTAGACTAATTCAAGGTGATTGTGTGTCTTGCAGAGCCCGAAGGCATTGTCGAGGTGAAGTACCGGGCTGAAAAGCAGCGGCAGACGATGGCACGCCTGGACGATACATATAAAGCCCTGCTTGAGGCGTCCAAGGATACTTCCAAGTCGACCGAGGAGCAGGCTAAGGCCAAGCAAGCCCTTTCTGAGCGCGAAGAGGTCTTGCGCCCTGTGTATCAGAGCATCGCCATCCACTACAGCGACCTGCACGACCGTGCCGGTCGCATGGTGGCCAAGGACGTCGTCCGCCAGGCACTCAGCTGGCCGCAAGCCCGTCGATTCTTCTACTGGCGTCTGCGGCGGAGACTCAACGAGGAGTACACGCTTCAGAAGATCCTCGGCGCCAGCCCGAACTTGGGCCGGAAGGAGGGTTTGGCCGTGCTCAACTCGCTCCTGGATCAGTCAATCGACATGGCGGACGACATGAGCGTGGCCAAGTACATTGAGCAGCACCACGACGTCGTCAGCGCTGGAGTGGAGGAACTCCGCAAACAGCATGTCGTGCGGAACGTCCTCAACTTGCTCGACACTAATCGCGACGCCGTGCTCGAGGCTTTGAACCAGAATGGCCTCACGCTCGCGTCGCTCCAGTAAACGACTCAGATGGCGGATGGTCCTAGCCAGGTTGCGATCGGGACGTCTCTTCTCGTCGCCGTTCTTCTCTGCCTGTCTATCACGCGTTGTTAATGATATTTCACCTCGTTTCTTACTTGGCCCTCCGTTACGATGTAGTGTATTCCTTCATCTTCAGAATGATAGACATGTTACCACGTATGTCATAATGCCCGCCCGACGATGAATGCATCCCTGTCGTTTTCTAGAAAACAGTCATATGTAGAGAGGGATATACATATATATATGTACGTGACATAGTCCAAGCTGAACGGCGCGCATTCGACAATCCTTCACGGCAGATCGGGATGGGTTGCGCTGCGGTGTTCGATCGCAGGCCTTGTCGTCCTGGAGTCAGGCGGGACAGTTTATGAGTGGCGCTTTCGCCTCTCCCTCCACTCTCAGTCAACCCCACCCACGACATGCCGCGCAAATCAAATAAGCAGCCAACTGACGAGGAGTTAGCTCGGGAGGCGCCGTTCAAATACACGACCTTCCACGTGGCGCCCGCCATCAATGGCAAGAACGTCTCATCCAACTACCTCAAGACGGACGGTCAAACCTGGTGGGCCCGGCAGGCAGCCTCGGAAGGGAAAGACGTGCTTCCATATGCTGGAAGGGGAAGGAAGAGGAAGAATCCGCCGCTGGGAAACGCCCAGGCCAGAGAGGCGCCCTCTGCTTTGGGTGAGGTCGGCGAAGCGGATAAACCCAGCGAAGAGGATGAAGACTCAGAGAGGGTGCGTTCGATTGTTGTTCCTCGTCATTTGTCTGGATTGGTTTGTTGAGAGACTCATTTCGGGGTTTTTTTTCCCTCCTCTCGTCCCCGAATCTAGGAGGAGGTTGCGCCAGCCGCCCGCACTATGGTCATCCACCCAGGCTCCCGCAATTTGCGTATCGGTCGCGCCTCTGATCACGCTCCGCTCATTATTCCTCATGTCATCGCGAGGCGTAAAAGGACAAACGGTCTGCATGACACAGGTGAAGTGCAGGTGCAGGAGGACAAGGAGGTCGATGGACAGCAGGAGGAGAGGCGGCAGGAAGAGATGGACGTGGAAGAAGGGGAACCAGTCGACCCGGTGAGTGGGATTTTGAAGTCACTTTTGCTTGCCCACAACGTCTTTTCTGAACGCTCGGCGGCTTGACATGCTCCTCCTGCTTGATAAGCTTGGCAGAAAGTTCGACGCGATTCGCACCGACCTCCGATCCATCATGCGCTCGATGAAACTGCGCGGCGTCTCCAATGGCAAGGGACTCGCCGCGAGCTACAATGAAGGGGTGGAAGAGGTGTTTATTCAAGAACATAACGACCCGTATCCTGTCGAATGGACGAAAGCGGACGGAAAGGATTATGTCGTTGGGGAGGGTGTGCGTATTCTTACACAGTCAGCGTCCCTTGACGTTCTGCCGCTGATTCCACGAAATTCATTTCCGATGCGTGCGCATCAGGCTTTGCGTCTCCCTTGCTTCTCCCAGCCAGAGCCGAAGGGCTCTTCATCTGCCGTGAATTCAGAAATCTGGGAGCTCTTCTATCCGCTGCATTGTGGCAACTTCAACTTCGCGGGCTACAATAAGGCCTATTCGACCAAGAGTTCCGTGTACCAAGCGTTATTGAATGACCTGGAAACCATATGGACGCATGCCATCGTTCACGATCTAGGCATAGACCGGAGGGAAATCAAGGCGAGCTGGTTGCGGGAATTTCGTTGGCCCAGGAGAGTTTAACTCACTGCCACGGTCTTTGCTCTTTGCATGCAGACAATGTCGGTCATTCTCATCGTTCCAGACCTCTTCGACAAGTACTATATCAGAGAGCTCTCCGACCTTTTGCTTGGAAGCATGGGCTTTGCGCAAATCTGCGTTCAACAAGAGTCCTTGTGCGCCTCGTTCGGTGCGGGTATATCCTCAGCGTGTATTGTCGACGTTGGGGCCACCAGAATCAACGTAGCTTGCGTTGATGAGGGGATGGTGCTTCCAGAGACCAGGTGAGCAGCGATGTAACGAGTGGATGTTTTGCTTCACCAGTCTCATTTACCGTGCTGTCCCCTTACCGGCTAAAGGATCTCATTGAGCTATGGAGGAGATGACATCACAGAGATCTGGAGTGAGTCTTCGCATCCTGGCTCTCAGAGCAGAGCAGTCGGATTGATCGTCACTCTCGGTTCGTCAACTTCCCAGCTGCGTTGCTCGAGAGAGCCAACTTTCCTTACCGCGAGGTGGATATCCAGAAACGCATGAGCGATCGCATGCTAATGACAGAGTTGAAAGAGAAGATGAATACGATGAACCCCGTGCGTCTCTCTCTCCTTGTGCAACCTGTGACGGATTAGAGTTGTGCTGATCGCTCTGCAAATGCTTATTTTTGTTCTCTTTTGGTAGTCCGATTTTGGCCTCAACATGTATGACTTTTACGTTCGCTTGCCCGGCGAGATGACGCGCAAGTACATGTTACGCGTTTACGATGAAGTTATCGTTGCGCCGATGGTGAGCAAGTTCACAGCGCCTTTTTGGCCGCGCGTGTCCGATACTTCTTGCTAACCCGTTTTCATGCCATCCCGGAAGACTCTATTCCATCCGCGAGTTATAGACTTCGACCGCAAGCCGTCCTCAAGAGATGAAGAAGATCTTTGGGGAGCTGACCAGGACGACCTAAATGATTCGACCTTGTTCGCCGTGGTGAGCTTTAGTCTTTTCTCGATTGTGTCTTTACTCGCATATATCTGATCAGAGCTGCTCTGACTGGTCCAGACCAATGCCATGCAAAATTGTACGAGACACCTGCTCCCACCAGTATCTGCTTCTGTTCCCGGCATCATCCCAGGCAATACCACGACTGGTCCGCAGCTCAGCGTCCACACTCCATCGGAGCATCTTGCAGGTGCGACTGCTGGGACGCTTTCTGGCCTCGAGAGCCGGGCGGAGACGCCGTCCGAGCAGGCGGGTACGCCAGCCCCGGGCGGTCTGACTCCTTTGGGAGGTACGACTGGCCCCTCGAACACTCCGCTGGGGCAGGCGCAAACGAGTTCGGGACCACCGACGACCCAAAATGGACCTCAAGTACCGGCAGTTGACTTTTCGTGGGAAGCAAGCAAGGTGCCTCTGGACGTCGCCGTCTGGAACAGCCTCCTGGCCAGTGGGACGGAGGACAGAATCAAGCGCTTTGCCAACGCGATTGTATTCGTAGGAGGTGTGGGACGGATGCCTGGACTGGCGAGCGCTTTGGAAGCTAAGTGAGTTACATCTTTCTCAGCAGTAGCCTGGCATGGATCGATCGCTGAACACCTATGTGCACGTCTTACAGGCTGGTAATGCATATGTCGTCCAACCCAACAACCGGCCATGCCTCCGCCCAAGTCATACCCTCTCCGCGCGACATGGATCCACGTGTGTTGCCTTGGAAGGGCGTCTCTGTGCTCGCACGGTTGGAAGGCGTCGAGGATTTCTGGCTGCGTCGAAGGGATTGGGAGGACCTTGGCTGGCGGGCTTTGAAGGAGAAGACGTTGTACTTATGAACATTTGTGTCATTATGATGAGTATGGAGCACCTCGGTCGATATGATGTTATCATAGGCGAGTCGGCTAACGATAGTTCGACCCTGTACGCAGTACGCAGAGCAGACCATGAAAAAGTCACTCCACCTTGGATCTCTAACGCCTCAACAATATGTAGAGCTCAAATAAGCTTTGATATAGGGACAGGCCGCCGCATATGAATTTTCTCCTCGCGGTGCCGCTAGGCATAATTTGCTCAGATTTAACGATAGCTGTCGTTGTCGTTCTACCTACGTGTGTCCAGCGACTCGTAAAACACATCGACTGGTACCACGAGCCGATGCGCAATGCGACGGAAGTGAAGCAACCAAAAATTGGATAGACCCAGTACTGTGAACGCCTACAAATGGCATCGCCGCCTTGCCGCCTGCGGACAAGTGCGACTGAAATCAGAGCTCAACGCCAGCCGTCATTCGTCCGAGTCGAGGACATTGCCACCCATCTCCTCAATCAGCGGGGCCTTCCTCCCTTCCTCCCGAGATTGGTCCTCTTCATCCACGGCATCGTCACCGTCGCCGCTGTCATTCAGGGTGGACCGGGATCGAGCAGCGGCCTCCCGCTTGGCCATCATCTCGAGCAGGAAGGCCTCTGCCCCTGATAGCGCATTCGCGTGCGCGCCCGCTGCGCTGCTATCCGTGCCGGTCAGGATCTGTCGCCAGCCTTCGTTTGCCTTTTCGCCGTCGTCGTCGACATGGCTGCCTTCGTCCTCTGTAGTCGAATCTTCATCAGCGTCAGAATTGGAAGTCGTCGAGGACAAAGGTGACGATGTCGAATTAGAGTCTGCGCTCATGTCGTCGTCGTCGTCGTCGTCGTCGTCGTCAGAAGCGGAGGAGGGTTTCGCTGTGGAGAGATTGTCGGTCATGGTCGCCTTCA
This sequence comes from Peribolospora baueri, assembly GCA_029717555.1. Lineage (NCBI taxonomy): Eukaryota > Fungi > Basidiomycota > Peribolosporomycetes > Peribolosporales > Peribolosporaceae > Peribolospora > Peribolospora baueri. The sequence goes on from JAMDHS010000002.1 coordinate 66,056, forward strand.
TGGACGCCCTTTCTTGTTCTTTGCACGCGCCGCGCTCCTGGTTCTCACCGTCCAAGATCGGCTGGGTTTCCCTCTCTTTTCCCTTGGACTCGACCTTTTGCTTGCGTTTTCTTCGTCTTGTAGCACGGTTTGGGCGTTCCTCGAAGACGCCGAGTCCAAGGTCCTGTCGCGAACACGGACGACCACGGCCGGTTGAGCTGGTGCTTACGTTATAAGCGCACGATGGTGACAGATAAAAGTTATATCCACCAATTCCACGTAAGGTCGTTGCGCGCCTTCGGCAGACTCAGCGCCCAAGCTATCGTCCACATCCATCACGACTCTTCCTTCGCCTTGCTCGAGTTGAGCGTTGGCATCCCGGATCTGAGGTAGAAAAGCCTGCAGGCGCGAGAACACTGCAAACAACGGTCCCACAGAGTCAAAAAAGACCAATACATCCAATCAGGATGCCTCGAGAAACAAACTCACGGTCAGATGGCTCCGGAACTGCGAACATTTCGGGGGGAGCGACGGGTCTCGCTGACTGAGCCCCTACGTCCCTTTGAAGGAGTGCCTCTGGGCAAGTATGGGAGCAGGTTGAGTTGATATGGCAGCATAGTAGAGGCAATGAGTAATGGCTCACCTACGGCTCTCCTCCTGGCTTGTGACTGGTCTGACATTGCCTTGCTTCCTTCACTTTGCCTCTGTCGGTCGTCGGTCTCGATACGAGTTGGGAGGACGTCTCGATCGGAAAAGAAAGACTGCGGTGCATCACGTGCACGAGACCGCGTTGCGCGTCCGACGCGTGAATATGCAGATTACGAGACGGGAACGTCGTTCAACTTCTCCGGCAGACGGATGCTAAATAGAGAGCAACGCAGGCCGGCAGGGGTGCTGGTTTCCTCCTTCGCACCACCGCAACTCTCAGCGACGATCAACCGACCCAACCGTCTCTCGTCTGTCGTTAGCGACGCTTTCACCATGTCAGCCGAGTCGGACATTTGTCTCCACCCGGACATTCTTCACTGCCTCAAGAGGAAACAGCTCGTGAGCCTTTGCCGTCGATTCGACATCAAAGCCTCTGGAAAGGTACGTGATGGTTACAAAAAGCAGACTACTCTTCGTGCCATTGACTCTCATTATTGGCTTCCATTCTTCGCCTCCCTAGAACACTGATCTGATTGCCAAGCTCCAGGCATACGCCGCCACGATACCCCCCAACAGCCCCACAAATGGACTACTTGTTGTCGGCGATCACGATGACAAGGGGAATGATGACGACGACAAAGACAGCTCCGATATCGACAACGCTCGTAGCGAGATGGGGTTGCTTGTTCCGTCCAATACTTCTGATAACCAATCGAGCCTAGGTGGGAGCAGCAGGAATAGCACCATGAGCAGCACCATGAGCAGCACCATGAGCAGCACAAGGGGCAGCACAAGGAGCGCCAGAACTAGGAGTATCAACACGAGTAACGCCCGAATGAAGAGCACGACCACTAAGGACAAGGATGAGGATGCTAGTGACGAAACGGCCTCCCTTGCTCCTTCCAAAGCCTCTGACAACAAGTCAAGTCTAGGCAGGAGCAGCAGGAGCAACACCATGAGAAGCACCATGAGCGGCACCATGAGCAGCACAAGGAGCAGCACAAGGAGTGCCAGCATTAGGAGCACCAACGCCATTAACGCTAGCAGTAACGCCCGCATCAAGAGCACGGCGACGAAGGACAAGGATGAGGGTTCTCGTGGCGAAACAGCCTCCCTCGCTCCTTCCAAAGCGTCTGATATTAAGTCGAGCCTGGGTAGGACTAGCAGACTTGCGACGGACAGTTTGCGGAGGCCCGACAGGAGCAATACCAGCGCGCGGAACCCCATCAAGAGGACCGCCAGCATGCGGAGCACGGCTACGAGCAGCAGTCCGAGCAACATTACGACGAGCACCGACGACAGTGCCTCGAGCGACAAGGAGATGGCGGAAGGCCCTGCGAAAAAGAAACCTCGGACTGCTGTCTCCCAGGCTGGAGCCCCTATCACTTCGACGTCTAGCTCTCGCCCGGCGTCCAACTCTCGCCCGGCGTCCAGCTCTCGCCTGACGTCCAGCTCTCGCCCGGCGTCCATCTCTCGCCCATCTATCTCTCGAGGTACACAGGGCAGGAATCTCAGTAGTCCGCGCTCGCCCATGTGCTCGCAAGCGCGCTCGCCCGTCCGCTCGCCAGTCCGCTCGCCAGTCCGTTCGCCAATCCGTTCGCCACTACGCCCGTCAATCCATTTGCCCATCCGCTCCATTCGCTCGCCAGTTCGCTCGCCAGTGCGGCCTTCCATCCCCAACGGGATCTTATCCCGTAGCACGCCTGGCAAACCTCCTCTCAGTCCTTCGCGACCGCTCGCGTCGCCTTCTATCTCCAAGCTGGCCAGCCCTCAAGCCCGTGCCGAGGCGAATATTGGGAATCCTCGCTCGCCTGCCCCGCCTTCTGTTTCCAAAACAGCTTTCTCGGAAGCCACCGCTGCCGTTTTGGCTGAGATGAACGCTCGCATGAAAGCGAGCAAAGGCGACTCCGCTATGCCGGCGACAGCCGCAAGTCTAAACTTTGGCGAGAACAAGGCTACTGCGCCTCCTCCTAGCGTGCTGGGAGTGAAGCGCAAGCAGTCGGAGAGTGAAATGACCAGCAAGTTCGATGGACAGCACCAAAAGGAATTTGCAAAGTGAGCTCTTCTATCCAACTTGTCTCTCTGTTGTTATGCTGCTTGTAGAGAATGTTGCTTACAGGGGTAACCGGTTCTTCGTTGAGTAGAATGGGCTCAATTGCCAGCCATTACTCTCTAAAGCGGAAAGATCCTTTCGGCTCTCAGCCTAGCCCTTCGACGAAATCTTCGAGCGTCGCGTCAAGGAGCGATGCGCCCATCGTCGCGGGCGACGGTCAAAGCGGCCGCGAAACAAAGCGAATGCGCACGATGGACGGTAATGCCGCTCCGATTGCCAAGAGTACGACGGCGGACAAGCTCAAGCAAGAGGAATGGACGGCTGAAAAGCAGAAGCAGGACAAGGAAAAGAGGCTGCAGTTGGCTAGGCAGAGGAGGGCGGGAGCCGTCGGTCCTGGTGGGCGTGAGTATGGTAGCCTTCCCAAAAAAACCCGCAGTCAGAAAGAGCTTGTGTCTGATTCTGTCTTTGTAACTTTTCAGGCAAATCGCTGGCGCCTCAAGCTCGGCCAAAGACTAATGTTGCGACCCGCTTCCTTAAGACCGCAGGTGCTGGAGTGCGCAACGCTGTGCAGTCCGTTAAGACACTTGCTGGCGGGAGCGGCGACAAGAACATCCGTAACGTGTAGGACGTTTGTCACCTCGTTAACACCCCGACGTAGGGGAAGATACCCAGGAACGTGGTTCTTCTTTTTTTCTTCCCCAAGCTTCTTTTGGTTTCTGGTGTAGTTTTACCTTAGGCAGCCTCACAGGAGGGGGTATGGCCCGAAATGCCTTCTACGTTGACTATGAAGGAACGATGATTACAAAAAAAGGAATGTGAGAGTGTGCAGAAGAGCGAGGTAACGAACATGGTATGAAATACTCTGGAATCAACGACGACTCGTTTCTTCGTCGTTCACCAAACCTGCCTTTTCGCCCCAGGTAGCGCTCGACTCGGCAGCGAGGGCTCCATCGTGGTCCATCTTGCTTCCATTACTGGGGACGTTGGTGATCGGGGCCTTGAACCACTTGCGCGCATCGATCAGGTACCACCCACCGGAACCAATAAGGACAACGCCAACTACAAGGAGAGAGACGAATGCATCATCCTTCAGTGATCCACGTTGAAAATTGCGCCGGATATAGCGCAGCAACACTCACAGATAAGGACAGCCCAGTTCATTGTCTCCTTGGTGGGCTGGCTATCCGGCGGACAAAGCAGCAAGAAGATGATGAAGATCACCCACGCCGACGCAATGGCTCCGCATGGGATGGCGAACTTGCCGAGTGACCAGGAGCCGGCCTTGAAGCGTGATCGACCAGAGGTAATACGGAGGAAGATTGGGATCGCATAGGAGATGTAAAGAGCTATTACGGAGCAGGAGGACAGAGCATTAATGGCTGCAGGAGTTGGAGGAGAGAGTGCATGCAGAGAGAAGCCGGACATGTGAGCGGAACAAGAACACCTCAAGGCAGCACACGAAATGAAGAACACACCTGTCCCAGATGTCTGGAATGTGAGGAGACCGAGCAATGCGCTCCCACTGGCAACGAAGGCGACTGCGTTTACGGGCGTCCGAGTCCAACCATTGACATGCTTCCACCACCGGGAGCCTGGAAGAGCGTTGTCCCTTGCGAAGGCGAAGACAACGCGGCTGGCATCAACCAGTTGAGCGCAACTCGTGACGTACTGTTGAAGTAACGGAGAAAGAGCGAGAAGGGCCGTCAGGGCGGCGAGATTTGAAAGGAAGGCATGAACACGGCCAGAGACGCTTACCTGAACAATGATCACAAGCGACCAGATAGCAAGCATGCCGTGCTTGCCCAGCACGTTGAGGAAGACCTGGGCCATTGGGAGGGGCAGGTCGCTGCTGAGCAAGTCTGGGACGCTCGGAATCACGAACGAAGTGGCGATATTCAGAGCCCAGCCGAGGATGGCCGTGCCGGATACAGCGGAAACGATGGCGACGGGTCCCACTTTGGCTGCGTTTGTCGTCTCCTCAGCGATGTGGGCGGCTGAGTCGTATCCGGTCAGCGACCACATGGCACTCGTAAGAGACAACAAGAAAGCCATTCCATTGTTTGACCAGCCACTGTTATTCTCAAACTGAAACAGGACCAAAGTATCAGCAATATGATATGTATCCGTATTTCGTTCACAATTGGTACTTTTTGAAGGACCAGCTCACCTTGCCAAAAGCGACCGACGCTGGTTGCTTATCCCCGAGGACGGCGAACGCAATGATAACGGCCAGGGTGGTGCCGACGTTGATGAGCACGTAGAACACATTGATACGAGCGAGAAAGCCAGTGGCGGCGCTGCAGAGGAACAGCTGGCTCGCGAGAAGAACGATGAAAATTCCGTAGATCGCGCCGGTGCTTAGGACAGTGCCAGAGCCGACCTGGATCGCGCAAGCAATCATCTCGGAATTCGTGAACGCTGGTGGATCAAAAATTCACACAGTGAGAGCTAATCCTTTCAGCGACGCGATATGGTCATATCGAGAGCGGCACGAACGCTCACCTATAGAGCAGACTAAAGACACTTGTCCGGTGATGTTGGACCAACCGGTGATCCAGCTAGCAATGGGCGCGTAGCCTTTTGGCGCCAAGCGGGCGGACCAGTAATACAAGCCACCAGATGTGGGCATAGCTAATGGGTGAGGAAAGGGGGGTACGGAAGAGAGGGTGGCAATATTAAGCTCAAGCAGCGAAGCGAGCGCCTTTTTGGCCTATTTCACGGCTTTCATTAGGTGGAAACCTTGACTCACCAGAGCAGAGCTCAGCCATGGAAAGAGCGACGGTCATGACGAAAACTGCGGCTGTAATCCAGCCCCATACTGCAACAGAAGAGGCGAATCACTTTAGGTCAGGCTGTCCTACGCGACGTTGCCGGAGGTCTCTTTGGCACTCACCGATGCCGACGTGACCGGCGTTATCTAGAGGAAAGTTGAGCGTAGCAGAGACAGAGGCGACGACACCCATGATACTGAAACAGAAGCATGCCGTCGTCAATGCATTGAACTCGCGCTTGAACTCCTGCTTGTAACCGAGTCCGGCCAGGAGCTGCTCATCAGCGTTGAGAGACGCAGGCAAGCTATCGCCGGCCGAGGCGGATTGGACGACCGCCCTGATCTTTTCTTTCGCCGTATTAGTGGTAGGCGACATGTCTGTCAAACGGAAAGACAACGGACTCTGTGGAGGTGTGGAGTGGGACGAGAGGAAGAAAAAGAGGGAAGCAAAGTTGACGAGGGAGTTCATATGCGAATCGGGCTCGATGCCAGAACAGAAGCTTCGTAGCCAAAACCGCCGGGAGCGTACGTTGCTGCATTGAGAGGATGAATGCGATATCAGTGCACAGAATCTGACTATCGAGAACGGGCGAAGCGTTATCAGCGCCGCATGTCGTCTAGTACGCCCTGATTCCGATTTTCGGCAATCCCTTAATGCGCTCGTCATAGATCCAATGTAAGACTGGTTGAAGACTAAGGTGGGGTCAGGAAAGCGAAGCCAGCTCATGACATGGCCGTATGAGTTACGAAACTGAGAAGATACGGGCCATGCTGGCGATAGATAACTCATCGTCGGGCTCGAAGCGACGGACGCGACGGAGGCCCGCCCATCTTGCTTTGTTGCCCCTCCCCGCGCAACTCAGGCCCAGAGACCAGCGACTTGACCGCGCGACAAACCGAGCTGCTTCCGGACCTTTCCGGTGTAAGAGAAGAGCGGCAAGTGTGCGCATCCTCGTCGTCGACCCTTATCAGCGTGGTCTTCTTATCTTGCCGCCAGGCGTCCTCGCCTCTCACGGCATGCCCCTTTATCGCCGCCGCTCATGGCCGCAGTCGCGTTACGTTCTCCAAGTGTCACCCGCTGCTGTCCGTTTGTCACTCCTCGATGGACGCTTGCCGTGAGGTGTCCAACGTCGTTCGTTAGCCTCCTCAGGCACCTCGAGGCGTTTCATCAAGCCTACACCGATTTCGAGCCGTTTATCTGACTGATCAATGAAAAGTCCGAGCTGATCTGATCGCAAGGTTGAGAGGCTCTCGCAGACGGACTTTTTTTTGAGTGCGTGCTTCTTTGGTTAGCTCACTTCGGAGCAACCTTGAGCAGGTGTTTCGCTACCTCTTTTCTCCTCCTCATCCTTACCCCCCCTCCTCCTGCAGCTATCTCATCTCTTTTCCTCGTCTCCTCTTTATTCACTAACTTTTTGTTACGGTTATGTCAAACCACGACCCAACAGAACGCTCGCCGCTCCTCTCCGACGCGTCCGAGGACGCCTGGGACGAACGCCTTGAGGTGGCGCTCTCCTCCTCGCCAGCCCATAGGCTGGGTTGCGAGCTGCTCCTGCTCCTGCGCCGATCCATTCCCGTCAGCTTTGCCTACACGCTTCAGATGTCTCTCCAGACCGTGTCAGTTCTCCTCGTCGGACGACTAGGCCCCGACGAACTGGCCGCCGCTGCAAGCGCCTACATGATCGCCATGGTCACGGGTGAGTATGGGCGTGTGTGGGCGAGTATGTGAAAAGTAGATGACGAAAAAAACAAGGTGATATTGACCGCTGTTCTCACGCCCTCGGTACGCAGGCTGGACGGTTGCTCTCGGCGGGACGACAGCTTTGGATACGCTCGCTTCGCCCCTCTTCACGGCCTCGCCGACGCCATCGGACGTCGGCGTCCTCCTCCAGCGTGGTCTTTTCGTTCTATATCTGCTTTATATCCCTGTTGCTGCTCTTTGGTTCTGGATCGCACCCGTGTTTCGCCTCCTCGGGCAACACGAAGGGCTTAGCGACAACGTCCAGGCATTCCTCCGTGTACTTATCATCGGAGCGCCGGCTTATATTGGTTTTGAGAGTGTTAAAAAATATTTGCAAGTTCAAGGTGAGTCGATTTTGTCTTCCTACACAGAGGTATTCGGGTGAAGCATCATTGAAGGGTCCGTCTCACGGTGTATGTCTCTATCTGTCCCTCCAGGCTTGATGTCACCATCGACGCTCGTCCTGGCGATCACTGCTCCCATCTGTGCCGGCCTAAACGTACTCTGCGTGCATACCCTGGACATGGGCCTTCTCGGCGCTCCATTGGCAACCTCCATCTCTTACTGGATCGCCTTTGTTCTTCTTTCTCTCGTTGCTCGCCTCGGACCGGGTAAAGCCTGCTGGGCGGGTCTGGACAGGAGGGCATTGAGCCCGCGAGGGTGCGTGCAGTTCCTCAAGCTCGCCGTTCCAGGCATTCTCATGGTCGGAACGGAGTGGTGGGCGTTCGAGATCGTCGCCCTGCTCGCCGGCCGCCTGCCAGGGAAGGCTCTTGCGGCACAAGGGGTCATCATGACTTGCGACCAGGTCATGAACACACTCCCTTTCGGCGTCGGCGTTTCCTCTTCCTCCCGCCTAGGCAACCTCCTCGGCCTTGGCAGGCCCGCTATTCCGCTAGCGAAGCTCTCTTCACAGGCTTCCGCGTCGCTCTCCACAATCTTCGGCGCTCTAGTCATGCTGGTTTTGCTCGTCAAAATGGACACGTTCGGCTATCTCTTCTCCGATGACGCGGAGACGGTAGCCGCCGTGGCAGATGTTCTGCCTTATGTGGCCGCGTTCCAGATTTTCGACGGCTGGGCGGGCAGTTGTGGAGGACTTCTAAGGGGCATGGGTAGACAGGTAAGCGAATGATGGTGGGAGCCGGTTCCGGTTCGAATGGGAGGCTCAGTCCCGTCTTCTTGGGTCCGCAGCACATCGGCGCCATTGTCAACGTAACGGCCTACTACCTCCTCGCCCTCCCGCTCGGCGCATTTCTGGCTTTTAACCGCCAAAAAGGCCTCGCGGGTCTCTGGTTCGGCCAATGTCTCGCGCTCTTCCTCGTCGGGTGAGCATCCTCACTCCCTCGCTTTATTCACCCCTTCCTGCTCCTGACCTTCATGCGTTGTGCGGTCTTCTTTTCAACACAGCGCGGGAGAGTACATTGTAGTTACTTTCGGCACCAACTGGGAGCACGAGGTAGACCTGGCGTGGCAGAGGGTCAAGTCGGACAAGCACGCCGCACCTCCGGCGGCCGAGGGGAGGATAGAGGAGGCGTGAGAGGAGCTGAACGGCTACTTATTTCGTAGATTCGCTTGCCGGTTACATGTCCTCGCCTAAGCCGAGTAAAACGAGTCTCGTCCGTGTATCAATCATGATTTCCTGCGCTCGAATAGACGTGAATGGGAACTGCGAGTACATTCAGGCACGTCATTCTAAGAATACAATGGCGAACATATCAAAAACCGAACAAGGAACAAACCATTCAAAAGGCGAGCTGACGTGCGCCTCCGGCGCCCCTAACCAAGCTCGCGCCGGCTGAGATGGAGTCTCTAAACATCTTTACCAAATGTTCCGCCTCGAGATCGAAATCTAACAAAGCAGGGTTGGACGCGCGGGGCGAGGGCGAAGATAGTTGTGGAGACAGAGGCGACTGTGATGTTATGCTTACAGCCTCCACCGGCGGCGCTATGCTGCCAGAAGAGGTCCGAGGACCGCCTTGTATTCGAACCAGATTGCATGAGTGGGCTGATAAGGGAGTTGGGGGAATCCCGGAGGGCGAAGCTGGGGATGTTGACGTTGAAATAGTCGATGACAAACTCGCGGGGAGCAGCGGAAGGACAGCAAGGTCAGCTTCTCGCTGAGTGAGAGCAGGGACACGCTCAGAAGACGGGGGAAGAGACGGCGCGATATGCAGTGCAGCGTTTGCAGATGCTTGTTGTGATGGCCTCATGGCGGTCGTGCTGTGGGACATGGCATCCGGCGACGCCTGTTGTTGTTGTTGATGTTGTCGTGGTTGTTCTCGCGGCGGAACGGTGGACGAAGTGGCGCCTCCTGTATAAGGAGGGTGTATGAGGTACTCCATGAAGGAGTAAGGATCATACAAATCGGGATTGGGACTTTCCTTGCCGTTGCGCCCAATGGGCATGAAGGGATAAGAGCCAGAGCCCAAGAATGACGAGGCGCTGTGCAGCTGCGAAGGCGACGTGTCCGCTGAGCGACGATGGTGGGAGTCGGCCTTCGCGGAGGGGTGAGACGAGGGCTGATGATGATGGTGATGAAGGTGAGAGATATGTGAGCGCTGGTGATCCTTGCGCTGGTGTCCGTGGTCGTGATGGACGGGACAGGGCGACGACGGCTGCGGGAGGATAAAATTTCAGGGGAATAGACATGCCCATAAAGAGCAGAATGTGGAACAGAAAGGGGAAAGAAAAAAAAAGGATAGAGAAAAGGGATATCCTAGGATCAGGAGCCCTTAAGACAAGACGAAATGATCATAGACCGAAGGAAACTGAGACGGACGGGAACAAAAGACACTTGCCGAGCAGGAAAGGTCTTGAGTCGAGCTCACGCTCTCCTCTGATGAACACGACGAAAACGTACCACGCCGATGTCGTTTGATCCCAACTTCTTGACATCGCTCGTAAGCCGCTGACCGCCGATCAGAATGGTGACATCGGTGTGAGTGCGTCCTCATGCGCTTGGACGACGACCATTCCTGTTCAGGCGCCACGCGTTTGTACAGTCGTTCGCCTGCAGTAGTCTGATTGTCGATGGCAAATTGAGAGAAGCCTGAAATACGATAAATGGCACTCAGATGTTCGAGAAGATGGGCATTTTGTCTTTTGAGCCGTTTGACTTCGGTGGACAAGTTGGTGATGTCACCGACACAAGCGGCAGGAGGCGCGGCACGTGGGCTGGCGGCGACGCCTTGCATGCCCTCAACGGGGGACGATTGACGCGAAGAGGGTTCCAAAGTGACTTGGTGGACGGGTTGAGTAGCGTGAGAGAAGGCACGAGCAGAGGATGGTAAAGGAGAATGGCACGGATGGAGGGACTCCCGTCCAGCGCTCTCTTGGAGGTCCTTGACTTGTTCCTGCAGTGACTTGACGGTGCCCTCGAGCTGTCGACGGGAAACATCATAGACAATTGTTGAGTCATTGGAAGGCTCTCATCTCTGTCAACTGAGTCCAGTCCAACCCTGAAGCTCACCGTAGCGATATATTCTTTCCGTCTGGCTCGCAACGCCGCTTGAGCTCGAGCGTTGCGCGAACGAGGCTTAGGCGAGGCGGGCTTGTCGGCGTCCGGCATGGTGGACGCTTGCTGAGAAGTGGAAGATACATCAGGGTGTTCCTGGCTGACTTCTGCGGCCATAACGACGACGACGACCAAGGAAGGGCGAGGGGCTGATCTGCAGTGTATAGCTGGAAGGAGTGGAGGGATAAAGAGGAAGAAGAACGATGAGGCATCGGTGCGGTTAAAGTACGAAACGCGCCGTCCGCTTATCTCCCTTATCTCTTCGATGCCGTCACCTCAGAGAGACAAATTGATTGGCTGATTGAATCTGTTTAAATTCACATAACTACTGGCCATTATTGACCTAAAGGGACGGGACACAGGCCTCGCGATTAGATACGTACTACCGCAGCCGCCAACGCAGCCAGTGCCGAGTGGTGAGGTAACCGCGGAACTCACCGCTTACATACTCGTCTGTCTGCCTTCGCCTTGTACCAGCTAGTCATTCGCGTGTCCCAGGGCAATCCAGCAATCAGACATTGAGCGATAGCGAGCAGGACGGCCCTTTTCATGGGCCCTGCGCTCGTTGGTCGTGGTGCTCATAAATCGGCCGACGGCTGGGCCACTGTCCAGATGCACGGCCCTCCCTCCTCTGTTTGCAGCTTCTTGCTTGATCGCACCGCCCGCTCCTGTGCTTGACCTCTAAGGCACTTGTGTCATCATGCGCTTCTCCTCCTACCTCAGCTTCCTCGCCATCGTTCTGCCTTTGGCCGTCGCCTCCCCGGCCTCGCATTCCGTCGAGCAGTACGTCTTCGAGAACGAGGTCGACGCTCACTCGCACGGCCATTCGCATGGTGCTGTCGATACGGTGGTCAACCATGTCCCGATGAGTGAGTGTCTGGTGGTCTCGTTTGCAATGTCCAATTTCGTGTGCCAGCGGGGAACGAAGGCCACCGGTCGCTGACGCGACACGGTGGACATCTCTCACACGCACACAGATGACATGCAAGGCGGCGATGGCGAGACAGTGGCAGACAGTATGTGAGTGTGCCATACCTTTTCCCTTTTCCTCCCAAGTTGCTCTTAACTGACGCTACAATCCATGGCGCCGCTTTTTTTTTTCTCTGCTCACAGCTTTTCCGGCATTGGCACTTTTGCTCACTTGCCCTACGCCAACTGCTTCAGCAAGGCTGGAGCAGGCGAGTTCGACATTGCTTTCGTAGGCGCTCCTTTTGACACAGCGTGAGTGAAATTGTATTTCCGTGGTTACACAAGCAGACTCTGTGCTCAATAGTTCTGCTTTTGGCCGACACAGGACCTCATACCGACCGGGCGCAAGGTGAGTCAAACGCAGCGAATCCGTATCGCCATGCTTTAGAAGAAATGTTCTCACCTCTGTGTTCCTTTACGAACCGGTCCTACCTCAAGGTTCGGTCCTTCTGGCATTCGACAGGGTAGTCGGCGATTGACCCTCTATGGGGGTTACTCTCCCTGGCTCGATGTCAACCCTTTCCACGACTGGGCCAAGGTTGTCGACTGCGGAGACATCCCCGTCACTGTAAGCAGTAGTATATCTTCCAATAAGAGTCATCCGTATGCCCATTTCAGTTCGGCTAGAATTGGATTTCATATATATGCGCTTTTTTTCTCCAGCCCTATGACAATGTCTTCGCCATCGAGCAGATCGAGCTTGGACACAAGGCGCTTCTGCACAAGGGTCCCGCTACTACTTTGAAGTCGAAGGGCCTTTCTCTCAGCGGCAAGGTTCATCCTCGTCTTATCACGCTCGGTGGAGGTACGTTACGGTTTGGTATTGGACGCCAGGCAGGAAGGCTTCAATGCTCAAGTAGGATTACAATCTTCCTTTCTCAGATCACACCATTACGCTCCCCCTCCTGCGAAGCATCAACAGCGTCTACGGTCCGATTTCGGTCATCCACTTCGACTCGCAGTGAGTCTCGCTCCAGTGGTGGTGCACCAAACTGAACGTCCGTCTTAAAGCTGACCCAACCATGCTTCTCTTCTGCCTTGCTTCTCCAGCTTGGATACCTGGAAACCCAAGGTTTTCGGTGGTGCGAAGAGCAACACGGCAAGTCTCAACCACGGCACTTGTAAGTGTGGTCAACCCCTTTCGTCCGTTCGATCTGGAGCGACAGCTCACAGTGCCTCGTGGGCTTGGCTGTGCGTTCCAGACTTCTGGCACGCTGCCCAGGAAGGCTTGATCAAGAACGGCACCTCTATTCACGCTGGTATTAGGTGAGACGCGTTTAATGTCCCTCTCCTGAGAGCTGTCAGCTACGGCCGATTCTACTCTTACCCGTTCCTCTCCCTTTGCAATCCACTTCATTAGGACCACCCTCTCCGGCCCGTCGGATTACACCAATGATGAAGATTGCGGCTTCGTAATGGTCGAGGCTCGGGAAATCGACCACATCGGCACGGACGGCATCATCAAGAAGATCAGGGAGACGGTGGGCGACAACCCTGTGTACCTGTCTCTTGACATTGGTGCGTCCTTGCGTCTCGAGCGCTTTTCCGACGCCCCTCATCCCTGCTCCGCGCTCAAATTGACTCCCTTGACGCTCTCTGACATGATTCTTGTCTTGATGCATTTGGTAGACGTCCTCGACCCTTCGGCTGCCCCTGCGACCGGCACCCCGGAGACGGGCGGCTGGTCCACGCGCGAGCTTCGCACCATCCTCCGCGGCTTGGAAGGCATGAATATAGTGTCAGCCGACATCGTCGAGGTCGCCCCTCCTTTCGACAGCCAGGCTGAACTCACGCAAATGGCCGCCGCCGACGTTTTATACGACATTCTCAGGTTAGCTCGCAGAACCCACTGTTGTGTGCGTGCCCAGTTAACCGTTCGTTTCGTCCACTTGCAGTGTTATGGTCAAGAAAGGGCCCCTTTTCAAGGCCTAAACTAGCCCTGGAGTCACCGGATGGCGTGTATGCCCCTTCATGTTTTGCACCTGTACAGTCGAATCTCTTGAGGAATGATTTAATGTCTTCGTGTGAGACGATCGAGAGCCGTTGTCGAACGAGAGGTTCTTGTGACCGGCATTGTACAATAAGTCCCTTTTCCTTCGACTAGGACACCGTTCCGCACGGAAGTATGAGAATACTTGAAAGTGCATTGAAAGTCGAGATGCTCTTGAAGTGATGCTTATTTGTACGATACATATTACAGTCTTGGACCTGGCTTCCTTGCTTTAACCTAACCCCCTTGACTCACTCCCAAGCTCTACCGTCCATCACCCTTGCTGGTCTACCCGTTCTGGCACCATCCGCTCTGGCAAGAGGCTGCCGGGCCTGCCCCTGCCCCTGACTCTGGAACTTGTCTATTGCGGCCTCCAGCTCATCCCTGAGGGCCACGATCCTCCACAAACCTTCTACCAACGCACGCTTGGAGTTCCGCCGGAATTTGCCGAGTGAGGGAGGGAGATCATTGTCTGGACCCTGGCGAAAGTCGATGCGGGCTTGGTAGGTGTCGGCGTCGCGGCGACGATGCCGGTCGCCATCCCAACGCTCTCGAGGTCGGGCTTGCGACGGGACACGATCCATCCTCTCGGCTTCGATTCCGGCCAAGACAGGTTGAGGCTGATAATAATAGCGTCTTTCCCTCGGGTCCGCTCCTAGTCCGAAATCAGACATATCGAACGTGTCAACAGATTCTTCCTCCATCTTTTCCATTGACGCCGGCGGGCTCGCGTCCACGACCTGCAAGTATCGTCGGGCTCGATCTACTCCACGCGACAGCGACGTGGACGCATTCTCGCTCGAAGATGGGGTCGACGGAGACAGATATGTTGGTCGAACGGGGGCGGGAAGTGTTTGGTACCCAGCAAGATGAGGCGACCGCCATGTGTCGAAGGAAGGCTTTGTCGGACGAGTGGGCGCTTCCCTGAGCCCCTCCAGGGCGGCTCGATGGAAAGAGGCAGCGTCCACCTGATGTAACCGATGCGGAGGATTGGAAACCGCTCTTCGATATGATACGTTCTCCAGGTGGGCAGAAGACACCGCTTCTTTTCTCCGATCGTACGACGGCCATGCAAGGTCCTTCGACTGACGCAGCTGTCTCTGACCCGTCTGCGAAATGGGCCTGGCTTGCAAGGAGTCCACAGATGAGTCCGTTACGGGGCGATATCTTGCCTGTGCCTCATGAACGGATAGCGACACCGCCTCTCTTGTAGTCTGTGGCGGCCTAGCGAATTCAGCAGATCGAGGCGGCCGTGGTTGAGGAGGCGTCGTGACTTTGACTGGCTGGGTGTGTCGCGAGTGCCTAGGTGGGAGATCCTCAATGCCGGACGTCCCGATGCGCTGCCGGCCCCTTATGTCATACGAGGGAAGAGATGTGTCCTCGCTCAGCCTGTTTGGCCACGGTCGAGAGAGATCGTTCCATTGAGGCAGCCGTGCTCGAGAAGCCCGCTGAGAGCGCATTGGCACTGCTTCTTGGGACGGTCTCCTTGAAAAATCTTTGAAGCCGCCCGCTTCGTCGCGATAGCATGCGTTGGACTCATAAACGGGCAGAGATACGGGTTCTCTGCTCCGATCCGACGACGGCCTGGAAGGGTCTACAGACTGAGACCGCTGGTACGGAGCTGACCTCGGCACGGTAGCCGGCGGTGACACTCCATCTGGAGGTCTGGTCGCGAGGAAGTTTCCAAACTCGGAAGACGACCAAGCAGGGTCCGGCAAAGAAGATCGTGAACCTCTGAGTTGCGGTAGACTGGCTGAGTTCCTTGGACCGGGTCTCGACACTCGAGCCTCCCGGTCAGTGTCGAGGGCGAAGGTGACTCGGAGAGGCGACCTTTTGGGAGGCGGGATCCTCGGAGGAACACTCCGTTGGGTAGCCATCGGAGTTGAAAATGGCACCGGGACCTTGACGGGCCCATCCTTCGGAGGCGGCGTTGGTGGTCGATCAACTATCTCTACGGCGTCCTTTCGGCCATCCGGAGAGAACGTTAACCCCAGAGTGGTAGGCATCCGTGGCAACTCGAGCCGCTGCCGAGACGAAAGTATTGGCCCTCCATCGACAGGCCCACGTCGCCTGCCCAACCATTCCGTGCTTTCCAGAATGCCAACATGCATCCCAAGAGCCGCTAGTACTCGGTTCATCGAACGGTGATGGGACACGACGCCGCCCAGAAAGCTGTTGATGGTCTCCAAGAGGCGCGCGCGGACCTGCGCGGGCGTTGGGAGGTCGGCGTCGGGTAAACAGCTGGACACGCCGCCGCTGGGAAGAATGTGATACAACACTGGTGGGAGCGGAGTTGGAATCGGAAGATTGGGCGAGCAGGGGCCAGACGAGTCGTTTCCCTTGTTGCGATTAGCACGCAGCTGAGCGAGGGCTGCAAGGCAGGCGAACGTCGCAGACTTATGTATCGCGCCTCTCCGTTTCAGCTTCTCCCCTGGTGCAGCATCGGGAACAGTCGGAGCGAGGAGAGGCATGACGGTATTTGTGACGTGGAAGACGTCCCGCAACGTGCGCCGGAAAGCTGTGGTGACGCCGTTCTCAGCCTCGCGCACAGGTTTGGGTGGCACGAAGTGCAGCACGGCCGAGAGGGCAGGATATTTCGGAGGGGGTCCTAGTGCAGAAAGGGGACGTGAGGAATTGGTCCCAGGCGCGGTAGATGGTCGGCCTTGATCGTAGATCGCATCTGGCAGCCATGAGTCTGGACAAGCATGTGCCGGATGGTCAAATGGGACGGATGGGTGCAAGGAGGGTGATGTTGAATCGAGTGACTTGGGTCCAACACTGTATTGGGACGGGGGCCTGCTGGGCTGTGATGATCCGCTTGAGAACCCTTTGGAGAGGAGCCACTGCTTCGCAACCTCCTCCGCCTTCCTAACTGCTTGCAAAAGCCCGCCACCATACAGGTTCTGACGGGTGCTGGTGGCGCTGTCGACAGACAGAGAGCGCCCTAGAGATGCCCGCGCTTCTCCCGCGATGATGCGGCCAACCTTGCGCAAGGTGTCGACCTTGGTTTTGCGAGGATGTGGGACGGCGTCCCAGAGGCGAACACACACTGGCGAGTCTGGAACTTCGTCGAGCCAGCACATCTCAGGGAGTGCGCTCGAAGGGGGGTCGATCTCAGGGCCCGTCGTGGAGAAAATGAGAAGAGAGTTTGCTAAGGCGGAAGTGTGGAAGAGAGGCTCCAAGTCGGACAAAGAAGGCTCTGTGCGAAAGGCGTTGATCAATGAAACGAGGTCAGCCATACGGGCCGACATAACTGCGCCATGCAAGTAGGCTAGCGAATGCTGAACGAAAGGAAAGGGGGAACATGGCTCGGGCTCACCTCCAAGGATTAAAATAGCTCTTCCAACGTCGGCAGACCCACGAAGGGACCGCAGACATCGCTGAGCGGGACTGTGCTCCTGGTCATCTCGGTATTCCTGCCCGTAGTCCCGGTTAGAGGAGGTGATCAGGATGGGCTCAGGTTTACCGAGGGCAGCAGGAAGACTGATGACACGCGAGCGCGGCCAATGCTGGTCACGCATGACGCCGTGGTCGTTGACGTGTCTTTGGCTTGGATCTTGGAATCTCAGCCTAGGAGGACCGCCAGGAAAGGTGGTCGTCATGCGCTCGACATCCTTCGCCATAGCCATGATACGGTCCAGCTCGTCAAGGACGCCGAGGCCCATCCGGTTGGCCTCCATGGCCGGCAACCGTCGGTGGCCGCTTTCGGGATGCCCACGACCAGGCAGTGAAAGCACAGAAAAGCAGAGAAGCAAAGAGATGGAGGGAGTGAAGAGATGGGTAGAAGATCAGGGCACGGGAAGGGACGCGGTCAGTCATATATTAAAACAGCGACAAGACTGAGCCGCTCCTGCTCCGCAAGGCAACGAAGACAGGCGGACCGACGGTATGGCCAGCTGTTCAGGGAACGGCCATGGTCTCCTCCCATGCGTGCCCTGTGACTACCAGCCACTGGAGCCGCACTCTTTGTGCTTGGCATAGTAACGTAACCTTGAATATCCTTGGTCGTCGTGTTGGTGGTAGAAGTTGTGTCCGTGCCTGATGGAGTTGACGCGGCCGTGTGTTCGGCAGGCGCGCGTCTGACATGCTCCGCCCGTTGGAAGGTCTAAGCAAATGTCTTGCGCCGTCGTTCCTGAACGCAACGCTTACAGCGAATATGTGTAGAAAGCTGGGCAGACATCGACAATGCCGATCCGAACAGGTCCCAGGCACGTTTGCCGGTACAGGACGCTCCTTGTGAATGGCGGTGGCGACGGAAGGGGCCAGCCAGTCTTCTGGCAGCATTTGCATCCATCCTGGCAAGGAGGAAGCCGGTAGCATCCGAGTACTCACTCTTCTCGAAGATCATTTCTTCCATAGAAAAGCGAGCGATGACGCACTGATACACACGCAAGCGACTCGAGCCCGCCATTGAAAAGGTCCTTCTCCCACAGGTCTTGAGGTTCGAATCCTCGAAAAGCCCTCAACGCGCCGACATGCCCTTTACGCCGCTCCACTCCCTCCTTGGGGGCCTCTCGCTCTCATGCTCCCTGCAGGGCCTGCTTTACCTCAACGGCCAAGTCCTAGGCGTGAGCGGGTTCCTCCATCGCGCTGTGTCCGCCACCATTGGCGTACGAGGCGCGACATGGGACGACGAGCGCTCAAGCCTGGCTCTCGCCTTCGTTGCCGGGTTGGTGGGTGCGGGTTTCGTGATAGAACGAGCTGAAGAGAGCATCGTGAAAGGCCTAGGTGTGCAGATCTTCGATCCCGCCCTCAGAGGCTTTGGAGGTGGAGATCGCTTCCAAGCCATCGCTTGGGTCATCGGGAGTGGGCTGCTTGTCGGGTTCGGTACAAAGGTGGGCGATATTTTCCTTCTGCTCGTCCACCGGTTCAGCTCCAGCCTTGAACTCACCCTTCGCCTTCTTCTTCATCATTCTGCCTTGGGCTATTCCATCAGCTTGGCTCAGGGTGCACTTCGTAAGTAACCGGGATCCCATTTCAGCGCGTTTCAGAACGCTACAGCATACGTGCTCGAGCGCTGGAGCAGTGCAGCAGACTCACCGATCTTTGAATCCCACCCGCTTCGTAACGCGGCGACTCGCCTTGTGCAGTGGCCACTTCCTCTGTGGCCTCTCACGTCTTTCCAAGCGCTCGTTTGCAGCCACCGCCACGTTCTTCAGCGTCGCCGTGCTGGCTGCCAACGTCCTCGGCACCGTACCTTTCCTCGCCGCTCGCGGTGCCTCTTCTGCCGTGAAAACACAGATTGCGGAAGCGACGTGGGAACTTCCTGATTGGACGGTCGTAGCGCTGTTACAGCTGCCGGTCTTGGGATACGCCATCATCGCGCCTTTGCTAGCGAAGTGGGAAAAGGTGAGTGAACCTTTTCAGATCCTCTTGTGAGCCGTTTGCTTGCTCATACCCTAGCCCCTTCGCCGCTTTCCAGAGTCGTGCGGCCAAGTCTGCTCACAACCAAGATGAGACGAAAGGACGCGAGAAAAAGGCCAGCTCTACGGGGCCAGTCTCGATCGTCCCCCGGTTGATCACGAGTTGCTTGGCTGGTGTGTATATGCGTATGACATCGACCTCTCCTCAGATGTTGCTCACCACGTGTCCTTGCTCCGTTTGGTCTGGTGCCATCATCTTGCTTCTCTCTCTTGTCTATTCGACGTCCCCCACTGCCTCTTCCTCAGGCGCCCACTTCGCAACGGGCCTCACCCTGACAGGCATGCTCCACCCCTCCAAAGTGCTTGGCTTCCTCGCCTTTCCTTTGCCACCTCTTGAGTATCTGCGCCCGCCTTCTTCCTCTTTCTCCCCTTTCCTCTCTTCTGCCGTCTCTTCGGCGACAAGGGTGTGGGATCCTTCCCTCTCTCTTGTGGCTTTGGGCGGCATCCTACCCGCCCTCTTCACCTACCAATATCACCTCCTCCCATTCCTCCGCAAAGCTCTTGCCCCCACGCCGAAACTGGGGGGATCTTGGAACCTCCCCAATCCCCTCTCTCCTATCGACGCCAAGCTGATTATCGGAGCGGTGATATTTGGCTTGGGATGGGGAGCGAGTGGACTCTGCCCCGGCCCTGCTCTTGTCTACATGGGAGCCACATTGGGAGGGCGCACGGAAGAGGTGGGCAGGATGGCCTTGTTTGTGGGAAGCATGGCCGTCGGTGGGCAGTTGGCGTGGTGAGCGAAAGAGGGGGAGTGTGCGATTCATGAAATCGCACGCAGAGGGCTTCAAGCGTTGGAGACGCGATGTTTGGCGTATGTGTACACGGACGTCGCGTTTTCCGCAGTGGCTCCCCCACCTCGACATTTTCCGTCGAACTGGTGCGCCAAGATATTATAGCTAATGGTCACCTGGATCATGTACCACCTATCCTACTGGGTCCCACAACTGCCTATGTCGAGGTGGGGGCGCCAAGATATTATAGCTAATGGTCACCTGGATCATGTACCACATATCCTACTGGGTCCCACAACTGCCTAATCGCGACAAAGGCTTACCGCCGTTGCCAACCTCGAGCCCTTTGACACCCGTCTTCGTTGTTCCCTCGTTCCTATCCACCGCTGCTTCCGCATGTATGCTCATCTATGCGGCGAAATGCGACAAAGAACTTGTCGCCCTTGTTCCTTTCCACCTTCTTTCCCTCTTCTGTGCTCGTCCTGACCTGCTCTACCACGGGGTCGTCTTGCATCTCCTCGTCAGGGATGCGCTTGAAGAGAGGATGGGCGGAGAGGTGCTTGGCCATCCACAAGTGCAGGTCGCGCACGTCTGTGATCGTATATATGATCCCACCGGGGCGGAGGACGTAGGCGTACTCAGAGAGCAAGGTGGGTCTGCAAGTGGAACAAGGTCGGAGCGAACCGTCGTTAGAGGGACGAGCGCCAGCGGTTCAACGCGAGATGCAGAATGCGAGAGACCAAGCGAGATCACGGTCATGTTCCAGCCTCGACAGAAGCGTTACATCCACTTACGAGATGATACGAGCCTTGTGCTTGCGGGCTTTGAAATGAGGGTCAGGAAACAAGAAGAAAATCTTGGAGAGCTGAAAAACACGTTGGGCAAAGAGAGAAGTAGTGGTAGATAAATTATCAGGAAAATCCTCTGGAGAGAAACACTCGTCAGATAGACAGACATCACTCACCTGATGCTTCTCGAAAAAATTCGGCAAGAACTTCATCGCGTTGCCTCGGATTACGGACACGTTTTGGTAACGCCCAGGAGCATCGCTTTTTTCCCGGAGGGCTTGGATCTTGTCGGCTACGTATTGAGTCACCTGGACGCGGATTTCCATGCCTGAGTGTCGGTGAAGAGCATACACCACACGTGAGGAGTTGGGGACAATATCGGTAAGCAGGCTCACTCGAGAGTCTGATGCAGCGCACGTGGCTCTGCCAGTCGAATGGATCACGTCAATAGCGAGCGACCAAGCTACTGACGCTCACCCAGCATGAGAGTGTCAGGGAACATAGGCGCGAGGGCCATCAAAAGTCCTCCAAAACCACAGCCAATGTCCGCAAACTCGACCTTCTTTTCCACGTCCTTCCCCTCAGCTCCTCGCTCGACCACCGCACCGTCCTTGTCTGCGAGCTTTTCGTCCGATGAGGATTTTGGAGGGATGAAGGCGGGGTAATGGGGGGACCAGTCCATGTCTGCCGGCGAGGTTGGGCTAGTAAAGGTGCAGACGGTAACCACAAAGAGCGCAGAAGACGACATCTTTTGTTAGACTCCAAAGACAACGGTACCTTCCCTAAAGGAAGGTGTATCCTCTGGGCAAAAGAAGGCGTACCCACTACCGCAAGGCATGGTCCGCGAAAGGATTGGCGTGCGCTCGCTGGCGATAGTGTCGTTTCTGTCCGGAAAGAGAGATAGTACGTCAGAATACGGAGGCGAAGTCCCACTCGAGATACGAAGGGTCAAAGAACGAAAACCCTAGCTTGCTGCGTCACCTGGCCCATACACACTCACCTGAGGCAGCCCCTCGATTTTCCGCCTGGCCCCATTACCCGTCGCCTCACCAGCTTCAGACCCGGCGTCGGCATCCGTGCTCATCTGCGCCCTTCTTCGCTTCCTTCCCATTTTGGATTTCAAGACTATCAGGCGAAGCTGTTGAGTGTCGGTGGGAGTCGAGAGCAGAACGGCAAGCGTCCGCGTGTTATTACTTGACGCTTCCTCGCCGCAGCCGATCTGTGCGAAGGGGGGACGACCTTCCCGACCCTCGCGGAAGTCGTTACCACCTCAACTGCTTTCTAGGAATTTGCAAGGCGGCTCTCGATGGTGAGTTCGCTGAACGGCCTCGCCATTTGCACGTCGGATTTGACCGAGTCGGACGACTGCCAAGCTGATCCGATCCGTACATAACCGTCTCTCTGCACCCGTAAATGCTCTCTGGCCGCGTCTCCTACCGTTTCTGCTCGTGTAGTCCCG
This sequence comes from Peribolospora baueri, assembly GCA_029717555.1. Lineage (NCBI taxonomy): Eukaryota > Fungi > Basidiomycota > Peribolosporomycetes > Peribolosporales > Peribolosporaceae > Peribolospora > Peribolospora baueri. Next base: position 88,118 of record JAMDHS010000002.1, read on the forward strand.
CCTCGAGCTCCTCAACGACGGCGGCTACCGCTCCGACGGTCGACGACAGTACGAGCTTCGAGCTTTTGACGTTCGACTGGGCGGCGGAGGCGGAGGCGTAGCTGCAGGAGGCGCGGACGGCTCGGCGACGGTATCGCACGGCCTCACTACAGTGTTGGTTTCAGTGTACGGGCCTCGGGAGGCGAGGCTGGGAAGGTCACATACGTCGCATGAGCGCGCGGTGTTGAATGTGGAGGTATCGGTGGCACCGTTCAGTACGATGGAGAGGAGGGAGAGGGGAAGGGGGGATAAGTGCGTACACGCTCTTCTTTGCGATTTCACTGCTATTCTCCACTCTTCTACTGATTTTCCTCGGCTTTTGTTAATTTTTCCTTCGCTGTTCTTTTGCTTCTCAGGCTTTTGACAGAGTTTGCAGCGGCGGTAAAGGCCACCTTCGAACCTGTCATTCAAACACGTTTGTACCCTCGCTCGCAGATTGACATTTTTGTTCAGGTCTTGCAGCAAGACGGAGGTGAGTCGAGTGGACGGTGGGACGGGGAGAGGCTTTTACACCCGCTGTGTTTGTTGGTGAAGTTACAGCCGACCTAGATGCCTGCCTTCCATTTCAAGCTGAATCATTGTTGGGTGTCCAGTGCTTACTCGTCTACATATTCTGTTCAATCCTTGCGCGCCTTTGCAGGCGTCCTCCAAGCAGCTATCAACGCCGCTACGCTTGCGCTCATCGACGCTGGCATCCCTCTTCGGGACTATGTTTGCGCCTGCACCTCAGCCTGTCTAGACACACACTCCCTCCTAGACCTCAACGGGGCGGAAGAGTCCGATCTCCCCCACCTCACGCTCGCGGTTCTGCCTCGCTCAGGAAAAGTGACGCTCGTGACGATGGAGACGAGGCTACACATCGATCGCTTCGAGGAGATCTTCAACCTCGCCATTCAGGCTGGCCGTGGCGTCTTGCACAAGGAGATGGATAGGGCCGTTAGGGCTTCGATGGACAAGCTTTTGCACGCCAGGACGGGCGGTGCGGCAGCGTTGGGTGGAGAGGCGAAGACGACGACTGAAAAGGGTGCTGTCGAGACGGAGGATTTGGACATGGCAGATGTGTGACTGTCCCTGCTCGCAGTGGATTGCAGTCGCCTGTACACTAGCTTCTTCAAGGGGCATCGATCCCCGGTCTCCCCCAAAAAAAGCCTTCATGAGGGTGCGTAGGGTCGGAAAGGCACCGTCCGGGATGAGACCAAGGCGAGCTGGGCGACCTACTCTTGTTCGAAAAGCATCACACCTCCCCGACCTTCCGGACGGCCAGAGATGATTGTCTCTATTCTCCCTATCCTGTCTCCGGCGCCTGCCTTGTATCTTCCGTCGATCGTTGTTGCGGCTGCACGTCTTCGACGACCTTGCAGACCTCGACGTCGACGCCGGCGCCGAGTAAAACGTCTATCCACACCTGCGTTCAGACGGGTCAAACAGTTCAACTGCAGTGTGGAAGCAAAGATAGATCCTGGTGTCGGGGATGCGATTGCAGACAGACAACTGTACTAACTCACCCTTTGCGCATCCGAAAGTCGGTCGCCTGGACCCTTGACCTCAACGAACCTACACGATTTGTCTTCGTACCTCCATAAGCTGCGGAGGACAGACCAACGAAGGAACATCACTGCCGTTAATGAACCAGAGTGGCCCTGGCGGAAGCATGGCGCTGCAGGCGAAAGATGGAACTAGCTAGCTCACCACAAGTCAGGCATGCCACTGCCCCGCTGCCCATACTCTTCGCACAGCATCTGGCAGATGATCGCGAGCGCCCTACCGCCAAGGCACTGTGTATCATCATGCACAAAAATTAAAAGTTAAAATAAATGGTAGGCCATGCGCAAAGGATGCGATCCCGACGACAAACGTCAAAAGTGACGGTCATCGGACAACCCGTCGGTCCTGCACGCAGAGGTGTCGAAACCTCGCTATCGCTTGCACTCACTTCCGTAATCTCGGCCAGGTCCTGTCTCTCGTACTTCCAGTCGACGCCCACCGCCCACGTGGCGTACTTCCTCTCGCGCTCGTCCGTGACGCGAACTAGCTCCGGCGCTCTCCCCTGCCGAATCTCCTCGAGCCTCGCCCGAATGAGGGGCGCCCTGGCAATGCTGAACGCATCGGTGCCGAGATCGAGAGGAGCGCGCTGATACGGCGTCTCGAAGGCACCCGGCACGGGATAGAAGAGGATGTCCCAAAAGATGAGAGTGAAGAGAGTGCTCAGGATGCCGTTTTCCGAGTGGAAACTGGTGATCGTACAGTCGAGAGCGCAACGGTTTTTTAGATGATCGTGAAGCGCAATGATTTTCCCTGCTCGTCGTTCTCGACCGTTCACCGATGGACGTGGTGCTCACCCTTTGTAACCTTCATCCTCGTAGGACTGAAGAGCGATTGTCTCGACGTTGCATATCTCGCCGTCACGACCCCGCCACATGCTTTTTCCGCCGGCTTTCCGCCCATCGAGAGCAGGAGGACCTTGTTCCCGTCCCAAAGTCAACTGACCAGTGGCCTTGGAAAGAGTGGGCGCGCATGAAGCAGGCTTCTTCGGGTTGATGGAGGGCGAGCGGCTGATCTCGCTTGAGATCCTTCGCTTGTTGGACGAGTATGCACCAGGGTCCGATCGTGAACGACCAGCACCTACAGATGACATGATCGACGTAGCGGAAAGCGCCCGTCTGGCAACAACTGTACGCTCTCGACATGCCTTGAGCTGGACATAAATGAAATCGTGCTGTTCCGAGCGTGGGATGCGCAGCTCGCGTTCGAGACGGGCGATGCGACGCTGCAGCGAGGACTGATAAACCAAGTGGGTGTCTGGATCCTCCACCGCGCGGATACATACTTCCAACGCCTCGTGCTTTCCCTTTGATTTGTGCTGGTCGCCGTACGTGGAAAGCACCAAGGCTAGTCGGTCGTACCACGCTCTGAAGGAAGGGCACCACAACCAGGGTCAGCATATGCGATCAAGCACAAGCCAAACCGGAGAATTGACTCACCCGCGCTTGCCTCGTCTAAAAGCAGTCTGCTCCAACAGTGCCCTGAGCACTTTCTTCTCTCGCTCATACTCCCTTAGTCGGCCAAGGACATGAGCGCCCTTGTAGACGACTCGGGTGAGAATATGACCCGGATGGTATCGATGCCAGCAATATCGAGCCACTCCCTTTGACATGATCGTCCCAGTAACCTTAGGGGAATTTTCGCCGTCCATTTTCTCGCTGACGAATAACAACCACTCAGGCCAAGCGATCTCGAAAATCCCTTTGGCCGCTTGAAGCGAGGTCCGCGTACGCTCCTCAATCAGGGGTATCATTTGCGCTTCGAGGTCGAGAGCGCGTTCGTAAGCGAGCAGATGATCGCGGGAGGGAAAGAGGTCGGATGAGCGGTCGTGGACGTAAGAGGGGTAACGTCGACGGTGGCATCGTGCCAGCACAGCTGTCGTCAGGGGCTTCTCGTCTGGTGCGATGCTGAAGGCACACAAAAGCGTCACCTGGTAAGTGGGTTTGCTCAGCGCGAATCTAAGTCACTTGACGTGAATTGCCTACCTCCGGTAGTACACCATGGCGACCCTCTCGAAAAGCTTGCAAACGTCGTCGTTCAACCGGATCAGCCGCATGCCGAGACACCTGCCCACTTCTCGGGCGAGGAAGGAGTGAAACTGGGTCCCCTTCTTTCCCCAGGCGTCGAAGGTAAGCGAGATCTCTCCGGTCTTGGCGCAGGCGAAAAGTGTTGATTGGGAGAATGAGGACGACAGAAGTCCTTGGATGATAGCCGCGCGCTGCGAGCGAGGAACAACGACCCAAGCAGACAGACATAACAAGACTCTTAGCCAAAACGTGGAAAGGAAATATCGTTATGCTCCTGCTCACCGTAGTAGCAACCTTCATCTTCATCCTTTTCCCCAAGATCTTGAGCTCATCCAGACTGAGCATACCCAACGCCTCCTCGATCCCAGCCTTTCCGGTGTCGCTCAGTAAAGCCGCCTCCGTCTCGGCAAAGAAGCTAAGGTTGCCTCCTTGACTGTCTGACACAGACACCTTGTTGCTATCGACCGAAGTTGGCGAGAAAGGGGGGGCATTCTCCTTGGATCCCGGCGATGTTGGCGAGCGCAGAGGAGAAACAGCTCTCGCCTTGCCCTTGTCTCGCATAAATGTGCAGACGTCTTGAGATTCGGAGCCATACCAGGAGGGAAAGTGATGGGAGAAACCCATACACAGTCCGTCGACGGCTCTCCGCATCTCGGCGACGTCGCGATCGTACGACAGTCGGTCTAGTCGATGCCAGCCACGTTTGCGTGAGAACAGGCGGACGAACAGGTAACGAGGTTCGTCTGGCGGCGAGGAAAGAAAGACCGTGAGTGCAATCAGCAAGATGCTTTCTCACATCGGATACTGCAGACATGAGCTGGAAAAGGTTAAAAAGCGCACAGTCCATGGACAGAAACGCCTCGAAGACGCGCATCTCTTTTTGCGTGAAGAGGTAGGCCTCTTTGTCGAGCACGGTGGTAAGCATCTCTTGAAAGATCTCGACGTACATGCTTTCCCTCCTCGCGCGTTCCTCCCGGTCACGACCCCACCCTGCTTTTTCCATCTCTTCCAAACTTGCGTCGAGAGGATCGTAATCATCCCCGTTACACACTGCAGTCGCCGTCCCCACGTTCGATGGACCAGGAACACAAGGGGTTGAGCTACGCCAATGAGGTGAAATTGAGGGATGGTCGAGCCGTTGCCGCTTTCTAGTCGGCTGGACTGATAAAGCTGGAGGGGACATCAAGTCCATCGTGGAGGTGTGATGATGATGCTTCAGGTGACGTTCCAGCGATGTTGTCCGTGCGACACCAGTCGCTGCGGCAGCGGACGATGACCAGACGGTGTCGTTACCCGTGGACGGCCGGCGACGGCTACCGCAGTTGCCCTACCGCAGTATACCCTTCCCACCGTTACCTCTCTTTATAGCCCCTTTAGGTCGTTCACGGCCTGTATATACGGACTCTTAAGCGGATTAATCCATCCATTCATCCATCCTTCGTTTTTTTTTTTTTCCACCAGACCCTCACCATAAGCTCTGTGTCGTCTTTTCCCTCATTCGACTTCCCTGACGCTCCTTTCGGACGCCGCCCAAGGCCTCCTCGCTTGCCCTCCCCGGGCCCCGCCCCGAGGCGGTCGCTACGACGGGCCAGGTCACGCAATTTGCCGCGTGGTCACGCGAATCAAGAAGCGACCACCCCCAGCCCGACGCCTCTCACTGCTAGCGTCCCCCCCCCAGCCCCCCTCAACGAGGATCCGACTTATAGCCAACGACCCCGACAGCATGAGCTCGTTGATCCTTGTTCAACATTGATGCCAAGATCCCAGCGCCGCCGGCCAGGTCGGGCTGTATGAATGCATGTGTACGTCTGTGTCTGCACAGCAATGACATGCTCGCTTTTACTTGCAGCGTCCTCAACATCTGCTCACCGTGCAAGAGTTTTACTACCTGTTGGAAGATAGCGTATTGTTTATCGGACGTGTCTCGGGATGTGTCACGTGTCCATTGCTGGATGGGGAGCATCTCGCCCGACTGAAGTCATGAATCAACATCTCTCCTTCTCACGACCAACTCTTCCATATCATGGTGCTGGAATGCTGCATTGTTAACCGTTGGTGCGGAGAACGCAGTCAGGCTGGTAGAACAGTTGACATCGATCCCTCGGACAGCGGCTTAATCCTATTGAACGGAACGACGGGTCGCTCAAAGCTTTATGTTCGTCTCGTCGTAGCTCTGTTCGATTAATGTGCCCAGGTCGGGAGGCGAGAGAGAGGCAAGTATCAACGACGGAGTTCGATGATCGGAGCATTTGCGACCAATCGGATATTAAACTGAAATGAAAAAAGGCTTGCCAGACTCACCGATAGTTGTAGCTTGACAGGTGCGCGCGGCTTATGCGAAACCTTTCGCCACAAGACGACGTAGTTAGCAAGCACACCCCCAACGGCCAGGAGGCATGTCGTCCTTACATCGACTTCGTCGGATCGGACTCTTTCGCATCCTGCAACACTCACAGGTCCGCGATAAATACGTTCACTGGTCCGTGCCTCACATAGTCCCACCATGCGCACGAGCTCCGCCTCGTCGAACCTCATCACCAAGCTCTTTCCGTACTGCTCGACCTCCCCCTCGTTGCCGCCTCCGCCGCGCCTCCCACATGCCAACTCGGGGGCACACCTTGAACTGTCATACCACCACGACGAGCGTGCAGTATGCGCGAGCAGCCACCGCGGCCGGCAAGGAGCCTGGCTCGAGTCTGGCACCAGCAGCGTCCAAGCAGCCGTGCGGTTTTTTTCACGGCCGCTTTGAAGAAACTCTCCTCGGAACTCCGCCCGCAGAGGGTGAGGATGATCTACACGTCGAAAAAGGAGCGATTCGTCATGTAAGATACATATGTTCAAGACGGTTCGGGAAAAGGATTCAAGACCGGTTGGCATCAGTCTCCCACTTCCACCTCACCCTCTCTAGGCGATGCGTGGCTTCTTGCTCAACGCGTTTTGACCGTTACCATCAGATGGCGGCCGCTGGAGGGCTGGCCGTTTGTTATTGCTGGACCTGAGAAAGAGTGTGGAGAGTTTGCGTCAGCGGAATCGTCCCATCCACCTTCCCACCGCCTAGCGAGTATGCGGCCGGCCTTCAAGACCGATACGAACTGAGTACCGAAGACGAAGAAGCTCACCACAAGAAGAAATTGCACCTGTAATCCGAGTTGACGTCCTCCCTTGCCATCTTGCTCCTACCCCGGTCATACCCTGGCCCGACAGGCCTACTGCAGAGCCAAAAGTGGCGACCTTTGTTTGGACCCGGTTTGTTCACCGTGTACTCCTTCGCTGGCTCGTTGTGCACCTCGCACCGCGGCACGGGAGGCCGGGAGAAGAGCGCTTGCCAGCCATGGCTTGGCTCAGCGGACGAGCCGTTGCGAGACGGGTGAGAGGAGGAGGAAGAAGGGGATGGAAGGGGCTCTGCTTCCGCCTCGGCGAGAGAGAGCGTGTATTCGTAGTCGGACATGGTGGAAGACGGACACAGGAGGATGGAACCTTTATGAAACGACGGCCGTCGCGCGTCGTCCTCGCATGTCGACTTGAGATCTGTTGACTTCCGATGAGTAGAAGGGCTGCTCCTTTTCGGGGCAGCAAAGAAGCTCGACAGCTTCATCTGACCTCCTCCTCCGCCGCCGCCACCAGTGTTTTTCACCTTGCCTTTGCACTTCTTGTTTTCCTCCGATTTCGTCGTCGTCGACGCGTGCGTGACCACCTTTCTCGCAATCGATGAAACGGATGAGGATGACGTCAGAGACGGTGACGCGGGGCGAGATGACGTCCCTGGGTGAGAAGAGGCCGATTTGCTGACGGGACGCGACGAAGACGAAGGCGTAGGCGGCGAAAGCGCGTTGGCGATGCTCTCCAACTTGGACATTCTCGGCACTGTTTGGCGGCTTCCGTAATCCCCAACGATGCCGTGAACCTCTTTTTCGCTGCTCGGTTCGATACTTCCTCCGTTCGCCCCGCGATCACCGTCGCTTTCTTCTGTGTCCGTATACAGCGCACACGCCCCTTCCGTCGCCTCGAAGAGGGCGGTTGCGAGCAGTGGCCCATCGCCCTCGGCCTTGTCCTTTTCTCCGTCGGCCACATCTGCTGCTGACGAGCGGAGGTTGTCCTCTTTTCCGGCACTCGAACCTGCGGCAGCATCGGTGGAGCCCGCCGACTGGGGCGCGGAGCCGGACAGCACCATCGCCGACGCCGGATCACCCCTTGCACCCGCTGCCGAGCTGGAGCGAGCGACAACCTTCTTGCCAAAGAAGCTGCTGAGGAGCTTCTGCTTGGACGAAAACTCGTCCCACCAGCATGCTGCGAAGCGCGGTGGCGGCACGTCGTCCGCCTTTGTCGTGATTTCTCGTCTCACCGTCCCGGTCTCGCCGTCGGGGTTGGCGCGCTCCTTAACGGGGTCTCCTTCTCCTCTGCGAAGAGGATCTTCGGAGACGTCGAACGCGTACCGACTCCGGCTTGGAGGGTTTATCTCGTCCCATAGTTTGACCTTTCCGCGGCCTTCGACGACAATCTCGTCGTGCAGGTCGAGGTAGACGGGACAGTGGTCCGAGCCGTACAATTCTGGTTGGATGTCCGAGTGGCGCACCCAGGGCAGCAGGCCGGGAGTAACGAGGATGTAGTCCAGTCGGGTGCCATAATTGGAGGGACTGCGTGCAAGTGGGAGGGGGTAAGAGCGATAGAGTTCGTAAAGAAGAGAAAACTTGATCAGGAAAGAGAAGAATCCCATCTCGTGCCGCGATAGGGTACTCACCGGGCATCCGTCTTCATATCCCAGCAGGTAAACATGCCCCTCCTGTCGGGGTTACATTTCCTCGTCGTGTCGACCAGCGGGCCTTGCGGCCCGACCCATTCCTTGAACCACGTCCTGGCGGGGTGATCCATAAAGTCGTCCAAGCCGTGATCCTTCTTCCTCCTCTCCGGATCGGCGTGATCGATAGGAGCGCTCACGATGTTCACGTCGCCGACCACAATGACGTCCCTTCCGGCGTCGATGAGCGCCTTAACACGCGCCTCAAGGAGCGCGTTGAACTCGAGCTTGAAGGGCAGGCGCTCCTCGGACGTCTCGGCGGGGCAGTATACGTTGATGAGAACAAAGAGACGGAAGTCAAGCACAACGGCTCGTCCTTCAAGGTCGATTGCACGGCAGGAGGATGGGGAGACGGGGAAGTCGTCGGAATATATGGCGGGGTAGTGGCCCACACGGTCCTCCGTCGACGAAGCTGGGCTTGAGCTGGACCGAGCACGAGAGGAAGAGAAGGAAGCAGCGGCGGCTTCTTCAGAGAAAAGAATGCCGCTGAGCCCTTCCTCAGCCTTGATCGGCACGGTGGAGAGCTTCTTGGTGTACACCACCGTCCCGGAGTAGCCGCGGGTCGCGTTGGGATTGGGGCGGTAGAAGGAGAAAAAGGCGTCATACTTGTCCATGATGGCCATCGATCGCTCAAGCTTCTTGCGAGTGATCTTGTGCTCTGAAAGCGGTGCCAACGGGAGCCAGCTGTAGACGTGCTTTGATGGTGAGACGGAGAGTGAGAGGAGCGGAGAAGACGCACCCTGGAAGCAGTAGATGTCGGCGCCCATCTCGTCGAGCATGGCCTGATGGGAGCCGAGTCCGTACCATCTGAGCAAAGAAGGGAGAGTTGAGTGCAGGATGCAAGGGGAACGTCGTTGTACGCAGGGATTTGGGCTCACGGATGATGCTTGACCACCGTGCTGATGCCGTTCTGTCGAGAAAGCAGGGGCGTAAACATGAGCACGGCTGTAGTCGCTCACCGGATCGTTTCCGGGAACCTCACGATATTCCATGTCACAATCCTCATCTGCGTATCGCCCGCCTAGCAAACACGAGCATGAAACAATGCGTTCTGGTGGAGGGCAGGTTGAAGCGAGGGGGAAGGATGTAGTGCTGATGGTGTCGTCGGTGACGAGACGGGTCGATCAAAGCGGCCGATCGTGCGCGCCGATTGGCTCGCCGCACAGACCACCTTGGTCCACCTTGGTCCACCTTGGACATGTCCGGCCAGCAAGCAGGTCCAGTCTCACTCGACATGCATATCCACTTGAACGACGTCCGTAAAGAGTAAGCAGGCGAGAGAGCTGAGAGGACGTCCGTATACGCTATGGGCAGATGCGCATGCGCCGCGCGTCTCGTTGAGGTTTTCGCGTGGGCGATCTAATCTTCCAGCTCACCGACTCTTGATCAGCGATCGCGGCTTCCCGTAGTCGGACGACGACTGACGTCAACTAGGGAGATCGCACCCTCCACTCTTACCACTATCCTCAATGTGGCTAGGGTAGGATGAGTGGATTTAAGCAAGCGTGCCAGACCCAGAACATCTGTCACAGCGCCCGCCAGTTTGCTACGCCGGCCGCCTCCGAGATCCTCCGTTGTCTGTGAAAGAACCTCACTCTCTCATACCCCTCTCTTCCTCTGCCATGTCCTGCACCCTTCTCCGCCCCTTCCGCACCGCCGTCGCCGCCACTCAACGCAGTCCAGTCGTCTCATCCCCCTCTTCCTTGTCTGTGGCCGCTCGCGCACCTGTCCTCGGCTCGCGGTCGGTCGCGTCCAGGACGGGTCCGCATGCGGCGTTCCCCTTCCTCCCCGTCAACGCGCTGGAGCAGAAGCCCCGTAAGGTCGGCTTGACCGAGATCAGGGCCGCTTACTACGCCCCTTTTGGGCCCAGGTACTTTCAAGATATACTTGAGACGTGAGTGGTTGTGCGCCTCTTTCTTCCTTTCGACATGAGTGGAAGGACGGTCGGCTGGTCACGACTCACCGGCGATGGCCACATCGCAAAAAACGGTCCGGTCAAGCAGCTTCGGCGAGTACGTCGACGGTATTAAGTACGCCGGCGGCTCCTTTACCCTTCACGAGAAAGAGTCGCTAAAGAAAATGATCAACCTCGCCCACGACAACGGCGTGTGTGAGTCGGAGCGTCGTATTGTAGCTCTGATTGGGGGCGAGCACGAGCTCGTGAAGCCGCTCGAATAGACCGGATCGTTGACGTTGGATCATTACTTCTATTTGCTCTCGTTCACTTCTCTCACTTGCTCGTTTTTGCGCAAGACGTGTCCACCGGCGGCTTCATCGAGCGCGTTCTTTCCTGCTCCGCCGGCGATTTTGAGCTCGTGAACAAATACCTCAAAACGTGCAAGGAGCTTGGGTAAGTTCACCTGGGCGTCCTACGAGGCAGAAGGGTACACAAAGAGGAATTGCGTTTGAGCTCATGCTTTTAACCTTGCCGATACCTTGGCGACTGCTTCGTGAACGGACGCTCAGGTTCGACGTTCTGGAGGTGAGCAACAATCGGGTTTCGCCTCGAAAAAGCATCGTAGTTCTCTTCCTTCATCTCTTACGCTCGCCTGACCGCCTGACCCTCATTTTCCTGTTTCTCCAGATTTCCTCCGGTTTCCTTTCCATACCCACCGAAGACTGGGCAAACCTTGTAGAGCTAGCCGCCTCACACGGCCTCAAGCCAAAGCCCGAGATCGGCATCCAGTTCGGAGCAGGAGGAGACACGGCCACGGCCGAGCTGGAGAGCATGGGCACGCGAGACCCTGCTTGGCTCGTCACCCGTGCTAACGTTTTGCTTGACGCGGGCGCTGACAGGATCATGATCGAGTCGGAGGGAATCACTGAAAATGTCAAGACTTGGCGCACCGGTACGTTTCGTCGCACGCGCTTCCTCCCTCGAGCCTCTCGTGTCATGAACGTGTGTGCGAACCGTCCCCTGCCTTTTCTACGGGCTCTCTGGCTTGACGCCTCTAGATGTCATCAGCAAGATCACGGAGAGCCTTCCCATGGATAAGGTCATGTTTGAAGCGGCCGATCCCGGTGAGCGTCTCTATTTGCTTTTGTGCGCGCCGGCGAATGATCCTTCTTGGCGGCGCTCTCACCTTTTTCTTTCGTCCTCTCACACACAGCCGTGTTCCAATACTATATTCAGGTGAGACGAGTCTTTCAGTGCCGTGGTATCCTCCTGCTCACTGTTACACGGTTCGTTCAATGACCAACTCGTTGTTTGCTCCCTTCCTTCCTCCCTGTCCAGAACTTCGGAGTCAACGTGAACCTCTCCATCGACCACAGCCAGATCGTCCAGCTAGCCTGTCTCCGTCGAGGCATCTGGGGCACGCAACAGACCTTTGGAGGCCGCATCGTCTCCTTCCCTTTCTCTCCCTCTTCTCCTCCTTCCTAAATGCCATTATATTTATTTTCTTCCTTGAGAAAGACCCCCTCTCTGTGACCATTCGAGCGCGCCGTCTCTCTCATACCTGCATACGTACGTCCAATTAGTGTGCGCAACAAGGTCCGACCGCATAAGGCCTCTTCTCTACTCGGCGAGAATACCATGATGGTGTGTTGTCAGCGAGTTGAACGAATTGGCCCATCACCCATGTGCAAGACATTCTTCTTTTCTAAGGCTTCGCCCCTAGAGTGTGACTGGGTGAGAACGTCCGTCTCAAGTTCATAAAGGTGTGAAGGGGAATGGCTCTGGACAGCAGGGAACAGGTGGCTTTGGATAGGAGCCCTCAAAGCCCAAGAATTTTCCACCCGCGCGTTACGGCGTATCCGGCGCGTCGTCGCCGAGACCGTGTAAATTGACGATCATCGGCAGCTACCCGACTTGTTTCCAGCTTCCCACTTACTTACCACACTTCCTTCTTCCATCCCCTACATACAAAGGCCGGCAGGCCCACACGCACGCACGCACGTGTGCACGACCGGGGCAACTAACCAATCCACAGCGATGGCCCCGGTGGACCCTAGTCCAGCCTCGGACGACGACATCTTCGTCGTCACCGAAGAGGGTCTCATCCCGTGTTTCCCCTCCAAGTCTCAGTCCCGGTCCCATAGTCAGACGCAAACGAAGGCATCGACGACGGTCCGGGATATCGCGCATCTCACGACTCTCGAGAACGAAGCAGAGGAGGAGCTCGGTCCGAGTTTCCTCTCCCAGTCTCAGTTGCAGCCCCAAGAGGAAACACAAACGCAGACATCGACAGCAGCCCCGGCTAGGGCGCCTCTCACGAATGAAGAGAAACGGCGTGCTAGGGAGGCCAACAAGGCACGCTCCTCCAAGGGTGAGGCCATCAAGGAAATGATAGTTGAGATCGACGCCGCCCTCGTCGCTTCGGACACTGGCGCCCTCCACGACGTTTTGGCTCCCCTCCGGCAGCGGCTTCTGGACGAGGGAGTATTGTCCGTGGAATTCTTCGACGGCGGTTCGATTACCTCTTTGATTCGCTGGAAGCGGCGCACGAAGGCGAAGATGAACGAGGAAACGCGGACTTGGGTACCTCTGGAGGAGCCAGTGACGGAGGAGGAGAACACGGTGTTATTCTTCCTGCCAGCAGAAGAACTCGCGACACATCTCGAGAGAGGTTCGCTGTCGACTACCATCCACGACGTCCGCCAGGTGGTTGGGCACACGCATCAGATCTTCGTCATGGTCGATGGCATGGAAAAGTATTTTCGCAAGCGCAGGAACGCCATCAACCGCGATTTTACCGCAGCTGTGAGGGGAGAGCTGAACGGCGTGCCCGTTGTCGACCATGGGGAGTGTGGAAGCAGCAGAGGAGGGGGTAGAAAGGACTCGAGCGGCGTCATGACCGAGGAGGATGTATACGAGGAGCTGCTCCGACTCCAAGTCGTCGAGAAGTGCTTCATCGTCCATGTTGACAGAAAGACGGAAGTCGTCGAGTGGCTCGTCGCTGTCACGTCCGACATCTCTATCCGGCCGTTCAAGTGAGTCGCCACTTGCCCCATTCTCCGCCTGCGTTCGTTCTCCGGAAACGGCCCCCTGATCGAACTACCAAACTACTGCACCCCGGCTCACTCCCCCTCTCCCCCTTTGCAGACTTCTCCGGAACTCTCACCTTCCCTTCTGTCCGGATGCTCGAACGCCGACAGGGAAGGACGACTCAGAGACATATCGCTACATGCTGCAGCAAATTCCTAAGGTCACCCACCACACAGCCTTGGGCATCCAGCGCGATTTTCCCACGCTGCGTAGTCTGTTCGAGGCATACGAGCGAACGAGCAATCGCGCATTGGCTGAACAGCTGCTCGCTGATTGCGTGGTGAGTGTAAAGCTCTCATCGATTGCCAAGGGGCGCCCGATTAATGTCGATGGGCCAGCACTTCTAACTCTAGGTCAACTCGGTTTGAACTGGACCATACAGATCAGTCACACACGGAACGGTGTTGCAAATGCTCGTGTGGTTGGCAATAACATGTCCAAGCGTGAGTATGGCAGCGGCGAGAGAACTTTGGATGAATGCGAGAACGGTGCTCATGCCCTCGTTCGGCTCCCGCCCGCTCAGGCATATACGACATTTTACAGGGTACCGACCCACTGATGCTCATCAATGGATGAGAGGATCATTTGATTTGGCTGTCAACTCTGGGCCTTTCGGATCGCATTCACCTTGCACTGCGTAGCAAACAGAATCGGAGTCTGCGGCCGCATATACGATCAGTCCAGAGGATCGCGGCCTTCCCTCCGCGCTGCCTTGAACCTCGACACCTTCTTAGGCGGCTGCTCTTCCGAAGCAGTTGAAGCCGGTCTTGGATGCGGAACGGGCAAGCTGGTCGGAGTCTGGGACGATCTGGGAGCGGTGGGCTGCGAAGTTCCTACGGCTCGGACCATTGGCGGCTTCGGCTCGGTCTCTTCGGGCTGTTGCGCCGGCCTCGCATCGCCGGCGAGAGGGGCGCCGCCGGATGTGCATACATCCTCGCCGAACTCTAGAGCTTCAAGCCTCCTGCGCATGATCTCTTCGAGCCCCTCGTCGTCGCTTTCACCTTCTAGCTCGATACCTCTCCTTCCCGCTAGTGCCTGCTCTTGTCCCTCTCCACTCGTCATGATGGCACTGTTCTTGGGATACCGAACGTCCCCGAGCGAGGGAATCACCATCATAGGCTGACCCGTCACAGATGGGTCAGATAGCAATTGTTCGATGGTCGTCATGCCGCTATCTTCTCTGTGCTCGTGCTCTTCGTCCGGAGAGAAGTTACGCAAACCAGGTGCGTTCTCGTTAGCAAACGTCGAAGACGACGAGCTGGGATCCTCGCGGCCCATTTGACCGTGAACATTGGCCGCGAAGCGCGAGGCTCTAAATCGAGAGACTTTGCCTCGCTTCTCAAAGTCAGTGCGCGGGGCGGTCGTGGCGTCCAGAGGAACGAACTTGACGCAGGGAATAAGGGCACAGGAAAGGCAGAAGAACGGTCAGCCTAAAATTGCATACCGGCTCCGACGCAACCTATTTCGCAAAGGCCAAAGGCGCACGAAATACGTCATGTCGAAGGGGCAATGCGAACCACAGCGGGCTAGCCAGTCGACAAGCTCACCTCCTGTTCCCAGGGATCCTCATTCCTCGAAGTCGCCAGCAATCTGGCGAGCTCCTCTCCACTGAGCGATCCCGTGCCTGCCCCTTCCGCGAGCTGGTGCCTCCTGCGGTGATACTCGAGCGCGACCTCACGCTGGTGCATGGCTTCATCCAGATCGATGCCTTCTTCGTCATCTACGTCTGATGCCTCGTCGAAGGAGAGATCAATGTCGTCTGAATCGTCCTCTTCCTCCTCCTCTTCCGCTAGGTCGTTTGCAACCTGCTTAGCTTGATCGATCATATGAGGAGCACCGGCGTTGAGCGGTACAGGCGGTACGGGCGGAACATCCTCCACTCGCGTACCCTTCGCCGGCCTACCTTCCCCTTCCTCCTCAGACGACTCTTCCGAGTCTTTTCCCTGCTCTGCCCTCGCAGAAGCGGTTAGCTGCTCCTCCGAAGGAGGTTTCCAACCTCTTGCCTCAAGCTTCGCTCGGAACTTGCTGGACGGCCTCGCGTGCGGAAGTAAAGGTCCTCGCTCGGACGCGGGCTTGAGCGGTCGCTCCACGATGCCCGGTTTCATTACTTGACGGCGTTGGGGCCCTCTGGCTCCACCGGTCGCTTCGGACACTTGGGAAGGTGTAGGCGCAGCTCGCTGGCCGGTTTGCAGTCCTTGGCCGCTGAGAAGGGCCACGATCGATGCTGCCTCCTCCTCGTTGTCGTCTTCTGAATCTTCTTGATTGATAGTCGTCGCTTCAGCAGCAAACCGGACCCCTTTCTTCCGCCCAGCAGTCCCTTCGCCTCCCTTCTCGTGTGTTTCCACTTCGTCTCTTGCTGCTTCACTTGGCGGGACAGCGAAACCGACGCTCTTCTTCCTATTTTCCTTGCCCTGGGACGAAGAAGATTGCGGAGCAGGAGCCGCTGTGTTACGGTTCGAGATCGAAGACACAGAAGAAGGTAATTTCTTCAAGGCAGGCGGGGGCGTGGGCATTGCTGGAGTCGATCTTGTAGGAGGGGCAGGTAGAGCCTGGTCAACGTCCATGCTGTCGTCCTCCTCGCCGTTCTCGCCCTCGTCCTCATCGTCTGGAATTTCAGCCGTCCGCCTTGGCCTCGCCCTGGCATCAGTAGAGAAGGCCTTCTCAGGATCGAAGGTGCCATCGTCTGTATCTTCTTCCTCTTCGTCGCCCTCCTCTAGATCCGCGAAAAGGCGATCCAGCCACCGCATGCGCTCCTCCTTCGTCGTTACTGCCGCGCCACTACGTCCTTTCGGCATAGACCGCTCAAAAGGTTGAGTATACCCCGGTCGTCGGGTTGATTCTGGCGCATCGTCTGGGACCTGCTCGATGGGCTCGAAGAATGGGAGACCCTCTTCGTTTACGAGCTGTGGTGCAACAAAGTGAGTATAAAATGATATTATTTCTCGTCATTTAAGAAGAAACGTTAGGAAAGCATCACAGACCTCATTATTATCGTTTAGCACGAGATGGCCATCTGGTTTGACCCCAGGTCCGAAGATGTTCTCCCCGCCCGGACCTTTCCCCTGTGCAAGGCTCTCCGCCAACGAGGCGACGAAAGCGCTCCGTACTGTCGCAACTCCAGAGCTGAGCTCTGTTCCCGTAAGTACACAAGGAGGTAGTCTTCAGCTTTGCGTTCGGAAAAACAGCCATAACCGCCACGAAGCAAGCTCACCTTCCCTCCGTCTCTTGAGCATTTCTCTCGCATCGCTGACGCTCTTCTCCTCCCAAACGCCTTCGGGTGTCTCAACACGCCTTCGCCGATCTGCAGTGAGACCAGTTTTTGTGGCTGTCCCCGAGGCTTGAGAAGATGATGATATAGGCGCATCGCCTACTCGCACCATGACTCTGCCGGGCTGGAGCGGCTCATCAAAAGGGAAGGGTGAGCAGCCGACCGGTGCCTGTTACAAGAAAATAACAGAAGAATGAGATTGAACCACAGAAAAAAACGACTTGCCGCGCAGCGCAGTCAAATATGAACTCCAAAGGTCCAAAAGGCTTTTACTCACTGCTGCCGCCGCCTTTGCCTTGTCAAGGTCGTTTTCCAGCTCCGCGAGCGCCTGATCAAGTTTTTCCAGCCTGGCCAACTCGGAAGTTGCCCTGGCCAGCTGCTGCTGTACCTTCTCCGGGATGGGGGCGGTAGTGGGCTCTGAGTCTGAGGGCCTTGGTTGAGACTCAGACATGGTACTTGAGGTGTGCGTTATGGAAGTCGTTCCGTCAGACGTCGTTCGAGCGGTCCATGCAAGCAATCATGGAGATCACGTGCACATATCCGCTGCGGCACAGGAAGAAAGCACGGGCCTTCCTGCGACCATGACTTGTCGCAGAAATAATCCCACCTTCCTCTATATTCATCCCTCAACACATTGACCAAACATGGCAGAAAAGAAGAAGATGCTTTGGGGCGGCCGCTTCACAGGCGGAATGGATCCTCTGTGGGTTATTTGCAGTTGGCCGGCAGAGAAGACTCTCTCAGCGTTAGAGTGCTTCCAGATACTGACTCGCACGCTCTGCCTCCTTATCTGCTCCGACATTACATAGCATGCAAGCATACAACGAGAGCTTCTCGTATGACAAGCGTATGTACGCCGCAGATATTGCTGGATCTATTGCGTACGCCAAGGCTCTGGGACAGCGAGGTATCATGACCGCGGCTGAAGTGAGAGAGATCGAGCGCGGGCTTAAAGAGGTTCTCGCCGAGTGGGAGGCTGGAAAGTTCGTCCCCCGTCCGGACGATGAAGACATTCACACTGCCAACGAACGTCGCCTTTCGGAACTTGTTGGGCCCGTTGCGGGAAAGCTCCACACGGGGAGGAGCAGGAACGACCAGGTAGCTACGGACATGCGTTTGTGGCTTCTCGACGAGGTTCGCCTCATCGAGGGATACTTGAAGGACCTGATTAGGGTAATGGTGGAGAGGGCGGATAAGGAGATTGACGCACTGATGCCTGGGTACACTCACCTGCAGGTGAGCGTGCGATGGGCGCGCTCTGTCCGTTGGTCATTTTGTTCACTATATGACGTCCCCTTCCCCCTGGCGCCTTTCCCTTGCACAGCGTGCCCAACCCATCCGCTGGTCGCATCTTCTCCTCTCCCACGCCTTCTTTTTCTACTCCGACCTCGCTCGTCTGCAAGCCTACCTTCCCCGCCTTTCCGTCCTCCCTCTTGGCTCAGGGCCCCTTGCAGGCAACCCCTTCTCCGTGGATCGCGACTTCCTCGCAAAGGAGCTCGGCTTCAGCTCCGTCTCCGAGAACAGCCTGCTTGTCTCTGACAGGGACTTTGTCATCGAGATGCTCCAGTGGGCTAGCTTGGCTATGGTGCATATCAGCCGGTTCGCCGAGGACTTGATCATTTACTCCACCGCGGAGTTTGGGTTTGTGGTCCTCAGCGATGCGTACAGGTGAGTAGGGCGATAATGACAATTTTTGGGATCGTCAATCCGGGGGACAGGAAATAGGTTTATCATGTTTATCTTATTTATGGGACACGCCTGCCTGTCCTGCAGCACCGGATCGTCTATCATGCCACAGAAGAAGAACCCGGACAGCCTTGAGCTGCTCCGAGGCAAGTCGGGGCGTGTCTTCGGTCAGGTGAGTCTTATCTTAACACCGCCGAGCACCGAGTTCTGAGGAAAAATTGCCGAGGCCGATATTGAATCGCTTTCTGTGTCAACCGACAGATGGCTGGCTTCATGATGTCCTACAAAGGTGTCCCGTCGACGTACAACAAGGACCTACAGGAGGACAAGGAGCCTCTTTTCGATGCCGTCGACACCATCAAGAACTCTTTTCAGATCGCCGAGGGCGTCGTTAGTACTATGACCGTGAGCCGTCGGATTCTTCTTTCGCCAGCGCCGAGTCTTGTTCCGCACTTGGTGGATAGGCTTACTCGATGGAATGTGTATCTTCCCTCTGTGGCATGCCGTCATAGATCTTCCCTGAGAAGATGAAGGCCGCACTGTCGATGGACATGCTTGCCACCGACTTGGCGGAATACCTCGTCCGCAAGGGCATTCCTTTCCGCGAGACGTGAGTTGACTCTCCGGGTTCTTTTGCTCAGTCTGCCCTTGATGTGCTCTTCCGAGTTATCACTCACTAAATTCCCTTTTGCAATCCTGATGCCCGTCCGTTAGCCACCACATCTCAGGGGCCGCGGTCCGTCTGGCAGAGCAAAACAAAGTATCCATCGCCGATCTGACGCTGGAGCAGTTCCGCGCCTTGTCTCCTAAGTTTGACGAGGACGTCAAGGAGGTGTTTGATTTCGAGACGAGCGTGGAGAGGCGAGATGCGATTGGGGGCACAAGCAGGCGGGCTGTGAAGGCGCAGATCGAGGAGCTCCGGAAGAGGTTGGCTGCGTGAGGTGCCGATAAGGAGGTATGCGTACGTCATTCGGCGCTGCGTCGCGTTGGGCTCTGTGCGTCGCAGTAAGCGCGTCATAGAAAGGGCGACGGGAGTCCTCATGATTCCGTGGATTCATAGACTCGAGGAGGAGTCGCCGACACTACAGTGTACGTGTCAATATAGGGGATTTAATTTGGCTGCGTGCGGTTCGGAAATTTGAAGGCTGATCGGAGTCGGACGTTTACAATCGACTTTAAATGAATTAAAAGCGATCGTTGATCCGGATCGGTGTCGTCAACTGATTTCGGTGGTGATAACTTGCGAGACTCCCTTTTTATGGGGACAGTGTCTGTTCTGAGTGGGAAATAAAGAGCTTCGCCTCTCATGGGAGGTGTCTATTTCGAGATTTAAGACACCTTGTCTTGCGAGGAAGGGAGGAGGAAGTCTCATGCCAATGGAGAGGGCTGGCACATATCGCCGCGGTCGTGAGCCGGGCGTGATATCTCTCCTTCCATCCGACAACGACGGCTGTTTCGAAAAGATCACCCTTCACCGCCCAGCTGTCCCTCCACCCCGTGTCCTACGATATAGCTTTGTATAGTTTGACCCGGCAAGCAGCACCATGTCCCGCGTCCCCATCATTCGTCGCACATGAGCACGTTCACCAGACTCAGAGAAGCTTGGTGCGAGTTCGCCTACCCGTCCAACGCCAAGTCGTCGTCTGCTAGAGATTTCTTGGGTGGGTCCGAGGTGGCTTACGGCCCGGATTCGTTGTGTGCGGCGGGAGGGGAAGAGGCGAGAAAAGGAGAGCTGAACTGAACTGCTTCACCGTTTGTCTCGAGGATAGCTCGCGAACGCAACTTTGGTAGCTGGCTTCGACTGGTGAGCTTGCACCGCCGCTTCGGCTCGCCTCGCCTGTGGGTTCATTTGCTGACTTGGCCATCGTATTATCCTCCCTCCTCGCCCGTTTTCTTTCCTTTATATCGCCTCCTCAGTCCGCCACCCTCTTCGTCCTCGCAGGGGCCCTTATCATCCGCTTCCGACTGGCGGATATCTCAGCTCGCTCCTCCCCCCGCCCCGGCACGGCCGTCCGAGGCTCTTCAGAAGGCTACGCTTACGATGATAGCCATGGCTACCGGGGTACGAATGAGGTCGGAGGCGGAGATGGGAACGGGGAGTCGGCACAGGCCGTCTTCATCGCGTCCCCCTCTTCACCACCGCCGTCCGACGCCAACGTCTCCTCTTCGCCCTACTCCTCCTCCTCAGTACCCTCGTGCACCTACCCCCTCACCTGCGCCATTTGCCCGTGCGCCCCCTCCACCCTGCTCGTGCCGACGATCCTCGAAACCACCATGGGCTCCCTCATCCTCGGGTCCATGTTCTTCGGCTTCGCCGTTGGAGCCTTGCTCATCGGCATCGTTGACTACATGGGGTGTCAGCGCGGGCTCGAGGATGCGGAGAGGACCGGCAGAGCGTTCGTGCAGAGCGGAAGGATCGTGCAAGCGTGTCAGGTGCTCATCGCGCTGGCCATCAGCGCTACGGCCGTCCTTCTGCTCGTCACCGAGGGGGTTGCCAAATGACGCCGGGAGGATGGCTCATTGGCGCGAGGAAAAGAGCGTCTCCATGCGCAATACAATCTTCCTCGTGTGTTTTTGTCAGAGCCAAAGGTCGACTAGACAAGCCACGGATGATACGACGGATAGGGGGCGGCAAGTTAGATTTTTTATTTTTTGGCAAGTCGGTTGTTGTAAGAACACTCAATCATCGGCCGGCGTATATACTAGAACTTTGCCGCTTTGGAGATCGCTCGGTGCTTTGCCCGAGGCTGCTGGTATGGGGAGTGAACGTCTGGGTCTCGCAAGGTTTACGAGAAGACTCGCTCTGCGACCGCTCTTCAAAGCGTCTCCAGCAGATCCGGACGGCAGACTTGGCCCCATCTCACTTGCCGAAGGCGGTCCTTTCGTGCCTTTGAGGCAAGGTGGTCACGGGACGATAAAAAAGCTAAGTGAAAGTAAGAGTGATGGACGGGGCGAGAGTTTGATGGGGTTGCTCGATAGGTTATGTCTATAAAGATGGCGAAGACAGGCAGAGAAGCCGGGGCCTATACACCCGAGAGGGCATGGGGACGATCCAAGTCCGCAAGTGCCTTGCGCTTTTCTGCGCCTGCCGGATTGTTCTCCCACGGCGATTGCGAGCTGGCACACCCACTCCGCTTCGCTGTTCTCAGCGCCGGCCACGCTGCTGCACTCACGCGGTCCGCGAGCACCGCCGGAGGGATGGATCGCCGAGAGCACTTAGGCTTTGAGGGCTGGCTGAGTCGGTCGGATCGAGGTCGGCTGATTCCGACTTGGTCGTGTGTGACTTGGCGAGTCGAAAAGGGGTCTCAGATGTCTGTCTGAACCGGGCCCGGAAGGCGCCGGGCGGTGATCGTCGTGTTCGCCGCCACCGCCTCGCCTCGCGTTTGCCTGGCCGATCGGGCGTGCTGTGCTGTGCTGCTGCGGCAGGCGCTTGCGTGTGCTCCTGGGCTGATTGACTCGTGCGACCGGCGAAACGGGCCCGGCTGGCCGACGACCGACTCTGCCCCCAACCACCATCATCCCATCGCGACCGCCACTCGCTCCAGACGCTCTCACTCGCAAACAGACGCAAGACGTTTGACACCTTTCGTACCCCCATCGCCTCCTATCGTGAGTGTTACGCTTTGTCTCCACGTCCCTCCGTTCCCACGTAAGCCTACCCGTGCGGTGGCCGCGCTAACGTCCGCCCTCGCTTATCCTTTCTCTTCCCATCTCTCCTCGTCTTCCCTAACCCGGCCCTAACCTATTCCGCCGCCCTCCTCTCGCATCGCCATCCCGTTCCGGCCTGCCCCCCTTTTCCTATTAAACCTCGACGGACGGCCCCTTCTTTTCTACGCCACCCCCCATCCCTGCCGTACCCCTCTTCTTATCTCGTCGTCACCCACGTCCGCTGTCCGTCCTTCGCCAGTTCCTATATTCATTTGAACCCCTCAACCGCCTCCATCGTAAGTATCGCTAGCATTTGGCGTCTCGCCACCGGTTTCGTCTCTAGTAGCAATTCTCACTCGTCGCTCGTCCTGCTCGTCCTCTTGCCACCATCACAGATGCAGATCTTCGTCAAGACCCTGACTGGCAAGACCATCACCCTTGAGGTCGAGTCGTCTGACACCATCGACAACGTCAAGGCTAAGATCCAGGATAAGGAGGGCATCCCCCCCGACCAGCAGCGCCTCATCTTCGCCGGCAAGCAGCTCGAGGACGGCCGCACGCTCTCGGACTACAACATTCAGAAGGAGTCGACGCTCCACCTCGTGCTCCGCCTTCGCGGCGGCATGCAGATCTTCGTCAAGACGCTGACGGGCAAGACCATCACCCTCGAGGTCGAGTCGTCTGACACCATCGACAATGTAAAGGCGAAGATCCAGGATAAGGAGGGCATCCCCCCCGACCAGCAGCGCCTCATCTTCGCCGGCAAGCAGCTCGAGGACGGCCGCACGCTCTCGGACTACAACATTCAGAAGGAGAGCACCCTTCACCTTGTTCTCAGGTTGCGCGGTGGCGCTCCCAAGAAGAGGTGCCAGAACGCGACGGAGAAGTGCCCGAATCCGATCGTTCGCATTGTCGGCGAATGTGAGTCGCGACCCACGCTTGTTCTCCCATGTCTGGCACGTTGCTGATGATGATGATTTTCGCTCCGTCATTGCCCTCCTGCGATCGCCAATAGGCCCTCACTGCAAGCTCGCCTTCTGCTCGCGCCATCGGCTGCCTGAGGACCACGCCTGCTCGGAGATGCAGTCGTGCCGCAACGCCGCCTTCGAGCGCAACAAGGCGCGCCTCGAGGGTGAGCGCACCGTCGCCAGCAAGATCACCTCGACCTGACGTGCCCTATGTCATCGCCCTTCGCCCCGTCTCGTCCACCGCCCGGGGCACGCTCGTTTCGCTTCCTCTTGAACGTCCCCTCGCATGCATTAGAATTCCTGCCACTCGTACCTCCCCGCTGTGTTTCGCTTCTACTCCTTTTGGGATCACTTCACCTCCCCTGACGCCTACGTGTGTATCGCCCCTCCTTCATACCTTGTTTTTCTTACTCCCAACCATCCCCATCGCATAGTTCTGTCCGACAGTTCCGCCGTTTCTTTCAACCCTTATTGCCATTCCACCGGCGAATTGTCCTTCCTTTTGTCTTTCGCCCCTTTCCCCTTTATAGTCGTACCGGCGCCCAAACTCCGCCCCACGGGTCTCGGTCTGCTGTCGGCTCAACCTTTCCCCATTGTGGGCGTGAATGTATTCGTAGACGTCAATCAAGCTCCCCAAGATGATTTTTCTCGAGTCAGGCTTTTGTGTGATACTTGAGAGAATGTGCTCTATTGGGAGGATACATGGATGGATGAGAGCAAGAAAAGGGGCCGGTGCTGGGAGAGGGCGATGGCCGTCGGGGCGCATGAGGAAGACTGACGGGCGGTAGTGGTAGTGGACGTGGCGTGAATAAGGGAAGCTTGGTTCCGGCGCAGAGCATGTGGCCTGTGCTGCCGCAGCTTTTCTCGACACCGGAGCCACCAAGAGCGCGCGGACGGTCTAAGATCGTTTTCCCATCATCACCTACTCGAATCTTTCACCACCATGGGCGGCGACAACTCGCCGGAGGAGCTCTTCTCCGACGTAGATGAGCTCGAAGCAAAGGAGCTCGACTTGGACTTGGCGTCCGATGACGACGGCATCGACGAGGGCGATTTCGACATGGACGCGCTTCCGAACTCGGGCTCGGACTCGGATGCCGACTCGGACGACGACGACGAGCCCGTGACTGCCGCTAATTTTGAGGCCAAGTCGCGGGCTCTGGACGCCAAGCGAGTTCGACGGGCGGTCGAGGATCGCGAAGAGCTGTTGCGGAGTACGAAGCGGATGAAGGGCGATGAGGGCGCGGTGGGCGTGTCTCGAAGGGAGGGGAGCAGCGATGAGGATGTTGAGGAGGACGGAGACGAGGAGGATACGTTTGCGCTACCTACGGTGGAGGAGAGGGAAGCGGAGAAGAAGATCGGAGCGGATCTGCAGGTGGTGCAGATGAGGATACAGGAGGTGGTCAGGACCTTGAGCGATTTCAAAAAGTTGGCCAAGGACGGGAGGTGAGTTGTTGACAGGTCAAGAGTGGCGTTCGCGCTCCTTTTCTTGCTATCTTTTTTGGCCAATGTCCTGTTCGCAGTTGCCAGAACCGGATCGTCTTGACGTTTGGTTATCTTTCTTCGCCTCTTACCCCGGCCATCCAGGTCCCGAACGGAATACGTCGAACAACTGATCAGCGACATCTGCGATTATTACGGCTACAATCAGTACCTGGCCGAGAAGCTGTTCAACATTTTCAGCCCCGCCGAGGTGAGTGCGGTGGTGCAATGGAGTGGAAAGGCAGCTGGTCTCCCTCACACTGCCAGCGGCATGCTTGGCTGACGCAGACGTCGCTCGTCTCGTCCGCGCCAGGCCATCGAGTTCTTCGAAGCAAATGAGGTGCCACGACCAGTGACGATTCGAGCCAACACGCTACGCACCCGCCGACGAGACCTGGCGCAAGCGCTGATCAATAGAGGTGTCAATCTCGAGCCGATCGGCAAGTGGACGAAGGTGGGGCTGCAAGTGTTCGAGTCTGCGGTGCCCATTGGCGCTACGCCCGAGTATCTCGCCGGTCACTACATGCTTCAGGCCGCCAGCTCCTTCCTTCCCGTCATGGCGCTCGCGCCTCAGCCCAACGAGCGCGTGCTCGACATGGCCAGCGCGCCGGGTGGAAAGACGACGTACATGAGCGCCCTAATGCAGAACACCGGTCTCGTCTTTGCCAACGACTCGAACAAAGCTCGGACAAAAAGCTTGACGGCCAACGTGCACCGTCTCGGATGTAAGAACGTTGTCGTGTGCAGCTACGACGGCAGGCAGTTCCCTAAGGTCATGGGCGGGTTCGACCGCGTGCTTCTGGACGCGCCGTGTTCGGGCACGGGCGTCATCAGCAAGGACCCCAGCGTCAAGACCAACAAGGTGAGCTCATGTGGACGCGAAAGTGGGCGGATCGGGCGAGTGCTTAAAAGATTGTTTGCCTCTTATCCACACGGCGTCCGAATTGGCCTCTGGCTCGTGTGCGCGCAGAGCGAACGAGACTTTACTCTGCTCGCGCACCTCCAAAAGCAGCTGATCCTCTGCGCCATCGACTCGATCAACGCTTCCTCGTCGACGGGAGGCTACGTGGTTTACTCCACGTGCTCCGTCACGGTGGACGAGAACGAGGCGGTGGTGGATTATGCGTTGCGGAAGCGACCCAACGTGCGCATCGTGCCCACCGGCATCGAGTTTGGAAGGGAAGGGTTAACGAGCTATCGGGGTCGGAAGTTTAATCCCAAGATGAAACTTGCGAGGAGGATCTATGTGAGTAGGCCGTTGACGGGCGGCATAGTTCAGCCGGTGGGGGGCGCGTAACTCATCATTCGACCCTATCTTCGGTTCGCTTTTAGCCTCATGTCCACAACATGGACGGGTTTTGGCTCGTCAAGGTGAGTCTCGCTTCCCTCGTCCGTCTGGCCGCATCGTCCGTGCTGCTTGCGTCGCGCTCTCGCCCTGACCCCTCGTGACCCCTGCTCCATCTCCGAACACAGCTCAAGGTGGAGAAGAGCGCGACGGGCAAGAGGGCGGAGGAGACGGATGCGTGAACACGATCGTCGGTGGATCTTCTCAAGACGACCAGGCTACTGATTCGAGATGGAGATCGCTCCAAGGTTGCAGTCCGGAGACCAGGTCAGGTCCGATCCGAATCCGCTCCCGAACGCTTTCATGGGTCTTCTGAGGGACGGAAGCGTATGTACGAATAAGCAACCATCGTTATACGGAGGCATCATTCCCCAATCTCAGTGCGGAGAGCATGCATGATGCGATGAGTGTCCGAGAAAACGCATGTTAAATAGCAAGACAGATCACGCTCGATCGGACGGTAGGCGGTGAAGGGTCGCCGAGCGAGGCCGTGCGTGTTGTACAATATGTTT
Source organism: Peribolospora baueri (assembly GCA_029717555.1). NCBI lineage: Eukaryota > Fungi > Basidiomycota > Peribolosporomycetes > Peribolosporales > Peribolosporaceae > Peribolospora > Peribolospora baueri. The sequence continues at coordinate 114,417 of JAMDHS010000002.1, forward strand.
CGAACGGGTGAGCAAAGGTGGGGGAAAGGGGGCGTGTAAATGGTGAGTGGAGGATGCCGACGCACCAGCACATACGGAAGCGAAAACGAGAAGGGTCGAAGAGGGGAGTGGGAGAGCGTGAGCCCTTTCAACGCCCGGCGACGTACTGCATGTGCCGGGACGAGAGAGACAGATGACAGATACGAGGAGCGAATGACTGCGATGAAAAGACATGGCAACTTGGAAATGGACAGGAAGAGGTTTCTCAGCTGAGTTCGAGGGCGATGGGAAGGAGATCGATCGATCGATCGATCTCGCTTTTTTGAGGATATGAGGGAACGACAAGAAATCGAGGCGCGCAGACGGTGACGGTCGAGAAGGTCGATTAGATCGAGGCGAGCAGGACAGAAGTAGCCATCGTCCTCTCAGCATAGTCAGCTCGCTGAGGATGGGCCGTGACGCTTCGCGGCGACCTCATGATGATGGTGGTTACATGCGATCGGATGGCCCGTGCCCAAAGTCATGTCACGTGCGTGCATCTATACAGTCTAGCGCGCGCGGTTGCACGCACGTCTCTCGCACGCTGACGGACACTGGGGACCGGCTGCGGCATCCATCGACAGGCGTCGACATTGGCGACCGCCTTCGCGCCTCTGAGCCTCCTTCGACGTTATCCACTCTTCAATCACTGCCCAACATGGATGATTACGACGCCGCCGCCGCCGCCGAGCTCAAGAAGCGAAGGTCGTTCCGCAAGTACTCCTACCGCGGTGTAGAGCTTGACCAGCTTCTCGACCTTCCCAACGAGGACGTGAGTGATCTTATCCCGATGGGGTGAAGGAAGAAGGGGAAGGGCGGCGGTGGTCTGAACCAAGCGTCGTTACACCGCTCACTCGTGTTCTGCGTGTCTGTTCTACTTTTCTGCTTCTCTCGTCCCATCGCGCCCGTTTATGGCCCACCTCCAGTTCATGAAGCTCGTACACGCTCGCGCCCGCCGGCGCTTCCAGCGCGGCCTGAAGCGCAAGCCGATGGGCCTGATCAAGAAGCTCCGCAAGGCGAAGAAGGAGGCTCCTCCGAACGAGAAGCCGGCGGTGGTCAAGACGCACCTGCGCAACATGATCGTCGTCCCGGAAATGATCGGCTCGGTCGTCGGCATCTACAACGGCAAGGTCTTCAACACGGTCGAGATCAAGCCCGAGATGACCGGTCACTACCTCGGCGAGTTCTCCATCTCCTACACCCCCGTCAAGCACGGTCGCCCCGGTGTCGGTGCCACGAACAGCTCGAGGTTCATCCCCCTCAAGTAAACGCGGAAACCCAAAATCGACCGTTCGCCTCGGGCGACGGCCGGCGGACGGCGCCCGCGGCGCCCTGGGCGTTTTGTTCCGTTTGGAAGCTCGTCGGGGACGATGGATGGGAATGCATGCGACCAAGTGCGTGGTGTGGCGGGCTTTGGGCGACGCGGCCGGTGCGGTCGATCGGTCGTTGTTTTCACGGTTATGCGTGGTGAGGGGGAAAAGGGCGGTTGGACGACTCGGCCAGTAAACCCCCTGTGTGCACCTCAACCAGCGCTTCGGCTCTGTATGCTTCTGTTTGACATGTTCATGTATGCCCACCTCGTTCACTTTCGAAGCCTCTTACCATCTCCCCCTTCCGGCGTGGAGGCCTCTTTGTCTTCGGCAAGGACCTGCGGTCTGAGAAAGATGCCGTGTTGAGCAGACCAGGTCTCGCCAAGCTGGCGGGGCGCCATTGGAGACCCGGGCGATGTCATCCTTGTTTCGCTTTTTAATTCTTCAGACTCGACCCATCATAGGGTTTGTTCAAGGTGCATGGGGTACGTATCGTATCGCCTTGCCGCCGGCGTGACTGGAGCCCGACGAAAATTCACGCCGCGTGTGCTGTCGCTGATCAAAGCGGTTCTCCGTTGAGCTGGGACTGATAACATATGATGATGTGCGACCCGACCCAACCTCTACATAAACACCAAGGTCTGTTATTGAGCGTGCACATGGGTGAAGAAGAAATTTAAAAGGAAGACAAGATTAATAAGCCTCGCCTACAAGAGGGAGAGAAGAAGGTAAAGAAGAAAAGTGAGAGAAAATACGTAAAAGGAAAAAGAAAAAGAGGGAAACTAAAAGAAAAAGAAGAACTGCAGCATTGAGGATTCCCGCGTGGTCCCCCACCGCAGTACTGACTCAACGGTACCATGCTTAACTTTGCAGATCGGACGGGATGCAGTGCTTTCATGGTCCTATGGCCGCAGATGGAGAATAGAATGAGACCGAGATAGACATGCGTCTCATCCTGAGCCTTCCTCTGCTCTTTTCTGACTTTTGACCACTACCTGTCTCCTATAGAGGGAAGACCAACTGAGATAATTTTTTATTTTTATTTTTATTTTTTCCTTCTCCTTCTCCAAGTCATCCCACCGGAACAAATTTTTTGATTATTGATTATTTTCAGTCTCCACCTTTGCGTCGTCCTCACGGACGCCCGAGGCCTGAGTCGAATACGTAAAACTCCTTCTCACCAGAAGGATTAAAAAAGAGGAAAGCTCAACCAAGTTGAACAAACCTTTAGAACAAAGGCTTATTAGCCTCAGCAGATCGTAGCAACAAGGCTACTCTACTGCTTACAGCACCCTGAGCCCGGGAAAGGTCGTCACGAAGCTCGGGCGAGACTGTGGCCGTCGATTCGATCTGGACTGCATGAGCTGTGGCCTCGAAAGGTGAGTCGGATCATTCCAGTCGGGAGAGTGCGTCAATATTGACGTGGTAGCGTCCGGTGCGGTGCCGAATGTCTAGGCGCGACCGGTACTGGCTGACGATCAGAGACCAGCAGTAGGCGACTGTTGAGCTTCGCGGGCGCAACAAGCGACCTCCGTTTCGGTGGGCCAAAAGGTACGCTCTACGGAATTGAGCATCCTCGACAGGAAGAGGACAGGACGCTCGTGCGGTCGGTTTCGTCGGTTCCGGGTGCGAGCTGGTGGACTGCGACCGCCATACCGTGTTTTTTGCTGACGTCGCAATAGAAGATGAACAGCCGCGAAAAGTCGGGACGGACGACAGCCGGCGAGCTGGTGAGAATGTTCTTCAGCTCTTCGAAGGAGCGCTTGGCGTCCTCTGTCGCTTCGACTTTGGCGGATTCGGTGAAGTGAAGTTCTTGCGGGCTGGTCCCCCCCTCTGTCGCCTTGACTTTAATTCCGCTCCCATTTTTTCGCCGAGGCGGCGCTTGCTTGTCACCGGCGGCAGGACATGACGACTGAAAGGAAGGACCCAAACCCACGGCTTGAAAATGGCGTCCTTTCCGTTCGTCTCAACGTAGCTGGTCCAGACGAACCCGAGGGATGACCAGATCGTACGAGCGGAGGTGAGAAGCGGAGCTGACCTGAAACATCGTCGCCTGCCGACATAGTCGCGCGAGCCAAGCAATACTGAAAGCGACGCGAACGCACCTCAACAAACGGTTCATGCAGAATGCGGCGCAGAATTCCGCGGTCATGCGAAAGGCGAGGACGGTGGCGAGGAAAAGGGAGTCCTTCTAGAATAGCCTGGCGAAGCCAATGAAGACGTGCCTGCCCGGCTTCATTTGCTTTCCCTTCTGCCCCTCCTTGGACTTGGCTTCGGCCGTTGCGAGGTGGCCGCTGTTCGAGTCGCCCATCCACAGCCTCTTTCCGACCCTCCCACGAGTCCGTAAAAATACGGATCGAGCAACGGCAGCGCCTTGTCGGCCAAGCCGGCCTGTTGTAATCTGCCAACAGAGGGAGATCGTCTTCGGGCACGGCGTCCACCTGAGAGGCACGTCGAATGAGCGGCTGCAACCAGGTCCAGGTGGATGAAGCTGATCGGCGAGCACGTTTGCTGTGGGTGCGGGCTGAGGTTGGTGACGTAGTCGTTGCGACTCCGGACGGGCGTCCAAACACGCGGGGTGATGAGGTGTACGAACGCACCGGCGAAGAAGACGAGGGAGAGGCGGAGGATGGAAACGGCTTGAAGGAGGCCGGGTTGGAGAGTGAAGAGGGGAGGATTTCGGTAGACGAAGGTGCACCAAGGGAGGATGTCTGTGAGCACGTAGATACTCATGGGTACGAAGAGGAGGACCATCACCATCCTCCCCAGCGACTTGCGCGTCGAAACGCGCTTGGAGAAGGTCTGGATACAAGAGAAAGTGCTGAGGTAGGCGTAGAAGATGAGGTTTCCCAGCTCAAGGCACTCCTCAGAGCGCAGCTCGTGGCGAAGCTTCTCGGGGTCCTTCTCCTTCCGAAATCCCCTCTCCCATTCCTTCAAGAACCTTGCGCCGCCTTTCCCGTCGCTTTGTTCGTCCCGATCGTCGTCGTGATCTTTCGCTGCACATCGTCGCCTACCTGCTGCAGAGCAAATGGTACACAGCACGTGCGAGGTTCAGTCGGTCTGTCTGAGAAGAGCAAGGGAAGAAAGAGAAAAAAGAGAAAAAAAAGGTCGGACGTGAGGGGATGAGCGTGACGAGTTGTGGTTGACGTAAACACGCGCCGAAACACGCGCCGACCGTCGCCATCCGGAACGACGAACGAGACGAGACGAGGCGACGCGAGGTGTTTCCTAGTCTAAGTGCTCCCGGCGGGCCCGGCGGGCGGGAAGGTGGCGATGGGGCGACGGCAGTGCTTGGAGGTTTGTACTTGCATGCATGCACACATACAGACAGACAGACAGACAAACGTACAGTGCTGTCTGCACGTGGGTACAGAGGGAGAAGGGCGAGGGGGAGAGAGAGGGAGAGGGAGGGAGGATGGGGGCGATGTTGGCATGCGACGACGCCACTCGCGCTCACTAACGGAGATACAGGGGATGGTGGGAGAGAGAGAAAGGGTATTGTTAACGAGATGGGGGGACGAGAGCGCGGGTGACGCGGTCGAAGAGAATTTCTTGCACGACCGACCGACGGACCGGGGAGCGTATCGGAGAGTGCCGTCCATTCATTCATCAAGACAGGGACATTTGCGCTTCTTCTTTTTCTTTTTCTTTTTTTTTTTTTTGCTGACATGGGACGATGCCGCAGTTTGAAATTTCCATTAGACTCGTACTGGTACTTGGTTCCAATGCTTGCTTGGCTTGGCTCCATCGGGGTACGGACCGTCGCCCCAGGCGCGTGCAGCGGCATAGCATCGCATGGCATCGCATTGCGTCGCATCGCATGTGTCGCAGGCAAAGGAAAAGAAAAAAGGGAACGGATGAAAGGATAGATATTTTTCCGTATTTTCTAACTAAGTAGATAGACAGACGCACGCAGGCACGACACGAGCCACCCGAGCCGAGACCAGACCAGACCGGCGGTCCGGCCCCACTCGCCGTCCGTCCCGCGGTGGGATCGGTGGATCGGCCGGGCCGGCGGCAAGCTGCAAGCGGCGTGGGGCAGGCGCGACACGCGCAAGATAGGTGGAGGGGGAGGAGGAGGATGGGATGATGCTACGATGATGACAGGCGGTCCGTCGCGTCGCGTTACGTTCACGTCACTGGGAATGGAAGGACGTCGTCGTCGTGCCAGAGCACGCGCGCGCCGTGAACGGTAACGGTAACGGTAACGAGGACAAGGGCTCGTGACCGTTGAAGCGCAGCGCTGCGTTGCGCTCCGGAGGCGAGCGGAGAGGCGACATTGAGTATTCCAACGTAAACGTAACTCGTGAGCTGTGCTGTCTGTCCTGTGACCAGGAAACGAGGTCAAGTCAAGTCAAGTCGACTTGAGTTGAGTCTGTGGCGCGCGGGGGACCGGCGTATAATAAGCGACGGCGACGACGGACGAACGGACGAAAGGACGGAGGGGGCGGCCACTTCTGCGCGTGCGTTGTGGGACCTGACCAGCCCGCCGGTCTCGACCGTCTGTACCGTGTTCCCGTCCGGCGGCAAACGGCATGGCATGGCATGGCATGGCATGACGTGGCATGTCATGGCACGGCTGGCTGGCTTAGCTTCGCTTGGCTCGGCATGGGCATTGCAACGCCAGGCAGGCGGGGAGGCCACGGCAGGGATAGTATGGGGGCACGGTAGACGAACGGAGCGGAGGGAGCGAGGGTGGCTGCTGTCGGCACCAATTTTTCCTTTCTCTTTCTTTCCACTCCTCCTCCGTCCATCCGTCCTTCCGTCTCCAGCCGGCGGGAAGGAGACAGAATGGAAAAGGGAGGGACGGGTGGTCTGCTCGCTTCGGCATCCATCGGGGACATTCTCATCTCTAGTCTTGCTTTTCTCTTTGGCCTGGCCAAGCGAGCCACGAGCCACGAGCCACGAGCCACGAGTGACTAGTGGCTAGCGGCGTGCTAAGCTGGATGACCGCCCCGCATTGGCGTCCTTGCGAGCGTACCTTTTTTGACGTTGTCGCGAGTCGAGGAAGTTGTGTGTCGACTGCGACTGTTTGTATAGTCCAGTCACCGTGCCATGTCCGCCCAAGCCATGATGGAGCCGGACTGGACTGGCCGACGACGACGACGACGACGACGACGACGAAGGGACGGAAGAAGGAAGAGGCGAGGCGGGCGGGTCGGGACGCCAAGCGAGGCAAAGCGGCTTCGCGCGTGCCTCGCCTCGCTGAGCCGAGTGTGAGCCGCAGGCACCGGCGCGTCAGGAACGGGCTGCGGAGGAAGAAGGAGTGAGATGCAGATGGGGATGGGCAGGGAGGGAGATGATAGCCAGCGAGACGAGACGCGTAGATACACACTCACACATTCGTCGATTCCATTTCGTCCCCCACTCGTCGTCTCGCTTTCCGACGCTGTCCCTCCCGCCGTATTCCATCACCTTACCGTCGTCTGTCGCCCCACTGTTTTGTCCCGTACCTACCTTCCTGTACCTTACGGATGGCTTGCTTGTTTGTCGGCTCGGATCGGTCGCTCGTGCCCGCCCAAATGCATCCATCCATCGTATCCTTCCCTTGGTGTGCGTGGTGTGACCGGCCGCTTACGCTTACGCGCGCGTCAGCTGCAAAGCCCACGCGCGCTGCCGACTCCATCTCGTGCAACGACCGACGACCGAGGCTGTGGGATGATCGACGCCCCAGGCCAAGGCCGCGGCTCCCTCCACTCCCGCCCGCCCGACCGCCACGCACGCGCGCCCGCCGGAGGTGCGCAGGTGGAGGAAGAGGAAGGGACGACAGAGACGACAGGGGACGGGACGCTGCAATGCCATATATGTGCCATGCTATGGACATGGACGAGGCACGGGATGCGATGGGGATGAACGATGATGGGACGGCGATGATGACGCGAGTCACAAACACCCACCATCCTCGTCCTCGTCATGCACCTCACCTCCCTCACCATCACCGTTCACATAAGCGACAATAAACGTGGTCGCCCTCGTCGTCGCCCGTCCCTTTCTTTTCCTCCTTTCTCTCTTCCCCCTTTCGGTCCGACTACTCCCTTCTCCCCCGCACAAACCTAGGCTACTACTTATCGCCACCGCACACAGTCCGTCACCACTGCACCACCACCACCGCCTCCTCAACTTGCACCACCATCGCCGTCATCACCGCCATCGCCACCACCACGTCGCATGTCCACCTCCCACCCATCCTCCCCCTACGCCCTCCCCTCCCACCCCCACCCCCGCCTTGCCCCGCCAGCGCTCGTTCTAAAGCCGCCGACGCCATCGGAGCAAGACCAGGCGAGCATGGCCTCCGATGCAACCCCGCCCGCTGGCAGGTTTTCAAAGCTTGATCAGCGTCACCCGCCCAACACCAACCACAGCAACAGCAGCAATCGTTCCAGTTGCGCCGACGCTCGCTCGAGACAGACTCTCTTCTCCGCCCCTGGTAGGAAGAGGCGTAGGTTGCAGAAGGTGAGCGAGCGAGCCGGCGGGCGCGGGAGGCAAGGCAGCGTAGGCACACGTCGCACCTCCTCGTCTCCTTTTCTTTGCTCACTTCCACCATGCTCCTCCCCAGGCCTGCGTCGCTTGTCATCGCGCAAAACGACGCTGCGACGGCTTCCTCCCCTGCAGCAACTGCGACTTTACCGGCCGCCAGTGCGTCTACAGCGACGCCAACGGAAACCCCGTCCCTCCGCCGCCCCGAGCACCAGAGGCGAGGGACGCTGGCCGCGTCTCGGCCGCCGCTTATATCGCCTCCATCAACGGTGGTGCCGCCGGCACCGCTGCTGCCCCCACCTCTTCCTCCGCCTCGCCCTCCTCCCCTTCTCGTCCCTACGCCCCGCTCTTCGCCCATGCTACCGCCTCGTCGCCTGATACCGCCCTCTCCACGCACATCGGTGTATCGCCCGACGTCGACGCCGACCTCCAGCGCGAGTTCGTGGAAGGTGAGTCGGTCGGGCGGGCCCCATGTCGTCGTATCCCAGCTCAACCCTTCCTTCCGCCAGCCTTCTTCACCCACCTTCACCCCTTCAGCCTCCTCTTCCACCGCCCCACCTTCTTTCGCCACCTCCACCGCGCTGCCTTCTCGCCCCTCCTCCTCCACGCTCTCTACGCCGTCTCCGCCCGCCTCCTCCCGAGCCTCGCGGACGCCCACCGCGCCGGAGACGCCCATGCGCGCTTCGCTCGTGCCCTCCTCTTCTCCCCCGAGCGTCCCGGTAGCGAGCGCACGCCCATCGACGCCCCCGCCCTCGACACCGCACAAGCCCTCCTCCTCCTCGCCCTCCACGAGCTTGGCATGGCCAGGCTCGAGCGTGCATGGGCTTACCTTGGCATTTGCGTCCGCATGATCGCCGCCTTCGGCCTGCCCAGTCCTCCGAGAAGGAAAAGGAGAAGGAAGAGGGAGTGGGGAGAAGAGGAGGACGAGGAAGAGACGCAGGATGCCACCGTCAACCGCCTTTTCTGGCTCGCCTGGACCCTCGACGCCCTCCTCGCTTCCCTCCTCCGACGCCCGCGCGCCTTTTCCCCGGACGATGTCGCCCGTGTGCCCCTTCCCAGCGCCGACGACGCCTCCTTCCATCGTCGACCCCACCCAGACGCCTACATCCGCTCCTCCCTCGCCGAGCAGGAGACCGTGTCCGAGTTTGGCTTGCTCGTCCGCGTCGTCGACCTGTTCGCCCGCGTCAACGCGCGCTGGCCGTCGCCGTCCACCTTTTCTCCTCCATCCCCATCCCCGTCTCCATCTTCATCCCCCGCCGTATCCCCATCCACCCGATCCGAGTTGGCCGAGTGCCACCGCGCCCTCGCCGCCTGGCGCGCCTCCGTGCCCTGTGGTGGCCTTGTGAACGCCGCCGCCGCCGCCGCCGCCACCGGAACCCTCAGGCCTGAGGCGTGGTGCTACTCGTTCATGCACGCCATTGCGCTCTGCGTCGAGTTGAGACTTTGCGAGGTGAACGCCGAAGCGAAAGAGAAACGGCGGGCTGTCGTCGCAGAGCTGATCAACGTGCTCGAGTCCTTCGTCCCCACCGGCTTCAAAAGCCCCCTCCTCGCCTATCCTCTCCACGTCTGCCACCAGTGTCAGGCCTCTTCGCCCGATGGCCGCGTCGAGCACCGCTTGCTTGCTTGGAAGGACGCGCTGGACACGTCGTGGAGGCTCCCTTGGGATCAGCTTTTCCCTCCCCGTCCGTCCGTCGAGCCTTGCGACCCCACCGCCACCGCCAGCGATCAAGGTCAACCCTTCTATCCCGCCCTGCCGCCTATGCACTTTTCCGACCGTCCTCCCATGGCCGCCGCCAGCGACATCGACGTCAAGCGCATCCGCAGCTTTAGCAGCCCAGAGCCCCACGCCGAGCCCCGCGTCGAGCCCGGCTCACCGGGCGGTTACCCTTTCTATTCGCCTCCTTCGCCCGCTGTGTCGCTCCTATCGCCTTTGACCAACGGCACTACTGCTCCGACGGCCAGCCCCGGTCCTCGCTCGCCTCCTCCTGCCCACGGCTCGTTCCCATCGCCTCAGCGCGCTCCTCATCCGGCCTACTACCACCCGCAGTCGGCTTCCCTCGCTCCTCCCTCGCCCGGTCACTCGATCCATCACCGTTCCCATCACTCTCACTCGCGTAGCCAGCCCTGCTCGCCGGCGTACCAGGACGGCCACCACCCCCATCAGCACCAACACCACCACCACCAGCACAGCGGCAGCGTCGATGGCTATCCCGACCTCCCGCCGCCGCCAGGCTCCGTGCTCCCGCCGTTGCGTGTCCCTTCACCGCGCCACTACGAGTACGCGCCGTCCTCGGCCATTCCTGAATTGGCCGCCGCCAACCACGACGACCAGCGTCATCATCATCATCACCATTATCCGCACCACCACCACCTCGCCCCCGTACCAGCCACGTCGACGTGGCGAGCCGCCATCCCATCGCTCCCTCTGCCACTCCCTGCCACCTCTCCCACCGCCAGCGACCTCTCGAACCCGGTCCCCTCGGCAGCAGCGGCGGGGCACGGAGCTCGAGTCGAGCCTGGCTACGCGAACGCACACGGGCACATCCATGGACATGGACATGAACATGGGCTCGGCACGGCGCAGCTGCCGCCTCTCATGGGCTACCTTCGCGAGGAGAAGTCGATTTGACTTGGACTGGACCACTCGCTTCTTTCGTTATCGTTCGTCGCCCTCGTTTGCTTATTTCTTTTTTCGTCAGTCGGTCGCGATACGTATGGACGCTTTCTCGTGATTTTTTCGTCGCACTCCTCTCTCTTCTTTTGATCGGGTTTTGGTTCGGGTTTGTAACTGTCACCTCCACATCCCTTTTCTTCTTCTTTTTTTTTTTTGTCGTTTGCCGCGAGTCTCCCTCGCCATTCCACCAAGCTGAGTGAGGTTATTTGTAAAGTAAAAAACACAACACAAACACGGCTCTCTTCCTTCCCTCTTATTACTAGTTCGTCTGTCTGTCTGTCCGTCGGTCAGTCCGTCGGTGAGCGGTTGGTTTGACAAACTTGGAACACTTCCGCGACGTCGTACACACACTGGTGTTTCGTGCATGCGTGCGTCCGCTGAGATGACCTCCCATATATACATATATATATATATATATATATATACATATAGAAAGAGAGAGAGAGAGAGAGAGTGTGTGTGGAGGTTCGAGCAGTCCCAAAGACCCCAATGGTCTTGGATTTCCCTCCTCCTTCAGCGCTTTCTCCCCCCTCGCCTCGTGTCGTGTCGTGTCGTCAGTCGAAACAATTCCTTCTCTGGACGGCCCATGTGAATGGCCGTATAGCCGTAGACGGAAGGAAGTGAGGGACGGCGGCGTGGGCGAGTTAGTTCGTCGGACCGACCAGACTCGATCGATCATGCTGTTCTGTTCACCCAACCTAACCCCCGTCCCATCCTTTCGTTTACGACAGATTCACTTTTGTGGACGACACCCGAGGACGCGGTCATGTTCCAATAGGGTTTCATCCATCTCAGATGTCCGTCTCGGACGGCGCGGTATAAGTACATCACATCGTATCTCATCGTCACCACACATCGACCCACCCCCCCTTCACTCGGGCACCACGCTCTCCTCGTGGAACGCGCCAAGCGCCTTGAGCGCGTCGGCCAACCGCCGATAATCGGCCAGCAGCCGAGCCACCTCGCCCAGACGGAGCTCCTCCTCGGAACATTCGAGGAAGCGCTGGATGGGCGGCGCGAACGTCGTGCTGCCGCCGGCGGACAAGGCGGACGTCGACGGCACCGGCAGTGGGACGGTGGACACGCCGGGAGACGAGGAAGACCTGTCCGACTTGATCGACGCCGACGAGCCCAGCAGCGAGGCGCGCTTTGCATTGAAGGAGAAGAACGGAGTGCCGGACTGAAAACCAGACGGCGCGTTCAGCATGTCGTCTCAACCAACACGACCTTCCCCGGCGACCCACCTTGCTCGAACCCACGCTCCCGCCCGCGCCCGCTTGTCCCGATGCCGGCGGAGACACGCCGAGGTTGAGTACAGAGGCCACCAGCTCTCGACCCCTCTCTTTATCCCTGCTCTCCTTGTCGCCCAAGCTGAACCTCGAAAGCACGGGCAAAGCGGCCAGCCTGCCGCCGATGGACAACTTCTCTGCCGAGCGCTGCTCCTCCTTCCTCTCTCCCTCCTTCCCGCTCACACCAGAAAGGATCGAAGTCAACGACCGAACGCTCCTCGCGTCGCTCTCGTCTGCCCCGCCTCCGCCGTCCCTCTCCGACGCCACCTCCTGTAGCTCCCGATGCGCTCTCTCTTCCTCCTCCTCCTCTGCCCTGCTTTTCGATGTGATGCTCAAGCCGCCAAAGCTGGTCCTCCGCATGAGCGAAGACGGAGCGAGCCGCGATGCCCCGCCCGAGAGGACATTCCTGACGTCCTCGATCGTCCGAGGCTGTTCCACCGCCTCGTCCGCGTTGGACGAGCCGAGGAAGCGACCAAACGCGCTCACGCTCGACGCCATCACTCCGGACAAGACGCGGTTCGAGTAGTCCGCCAGATCGCCGATCTCTTGTGTGACCCGGCCGCGGATTCTCTCCGGCATCGACGCGGTGATCACGTCCGCTCCAGCCAGGTTGAAGTTGACAGAGGTGGAATGCCGGGTCACCACGGGCGACTTGTCCTGAAAGCTGTCGGTGAACCCACGTGTCTCACTCCTTCCGTCAGCATTGGTCGTCTTCCCGGACAAAAACCGGGGCGCTTTTCCCGTTGGTCCGCGACGACTTACCTCAACACCCGGTCAGAAGACAATCCCAGCGTCGGCATGTCCACCTTTTCGAGGAACTCGACGACCGCCTGCGTATTCACCAGACAGAAAGACGTTTCTCCGCGGACGAGACTCTCGCAGCGAAAGCGCTGGATGAAGAGCAGGTTGGACGCCAGCTGGTGCGGGTTCGACGTCACTACCGAGAAGATGAGGACGGGCAGGATGAGGTCTGCGCTTGACGTCGCCGTTTTCCTCTCCGCCGGCGCCTCGGATTGGGCTACCTGCTTGGGTGGTGACGAGGCATCTTCCTCCGGAATGGCCCCCGCCGACGGCGCAGGTGTCCGGGACTCTCGCGCCTTCGTCTCCGCGAAACTTTGCACCCGGGGCGTCTCCTCTCCGTCTTCTTCTGCTGCCGGCACCTGGAGCAGATTGTCTTCATTTGATCGTGTAGCAGCGCTGACTTCATTCTCGTTGAGCTCCACCTCGGCGTCCCTTGGAAGGTGAATCGATGGCGTCTCGTCCACCTCGTCATCCGTGGGCCTGTTCTTCGCGTCGTCTTGTCGCAGCTCGACGTTCGGTATTTCGGACAGGCCATCTTTGGGAAACACAGAAAGGAGGGGGAGGTCAGGCGACCTATGCCGACGGGACGCCCACAGAATGATACCCGGCGCACGCTCACCGACGATGACCCGGTGCGCCGCGACGAGGACGGAGAGCTTATCGGCTGGCGAACGGCATCTTGGCTCCTGTAGTCGTTGTAGCTCTGTCGCAGCGGCGGAAGCAAAGACCTGATGAGCGCAAACGGGGACTGACGACCGACTTCGGTAACGCTCACCTTCCCCACAAGCAGAAACGAGCTTGGCGAGTTTATCGGCGGTGTCGCGTCCCTCCTCCGTATCGCCTTCAGGCACGACGACGCCTAGGTGAGACAGCGCAAGGCCGAGGACATTGAACGCTGCGATGCGCGAGGCGAGCGCGTCGTCGTGGAAGGCGTCGCGGGAGGTGAACGGACAGAACAACCTACGGCGCCCGGGGACGAGACATTGAATTAGCTTCAGTCGATGGCGTCGTCGGTCCGCCCGTTCAGTGGATTTGCTCAAACTCACCGATCGTAGACCTCTGAACAGACAACGCTCTCGATCTTTTCGACCGCCGCGTCGACCAAAACCTCGAACTCATCATCATCGCATAGTTCGTGGCTCGATCCCGTGGCGGCCCAGACGACGGGCAGGTCGTCCTCCAGGCAAGCCCTCACGTCAGACAGGAAATCCTGCAGCCCGCCAGAAAGATCTTCAGGCACCGACTGGTACAGCGGCGGCCCTAACAGATGGACATTGCCAAAAGAGGATGGGGTGATTGTCGCCGTCGATGCTGTCAGATCCTCCGCCGCGTCCGCGTTGGCAGCAGCGGGGGGCCGTCTCCACGTGCTCCGGATGGGAAAGAAACGCGATAGGAACCTGAGGCATGTGGGAAGGCATGTCAGCCTCTACAATGCGGCTCGCAACACCAAAGGACGCGCGCATGCGGAGAGAAAAGGAGGGAAAGCTCACTGGCGAGCCCGCACGATAGCTCCCTCGGGCAATCCTTCGAGACGCCTCTCCACTCTAGTACCGACGGCCGCGCCGAGATCCTCGAGCACCTTGGCCTTGCGCAACATTCGGTCGCACACCCATACCGAAATCTTGGTTTCCTGACCGCCCTCGCTGTGATGCTCAGCCGATCGCTCGGACCAGGGCGTGGCGCTGCCTGAGTTGCTCACGTACAGATCCCCTCCGCTGGTCGTACTTTCTGTACCCAACTGTGCGCCTTGATCCGGTGACGCAAGCGAGCGCGTTCTACCTTTTCCGGTTCCGGCGAAAAGGGTCGCAAGGGACGGCGAGCGAGAGGAAGAGGGCGCTCGTGACAGATCTGGCCGTGGTGGGAGGGGTGGGGGTCGAGGTGCAGGCGGAAGGGCGAAATCATCCTTGAAGGACGCGAGTCGGAACTTGGGGAAGAAGGAGTTGGAGCTCGGGAGGGGAGCCAAAGCGTCGAGGACGGTGCTGAGACGGAGTCGGAGGACGCCGCTCGTCAGTCGACTTCATGAGAGCCTGAGGGAATTGGCGTGCTTACCTCCTCGAGGAAGGATCGCGCAGCTCGCTAACGAAGATCAAATCCTCTCTCGGAACGAAACTCTTGATCGTAAGCTGATTTCTAAGGAGGAAGGGAATAGGCTTGTTCAGCACCTACTCGTCTTTGTGCTCTCCATTTGCTTGGTGAGCCTCACTCATCTATTGTCCCTCGCAATCCCGACAACGATACAATCGAAAGAGAGGAAGAACCAGATGGCGGCTTAATGGCCTCGGCGGATAGCAGGATGTGATCATATGGAACGGAAAGGGCCAAATCCGGGGAACCGAGTGGCTCTTGGGGCAGTAGAAGCGTTGCCTGATGTTGGCAATCGGTAGAGGCGTGAGCACATGTTAAGCGAGCATGACCGATAAGAACAAGCCATGTGTGCGTACGATGTCAAAGGTCCTTCGCGCTAACTCACCCGTCCAGAGCTTACCAGCTCCGCTAGCTCGGCCCATTCGCCGTCCACGGCAGCCTGGAGCCTCTCCAGCATCATCCACCCAGCACTATCCAAGCCGAGCCCAAGCTCTTGGGCCGAACCCTTGAGCTGCTGAAGATGCAGCTTGACCGTAGAGTTGCTCCCTGGCGCCAGGGGCGCATGCGATGACAGTGCGGCATCTGCTGACGTCGACAGCGTCGGTCCAGCGTGCAGGGCAGAGGTGGCCTGCGCCGACGACGGTCCGGACGAAGTGGCAGAAGCTGCTGCTGCTGCTGTTGCTGCTGCAATTTGGGAAGCATGAGATTGAAATGGTCGAGAGGGAGCGTGACGAGGAGTATAGGAGACGGTATACGTCTTGGAACCGGCCGCACTGCCTTCCACGGTCTGAGCGTGCCCAGCTTTGGCGTTAGGGTCGGCGGCGACGGGTTCGGCGCCCAAGAGCGGGTGCCCGCTCGCCTCGGCGCTGCGGGACGAATTGAGGCGCTTGCCGGCAGAGCGGCCGAGCGAGCTCATGAGGGGCAATGTAGAAGGGAGAAGGCGGCGAAGATGAGGGAAGGAGGTGAAGAGGGAAGGGCCAAGATAAATATCGACATGGATGGGCGGCCCATGCACGACACCACGTTCTTGCCGCAGTGCCCATCACGTGAGAACGGACGATGGAGTCGATCGTTGTATGCGTCCGACGTCGACGACGACGATCGAGCTCATCGTGGGGGCTTGCGACAACTCGGTGTACCTCGTCGACTGACACATTTGCTCACGTTGCCTGCGTTGCACTCGTCAGCCGGAAGCAATCAGAGCCGAGGGCAGATTGTCGCCCAACTAACCTCCGCCCCCGCCCCCCCTCCGAATTGCCCGCCTCGCCCCCTTCATTTCTGTGACCTGACAAAGCACGTCGCCTCGAAAGCAAAATGAGCAACGAGACACGCATTAGTAACAGAGATATCCCTCTTACGGGCTGTGATTCCCCGTGAGCCGAAGTAATGACAGTCTCTTTTGCCCAACATGTCGTTTGCATTGCTTTCGAGACGATGACGAGCTTGCGAGGTCATGGAATAACAAGATGGGGGCTATATAACCCTGGCCCTCCCTGTGCTCGCCGTCTCTTATAGGCCCATCCTACGCCTTCCTACTCGTCTCCTTTCCAGCCAGTCCCACCTCCTTATTATTTCCTGCTCTCCCCAGCCCTTGTTCACCATGGCTCTCTATAGCCAGGACACTGAAAAGGTTCGGTTGCTCACCGAGCAGAGCCCGACGATCAGTATTTTCCTCCGGCCCATCGCACCTCCCGCTGCTCTCGGCCTTGCTGGGTTAGCCTGACAATTTTTCGACAGAGGGAGTGAAAACCTGTATCAGCAGGAGGGGACGGTGACTCGCACTGGTGGATGCTGATCATCACGCCTGGATTCTTGGCCCGTCGCACACAGTCTTGCGGGCTCTACTTGGATTGCAGCTACTTGGATCGCGGGATGGTGGGGAACCGGCAGCGTGAGTCGTCCTTCCTTGGGGTATCGCTTTGAAAGTTCACCCAAGGGGACCACTGACGGCAGACTCGACGCTCATCCTTGTTTTCCTTTCACCGTTCCCGCAGTCGCCCAATGTTTTCTTTCCCTTCGTCGCTTGTGAGCTTCGCGTCTCTTCGGTATGAGCGCGGAGTTCCTTTGCTCTGTCCATGTCCCGTCTGACAGCCATTTCGTTTTCCTACCTCGTGCGCGACCGCCAGTCTGGGGCGGCCTGGGACAGTTTATAGCCGGCCTGTACGGCTTCCCTGCCCGTGACACTCTCATCACAGTAAATTAGCGTTTATTCCCTCGCGCTCCATCCCCAATCCTAGCTTACAAGTTCCTCATACCCTCTCTCCGCATATCGCAGGTGATGCACTGCCTATGGGGCTCCTTCTGGATGAGCATCGGCTTCGTCTATCTCCTCACCGCTACAGGCGCTTTGCCTCCCCACGCCATCCACGAGCACTTTGTCGAGCTGGCCACTTGGATAACAGTCAACGCTGGTAAGTATTTCCTTCGCTAGAGGCTGCTTCACCGCGAATGCAAAAGGGTCATCGCTGAACAGGTATTTCGGTCGTCCCCCTCACCTGCTCGCCTTATTCTCTGTAGCATTTACTTGGGTGGGCGCCATCGCCGCCTTGGCTCGCGACCTAACACTCTTCCTAGTGCTCTTTTTCCTCGCTACGGGTTCCACGGTCGCCATGGCGTGCGTTTCTGTGTCGTCCAGCGTTTCTTCTCTTCCTCAAGCACTGTGACGTCGCTAAATGCCTTTCTCGCTCTCGGCTCCTCGTACCTTCTCTTCGATTGGCCTATTCGCTTTCGGATTGCATAGCGGCTGGTACCAGAACTCCGAAGCCGCGATCAGGGCGGCCGCTTATTTCTGGATATTTGCTTCCATTGCGGCTTGGTGGAGGTGGGTAGACAACAACGGTCTCTGCTCTTCGCTTTGCCCCGGCTTGCTCGGTACGATTCATGTCCTTGCCTTCGTCGCCACTCACGAGCTCCTGCACTTCTGTCGTCCTCGCAAACTCCTACAGAGTCACCGTCTACCTCTTGGAAGAGGCGTTCGGCTCTCCCGATACGGAATCAAGCCCTCGATTCTCTAAATTCTACCCCGGTGAGTCGCATGCTTTAGTTGGCGCCTTCAGCAGCAGTCATGACATGGGCGACCTTAGAATTTCCTCGTGGTGCACGTGCTGACCGCCCTTCGCTTCGTGCTCCTGTCGAAAGTCTTCCGCATGAATCGTGAAAGGGCGCGCCCGCTGGTTGCCCCGGGCCTCGGAGAGCCAGGCGTCAAGCGCGGCATGCCTGGCGCTGTCTGAGGCAATCTGGGTCGAGACGAGCCCGCCCTCTTCGACGTCGGCTATGCGGTGGTATAAAGCCTCTGGTGTCTTTGTACGTCGTGTCAGCATTCGTCCCCACTATGCCACGATCGTCCGCCCGGACGACAAACGTCCCTTACGTAGGAGCGGTAGCGGATTTCGGTCGCGTCCAGTTTGGTTACATCGTCCACTTGCCTCCTCTGGCACCCAATTTGAGAAGCGGGAAGTCCCGCCGATTTTGTATTCCTCGCTCACAAATCGCTCCCTTCTCTCGGCATCCTTATCTTTCAGCTTCGCCCGGCAGAGACGAGTCTTGGTCAGTCAGAGGGGGAGGGATGGCGAAAAAAGAAGCCAAAGACGCCTTCCGTCTAGCTATATGTTCACGATGGTGAGATTTCGTAAGAATGCTTTCGATGACCACCAAATAAGCGTGTAGACAACCTCTCGATGCCATTTCATACCGCACGGTCCAATCTCAAGGACGGTCACCTTGAACGAGCCACAAAGATTCGCCATCCTCGACCGCGTCCCCGAGGCGAGCGGCGGTAGGCAAAATCGAGAAGGGCAGAAATGGTTCGCGAGAATCATTCTCGCTTTGGCCTTGGTCGGAAGTGTGCTTGACTAGGTGTAGGACCTAAGTGAAGAAAGACGGGGGAAAGGAATGGAGAATTTTTAAGAATGACTAGCGCACTCGGCTGCATGAGCACGCCTGTATGGCATACCCGGCGCAAGCCAGACATCCACGCGGAAGGACATAAAGTAAGCCATGCCTCACTTCTTCAGGGCCGCTGGCAGTGTTGTTCCGGTTTGTGACCTTGAGATGGTCTGCGATGCAATCTAGTGCTCGCCCAACGACAACGTCCTATAGACATATATGAACAAAAGGGGTAGACAGTGTGGTGTACATAGTACACAGTGAGCGATGCGTGCAGGGACTGGAAGGATGAGGTAAAAAAAAATTCCAGATCGCTCACCTTGTTGAAGAACAATGCCTTTCCACCTGCCGCCTCAGGCTTGCCAACTCCGGCTCTTGCACTCGTACGCGCAATGGATTCAGGGACCTCTCCGACTTCCTTCCATTCCAAGTCCTTCCTCACAACTACGTGCACCCTCTGTCCCATTAGCACATTCCCCTTACTTCCCGATGCACGTGGGTCACCTTGCTCTGCCTTGTGACGGAGCTTGACAAGCTCGATCTGGCGGAGCTTCTCGAGCCGTTGGCGATCCCTATCGTTGAGGTGCGGGGCTGACTTTGAGGTAGCCAGGGTCGTTGAGATCGGAGAAGTGGAAGGAGAGCTAGAGGTACTTTGCAACACCTCAGTTTCTGCAGAGGGAGCTGGCTTCGCTGCCAAGTTGGCGGCCGCTTGGCCGTGCGGAAAATGCTTGGCGAGCACCGCCTGAGCGGCTGCTCTTCTCTCCAGGGCCTTGGCTTGTGCTTCCTCTTGCTCCGAAGGCACCGGACAGTGATGAGACGGAGGATGGCGATGTCTGACCACCACAAGGTTCAAAAAAGCAAACACGAGCAATCCTCATTCAGACCAGTTGTTCGAAAAGACGTTCGCAATCCTCATTCAGACCAGTTGTTCGAAAAGACGTTCGCATAAGCACGATTCATCTACTCACTCAGGACAGAACAAGCCCCTACACCGCGGGCACGACAGCTTCGTCGTCACCGCCCCATCCAGCGCCTCCACTCCTTGCGGCCCAAACTTCACGCTAGTGGAAGCGATGGAAGCCTTTTTGCACCCTTTCACCTGACATGGCAAGCCGCTCTGTTCCGCTTTCGGCCCAGGTTCGATTGAAGATGGAACGGAGGCGCCAGGACACGAATCATGCTGCCAGGGGAGGAAGTGCTGCTGGCAGAAAGGTCTGGAGCATGAAGGGCACTTGATGGGGAGGAAGTCGAGCGTAGAACATGAAGAGAGGGAGCAATGGGTTCCTACGTGCAGCATGGTCGAGCACTATTGGAGTAAGAGGACGAACGAGAAGGCGGTTTGCGGAGTCCTCACGTGCTCATCTGTTTGGAGCACGGGCCAACACGCCATCGGCCAGCCTAATTCGGCAGGCCCTTTGCAGGCCTCCTTCGATTCCCAGGGCTGATATCACGTCAAGTTTCACTCTGTTGGACAACGTTTCAACAGTGCAGATGTGCCATCCACGAATGAAAAACGAAGATACTAGAGTACAGGGAGGTGAGAACGATGTCATGATCCTTTGGGAGTAGAAACCGCCGGCGTGGAATCGCGCGACGAAGTGGAAGGCTGAACGGGAGTAGCAGGCGTGGCCGCCAAACCCTCGTTTTGGTCAGAGCCGCTGCCGTCGCTGAGAATCTCCATGTACGCGGCTAACTTGGTGCGGTTGGCCCCTTGCTTTCGGAGGAGGTACTCGCGCAACGGCTTCTTGAGCGCTGGCTGCTTCTCCACCACATCCTGCAGCTGCGTCTTCTGCAGCTGACACAGGGCCGCAAAGCTTTGAGGGGCCGTCTGCTTGGCGCAGAGGATGAAGCCATCCCAGAGAGTGGGGTTGTTCCAGACTCTTTTGGTGATGAGACGAGTAAGCAAATTCGTCGAGACATAGCCAGCCAGGGACTTGTATGCTGAGACGGCCATGATCACCTACGGGAAAAAAAAAAAGTAGTTTCAGTCACGGCGGTCGGTAGAGGAAACGAATCGGGTTAAGACAAGCCCGCTCACCGTTCGCATGAATAGCAGAGGCAGCTCAGACTCATCCACGAGTTGCTGCAAGACGGCCGCGAGCACTTCTGCTCGGTACACGTCAGTCATGGAGAAGCAGATGGTGATGGCCATCACGGTCGCCTTGAGGCCAATCTCCTTCTCTCGCTCGTGCAAGAGCACCATGAGCTCTGTCGGCGTGAGCAGTTCGCTCTGTCGCACACGCGGAACATTGGTCGACGCTGTGCCGAAGTTGGCCGGTGGAGTGGTGACGATGGAGGAGAAGACGGACCTGACGAGGGCCTCGTCTTCAGGCTTTTTGCTGTTGAGCACCGTGATGACTCGCGGAACGTGTTTCATGATCTCCTCCTACACAAAAGGCGAGCAGATGAATAATTACCCTTGCGAGTACCACACCGCGAGCGATTTGAGAACCTACCTTGTTCAAATCGGGCATGATTGGCATCAAGAACCTCGGATCGACCTCCCTCTGACTGACGAGACCCTTTACGAGTGCAACTATTGCCGGCGTACGGCCCTTCTCAGTGAGGACGTTAAGGATACGGAGTGCGAGCGAGTCGGCACCAGGAGGGAAGTTGCGGAGGAGGGTGAGCAGCTTGGAGTTGCTTGGACCGAGGGATCGAACGAGAGCAGAGATGTGCTTCTGGACCGCCTCCTGGACATGAGGTTGCATCGACGGGTAAAGGTCCATCACCCTAGCACGAGCAGTGATGAAGACATAACATTAGTAATGGTCTCCAATCAAACAAGCTTGATCCGCCTTCGCTCGCTTCGACTTACTCATTCAAAAGCTCCGGCGCCTTGACGGACAGGACAAACGGCAGTTCCACGTGTCTGAGCACGTCTGCCTCCGTGTCCAGCGGGGGAAGCTCGAAGGATTCGGATCCCACATACTCGTCGATGATCGAGCCATCTGGACGATCCAACTCGCTTTTGGCCTCTGCTGGCGTGCCGTTAGCGGAATCGCCATTTATAACTGCACCTCCCGCCAAGTCCATCTCCGACGCGGACGGTTTCCCTTCGGGAGGTTGCGTCAGTCGCCGCAGCAGGAACGACGCGTACTGGCGGACGACCGTGTCTAAAGCCTTGGTGTCCGGAACCCATCGGCGAACGGTATTAATGGCAGCGAGGCGAATGATTTTTTCTACGATGGCAGATAAAGAAGAACGGGGGAGTGAACAAGAATGAAGACGAACAAGAACACTAGACAACAAGGAAGGGCCAGGAGGACGACTGGACATACCCGCATGTGTAGTGAGACCCAGCAGCGCATTGAGAGTTTCCTTGCGACTTGTTGGTCGCGAAGTCGCGATCTCACGAAGAGTGGTGAATGCAGCTGTATTGCTGCAAAACGCCGCCCATACTTAGGTCAGTTAAAGAAATTGGCGCAATGAAGTCGTTCGACAAAGTGCAAATATGGCACTCACCGATCTCGATCCGGATTGAGACAAAGATTGCGCAATTTATGAATGATGTCGGAAGGAATGGAAGGCAGGTCGAGGAGGAAGTTCACGAGCGACTTGGTGTTACCGTCTACGGCGCCGATGAGCTCGTCGAACAGTCGTCGGAGCCACGTCGTGTAGTGGCGCGGAGCCTGCAGTATGAGCATGTGAGAGAGGTGGGTGAGAAGACGCAACACAATGCCAGGTGCGCCGAAATAAAGCGTGCAATCCACTCACCTTGTCGTTGACCTTCAGCACGAGCCGGTCGTTGTGCCACTCTTCGTTCATCCACAACGTCGCAAACCCAACTCTGTCACGAAGGGACGAGTGTGGGGAGGAAGAGAAGGAGGAGCTTTTTCAACGACTGACTGTATAGACGTAGCTACTGCCAAAGACGGAACTTGAGGCACAAGAGATACTAACCTCGACTTAAAGTCGGCGAGAACGAAGTCGAACATCATCTGGCGAACTGTGTCCGCCTTCGTTTGGAGTCCTCGAGCCGCTGCTTTGCCGCCCTTGCCTTCCGCCACGACCCTTCCTTCCATTTCGCCCACTCCCTCTTCTGCTCCACCCTCCACTTCCATCGCGTCTTCCATGCCCTCTCTCGCTTCTGCTAAGCCCCTCGTGGCGAGTCTCGCCAACAAAAGCATCCAGATTTCCTCCGCGCTTCCCGTCGCCATCGAAACCCGCGTGGGACTTTCCTTTTTCGCGCCGTCTGTCGACGAAGACACGGCGACCCCACCTTGCTGGCCACCGAGGGCAAGGCCAAAGTCGCATATTCGTGCTATCGAGTCACGCACCAAGGCGATGCGAGTCGCTTGAGGGAGCGGCTCTGGTGGAGGCAAGGCGAAATTCTCCAAGCGGAGAAGCGTGCCCGCGGACCTTGATGACGTACTTGGCTCTTGCATTCCGTCCTGCGACAGACCGACGCGACACAAAGTGCTTGAGATCACAAACGATGGCGCCCGATCCGGCCGCCGCAGAGGAGAGAGCTTACCTGCATGGCCGCATTGAGCCTATCGGGCTCGAACTCCTCGAGCTCTTCGTCCATGTCGATCTTGAGCGGGTCAAGGGGCTCCATTTTGACCAGCACTTCGTCCGCGGCTTCCGCCCCAGCCGTCGGAGTTTCCCTCTGCTCACCCCAGGCTGCGGGTTGGGCAGGCGGGGGCTGGGTCGCAGGCGCGTTCAAAGCGTCGCGTACGCGCTGTATTTGGCAACAGGAACTCAGCGTGAGAGGGGCTTGACGGATTCGGCACACAAACAGCACGAGGCGCTCTCACCTGAACGGCGGCTTGCAAAGGTCCCTCCGGAACAGCTTGCAGAGTGGCGATCAGCAGCTCTATGGTGATGTTGATCGGTAAGGTAGTGACGTCGAACTGAGCGAGCGGATTCCTCTCCACCTCCGGGCCCATCGCTCTCCTGAGCGCGACAGCGCCCTCCACACCCCCAACGTCTCCTGGAAGAGAGCCAGAAGGACCGGCGACCGCGGTGGTGGTGGAGCGGTAAGCGTTCTTAGGCTCTAGCCGTTGCCGCTTCACCGCTCGGTCCGAGAGCTCGTCAGTGATCATTTCTCGTTTCCGCGTCGCTTCCGCTTCGCGCTTCTGTCGGTGCTCTCGCGCTGCTTGATCCATTCGCTGTTTCTGACGTTCCAACGCTTCCTGGGCTTGTAGCGCTGAGTCGCCTGCGGCGCCGTTGCTGTTCGACGATGACACGTGGACAGAATCAGATTAGACTTAGCGCCAGCACGTGGGCAAAAGAGGGAATGTTCGCAAGCTCACCGAAGGAGGTGAGTGAGAAGAAGGCGCGCTGTGTTCTCCACGTTTCGAACGCGCCAAAATGACTGTCCTTGTAGCGCCGCCGGCGTCCACGCGATCAGAGATTGCACTACGATGGCCCCAACTCTTGGTCGTGACTTCGCCAAGCTGCCGAGCGAGTTGATCGCCGCCATGACGAGATCCGGCATTCTGATACAACAAGGAAGCGCGACGGAATCTCATCAGTCTAAGGATGCACTTCTCTCAGCGCCTGTTTACGGAATCCAGTCCGCTCACGAGTTGGTGAAGAGGAAAGTGACGAGCTTCTCCAAAAGCATGTTTCCCTCCTGTTGGAGTAGCTCCACATCGAGAAAAGGGTGATCGGGTGGGATGTGACTGAGGTTGGGATCTCCACGGTCGCGAAGCTACACGAAACGGAAGAGGGGCGTTTCGAGGGATGAACAAGTTCAGCGTTATACCAATACACCACGGTGTTACTAGGAGATGGGAACTCACTCTAGGGTCGGCCGGTCCTTTCGTCTGAACTTGGATCATCCGAGCGAAGCACTTCATCGCCGCCAGCTGCACACCCCTCCCGCCTTTCTCGTTGAGGTTTAGAACGTGGGTCTTGGCGGACACCACTTGGTCCCATATATCTCGCCGAGAGCGGTTTAGACACCTGTAAGGACAAAAAAGGGCCCACGACAAGTGCAGCGGGACAGAACGAGTGAGCAGGCCAGCGAATAGGCTTCCATCAGTGCCCGTGAAGAGAAACAACCGAAGACATACAAGAAACGAATAAGAGATGGGTATATGCTCGCTAAGCACTGGACCGCCGTCTTGACGAGGGACGGGTTACCCTCCTTAAAGATGCCGAGGATGGCGGTGAGGGACTGAGGCGCGACTGGAGCGTGAAAGAAGAGGGTTCAATAGAGCGGGTCAGTGTCCAGCCTTGACGTCTTTTGCAAGTCCGCGCGTCCGCAGTCCGTTCAAACACTCTCCCATTTTAGACAATATCGGACACTCACGATTCGATTTTGCCTCGGAAGACAGGGCAGGCCTACAGAGTGCGAGCTCCATGATCTCTACGATCCATCGCCTGAGCACCGAGTTGGCACCGGTCAGCATCTGCATGAACGTCTGGTACAAGATCGGGATGGTGCCCGGCTGCGCCTCGAGCGCCACGCGCAGCTTGGAGAGCTGCTGGGACTGGTTGGTGGGGTCATGGGAGGAGGCGAGGGCGGCGCTGAGGAGGTTTAGAGCGTCGCTGCCGCCCGACGCCATGGCTCGTGTTCGGTGGGGGATGGAAGGGAGGCAAGGGAGGGAGCGCGGAGACTGAAGGCGGCTGGCTGGTTCCCCTCACCCGACGAGGGTGGAGATGGGGCGGCGGCAAGGTCGGTTCCGACGTCGAATGAGGGAAGCTGGCTGTGCGTGATGTGATGATGATGGATCGCAGACCCGTGTTCGCAACACGGCATCGACGAAAGACAGGGCAGTGGGATGGATGGAGATTCGAGCGACGCTGCCGCAGCTCCGGTGATCGACGGCCTTGGGCGGGCCGGGCGCCATCGAGTGCCCCCAGCCCCTGGCCGACGCTGACAGCCGACGTTCCATCTGGCTTTCACCCACATCCTACATACAAGGCTGCCTGCGATAGGCCACCATCCTAGTTGCTGACACTCTTAACCTCGCCTTCTTCTTATCTGCGGTCCTTTGCACGGCATGGTGAGTCTGGTGGGAGAGGCGCAGGCGGAGGCCGAACCGTGGAGCTGATTGGGGCGCCCCCCGCGTCGCACCGTCATCCCTCACAGGCGGCTTCGAACTCCCAAGGCATTCAGACGCTTCTCGAGGCGGAGAAGGAGGCGGCGAAGATTGTGCAGAAGGCCAGGGCTTGTTCGTATTTTCTTCTCCTCTCGTCGCTGTTCCAGACACGAAGTAGCAGCGGGCGTTTGAACGTTTCGCTAACGGGAGCTTGCCGCTATCCGCCATCGTGGCGACTCTGCCCGCCCCTGTCTCGAACAATGCAGATCGAACTCAAAAGTTGAAGGACGCACGGACAGAAGCGGCTAAGGAGATCGAAGCTATCAAGGCCCAGAAGGAGAAGGAGTTTGCTATCTTTGAGAAGGAGGTGTGTCCGCCATCTCATCGACTCCACTCCCTTCACTGTTTTCGGGACACGTCGAGATCGTCTTATACTCATTTTTCTGGTCTATTTTTGTGTAATCGTGGGATATAAGCACGCTGGCTCTACGACCTCTTCGCAATCTGCGGTGGACGAAGAGACGAAGGAGAAGCTTGCCGAGCTGGACAAGTCGTTCGAGAAGAACAGGGAAAAGGTGGTGCAAAAGCTTCTTGATCGGGTCGTCAAAGTCGAGCCCAAGTTGCATCGCAACCTCGTCAAGGTGGAGTAGAACGGGGGAGTGGCAAGGGGCTGGAAAGCAGGTGAAAGCTGGGGCAGAAGCTTTTCGATCGGGACATCGGGTGGAGCCCAGCATCATAAGGGTCGACGAGGTTGCGATGCCACCCGGGCTCAAGGCGCGGTGGAAGTGTGGACGAGAGGCTGGAGAGGTGGTGGAGTAGGCTAGGGCTCGCGTACATGACTCGGGTGCCCGCGGCTTGTGCAGCCGGCATTTATTGTTATCCACAATTCCGATGAACGTGGTTCACCTAGAGCTGAGTCTCGGCTAGGTCGGTAAAAGCCTCGAGCTCACCGGCGTGAGTGTCTCGAGTCCAAACGACGCTCCCCTTTCGCGTCGCAACTTGAGCTCCCCGTTCGCGTCGTACACATCCCTCACGCTCGCTACGGCCATCGTGTACACACCGGCCGGCACCGAAGCACTGGACAGCCCGATCGAGCATGCCGTCGGTTCGGTGATCTGTGGTGTAGCTATGCCAGTTTACTCTCGCAGCCATGGGAACTCGTTGTGGGTGATTGGATCTTCGTTGAGGCTAACGAAACCCACCTCAGTTTCTTCTGGCACATGGACGATCTTTTCCGCGAGAGAATCTGCAGGTCGTCCTTCATCCTTTTTACACGGTAGGGAAAGAAAAGAGGACGTGCGCTCGCACGTCTCAAATGTCGACCTCCTCTCCATCGAGCCACGCTTTACACTGTGCGTACAACCGATCGTGTTCGGGGCCTCTTGCACCGGGCATGTCGAGCTTAACAGAGACACCCATCGTGAGTTCCTGTGAGCAAAGGATGGAGGCCGGATCAGCGGAGACGCCCACAAATGGGACCGGTAAGCCGAGGCGAACTTCGGCGTCCTGGGAAATTCGCACAGTCGAGCCTGTCGAGAGACTCGCCTGAAAGTAAGCGAGGTAGCGGTAGCCAGCGGGGTACCGCCGAAGCTTGTCCCCGTCGATCCGTGGCACCGTCACTCCGTCCACGGGGATCACCTTGTCCTTCTCATACCAGAGGCGCACGAAGCGAGCCCCCCAACGCCCGTCTAGCTTCTCGAAGAAAAAGCAGAAACGACAGTCGCATTCACAGTCCACTTCCACCACGTCCTCCTCCGATGCGCCCACCGAGCCGCCTTCGGACCCGGCCCTGGGGACGCTGAAACGCTGGGAGATGGTCGCCTTGAGTTTGCACACCGCGCGCGCGCCGTCGGGAGTGATATCCACGGTGGCTGTCATACATGCACGCAAGCGCCAGCGAAGGTTGGGTCAGACGGCTCTGGCAACGACCATGAGGCCCGCGAACACGCTCGATTTCGCTTGCGCGGAGCCTCACTTCCTCACTCATCACTTACCACCGTGGCACCGATGCATGATCTGCGCCCCTCGGTCCATCCCCGCTTGTGAGGCCTTGATGAAGTCATCTACGTGCACGCGCCCGCTCCAGGTGGTGTAAACGTACGCGTCCTGGCGGAAGATGGAGCGGAAATTGGCCCATTCGCGGGCGTCGCTATGGGAGCGGGTTCCATCAAGCCGGCCCAAAGAAGACGAACCCGAACGATACGGTGGAATCAGGTTAGCCGCACTGCCAGCTGGGGTAACGGGGTACGGGCGTTCGGACTCAACCGATATGCAGGCCACCCCTCAGCGAGCTCCCTGATTTTGAACCGCTCTAGGGCGAGGACGTCGGGCCCGTTGTTCCGGATGGCGTTCTCCGGGCGCGTGCCCTCTGGGAGGGAGTGGAGGTCGGGCATGGTAATGGCGAGTGAGAGTCGGTACGAGCGTCGGTAGCGTTGTCAATGGGCAGGAGGTGACCGAACGAGCGCCTTGGCGAGTCGGTACGCGATGTGTGGGCCTTGTTATGGCCTCCGGACGAGGTCGGCCTCCTCGTGCTTACCCCGCAACTTTGCGCCGGTAAAACTTTTAGCCACGTCGCCGCCCGGTAGAAGTATGTAGGCGCCGGGTGTGAGTTGTCCAGGGAGATCATGATTGAGGGAGGGGGAAATCAGATTCACTATATACAGAGCGCAACGAGCGGGCGGTTTGCCCGATCGCTCGTGGAAGCGATGAATAAGCGAGGAGAAGGAAAGCGATGACGAACGGAGCGACTGACAGAGCGTGTCCGAGAGGAAGGAGTGCTGCGGGCGCGTGGACCGCCGGTTCTCACCAAGCTTCGCGATCACCCTCGCTTCTCGTCATCCTAGTGTGCCGTGTCGAATATTAGAAAACTTGTATGACATGGCAAAAGACGCCTCGACATTCGAGTGACCGCTCGTGTATCTTATTTTTAACACACGCGTTCTTTGCCCAGCAGCGAGGACGGACCGCACAAGCGGGATTGGCAGACGAGTATGCGGTATGGAAGAGGAAAATCTCGTTGATTATATTGGTACAGCACTGTACGAGTACTAGTGCTGCAACGTCGTCCTTGCAAACAAAGGTCTTGTCGGAGCTTTTCCACCAGCAGAATGCAAACGACGGATATATGCACAGCAGCCGACCGGATCAGACTGCTCTCTAGGTAAATATTTCCACCTTCGCCCGCTGCAACAAGTCCTCCGGCGTGAGATTGTAGAGCTCGTCGATCAGGGCGGAAAGGAACGTGCCCGAACCCTTGACGTCCGGGCGAGCTGCCGCAATCTCTGCTGCGATGCAGATGGAGAGGACGCTGTGGAGGATCGCAGGGTGGCCGAGCGGAGCGGTAGGATTGACAAGGTCGGTCAGTCGGTCGTGGAGGAAGAAGAGAACAAGAGAGCGCGGACAGCTCACCCGCCAATAGCAGCGGCGAACATGTCCCCGTCGACGAGAGCGCCTTCCAGTTCTCCCTCCTTCTCGGCAGCGGCGAAGCAAGCGATGGCTGAACCCGTGGCGCAACCGGAACCGGTGATGGACCCCAGGAAGGCGTGGCCGTTGGACAGTTTCGCGACCCGATAGCCGTCGGAGATGTAGTCTTCTGCGCCTGTGAGGGCGACGATGCAGCCTAGGTTAAGGGGGGACCGACCGACGACGGTGGCATGATGAGGATGAGAGAAGAGATTGAAGCCGTATTCAGGGATGAGCTCGCTGTGGAGCATACAGTGGATGGCCGAGCCGAGGAAGAGTACTCACGCTCTCGTCTGGCTAAGTTCCTTACGACGTGAACGGGGTCCGTAAAACCGCTTCCTGCACTGTCCACGCCTCTGCTCTGGACCTGAATTATGCCAATAATGGAGATAATTGAGAAAGATGAAGGATGACGACTCATGATGGAGCGTCCAACGACGCGGATGGGTCCACTCACCTCAGCCGAACCTACGAGAGAACCCAGTTCCCCGGCGTTTCCTTTGATGACCGTCGCTTGCCAATGATTGAGCAGGGCTGGAAGGCGAGAACGAGCGACAGGGTCTGTCAGTCCACAGAGACACTTCCAGCAGGCCGCTTCATCCTAGCGGCCAAGCCGGCTCGCGTGGCTGGTGCTGTGATGCTGATGGCAATGAACAAGAGCAGTGAGAGAGATGCGGTTGAAAGAGCTCACCTTTGGTGGTTTCCTTCCTTACCTGCGTAGCCCCCGCTCCGACGGGATCGAACACGATGGGTTTGCGATTCATGTTTGCCAAACGGCCCGCAACACGCATAGCTTCGATTTGGTCCGCGCCAAGGGTGCCAAGATTGATGAGCAGAGCGCCGAGCACGGGGCTGAGGTCCGCTGCCTCAGCGGCCAGGCTAGACATGATAGGCGAGGCGCCAAGGGCGAGCGTAACATTGGCCGAGCCGTTCTGGAGAAGACAATAGGTAGTGGAGGGAGGGGTTAGCGAGCGCATAAGATGAGAAGGGTAGGGCTGAGCGGCCGGGCGGGAGACTTAAGAAGCATATGCACCTGAACGACAGTGTTAGTGATCTGATGAATCAAGGCTTTCCCTTTCTTCACCTCGGCCAAGCACTTCGCCGCCTTCGCCACATATCCTTCCTTATAGCTCAAAGAAGGTGCTATAGAAAACACGCTTTGAGTATTGATCGCCTGAGCAAGGCGATGCTTGAAAGCTCGAACGATCGAGGCGGTCTCGGATGCAGAATCGCGCACGGACGAGGCGGCCACGATGTCAGAGATGATCGCGAGGCCATCAACAGCGCGCAGAGAGCTGGAGGTAGAGACAACCGAGTTGGAGGGAGCGGTACCGGGAATGAAAACGGAACCGTGGAGGACTCGGGGGGCATTCTCGCGTTTGATACCACCTGGTATTCACAACGGGAAAGATGACGGGAAAGATTAAGCATCGCGTTGTTTTCCCGCTGCCCATCCCGTCTCTTTCGCGCAGGATCTCACCGATCGTGACGGCCTTGACGCTGTGGGGCAACACCTCCAAAATCTCAGCCACGCCCCTCGGTCCCAAGCACTCATAGATCAACGTCTTAGAGTTGGTCGGGTAACAAGGTCCGACGCCGACGTAGTCCGCCCCTTGTTCGACAGCTTGGCGCGCTTGTTCGACGCTGTGGACGGACACACCTATAATGGCGTCTGGGCCCAGGAGTCGGCGGGCAAGGGGGAGATCCATGTCTTCTTGGCCTACGTGCACTCCTGAGGCGTTTACGGCGAGGGCGATGTCGACTCGATCATTGATTAGCATGGGTACGTTGTACTGCGATCGAGACCGATGGGCAATGAAAGGGAGCACAGGGTCGGGAAACCGGGCGATATACGTTATGCGAGGGCGAGGTCAGCGAGAGCGGGTAAGAGACTGCCCTTCACCGCTTCGCCGTGCTCCTCACCGACCTTGTCACAGACCTCCTTGCTCCTCCTGGCGACCTCGAGGAACTCCCTCGTGTTTACATCCTTCTCTCTGCACGAGATCAAGATTCGGCCGGATGCTCCAACGTCAACATCGGTTCCCGTCCTCCCTCCACCGAAGCTAATCGCGGATCTGACGTCTGCGCCTCATCGTGAAGGAATGCTTCGGTCGTGCTCACCGAATCTGAACGAGCGTGACCCCTCCGAGGATGGCGTCTTCGAGGCATTTGAACGCGTCTCGTCCCGGGGGCATGACATGGCGCCCGGTGACGAGATACAGAGAGTAATCGACGCTGGGCTTGGGCATGGCGTGAGTCTTGGGGCGTTTGATTGCCTCGCTGTCTTTTCTGTCTCGCCGACGACGGTACGGTGAAACTCACTCACACTCATGTCGGCGACTCACTTTGCCCTTCGCCTTCGAGTGCTGCGGCGGGCGGACCGGGAAGAAGGCAAACGGCGATCGATCACTGACGATGACGCCGATGCCGAGAAGCGCTGGCGGGCTCGCCCCAGTGTGCGGTTTGAGCGGGAAGTGCCACAGCTATATGGGCATTTCCATCGAGACGAAGGCGAGTTGCTGCTTCGCAGAGCATGCACGATCGTCTGAGGAGCGAATCCCGTTTACGAGATGGAGCCCACCGGGGTGGCGCTGCCAAGGCCCGAGACTCGGCCGAAGCGTGCGCGACGCGTAAGAAAGCCGCAAGATCTTATCACCTCCACTTGCAACTTGCTCCGACCCGCCTGCCGGCGCTTGCCGCACCCTCGCACACATCGTCCACCAGTCAGGACAAGACAGGTCAAGACAGGACGTGTTGTCTGACCTCGACAGGACTTCCTTCTTGCCTCTTCCTCTTCATCCACCCGTTGCTCTTCTCTGCCTGCTTTGCCCCGCTCCACGCTTTCCTGCTCTCTCTTCTTAGGCACCACCTTCCACCCTCGCTCGGCCTCGCCAGCCACTTCGCCCACCTCCAACATGACACCCGCCACTGGCTCTCCTCCGGCTCCTCCAGTTCGACCGCCGGCCCATCCCGAGCAGGCACCCTTTCGCACGCTCCTCCTTCACACTCACAACGTCATCCGAGCTCTCCAGCCCTTCTTCTCCCCGCCCGTCTCCAAAACTTCCTCCTCCGACAATCTCCGCGCCAACGGTAACGGCCTCGCCGGCACAGGCGTCCCCTCCTCCTCCGATTCCTCCTCCGCTTCCTCCACCTCTGTTTCGGCGCCAGCGCCCGCGACGAGCGGGTCTCGGTATGGCACGGGCGAGCTGCCCAATGCCGTGCACGAGACGTTGCACCTCGCCCTGGATGGCGACTTTCGGGAAGAGGTGGCGAGGCGCAGGATGGACCTGGAGGGCAAGTGTTCCGATGACACGGGCAACAAAGGTCCTACGGACGGGCTTCCGCTTGGCGTGAACGGTGTGCAGCCCAACGGAAATGGAGAGGGCGAAAAGGAAGCTGGCGAGCAAGAGGCCGGACCATCGATCTCGTACCACTTCCATCCGCCGACGTCGACGCTCAGCATCCCCCATCCTGCCAGTATCCCCAACCCCATTGCTCTGGACCCCTGCTGTCCTGAGCCGAGAGAGGCATATGATGTCACCGTCAAGTTTTTCTACCTCTCGTCGTCTGCCCCCGCTGAGGCGGACGGCCAAGGCGAGGGGAGGGGCGAGTACGGCGGAAAAGAGACCGAGAAGCGAGATCGCTTTCCCGCAGAGTGGGCCCTGCAAGGATTGGAGCGGTTGACGAGGACGACGGGCCTCATCACCGTCGACACCTTCATCCTGCGTTTTCCGGACGACGAGTTGGAGAAGGACGCCAGCACGGGCTTCGAGGGTGTGAGGAGCGTCTGGGCGGTGAGTGAAGCTGTACCGCTCTCCGTCTTCCTCGTCTGTCGTTCATGTCGCTTGGCAATTCCTTCGGTCCTTATCTGTCTTCTCTCGTTCTCCCTCGCAGACCCTCTCCCCGCAACCTTCTTTGCTTTCCCTAGGCGTAGCGGACTTCACTCTCCAACAGCTCCAATCGTTCATGTCCTCCCTCTCCCTACCTCCTCCTTCCCGGCCAAGTGACGAAGACAGGGAGCAAGGTCCCACCGTCCCGAGCCTTGCGCCCATACCGAACCCCAATCCGAGCACCAAAGCAGCTACGGCCTCCGTCCCTTCCTCCGACCCGCAACCGGTGGCCGGCCCGGGCACGCTGCCTTACCAAGCACCCCTCTCCGCATCGACGGGCACTACTAACGGTACAAACAAGGACGTCTCTCCCGCACGCTTTTCTACCCTTAGCCGCACCTTCTCCAACGTCGTCTTCTCCACGCCGAGCGCGACACGCCGACTTAGAGTCAACCAGGTGAATCTACGCGATCTCAGCAATGGACCAACAGCTGGTTCCGGCTCCGGTTCGAAGGCTGGAAGCCCAGGAGCGCGCGCGCCTGAGCTGGAGGCATTGAGCAGCTGGTGCAATGAGAATGGGGTGGGTCTGAGCGCTCATGGCGATCCGAGAGGTAAGCTGAATTCTCGATCTCAGTTTTCTTCTTTGCCTCCGCTCCCCCCATTTTTTCTTCTTTCGTTTTCTTGTTGTCCCGCGCTTTCCTTCCCCGTCACTCTGCACGTTTGATCGCTACGTCGCTTGGCCATTTCGCCTTTCTGATAATCCTCTAGCTCGCTTATTGACCGACGGTCCCTTGGCCTCCCTTCTTTTATTCTCTTCGTCTCTCTTCTTTCCATCAGACATTCTCCCACCACAAACCCTTCCTTTCCTCCTCTCCGAGTTTCTCCCCGCCCTACCTCATCCATTGCCTCCTCGCGCTGACGCCTCGCTCCGCCGCGTGCGAGAGCGGGCCTGGCCTTCGACCAACGGCAACAACGTCGGCGCCGATGCCAATGGTGCACCTCCCGTGCTGGGCAAGGTAGACGGTGTGAGGCCTCTCTGGGCTCTCAAGTACACCGTCATCATTCGCGACCGTGGCGTCGTCGCTGACAAGGGGTAAGTCTCTTGCGTGGCGTAAGCCAAAGTCGACGCGCCCGTTTTAAGGGTTGTAACCTTGGCGGTTTTTATGTTGCGGAGAGTCTCAAAGTTGTCTGCGGACGAGAAAGGAGACGAACGGCACTCGACTGACGAGCACTCTTTTTCCTTTTCCTCGCTAACCCCCTACCGCCTCTACGCATCTCTGCTTCGAACGAACGACCCACTTTACTCTATGTCGCTCTCTCTCTGCGATTCGTCGTCGCGCCCAGCTACATCCTCTGTGCCGAGCTCGACTGATACTATAGACCTTGTAGACCGTGTTTGCGCCCAGACAAAAAGAGGCGTTTTCTCAGAAGGCGCCTTCAAAGAACGGCCATTTGGAATGATCGTGATTTGTTGGGTTGGACAGATAAGATAGCACACAGAAAAGATGTAACTCGGGCAGTGGAGCGCCCGTCTGTTTTAGTTCGAGGGCGCCGGCGATGTGCGAAGGCCTAGCAGCGACTCTTCCCTGGGCGTGGTGATCTTCCGGCAAGATCGGGACGTCACCCAGAAAAAAAACGAAGGATCGGCCGCAGCAAAAATTCCATGAGATGAACAAACAGGTCGCTCTCACTTCGCGAATAGGCGATTACGTCTTGCAGACCTCCTACTATGTTCTGCCGCCGGGCGTTCTCGTGCTCCTCGCGAGCTAGCTCTCGGGCATCGGACGGAGCGGCTTTCTTCTCCTTCCAGCCTGCGACACGTTTTCACTCTGGGCCGTCTCGTCGCGCACAAGGGCGTCCGTTCGTGGCGGCGGACACCGGGCCACGACCAGGTCCTTCTCGTTCTCGGACATCGTCATGGAAAGAGAGCCAGGAACCATCGACGTCTTCATTCGATCGCGGAAGATCCTGGAAAAGGGGCGACAAAGCTCGATCGTCGCGTTCAATTGAACAAGGACCATCCCGCAGGACGACGAGGGACGATGGTATAGACGCACGGTCGACGGAGCGGCCAGGGACTCGCAAGCCCATGGGGAAAACGATGGGTCCACGGAAGGTGGAGAACGGCTACGGACCCGACGGAAGATGGTACGGATCGGACCCGTACAAACTGTCGGACGAGGTGAAGCGGATCGTGGCGCGCGGGGGACCAACGAAGCTTCTTCGCGCCGTCGAGGTCGTCTCGAACGCGAGCAGGACGGCTCAGAGCACGGTGGTGTGGAACCAACTCATTTCGGAGGCGTCGAAAGAAGGAGACTATAAACTGGTGTGGTCGTTGTATAATGATGTGAGCCGGCCTCTCATCGCTCGCCCTGAGCTTTCTGTCCGTGGACGCTGAACGGGTTCCGCTTGGCTTTGATGACTTGTTCTTGGCGCAGATGAAGAAGAGGGGATTCCAACCGTCGAACAAGACCTTTTCGACCATGTTTTCCCTTTCTTCCAAGGTCCGCACCCTACCAGATGCCTTCATCACTCGCGCGACCTCAGTGTACCGAGTCGCCATGTCCTCCGAGCGGACACCTGAGGACAGTCGCGACGCTACCAAGACGGACGTTACGAACGCATTCCTTTTTCTCCTGGGGAGCATGAGGCGCATGGATCAAATGATGGACGTCTTTGCCTCGATGCCCAACAGGGGACCTAATGCGCCTAACGTCAAGACGTACGGAACTGTACTGGCCGGTCTATCTCAGAGCGCTTATGCTTCGAGACAGCCTGTCAGCGACTCCGGCGCCATTGAAAGGGCCAAGCTGGTGTGGAGACAATGGGTTCAGGCAGCGCAGAGGGATAACGTACCCGTCGACGCGAACGGCCTCACTCACTTGTTATCGCTCCTGAAGAAGGTACGCTATCTCGTCAGCGGGCATTCTTGTCTTCGAGTCGAACTGACTCGTGTCCCTCGCATTTCCTTCTCCGTCTCCTTTAGGCCAAGCGTTTCGACGACAGAGTGTCTGCGCTACCGATCATTCGCGATTGGTTCGGTCTCCGTGCGCCAGAAGAAGAGCCGTTGTCCAGATCGTTCGCTCCAAGTGCTTCCTCGGCGTCGACGACAGAGCCGAAGCGGATACCTATGGACGAGCAGGCCTTCACCGCTGTTCTCAAGCTCCCTCTCTCCATACAGCGCTATAGACTCACGTTGGCATACTTTGATCAAGTGCTCTCCCCTGATTTTACCCTACCCATCAGTCTACAGCACTGCAAGCTGGCTCTGTTGGGTTGCGCCGGAGTTCAGGACAGCATCCGGGCGTTAGAAATCGTGCGAGGGATGATGAGACTCGAGGACGGCGCCGAGGGCTTACGCGACAGGATAGAGGACTTTTCGCCGGACCTGGACGCGATGCAGATCGCCATGAAAGCGTGCTGGGGTGCGGGGGACTGGATGCGCGCCAAGGAGCTATTCGACATCTATCTCTCCCAGATCATCCGACGAGGCGCTCGCAAACGCGATTTGCACAACGTCCTCCTGGACACGGTTCGGAGCGGAGACATGGCCACCTTCACCACACACGCTCAGCTCCTCTCCTCTTTTGCCCGCGCGGCCGGTTCGCGGAGCCACACACCGAACATCCTCGAGTGTCTGCGACTGCTTGACGAGCACACCGACTCGTTCGATAACAAAGCTCTCTTTCCTTCCCTATCTTCTTTGTCATCGGAAGGAGGGAAGTCGACGACGACGTCCTCTCCTTCTCAACGCCATGATGTCGCCACCGTGAGAGAAGGAGGCTCGCGCAAAGATCTCTTCTGGCAGGCGAAGCTGGCCGCAAGCCTCGAGTATGTGGCGATCAAGCTGGTTGACGCGGTGAAGACCGAAGAGGCGGTCGCGAGCGGGCTGATGTTGTACGAGAAGGACGTGAAGAGGTGGGAAAGGCTGGGCAACGTTTGGGGCGCTACGAGGGGCTCGCTAGAGGCGGAGCTGAAGAGGCGGGGATCGTCTAGGGAAGAGGAGGAAATCGATGCACGGGCGGAGGCGTAGAGGGCAGTCGTACATATGTGACCACCCTCTGCGTTATGATCGCCATTCATCTGTTCCATCAATATGCTAGGGACTTTAGCTGCGAATGGAAATCGCTAGCAAAGCCTGACAGGCAGTGACGTATAAACTCGAGTTCCTGGCACTATCGGTTGAAGGATGGCCGCGATAGATGAAGGGCGAAGCGCATAGAGCGAACGACACGCAAACAAAGGGGAGTGGGCGGATAACAATAAATGGGACCGTTCCAGCATGGAGCAAGAAACAGGTCTCCTCGAAGTAGGGTAACCAGCGGTCGCTCCTCGTTCGGTCTGCCTGCGCTCCAGAATGACTTGGCGCCCCGAGGCGGCCACGATCAACGCGCGGCAAAAGGGGTATAACAAATGGCAGCGCGCGTCGAAGGGCCATCTCGCGCGACCTCTTTTACTTCCGGCGGCCAACCCTCACCCTCCCCTCGCCCTCCTCTCCTCCTCTTCCACCTCTTCCCGTTCCTTCTCCTCCCTTTCCTGCCTCCCTTCCTCCTCCTCCGCCGTCCTCTCGTCCCAAGTCCAGCTTCGCAGCACCGCGTCGTCCCCGCAACTGACGAGCAAGTTCTGCTGTTTGTTCCATACTGCCCCGTACGCCGTACCAGTGTGACCACGGAGCGTCTGCAGGACCTCGGACGACTCTTGATCCCACAGATACACTGTTCCATCCTCGGACCCGCCAACGAGGAGCGACGTGTGAGCGAAGGAGGAGCGGATGAAGTTCTTGGACGTGTTTTGATGGCCTTTGAATCGGCGGAGCGGGCGGAGCTGCCAACGAGGACGGACGACGGAAGATTACGTAGAAGGATAAGCAAAGGAAGGAAACGGTTGACGAATCAGAATCGTTCCATAAGATATCTATCCCCGCTCTGCTCTACCTACTCCAGCCGGGCGCGATCTGAACTGCTAACTCACCATTCTGACGTCCCACAACCGATTTGAGTTGTCCTTTGAGCTACTGATGAGCATCGTCCCGCTTTCGTTCATCTCCACCGACGTCACTTCGCCCAGATGGGAGGTGATAGTGCGAATGCAGAGGCCCGAGACGGCGTCCCAGAAGCGGATGGTTGTGTCTTTGGAGCTGGACAAATAAAGAGCGCAAAGGAAGAAGAAATTGGCTCGGCATAAGCTCTATATCTAGGCGGTCATGGCTGCCACGTTCCCTGTCTTACCCGGTGACGATGAGATTCCCAAGCGGATTGAAGATGGTGCTCGACACGCCCAGCTGATGCCCCGTGAACGTCTTGATGACCGTGCCCGTGTGGAGGTCGTACATGCGCACAAGCTTGTCGTACCCGCCGGCCACTGCGTGGGGCTGCAATAGTGGGTGCGTTTGTAGCGAGGGCGGAGGAAGGCGTAAAGAAGCTATTGTTAGAGCTTTTCGAACATGTGATCGGCTGCACCGTGCATCCTCATTGGTCAAAAGAAATGGAGACGAGCGGCTCCGCGCCCTCTTCGCTCACCTTTGATGGATGAAACCTCACGCTATACATGTCCCCCTTGCTTCCGCCCAAGCTCTCTCTCAACACCCGTTTTTGAGCGTCCCAGATTTTGACCGTGCCGTCCGCACTGGCGGAAGCCAGGAGCGAGCCAGAACGGGTGGCGTCGACGTCCCACACTCGAGAGGTATGGCCTTCAAGAATGGATAGGCAGCGCGACGTCGAGGTGTCCCAGAGGCGGACGGTATTGTCGCTGCGCGCGGCAGAGAAGAGAGGGAGAAAGCACGGACGACGTGATTTGAGTGAGTTGAGGTACAAGGCACGCTCCCCTCGGCTCTAATCGCAAGTAACTGAAGCGAGCGACTGACCTTGACCCGCTAACGATCTGCCTCCCCTCATCCCCGACAAAGCGCACGCATTTCACGTTCTTCCTGTGCCCTTTCATGACTGAGTGCACGGCATTGGGAACGATGAAGCTCGCATAATCTTCCAGTAGTCTGTTCCATCGGTGCGCCACAAGACGCGCAAGACGCGATGGGGTAGTAAGACAAGAAGCAAGCGCATAATGACCACCGTCTGTCCAGCATGGGACGAGCAGACAAAAACGACGGCTCACGTGTTCACTTTAGGCGCCTTCTTGGGATGGTACCTCGAAAACTCAATCTGGTAGGCCACGGCTTGGTTGAGCAGCGTGACGAGACGATGCGGCGGAACGTAGACCGATCCTGTTGGACAGCGTGAACGGCGGGAAGGAGGAAGAGAAACAGATGATATGAACGACGAAACCCCGACTAACTGTCCACGACCGTACGACACACAGATCACTCACCCTCTCTCTCCAACCGATCAATCTCAAGCATGTCCCGGAACTGCTCGACCAGTTTCTCCCTTGCCGGTCCGATTCCCTCCCAGTTACTGAATGAGGGAGCGTCGGTAACAGTCTTTGCGGAGAGAAGGTAACAGAGATCTCTGAACTCGTTCGGAGTGGGCTGATAATGTTCTAGCGGTTTGAGGCGTTTGTTCAGGAAGGTGAAGGCCTACGGGGAGGAGGGCGAAGAAGAGAAATGCTTTCTCAGTGGCGAGATGTGCGTCATGCGACGTATCTTTTGCACCTCTCGACGCACATACCTTCTGAAATTCCCTATGCTCGACGTGCTCGAGGAACTGTTGCTTGTATACGGCGTACAGGAACGCCTTGTGGTTCTTTACGAGCGGACGAGAGCACAGCTTGTCCACTTCTGCCCAATCGCCGTCTAGCGCAGTGCATCGGCGGAAGCGATGGCGCCAAGTTATGAGTGGAGGTGAATGAGCGAACGACCACCAAACAAGCAAGTCGTTGGACCACTTGGCTTACCCAATATCGCCTTCTTGAGCTTCTTTCCTTCGCTCACCCTCTCGTCCCTCTCCGTATTCTTGACATTCGCCTCCTCCTCAAGCATCGAGGAAGTTTGAGTGAACCCTTCGTCGGCGAGGTATTGTGAAATGATGCGCATGATGTCCTGTCGTACGTAGGTAATCGGATGCAATGAGAAGTGAAGCACGTATGGTTGAGGGAATGAGTGTGAGTCAGTTCCGGTGAAAGCACTCGAACGAGAACGGCCGCCAGGGGGAAACTGGAGGATGTAAGCGAAGAACAAAGGATCTGCCCACAAGACAGCGCTGTGAACATGAAACGCACATCTCTAAGCTTCGGATCGTTCCTCTGCAACAGTCCCTCTGAAGGCCTGATTCCGTGCAGCTGCAGACCAACGTATTCGTGCTCGCGAACCTGGTCCAGGAGCCTGCAGAGTGCGGTGAGCAAAAAGGAGAGGACGAGAAGATATGGGTGGCATGTGCAACTCCTTGTCAAACAAAAAAGCGTAAAGAGATTCCGCCAACAATGAGGCAGATGCAAGGAGAAACGTACATTTGTCTCCTCCTCTTCCAAGCCTCATTGGTGCTTCTACTCGCCGCCCCGCTCGTCCGCACCATCATGGCCATCCCTTCTGCTTCTTGTTCGGGTACGAGGGTCAGCGGTGGCGGGCTGTTCCCGTCCATGCCACTGGCAGCAACATTACTGACATTATTCGGACGCGAATGAGGAGCAGGTGCAACCTGTGGCACCGACTGGGCGATCGCGTTGGCACCGCCTCTCCAGGCTAATGCATCGTGAGGAAGGGGTCCGCTGTCTACGTCTGTTCCGTTTGAAGTGGCCGGTCGAGACGTTGCGTCTGAGGAAAAGAGTAGAGATGTAGACGTGGGCGCGGTGCTAGTGGTGCGCGGGTGGGACAGGTAGAGCGGTGCGCTGTCCTCTGGGGCGAAGGTGGTCGCCGAGGAGGAGGTAGGCAAGGAAGCAGGTGCCGAAGCGGAGGTGGGCAGGGGACGGTAACTCATCGAGGTTGAGGACAAGGGAAAAGGATGAGTATAAGAGTGGGTGCTTGTTGAGGGAGCCGAAGAGACGTAGGAAGAGGTGGCTCGTGCTGAAGGCGCTGACGTCGATGCCGGTGGCAGCGCAGGACCGTCCAGGCCAAAGGAGCGCGAGAGCTGGGGCTGGGGTGTGTGAGCTTCCGAGGAAGAGCCAGGCGACGCGGGTAATATAGGAGAGGCGGGGACCTCGTTGGAAGGCGGCATGGAAGAGGAGCTCATCTTTGCAGCGGCCGCCGGAAGGAGCGAGGAGGGGAGGAAGAGAGGATTGCCGACAGACCTTCGATGGTGGATATCCGTGCGGCGAATGCGAGCCTCGATCACATCGCCCACTTGATCAGTTCTTGAAGTCACGTGCAGGACCAGAAGATTTGGGTCCACCAGGGTTGCTTGGCCTCCACACTCGGTCCTTAGGACTACGTGGCTTCATACGAGCATCTCCATTCGTGTCCTCAATCTCAGAGCGCTCCTCGACGGCGTGGACTCTCTTTCTCCACCTCTTTTAATTGTTCTCGTTGCGCAAAAGCGATTA
The DNA here is from genome assembly GCA_029717555.1 of Peribolospora baueri. Lineage (NCBI taxonomy): Eukaryota > Fungi > Basidiomycota > Peribolosporomycetes > Peribolosporales > Peribolosporaceae > Peribolospora > Peribolospora baueri. The sequence goes on from JAMDHS010000002.1 coordinate 155,673, forward strand.
ACAGCCATGTTCACAGGACTTGGTGAGCGTGATCTTTGAGAAACGCGGACGTTGTGCACGCTGGAGCTGACCAACGCATCGCCTGGCCCTTCTGTCACTACGTCCCTGCCCTCACGTTTGCCATTACACGCAGTGGAACACATGGGCACGATCACGAAGATCGAGCCGCTGGACGAGTCGACGTCCGGCGGAGGAGGATGGAGTATGACGATCGGCGACTCGGCGCCGGTGCTGGACGACTGTCACATCGGCGATTCCATTTGCACAAACGGTTCGTTGCCCGTCATCCGTCATAGTTGGTCCGAGGATTATTAGGGGGGTCTAGGATTGTGCTTTAGTAGGCGGACCAGTTCGACTGAGCCAGCTGTTCTTCGTTCCTTTCAGGCGCGTGCCTTACGGTGACCGAGTTCGACAAGGACAGCTTCAAGGTAGGCATCGCTCCAGAGACGCTCACTAAGACCAACCTCGGTGAGCATTTGTGGAAGAAGCGTTCTGTTGTGTTCCCATTGCTTTTTCTCCTTGCTCGATCGGTCAATTGATAGATATGGCCTTCTTCTTATGCTTGCCCACCACCGGCAACGTGCGAACGGACAGGCGATTTGAAAGTCGGCGAAAAGGTCAACTTGGAGCGAGCAATGGCGGCACATGTGCGCTTTGGCGGGCACATGGTGCAGGTGCGTTCTCATTTCCTTATAGCCCGGCTTTGCCATGTTATGCGAAGCATGTCTTCTGTCTAAAATTCTTCCTTTTGTTCTTACGCTCATTCACCCCTTCTGCGTCCTACCACTTCGTCCTCTCCCTCAGGGCCATGTCGAAACGACTGCCGAACTTGTCTCGGCTACACCTACCGGTAATGCCGTCACTCTTGGTCTCCGACTACAGTCCCGACCGGGCCTCCCCGCGCCAGCATCTCTCTCGCCGTATCTCATTCCCAAGGGCTACATCACCCTCGACGGCGCCTCTCTCACCCTCATCGACGTCTCTCCGCCCGTTTCCTCCGACAACCAAGCGGCTCAGGTGGAGTTTACCGTTATGCTCATCGCTCACACGCAAGCGCACATCACGCTCGCAAGCAAGAAGCCCGGCGACCGGGTCAACGTCGAGCTGGACATGGTCGGCAAGTACGCCTATCGCGCCATTGCTGGAGCTGCGGCGGGAGAGGGGAAGGGGAAAGAAGGCGTGGAAGATGCGCTGGAAAGGATGGTAGAGCGAGTTTTGGAGAGGGTGCTGGCGAGAAGAGGTCTCCCATGAGATCGGCAGGTCGACATCGGTTTGGAATCGGAGTCACTTGGTTTAAAAAAGGGAATGGTCGCTCCGGCGCAGTGCTGCGCAAGCTTGGATGTGACCACCTTACGGTCCCAATTTGTAAACGATGACAGCCGGCATAGGCTTTTCCAGGGGTTTCCTTGTTACGATCCAAGATCACGGGTGCTGTAGTGATGGAACGCACGCCTTCATTGGAAGGACCGTGGATGGAGGGCCATCATGGGGTGTTTGTCGTCTGAAGCAAACCAATGCGGACGTCGGAGGACTCATGACCGACCGAATGCTCACCGTGCCTGTTGAAGTGCGCTCGCCCTGTTGACGACCTGAATGGTCGGAACGCCGAGCTTCCTGTTGTTCACAGACTGCGCGGTCGTCGTCCCACTTTCGGCGCCAACTTAGTTCTGCGTCTCGTCGAGGATGTCGAGTTGGTTGAGGTCTGCGTCAGTCAGGCCGGACGTCTCGGAGATGTCGGCAAAGGTCGAGGCCATCATCCGCCCCTCCTATTCTCGTTGATGACAGGCCCGCGAACAGCCCAGCCGGGCGCCGATCTTTGCGCTCCCCGGCCGTGGCCCTCTCGTCCAAGTCCCTTGAAAGGAACCAGTCCCCTCATGCCGCCTCGCGTCAGGTTACTGAGAATCGAGGGCACCTCGTCTGGCAGCTCGACTCCTCCGTGGAGTTCGGCTTTTATAATCTACAGGAGAACCGGCTCGGGCATTGTACCAGAGCCCGTACACGGCAGCCGATTTCGTTCGTGAGGATTACGATCGTCTTTTGCGCGCCGCGAGCGACAAGGCGGACCGTATTTCTATTTCATCTTCCTCGTCTTTATGAAATCCACTGTGCTCCGCATGCGCAGTTTCGAACCTGCGCCCACAAATTGTCCTTCCCCTCGTCCGGGCACAACGATGAAAAATGCGTTCGGAACAGGGTAGGAGCGGAGGTGGATAAGAGGGCGCTAGATGGGCTCGGCAGATCAGTACGGTAAAGCGCGGATGGGAGCGGCTCGTTTTGCCGCGAAGGAGTTGAGCTGAAGACGGAGGAGGGAGAGCGGGAAAGAAAGGAAAAGGAAGAAAAGAGAGCGAACGACTCGAAAAAAGAAGAAACCATGCTGCCTGACGTAAGTCGTCCCCGTTCCGACCTGCACGATGGCGTCTTTCGCTTCCGCGCCTGTCTCATTGACGTCCGGCGGCCCGACACGTGCGAACGTGACGAGGGTAGGAGCTTCAGGAAGACGGGCAACTGGCTGCAGCAAAGCGGTGTTGGCGCTGACGGCGAGCGGAGACAGCTGGTACAAGCAACAGATCGATGAGGCACGAATTGCCTGATTAGGAAAGTCGAACGAGATGTCCATTCCGATGCGCCGGCCTTGAATGCGCCTCGCCGCCTTCTTGAAGCATGTCCTTCTCGATGACGCACGTCTCTGCTACTCTTCACTCTTCATTCACTACCACCACCACCACCACCACCACAAACGCCTCTCCTCGCTGCTTACGACAGGCACATACCTCAGGTAGGCACAGCGCGAGGACGCGCGGGCCGTATGGCTTGCTCAACCCTCTCATAGTTGCACTGACGTGGCCCGCACCCGCTGCTCTTCCTTCCTGTAACCCGCCGATCACGTGCACGCGGACGGCTCACTTGCCTGCATGCGCACGATCTTCCAGTCATCACCCAATCTCGTGTAGAGCAGACACTGTCTCCTTCCTCCCTGCCGCGCCACTTCGCTCTTCCTTCCTCGCTAGACGACCAGCGTTTCGCGAAATGGCTGTTCCGCTCAAGTATGCCGATGCCAAGGTGAGTGCGATGAAGAGGTGGCGGAGGACGGGTTGCTCTCCGTCCGAATGGATTGGATAGGATCCCATCTTCGCCTCCTGCCTGCTCTTCGTGCGGACGGATGGACGGACGGACGGACGGGCGGGCGGGCGCTAAATTTCAGCTTGGATGGTCCGTCCTGGGTCGGTGCGAGGGGGGGAGAGCAGGGCCATTGCGCTTGAAGCGAGGCTCGATTCCTGCCACTTGCGACGTTCCCTCAAGGATCAGCTGATGACCCGAATGCGCTTAATTTTGTTATCTTCTCGCTTTGAATAGTACGTCTTCCTGACGGACTTCGATGGTGAGCACAGACCAGCTTCTAGTCGGCTCGTCTATTCATTTTCCACCGCTTTTCGGGCGCTAACGGTGTTGCTATGCTCTCGTCACTTCACAGGCACCATCACCACCGAGGTGCGAAATGCCGTCTTCGCTCCTGATACCGATAGCCTCTGGTCTTCGTTGCAGTTGCCTGCACGACGACTTGATCGACAAAGAAGTTTGATGCTTACTCATTTGCTCTCTGCTTCGGCCCTGCCAGGACTCGAACGACCACATGGTCGACACCCTCGGCATGGGCTACACTGAGCGTCGCAAGCTCAACGAAAAGATCATTGACGGCAGCCTCAATTTCCGCGAAGGCTTCCGCCAGATGCTCGAGTCGGTCGATCGGCCTTTCCCGGAGTTGAAGGAGATCGTTAGGAAGAGTGAGCTAGAGGATGCGCTTGTGCCGTGGAAAGGGAACCCTCTTCGCCTCGTTCCTTCTCTCCACCCCTGGTTCTCACGTTTCTCCATCTCTTTGTGTCCATTTCCGGATTCCGTCTCTCTCCCCTTTTTCAAGACATTAAGCTCGACCCTGGTTTCAAGGAGTTCTACGAGTGGGCCAAGTCTGTCGGCATCCCCGTTATCGTCGTCTCCAGGTGAGCTCAATTTTTGTTCGTCCGCTGTCTCTCTACCAACCTGTTCAGTCTTCTCTTTCCAGGCCAATTTTTGCTCACCTTCCGCTCGTTTTCACGCTTGCTCGCTCGATCGCTCCGCAGCGGCATGACGCCCATCATCCGTGCCATCTTCTCCAACCTCATCGGCGAAGAGGAAGCGAATCAGATCGAGATCATCTCCAACGACGTCAAGTACCACGACGAGAAGGGCGACAAGTGGGAGATTGTATACCGCCATCCTGAGACGTGCGTACTCTCTTTCGTCTTTTAATCCACGCACACCCTCTGTGTGCCGCTGTGTTTCGCGTTGTAAGGAGCCTCTTCGACGCTTAGGCTGACATGTCATCCCACGGACGGATGGGCTTTCGGTCGCTTGGCTCTGCTCCTTTGTAGCTCCTTCGGTCACGACAAGTCCATGTCCATCGCCCCTTACCGCCAGCTCGCTCAGCGACCCACCCTCTTCTTTGCCGGCGACGGAATGTGAGTGCAGTCAGCTGGCCAACAGAAGGGCCGTAAGGCTCTTCCTAACATCCTTATCTTTCTTTCTCTCGCAGCTCGGACATGTCCGCGGCTCGCCACGCGGACGTTTTGTTCGTCAAGAACAAGCAGGACAACGACCTGGCGACTTATTGCCGCAATGAGAAGATCCCTTTCGTCCTCTTCGACTCCTTCTCCAACGTTAAGAACACCGTCGATAAAATCATGAAGGGCGAGATCAAGAAGGAGGAAGTCTCCAAGATTCACGTGTGAGTCGTGTGGGTCGTAGGTCGTGAGCCTGGAGCGGACCCGGGACTTGTCTCTTCGGGCTGGCCCTGCAAGAGGGGCAGGCGAGCGGAAGATACGACGTCGTAGGGAGCGAGGTGAGCGGCGGGTCGTAGATAGACAGAAAGGGTTAGGGTTAGGGGCACTTTTAGAGCCCGTGGGATGTGTCGGCGCCTTTGAATCCCTTGTTCGTTCAGCATTGCATGCAACGCAATAGTAGTAGACATATGCACAGGTCACCGCTGGCTGGATACTTCCTGCGACCTACCGGGGCCGTTCGAGGTATCCTTGTCCACGTGTTCCACAAGCCCGTTTGCTTTTAGACGTCCACCCTGCTCCTGCTCTTTCTTCACGGATATGACCTCTATTCTAAACGTCGACTATCGAGCGCGCGGCTCGCATGCTTTGACCATCGTCCGTTGAAGATACAGTACAGTCAGTAGACACCGACGGGAGGGAGACAAGCGAGATTTGAGGATAATGCATCGCCGTTCCCGACCTGGGAGTGCTCAGTTACCGCAGCAATTATGATCCTTCCGCTCCCTGATAATCGGCGAGGCAGAATGAGGCAAATGCGCATCGAATGCGGCCGCAACCATTCGTCGACGCTGCCAGCCTCACAGATCAGACATAGATCTCTACCATGCTCCTCGCTCGCTCCCTTTGCGCTCCCTCTTCCTTCACATGTGGTTCAGCTGCGGGTGTCTGGCGCGCTATGAACCGGCGCCAGGGCCTGCAAACGTCTGTCTCCCGACCGGCGTCGGTCTGCTCCGCGTGGACTGAGGTCGTGAATCCTCTGCGACGTGAGCAGCCTCGGCCAGGCGAACAGGTACAGCAAGCGGCTAGCAGCGAGATAGAGGGAGGAGATGGGCAGTCAGGCACAGCGACCAAGTCGCTGGCGGAGCGGAGGATGGAGGTGGAACGCAAGTACGCCGAGGCGTTGAGAAGGAAAATGGTGGAGTGAGTGTGGATGTGAACTGGCGAGGCCTGTATGACCCCGAGGGGCTATCGGAATCTTTGGTGGCTGCGACGTCTAGAAGATGGAGGACAGGATGAACAAATCGCTTCTCTTTTCTCTTCCCATGCGTTTCATCTCCCCAGGGAGGGCGTCTCCAGCCTGGACGAGCTGCGCGAAAAGGTCAGTAAGGCGCGCGCGTCTGCCTCGGAGGGCACTACCGCTTCTCCGCTCCCTTCTGCCAGCGTCACGGAGAAGGCGGCACGGCTAGAGGAGCAGATCTTGGCCAGAGCGAGGGAGGAGATGCGCAGAAGGAAGGAGAGCGGTACGGGCGAGGGTGAAGGTGGCAAGAAGGCCACAGGACCGGTTAAGGTGAGTCTTCCAAGTGGACGTGTCCCTCGTTCGTTTCCTCTTGCTTTGCTCATTTGGCTTCCAACCCGTTATCTTTCTTCCTTTCTTCCACTCGCGCTCCCAGCCTCTGACGTCTATCATCAACCTCTCCAAGTTGATGTCGGAGGATCCAAAGACTATCAGCGAGCTCTGGACGTCCTACCACACGCTCAAGAACAAACTCTCCGCCGTCATCCCCGCCGACACCTACCGGGAGATGATGACCCTTGCCCGGCGCTATCCGAAGTTCATCTTGCCTCTCCCGCGCGAAGTGACGGTGTCTGACGAAGCCTCTTCCGACAATGGCGCTGGAGAAGGAGAGGCGGAGAAGGAGAAGAAGCAAGGCTACGAGATGCAGTACATGGAGTGGGCCTTCCTCCCTCCCTCGCCACAGCAATCCCAGGCGACCATCTCGGCCGCCGCCGCCGCCGGTGCCACCTCCCCCTCGTCCCCCGCCACGCCTTTGGACCCCGCCCGACCGCGACCCGAGTCTCACCCATCGACGGTGCTGTTCACCCCCTTGGCCGAGTATAAGCTGCGGCAAGAGTTTGCGCAGCCATTCCTCGTCCTCACGCATTACACCGATTTGATAGACTCGAAAGGCCTTGTCCTCATGAGGGGCGAGATCACGGGCGTAGAGGAGGAAGTGGAAGTGCCGGCTGGCGAGGGGGGCGAGGAGACGACGCGAGGCGAGGGTGAGGCGGACGCTGGGGCGAAGACGAGGACGGAGGTGCGAAGCAAAGGCCGCATGGAGCAAAGGGACGCCCGGCTGCTCGTCATGGGCCTCCAGCGATTCTACCTCGCCGACAAGCAGGCCGGCGCCGAGAAGGCGGCGGAGGAGAGGGGAAAGCTGCTCCGAGACTTCCACGAGCGGCCGCACGAGTTCGATCTGCAGAAGCTCATCAGCACTGCGTTCGTATTGTAGACGCCCAGCAGGTCCGAGCCAGCCTTGGGCGGCGCCTGCAGCGGTAGACGTAAATAGACGGATGACGAGCACACGCACAAGAGCAGGCTGAGGAAGGGAGAAGGCGCCTCTCTGGCGCATTCTGCTCTGTGCTCGTTTTATCGCTGGAGGAAGATGACTCTAGCGTCGATGTCGTCCAAGGCGAAGACTACAAATACAGTGAAGTGATGGGTAAAGGTTGGAAGAGCGCAAAATTCAAGCTTGTTCAAGGCAACAGCCTCGGACCGCCTTCGTGCGTGGAGACGCCAGCGGAAGGACTCGACTGAATGGAAGAAGAGATTTGGGAGAAGACCCGACTGGGTACACAGGCGACTTGAGCCATCACGACTTCCTGCCGTCAAGCTACGGTGGAAACCATAAGGCAGCCTGAGGTGCTGCTGGTGGAAATCATGAAGCGCCCGTTGATCGAGCTTTGGATCGAGCGACCATCCATATCGGAGCGATCTGCGCCAAAAACGAGAACCGTGGACAGACAACCGTTTCCGTCTTTACGTTCATCACTGCTCTATGCCTGTCATCTCCACGGCGCCGGAAGTAACCGAGGTCGAAGCTCCCGGACCTCGCTGTCGGGTGTCCGTACCGGACAAGCCAGCGGCCTGAAAATGGGAAGACATGGGAATGACGGGATAGTTACAATTGGAAAGAGTAAGCAGGGGTTCAGATGAGGCTCACTCGTGTGCGAACGACCGCGCTCACCTTGTCCGCTTCTTCCTGAGTGTAAGCCGGCTCCTGGAGCTTCTTGACTCTTCGCTTATGAAGCTTGCTTCTTCGGTGCCTCTCCCTCGCCTCCTCCCCATCGAAATGCCGGTCGCATTCCACGCAGTAGAACTTTCCCAAGCCGGGCTTGTCGATGTCCGCCTCGGCGGGCTCGAGCAGCGCTTGCTTCTTCTTGGGGTCGTTCAGGTTGCCCTGGATTTGATCCATATCGAGCTTGGAGGCGCTGGAGCGCGTCCGCATCGAGCGGGCGACATCTCGGACGCCGTGATGACGACGAGAACGCTTCTGAACTCTGCCCATGTTTGGCGACACCTGGCGAGGGATGGTTGGTGCTGTAGTAGGAGAGCGGACGGACGGCTTCACGGGTCGACTAGGGGGAAGATCGAAAATGCTGCGGCAAGCCGTCTCGCCAAAGGTCCGTGCGCCAACGACGCGCCCCGCTCTAACACCGTCTGTATGCCTTGACGGCACGTCGCTCCACTCTACACCTGTGGTCCTTTCCTGAAGACGAAGGCGCCGCCGCAAGTGAGCGAGAGTACACGTTTGCATATATTCTACTCAGTACATACGGGGGGAGATGCTTCTAAAGACAAGTGAGAACACAAGACGTCGCGTACCCGGTACAGTAGTCCCCCCCTCACCCCCTTACCCAGGAAATGCACCGTTCCTCACTCGCCTCGTTGCGCAAAGGGGTGCAATGCAATCTGGTCGGTGACATAGTCCGAGTCAACATAGCCGAGGATTTTCTCGATGTGGTAACTGGGCGGTCATAGGTGGGCGGGCCGCGGAAAGGGATGGGAGGGGTGTTGGCTGAGCTTCTGGCAGCGATGAAACGACTTCGCGATGGAGAGACGCCCTCCCCGTCAGTCCGCGGAGGTGCCACTCACCTCTTCATACCCTTGATTCTATCGATCTCCACGCTGTTATAGTTCGCAAGCCCGCGTGCCACTTCCAGCAACTCCCAGCCATCGTTGAGCCAGTCCCTTTCGTGAGACGTCGAGTCGTGGTGATCATCGTCGAGAGCCGACATGGAGATTGAAGGTGAGGGACCTGATGTGGCGACGGAAGAGACCACAACTTCTGCTCGGTCAAAAGAGGGAGTAGATAATGGCGATGGGGACGTTTCAGAAGCGCCCCTGTCGCTGCCCGGACCAGATCCCGATCTCGGTCTTCGTCGCACGACAATCCTGACCGCCTGACCGCTCTCCCAGCTACCCTTCACGCCGACGACACCTGCAGGAAGTAACCTCCCTCCGCCTCCTCTCGAGCTGGACACGAACGGGCCTTGCCGCGGCGTGTTCGTCCCGTCCGAGGTGATCTCTCCCTTTCCTGCGCCAGCGGCGGCAACGGCAGCAGCAGAAGAGCTGGTTGGCGCCCTGCCTGACGGAGAAGGTCTGTTCCGTCTGGCGATGGCGTAGTACGCGCCCTCATCAATGTAAACCGTCCCGGCCGCAGGAAGACCGTGAAGGATGGACCATTTCCTCGAGGGAAGAGGGTGCGCAGAAGGGAGGAAGAGGGTGTGGGGCGGGTCGAGCTCCAGCTCCGACGCCAACTCCGGCAGTTGCTCCGACTTTGACGACGACAATGGCCCATTCGCCGTGATAGCTTCCGCACCATTCGGCGTCGAGTCGACGGGAGCGGAGTGCATGGAAGCGGCAAGGGCGGGCGTGCCTCGCTCAACAATATCGATGATGTTCTGCGGCGTGGCGGCATTGGCGATCACTGTCGCTACTCCTGCCGCTGTGGCCAGTTCGGCTGCGATGAGTTTGGTTTGCATGCCGCCGGTTCCGAGGGAGGAGCCTGGTGTGGACACGGAGACTAGTGACATGGGAGCGGCACAGGGGGAAGGGGAGAAACGGGAAAGCCGTGCAGAATGGAAGATTGTGAGCAGATAGGGCGAATCGCCGCGAGGACACGTGTACTTGAAACGACGCTCACCCTGCTTTCTGAGCTTCTCCAGGTCCCTCACGATCCCGATCTTCTTCGGCAACCCCCAGCTCCCGTCGCTCCTCTGCACCTTGACGCGCGGGTTGCTAGTATAGAGCCCGTCAACATCGGTCATGAGCACCAGATAATCCGCCTCAACCATGCCGGCCGTGATGGCGGAAAGCGTGTCGTTGTCGCCAAAGCGCAGCTCGGACACGGACACGGTGTCGTTCTCGTTCACGATCGGAACAACAGACATGTCGAGGAGCTCGGAGAAGGTTCTTCGTGCGTTGAGGTAGCGTGTTCGCTAAATGGGGACCATGGTGGGCGGAGATGGAATTTCAACGAATGCGATCTTACCACAGCGTGACCAACGGCGATCTGCTCTTCTCTCTGCATCGTCCTTTAACCTCGATTCCATGCGAGGAAAAAGATGCAGTGGCTCACATCAGAAATATCGCCTCGGGTGAGTAGGACCTGAGCGATCGGCTGCTCTAGCTGGCCGAAGAGGTTATCCCAGAGCGCGATCAGGCGACCTTGTCCGATGGCCGCCAAGGCCTAAAGAAGCGTTTAAGCAGAAGCAAGAAGAGATAATCATGCTTCAGCGCAACATTTAATTGATGGAAAAGACGCCCTTCTTCCCTCGTTCCCTCGTGTTGCCGGTACCTACCTGCTTGGCACTAAGTTTGCTGGGCTTGCTCTCCATGTTCATCCTCTTCAACCCTACCCCGACGGCGCCGGAGCTGACAATGACGACCCGGTATCCCTTATTCCGAAGCCTGCATACCGTCTCTACTATTCCAGATAGGATAGATATCCGGGGTTGATGCGTTTGCTCGTCACAGATAGAAGAAGTGCCTGAGGGAAGTCAGCTCGGGCCAATGTGTTCAACCGGCGAAGATATACGTGGGCTCACCGAGCTTGATGACTATAGTGAGCGGGTGGGCGGCCTTGCCGGCCGGTGTGTGCATTGTGGGATGGCTCCTAGGTTAGGTCTTCGTTGTTGTCGTCGTCACGATGTCCGGCATTCCGTCCCTCAGTCTGCCACTAGTTAATCGTCGCAGAAGTTGATGACGATCGACTCATCGATGGTCATTGCACGTGACCACACGGGATTTAATCTTCTTTGCATCGATCGTACCCGCGATGTCTCTATAACTGGCAGACGTTTACATCGGCGCTGTAATCTGAACACCATATCTTTTCCCGACACTACACTTCCTTACTGGGCATTTCTAAAGCTTGGGCCACGTTTTGTCATTCTTCCGGCCTCCCTTCGCAAGAGCCAGCGAGTGTACGCATCTCGGAGGAGAACGAGAGGCGGCGTCGCATGTCGATTCTCACTTCTGATTCGGCATAGACTCTTCTATGGGACCTGACATCTGACGCAACCTCACTATTCCTGAACGACGATGCTATCGCTAGCAGGTTTGCGTCTTTGTCACCCGACGAGGCAGCTTTTTCTCTCCAGCTGGCAGCTACGCTCACTTCCACATGTCGAGGACCACGCGTCCCGCCAGTTTGCCCGCGTTCATTTCCTGTTAAGCAGAGAGCGAACGCGACAATGAGTAGAGGGGGGACCAGACAGATGCACACATCTGCAACCCAGCCGCTCATGCTCACCTCATACACCTGCTGGAGCTTGTCAAGAGGCTCTACCTTGAAGTGGGTCATCACCTTACCAGTGCCTGACGGACAAGATTGAACTCGTCAGCGAACTTGCCTCACAAAATCTACAATTTGGAACGTCGATACCATCATAAAGGCGGTATGAGAACGAGATAACTGCGTACTAGGGATCTGGATCGCTTCGACTGCGTCCTGGCGGTTGCCGACGTACGATCCCTTGACCCTCAATGACCTGGTGACGGTGGAAAACACGTCTGGGTGGCCAAGACAGCCGACACGAGCGCAAAGGATACAATTAAAGTGAGCTCTTATGCCGGTGAAAGTGATAAAAGGCGCACCGGCCTTGACCTGGGCACCTCGAGGCAGGCCGATCGCGACGAGGGTGCCGTGAGGGCGAAGGTAGTCCAGAGCCTGCTCGTACGCTGTGGGGTTGGCAGCTGACACGACAGCCCCGTGCGGGCCTATTCCATCAGCAGCATGCCTGACCTCAGCAACGACGTCCTTGCTCTCCATAAAATCGACAAACGCCTCTGCGCCCAGATCGTCTTTGACGAGCTTGCGTTTATCTTCACCCGTATCGATGCCGACCACCTTTAGAGAAGAGCAATAATGCATGTTCAGTCTTTCTTCCTAGCCTCTCCACCCATGTCCAGCTGGCAAATCCTAGCTTGGAGACTCACGCGCAATCCAATGTAGTGAGCATACTGTGAGGGGAAATGGCGATTGAGTGAGATCCTGCAGTGCCGGACTGGATGACAAGTGGCAGAAGGAACTCGCCTGCACGCCTAAATGCCCCAGACCGCCGCCCGCTCCGAGGATGACAATCCAGTCGTGAGGCTTGAGGTTACACTCTTTGATGCCCTTGTAGATCGTCAATCCACCACAAAGATAAGGGGCACAGGCGTCGAGAGCCAATGTCTTCGGGATCGGCGTGACGTGATTGGCATAGGAGACACAGAACTAACCGAGTGTGGAATTTCATCCAAGTCAGAATCCACTTGGAGAAGTGTTCTCCCGGACACCAATGTCTAACCTAAACCCCTCTCACCTGTTGAAATGCTCCATCAACAGTGTATCCATGATTGAGAGCCTTTGGACAGACAGGTTCATAGCCCTCACGGCAAAATTCACACTGGAGGCAGGAGTTGGCTAGCCACTTGCAGCCGATCCTCTGACCTATCTCCAGATCGGTCAACGTGTCTTTCCCAATGGCAACCACAATACCTGCGCCTTCATGTCCGCCGATGAGTGGCATCTTGGGTGGCACAGGCCAATCACCCCTGCGTGAGAGGGAAGCAAAAATAAGAGTGGATGCTCGTGGCAGCTCCCCCAAGTTGACAAAGCAAATGAGAAATGCCCTCACAGCATTGCATGGAGGTCGGTATGGCACACTGGGCACGGCAAACGGCAACGCGGCACACAAGCTCTAGGTCAAATGGCATTCAACCCAGCTCAATTGACGGACGTTGCACTCACCGCCACAATAGATGATCTTTAGAAGTACCTCTCCAGGCTTGAGCTCGTCAGGTTGCTTCACCTTCACCTCCTTTATCTGTACCGGGCCGCCTAGCTTTTCAACGACGGCGGCCTTCTGCGTCTTTGGAATATCGAACGTGAGCTCTTGTGGATGCGGCTGAATCTTGGTCATCTTGGAAGTCAGCGTACGTCGTAATCGTTCAAGAACGAGGCACACGTAACCGGCACGGCGCGGCGAGCCTTTTTAACGGCAACCTCGTCGAGAAACGGATTTGGCCTGGCCTGACTCGCGCTGAGTGAGCAAGTGTAAGCAAGTGTCCAAGCAATCGTACGAGCTAGTACGTCTTCGTCAGCACGTTCGAAGAATGTGAAAATCGCCGGTCGCGAATGGAAATGCTCTTTTAACTCCACCTCGGACAATACGTCGCATTTCATAGAGTTTTCGCGTTCTTTACAGGTTCGTACCTTCGCCCTCGTCCTCCCTCTTGTCCGCACCTTTGTCAGTGAGACTTGATAAAGTCGAGTGTGAACTTGTCTGTCTCCTTCGGGTGACTTGCTGAGAGGAAATGCTGCCCATCCTGTTGGGATCGTTGGTAGTATAGAGTTGGTATCAGTGATGGAAGCGATACAGTTGCCGCCGAAGTTGAAGAGCGACTCACTTGGATAATCTGTTCCAACCGCGCACGAACAAAAGCGCATAGTCATAAGCTGCAGCTGAAGAACGGACACTCACGATGACAGGATACTGACCTCCATCTTCACGTCCCGCGCGTTCTTGAACATTGAAACCCAGGTTTTGGTGCATGCCACCGAGTACACGGCGTCCTTAGTGCCTTGTAATCGACGGTATGCCCCAAAAGATTTTCGGAAAGACGGTCAGATGTGAAATTACGACCGAGGTCAAGGTACGAAAAGGCTCACTCACCATGCAGGACGAGGACGGGAACGGTGATCTTCTGGATTTCATGTTCAAGACCTTCCCTCTCAAACAGGCAGCGCGTGGCCATCAGGAGCCTGTGGGCATTCGTATTCATGAACAGAACAAAGAACACCGCATGAGCTTTGTTGAGCCAGTCACACGGTAAAAGACAGCGATCTGTGGGCGCGACGTCGAGTATCCATAGATGCGCTCACCTCTTTCTCCCTTCTTCATGAGCGTAAATGAAGGTATGCTCCTTGCGCCAGTACGAACGCGTCTCGGGTTTGAGCGTCTCCCCTAAGCCGACATGGAGGACGTCGTCGGTGAGCTATTATGCCGGGAATGGAAGACGGGAAGTAGAAGATTAGTTTCATCGAGTCGACACAATCTGGCACTCCTCGCTCAACCGATCTCAAATGGACATGGACGCGCAAGTGCACATGTAGATATGTGAACGAAGAGACGAGAGACGCACCTTCTCAGGGCACACCCAATCGGGCGTCGGCTTATCGGAGATGAGGATATGAGACCATTCCTTCCACACTTTGCGGACCTGACGGTCAGTCGAACAGAGGACGGATAGGGTCATACGCAGGGGGATGATCAGCGCCATTTGCCTCGCCGCTCTTCTGACACTGTCAACGTCTGAGCGCAGCACAAGTCTACGCCACGACTCACGTCCCAGCAGCCGAGCTCACGCGTCTCTTCTACCTCAGGGAACATCGAAGTGCTTTCGGAGGCGTGGGCGAACGAAAGCAAAGCAGTGCAATTTACAAGGTAAGCTTACCTTGACGAGATATTGCCAGCCACACGACAACCGGGACCAATTCATTTGGCTTTCTCGTTCCCCTTCCTTCCCTTGTTCGTTTCACCGACTCACCCGAGCAAAATGATCCCATTCAGCCTATCCGGCTCGAGGATGGCCATGCGAGCGGCAATGAAGCCGCCCTGGGAGGTCCCGAGGACGTAACATTTGCGAATGGCAAGGTCATTCTGTTGCGGTCAAAGGACCAAAAATCACGAATTTGCCGATTACTGGCTGCCGATGAGTCTTTCAAACTACCGGTGGCCTTCATCGCTCGGCTCACGATGACATCTGTCGCCGGCCAATGCGATAAAGAAATGACGCCGGTGCGGTAGGGGGTAAGGGGAGCGCATGAGCAGCGGCGGTAAAGACCGGACCAAACGACAAGACATGCTTCCTGCGCTTTGGGCCACGCCAGGGTCCCAACAATCTCACCTAGGCACATCTTTGCCGTGTCTTTCTCACGAAGGAGGAGGAAGGACAATGAGAATAAACTAGATGAAAGACGGGAGCGGCACGGGAGGGCGACACCGCGCTCGACCTCAGCTTACCCCAGAACGTGAAGACTTCGGGCCCCCTCGTGTACCCGTGCCCAAGCTGTGTCGTGTTGTGAGAGAATGAAGGACCGCCAAATGTCGATCGGCTCGTCCATGCACATCCTTGAAATCGACCACAGACAAAAAATGAGAACAAACGACGAACCTCATCAATGGCCAACAGGTTCACCGCCGCTGTCAGCTCGGGGTCCTTCTGCTGATCGAGGTACAGCGCGCCGTGCAAGGTGAACGAGTGGAGCAAGACCAAAGTGGGTTTGGCAGGGTCGATGACGTCTGGGAACGTGCGGTAGGCGACCTTGATGTCCCCGGGAAGAAGCAGCGTTTTGACTTGGTCCATGTTTTCTTCTTTTTTGCTCCCTGTGTTCCTTCGTGCGATCGCTTTGTAGGCTCGCGGCGAGGTGGAGTCCAGTCAGTCCCGCGAAACGAGGAGAAGCGCTGTCTTATTCCTCATCCTCGAGTCCGCCTTTCGCCTCTCCATCGGCGACACGCATGGGATCGGCGATGCGATGAGTAATGTCGGACGAGTCCCGTGGCGTAATTGGATCGAGGTGAGCTGCACGTGAATGAGGAGGGGCACTCTTTTGAGATCGTCAACGCACATGGTCAGATTTTATCAGGCAATGCGCACCGCCTGCACGACCGAGCTCACCTCTCGCAGCGCCGACCAACACCGACGTTGCAAGTTGAGGAGCAGATGTTTAATTAGATTAGGGATTTCGGACCGGAGGCCGTACAAGGCCGTCGCTGCCGCACGAAGCTTCCGCGCCAGGTTATATTTGCGGGGACGAGCCGTCGACGCAAATCTCGCCGGCCCGCTGATCACCTCCGCCGGCAGCGACGTAAGGGCGCTTGCGGCCAGGGTCCGGGCTCCTCATCCATTGCTGGGCCCAGTGCTGCAGTTGGACTGACCATGCTCACGCCCGCCAAGATCTCCGAACCTATGGCCCCACATGCGGCGCACGATCCGCCTTACGCTTCGGGTCAGGAGCATGTCCACTGCTAGTCAGGCCAAACAGAAGTCGCTCCAGTGCGAGTACAAAAGGAACTCCTTATTCTTCTCTCTCTTCTTCTTCTTTCGCAGGCCCATCGCACAAAGATGAGTTACAAACCCAAATTGCTGAACACTTTCCTACTTCTTCTTGCCGGACTGGGCGTACAGCTCGGCCGAGCTCTTCCCAGCCCGAACCAGCTCGAAGAGATCAGACCTGCCGCATTCTTTGATCCTCGCGCCCACCTTCCCACGAACAATATCGCCAACACGACCTCTTCTCCCCAGCTCCAATTGACGCTCGTCAATTCGACGACGAAATGGCAAACTGTCGACGGTAAGGACGCCCAACAGATCCTCGTCTGGATCAACAACACCTTCCCAAGCGTCGCCAGCGATGGATCCGATTCCAGCGGCTGGATCACTGAGCCGTACACTGTATGGATCGAATCGGATGCCGTCACGACGGTGCAAGCTCCAACGATTCAGCGGTTGCGACCGGGTGATCAAGTACGTCGGTCTCGCAGTCTCGAGGTACACACGAGCGGAATTGGCGACGACAGCTCTCACGTTTTCGCTTTTTCTGCTCTTTGTCCTGCCCACCGAATGGCAGGCCCGCGTCCAAGTCGGCGTTACGAACAAGCTGAATGTGATCCCCGGAACCCTGACCAACGGCACCGTGACGGTCAAGGACCCCCTCGGCAAAGTCGTCTTCTCCAACTCCACCAGTCTCATCGCCGGCATTCCCGAGTACAAGGACACAAACTCCAGCCTCTCTACTCACCAGGCTCCTGATTGGGTGAGTCCTCGAGTGCTGCCACCTGCAAATAACAGGATGCAAATACATGGAACGACGTGTCATCGATATGTTTCGACGTTTTCGCTTGTCGCAGTGGGACGGTGCAAAGCTAGGCATCTTCGTACACTGGGGAGTCTACTGTGAGCGCTCTATTACGACCGCTCGTTCTCCTCCCTCATTGCTAACAAGTCCCTCCCCCTTTAGCCGTTCCTGCATGGTCGCCGTCCGGGAAGCAGGTATGTAGCGTTGCTTCGTTGACGTCTTTGGAGAAACGAGTTTCACAGTTGCCTTGTTCGGTCTCTTATAACAGTATGCCGAATGGTATGTGTCAGGGATTTTGCGCACACTTTTGAAGAGGTCTAAATGGGTTTCAGTTCGACCTTACCGGCCCTTCCCTGACGCAGGTGTAAGTCCTCAGTCGAAGTTGAGATGCACACAGGCGCCGCTAATCTCTTCACTCAATCTTGCCCAAATTCTTAGATTGGGTGAGTGAGAGCTCGTACACAATTTCAAGTACCGTGGGAACCCATCTGTTAACACATGATATTGGCTTGGTTTTGAAATAGTACCAACAACATGTACCCAGGTAAGCAGTGACCGACCTTTCCGGTAGACGTTAAGTCTGACGTCCGAATGCCTAACCCGACGCACCGTACAGCAATGCTTCTTCATGGACCTGGACTTACCATAAAGAGACGGTGAGCATGTTCTACCGTACGAGGCCGTTTCGGAGCAGCTTCTGTGCGCTGACCTGGCTTCCATGACGAAAATGAAATAGTACGGTGAGCTGTCTCCTTGCAGGTTTCCTCTCAACCGATGAGAACGTGGCCTGAATCCTCTCATGTTCCATCTTTTTGATCAAGGCGAGAACTTTACGTACGACGACTTCATACCTCAATGGAACACCGACACCTTCAACGCCAGCGAGCTCCTCAGCACTATCGCGGGATCGGGTTCCAAATACTTTGTCATCGTGACGGTACGCACAAGTTTGTTGGCCTCGGCGTTTTGCCGGTTTTATGCTCGTCATCCGTTTCCTGACGTGAGCCTCTTTCCCTTGCTTTGCTGGACTGCTTTAAGAAACACCATGACGGCTTCGCTCTGTTCGACACCAAGAATTCGAGCAACAGGAACTCGCTCAAATATGGCCCCAAGTGCGTCCATTCACCCCTTCTCCTCTTCTCTACCCGTCTATCTTCTTTTCCTGCCTTTGCCCCGCTTCCATATTGACCTCCTGGTCCCTCTACTGCCGGCAATTGTTTTGTTTGCAGGAGGGATCTGGTCGCGGAGATCTTTGCCGCGGCACAGAAGGAGTATCCGGAACTGCATCGAGGAGTATGTCGCTTTTTTTTTTTCAGGAACTTTGTCGAAACACCGGAGGCAAGGTCGATCTCACCTTTTCGTCGTGTAACCCTTGCAGACCTACTACTCTCTCCCTGAGTGGTGAGAGCGCTCGCCAAGCACAGACTTTGCCGTCGCACCCGTCTCAGCTCACGCTCTCGTTCTTCTCTTTCAGGTACTCTCCCGCCTACAAGCCTTACGGCTTTATTAGCGAACCGGTGCACACCATCGCCCCCGGTCTCATGAGCGGTTCCGGCTGGCCGGGCGGATATGCTCCTCATGCCTACTTCCCAAATCAAACAGAGGGGTATCTTGGTGAGTCAATCTGCCCAGTGCGCTACCCAACTGTATTGTGGAAAACCGCCTCATCATCCGTTCCTTGAACTCTCAATTTCCGACATCTCTCCTGCAGGCTATGTGGAGGTTGACGACTACTTGACCGATATTATGAAGCCGCACATGGAAACGCTCATGTATGACGAGCGGTACCAGACGGAGGTCTTGTGGTGAGCTGGCCAGCGCGAAAATTCAGCGAATGAACTTTCTCAGCGATGACCTCACACCTCGCTTTCACTGTCATCTGTCGCCCGTCCTTCAGGTGCGACATCGGAGGCGCTACGATCTACGGAGACATTGCTGCCGATTGGTACAACTGGGCCAAAAACCAGTCGAGAGCGGTCACGGTAAACAACCGATGTGGCGTTCCCTACAGCGACTACAAGTTGAGTTGATATTCGGCTCGATTTGCCCTGCCTGGCGTTCTAGCGCACGATGAACCTTATACTTGCACCTTCCCTGCCTTCTCTGCTTGACTACTCAGCACGCCAGAGTACGAGACGCTTAGCTATACCCAGCCGACGCCCTGGGAGAGCACCGAGGGCGCTGATCCTTTCTCTTTTGGATACAATCGGTGCGCTGTTGAGGCAGGTCCTCCATCCGTTCGAGCTTTTGCTCACACAAGCTACTTGTTGCATGATGTAGGAACACAACACCTTCCGGCTATCAGAATGCTTCGGTCATCATCCCCAAATTTGTAGAGTGCGTATGATGACCTGCTGTCCCGTCGTGAGCTCTCACCATGCTGACTCCATGACAAATCGTTGGCCATTTTGGTGAATAGCATCGTGTCCAAGAGTGGGTCTTCTTTATCATCACAACCATAGAACGTTTCGTCTAGTGCCTCGCTTCCTCCTCATTTGGTTTGCCGTTCTTGTTGCCCTTCATTCCTTTCCGACTATGTTTGCCTGCAGATGGCAACTATCTGCTAGATATTGGTGAGCAGTTTTGGCTCTCTCTCTATTCTTTTTTTGTAAAAGTGCCGGCTGGCGATTAATTTATCCTCTGCTTTCTTACGCCCTGCCCAACCAGGCCCTCACGCAAATGGCACGGTTGTCGCTGAAGAAGTGACCCTCCTCCGTGACCTCGGCACATGGCTCTCCCACTCCGGTGAAGCCATCTACAACTCCTCCTACTGGGGTCCGACGTCTGAGGACGCGAACCTGCGCTTCACCACCCAGCCAGACGCGTTTTACATCACCTCGCTCGTTCAGCCAGGAGCAACTTTGACCACGAGCATGCCGGTGAGCGGGGCCGGCGATGGATGCTTCATCGATCAGCTCCGGATCGTGTGGTCCCTTGTTACGTGACGCTGTCATTGACCGCTTCATTGCTTCCAATTCGTACCTCCTCTGTACCAACACTTACCATCCGATGGAACTAGATCCCCATCCTCAAGGGCGACAAAGTGACCATGCTCGGCGGCACGGGCAAGCCACTGGACTGGTCCATGAACGGTGGCAACCTCACCATCTCGGTCGATGTAGAAGAGGTGAAGAAAGTCCAGTGGGCTTGGACTTTCAAGGTCGCTTACGCCCAGGCGTAGTAGCGCGGCCAAGATCTGCCTGCGATCATGGTTTGTGCGTATTCGAGCGAGCACCGATGGCCGTGAGCGTGATAGACGTTCACGTCTAGTTCAGTGGCATGGAGATTTGCGCAAGCATTACACATTCCAAGACAAGTGCAAGCAGAGATACAGGAAAAGGAAGACCAGACATGTAGCGGAAGACAACACGTCATGCGCCTACGGCGGTATGACAAGGATGACATCGATCCCTTATGTATCGCGGCTATTCTTCCTCCACGTAGTTCCTGAATATGACACGACGATGAAAAGCAAAACAGCAATGGGGGGTGGGGGGGGGGGGAGATGAAGGGAGCAAAGGGGGAAAATTCGAGACGATCAATACCAATTCTCAGAAAAAAGTTTTGGCGGGCGGGCGGTCAACAAGAACCGAGACGCACCCAGGAAAAACGCCCTGCGCGCCATTGATCTTGCCAGTCCACCAATCCTCAGAGCTCGGCGTACGCTCGACGAGCTCTATCCGATCTCCAGCCCTAAAGCTCAAATCGCCTTCTGCCTGTGCTGTGAAGTCGTACAGCGCCTTGACGTACTTGATCCGAGGCGCCGCGCCTGGCTTGGGCTTAAGAGGGGGAGGTGGGGGAGGTGCTCGTTTCCCTGACACGCTCGAGGCCGTACGAGAAACTCCAGCGCCGGCACTGTACGGAGGTGGAGAAGTGGCCGAGGACGCGGAGGCGCTAGCGCCGGAGCTGTTCGAGTTTTTCTTTTTGAGAAGGGCGGCTGATGGCGGAAAAGGGGGAGGTAAGGCATTGCCACGACAAAGTGAGTGAACGTGCGTCATCGTCTGTGAGTCACACGATGAGGTCTCATCCAGACCGAATAGCCGCTCACAAGGCGGCAACCTCTTTTGAATTGTAAGCGCCTCGAGCTGACTGATAGTATCTCCAAGCTGAGCAGCGTAATTATCCTCCACGGTGCCCGATTGGAGATCGATCTTTCCTTCTGCGAAGACCTGAACTTTTTCCAGCACGAGGTAGTAGACATTGAGCCTGGAGAGAGAGATGTAAGGGTGAGCGAGACGGCTGGAGCAAGCAATCACCACTTCCACCATGTCGACATGTTAAGTGCCACTCACTGCACGTAGTAAAAGGAGTAGAACAGGGGCGTGATGAACTGCGTGGCGAGGTCGAAAAAGCGCGGGAGCTCTTCTTTCATGATGCCGTTGTAATGCTCGTACTCGCTGGCTGCTGCTTCAAAGTCTTGCTCAAGCTAAAATCACGCATGCCATCGAGCAAGGCACACATACGTCCCGAAAAAGAGTAAAATGGAAAGTGAAGGCAGGTCAATGGTAAGAAAATTGAAGGATCAAAACTGATCGGCGATGTACCTTGAACAAGTTCTGCTCGTCTTTGAGGGATTTCTCCTTTTTATCCCGCAGCTTGGTGTACGAGTTGTTGTACCTGTCGTAGTCGATGAGCTAAGATAAAGGTTGACACGAAATGAAGAGAAAGTTAGCGTGAGACCCTTTAAGCAAGCAGACAACCGAGGCCATGGCCGAGTTCCACGTGGAGCTCCAGATGTTGTCTCCTTCCGAACCATCCACGCACCTTGTGGTCCCTCTTCGTGATCGTCTTCCGGACCTTCTTCAAAATCTCCTGGAATTCCTTAACAGGTGCCACAATCCTGCTGTCGATCAACTCGATCTCCGGGAGGAGAGTCTCGCGAAGCTCCTCCATGTGGGTTTGGTATTGCGAGATGTTGACAATGGTATCGGCTGACGAGGGATGCTTCTTCTCCAAACCGTATTCGGAGCCGTGCGGCTGGCTAAAAATGGGGAGAAGACACGTCGGACTTAGAGGTGCACACCCAGGATTCCGAATAGAAAACCGCATGTACCTTAGCAGGCGCACTCACAAGACCTCGTAGAAAACTCGACCGAATTCGGCTCCGGCAGTAAGCATGGCTGGGAATCAAGAGAAGTCGGTGTTGCGTCACGAAAGCGTAAAGGATCAGCCCATAACCTTCGCACGACCAATTCGACAACAATCCCAGCTCCACCGCTAATGCTCACAAGAGACATTATCCCGGAAGACGACGGAGTCCTTGAGCAGCTTCTGTGCGTACTGCTCGATAGCCCCAAACTTGCGGTTGTACTCGTCAAACTCGGCGTCACTGGACTCTGGAGGGCGGGAGAAGACCAGACGAACGTTCGTCAACGGGAAATTCCAACCGTTGGTGGATGACAGCAAGGTCATTGCATCCTCCTGATTCGGATCTCCTGCGCACGTGCTGGGTATAGCCGGAAGGCAGTCGCAGATTCAAGACTGGCCAGCACTCGGCCTCTCGTTCATGCTCCATGATCGTTCCGCACCAAGCTGGGATGCAGTCCAAATCTGACCAGGCCAATCTACTCACTTTGTGACATGCCCACCTTGGAGGTGAATATATGCGGCGTCCTGCGGAAGGGAGAAGGCAAATGCCGAAAAGTGTATGCAATAGACACGGTCAAATCCGTCATTCTGCAAGTTCCACGCAATCCTACGGCTTAGAAGGGGCAACAAGAGGAACCTAAGAGTGCCTATGTCCTCCCAAAGCTCAACCACCACGTTCCCGCATCCTTGTCCAGCCGCCTCCTTATCGGCACCAACGAATAGCACTCTCAGCCACGTCTTGACCTGACTTCTCATGGCTAACACTTTCCGGGCCACTATCAAGCTCGCGACCGCCTCTGTGGTAATTCCCTCTTGGAGCCAGAGGCTCGCATGCCCACGACCCTACCATGAGACCGGCTGGTCGCCCTGGTAATCCTTCGACGGTCTCCCGGGGCAGGATGTAAATACTGAAACATCTGACTACGTCTACGCACCGCTTCATAGCCTTGAGTGTTCCCTTCATCTTGACTTCTTTTTGCTGACTTGCTCAAATGACGGTGGAACTGCGAGCCGACGATCCAAGTGACGTCGTGGGCGAGGTCGGGGCTAGGCCTTGCCTTGGGGGTCGACCGTAGAGGCGACTTTGCGCGAGGAGGGTGCGGCTCTTCTCAGCCTTACCTGGCTTGCCGGTCTGGCCTGCTGGATTGGTTTCCGAGTGAGAGGTGGGTAAGAGAGAAGGATGGCGAGAGGATAAGAAGTGTCGGCCCATCTCCGCCTCGCCTCCGGTTCGGCGGTCGCTCTCGGCTGTGCCCAAGCCTCCGATCGGACTGGGTCACGTGGAGAGCCGCGGTTAGGGTTACTCGAGCTGGGCCTGTTCGCCGCTCGCCGAGCCCAACTGGATGCTCCACTGTGCTGGCGGCAGCCAGGGGGAAGCGAGTGAATACGCGAGTAGATAAAACTGGCGGATTTGTTTCTCAGAGCCATGAGGTAGAGGACATTGGAGATTGTGAACTTGACGATCAATGAGGTGTAGCCTGGAGCACACAGCGAGGCAAGGTTGCCAGCGTGCGTCGACGCGCCGGCGAGTGGAGGATTTCATCTTGCCGACCGATCACAGCGACAACGGAACCGCTTCGCCGCTCACCACCAAGCCAGCTCATCGGCGCACATACGCACACATACCTCTTTCTCCCTTCCGCCTTGCTCATCTCTCTCACTGCGGGTCACGAGAACGACGAAGCACACACTCCTTCTTCCCTTCGCTCTTTCATACCCTCGCTCATCACCGCCATCCAAGGCGGCCACCTCTCGCAACGCGTACCATGGCGCTCGACCTCACTCACGAGATCCTCCTCGGCCTCTGCTTCTGCCTTGGCCTTGCCCTCTACCTTAAGTCGTACCTTCCCAGCCCATCAGCGGCGGCAGGGGGCGCGGCGGCCGACTCGGATTCCTTGAAGAGCACAAAGGCGGGCGGCGGAGGTGCAAAGAAGAAGAAAAAAGGCAAGGGGAAGAAGGCGACGTCTGACACGGCGGATGTGGGAGGCGAGCGGGAGGCGCCTGCGCCCCAGCCGGTCCCGGCGGAGGTACCGGTAGGAAAGAAGAAAAAGGGCAAGAAGTCGGCGACAGGTTCAAAAGCTGGCAATGCCAGCACGGATGAGGCATCGCAATCGACGCCGGCAGCAGCAGCAGCAGCAGCACAGTCTCCTTCTCCTTCTCCGCCTCCCTCGTTTGCAGCGGCGGCAGCGAAAGCGGCGCCGCCTTCCGCTTCTGAAGAGCGCACCCAGCAACAGCAGCAGCAGCAACAACAGCATGAACCGCAGCGTCTGTGGCGCCCACAAGAACCAGACCGGGATGCCATGGACGACATGATCGACCGAGAGGTGGAGCCCGAGACGAGATGGGCTCGTGTCGTGCGCGTGACGAGGGAAGATGACGACAACTCGGTTGGAAAGGGCGTTCCTTTGAGTCAGGAGGACAGGGACGCGGGGTGGGAGAGCGTGGGGATTGGGCGGGCGAGTGAGTACGACCGGGCGGCGCGCGGTTCGGCGGCCGTCGTCAGCCTCTTCTGCTGACGTTTCCCCTTCTCTTTCCCCTTTGTTTCTTCTGCTGCCCCCGCCCGTATCTCGCAAATACAGAATCTCGAACTCAGGTTGCCTCTAGCCTGAGCGACGCCAAGCCAACCACATCCGCCTATACCTCTCCCAACCCCTTCACCTCCCTCTCCACCAGCACTTCCTCCTCCTCTTCCTCCCCGTCCCCCTCCCCAGCCCCATCCCAGGCCGCCCGCGCGTCCACAGCTGCGCCGCCGACCAAGAAGCAACGCCAAAACGCGGCACGAGCGGCGCAGAAGAAGGCGGAGAAGGAGGCTGAGGAGAAGGACAGGCTCGCCAGGCTCGCTGCATATCGGAGGCAGCAGGAACAGGAGAGGATGGCTGCGTCTTATAAGAAAGGTGGTGGTGGGGCTGCCGGTGCCGGTGGGGCCGGAAAGTGGAGCAGTCGTGGTGAAGGCAGTGGCGGTGGTGGTGGCGGTGGTGGAAGCAGGACCAGCGTTAATCCAAATGGGGCGTTGGTGTGGGATTGACAGCCCTTCATCAGAGGACGGATTCTGGGAAATGCCAGGAGAGAACCTGGATGCATAGGGATGCCGCGTGGAGCCCAGAGGGCGGGTGGCGCGGCGTGGGAGAAATGCATGCATGCCGGCGGAGGCCATGCGAGTACTCTCTACTCTCTAGGGCAAGTAGCCACTTCATCCTGCAGACTGTGTGACCTCGGTAGCCGATTCAACCTCATTCTCAATACCACAATGAGTTTGGTCTGTCTTCGATCGCACGTGTCCCCGTCGGTTCTCCTAATCCATCACGAGGACGCACGACGATCGACTCGAGAATGAAGTGACGATGCGGTCTTCCCGTCCTCGTTCTATTCCATTCACCGATCTAAAAGAAGCACGCTAGCCAAGGAGATAGATGCCTTCTACTTTCCAGAAATCCTATCGATCTGACGGCACCCGGAAAACGCGGCGTAAGCGAAATCTAAATCAACTCGCCAAGAAGCGGCCGACGACGTCCATAAATTCGTTCGGCTTCTCGCTCTGCACCCAATGCCCCGTGTCTAGCGTTTCTAGGCGCATGTTTGGGAAAAGGCTTTGGGCGATGGGGATGTTTTTCCGGTTAAGGTATCTGCGAACGCCGTGGGGGAAGACAGGACGGTGTCAGTCGGCGTTAAGCCGAGGGATCGCATTGCGGCCCGGACGAGCCCTCGGGGTAAGGAATAAGACACGGCGAGGAAAGACGACTTACTTGCTCCTCTCTCCCTTGAGGAACAGCGTCTTTCCATCCCACGTCTTCGTGACCCCATCGTTCCCCTCCTTTCCTTCCGCAGACGCCGGCGGTAGGTATGGAAAGCTGCCGATCTCGGCAAACCCACGGCTGATGATATCGATGGGGATACGCCACGAGAAGTGCTCGGAGCCGAGCGAGCGCTGGAGGTTTGTCAAGAGGAATTGGCGAACGGAGAGCTCCTGTTGGGGGCGGAAGGAAGGCAAGGCAGAAGCCGGGTCAGAAAGCAAAACGCGATGCCATGCCGTGAGAGATGGAACCCAGATGGGCGGGTTAAGAAATATACAAGACATTGACAACACCCACACTCTCGTAAGGCTGAAGACGACGATCCGCCTCCACCCTCGTAGAAACAGGGCGGTCCTGCAAATCGAGCATGCCCTTTACTAACCCCTCGAACTCTGGGGTCAGGCGTCCTCGAGCAGGGGACATGTCGACCGCGATGAGGTGCGACAACTTTACGCCGGACGTCTCTAACTCTGGTGAAAGGGCCAAGGTGAGAACCGTCTTGCCGCCCCTGTCCAATCAATTCGTGGAGTCCGTAGATCCCATATGAGTGCTCTGCTCGAGGAAAGCCAGTTTCGCGTACCGACGAACGACAGAAGTGCGAAACCCACATCGAGTGTCCCATCAAAGCCACTTCCCTGAGCTCCTTCTCTTTGACGAACCGGAGCACGTCTCGCGCCATGTCAGCGTAGTGCATTCCTTCGATATGCGGCGAAGTGCCATGGTTTCGGAGGTCCTGTGCGGAGCAGGGAGGAGACGTGCACGCGAAAGTGAGAAAGGGAAAGATTTGTTGAAGCCACTGTGACGGGTGAGGGAAATGCTTGGGGGAAGCCAAACTGGATCGCTTACGAGCGTGTATACCGGCATGCCGTAATTTGCGGCCATTGCCTTTCCCAGTGACCGCCAATTCTGTTTGGAGCCACTGTGTGGCGGACGGCATGGACGTCCGAAAGGAACGTACTGTCAGACGCTAGCTGGTCCCCCTTCACACGAACAGCACCAAACTGAGACGGGAAGGACGCTCACAAAAGACCATGGCAGACTACCAAACTCCCATCCGTATTCACCGTCCTCTTCGCCCCTGCCGGAGGTTGGTAGTGGTCATATGCTAGCTCCACAGTCTTGCCGGTCGGCGAGGGTGCTTCAGGAGACGCTCCTCCGGTCGTGACAAAGCGGGTCAGAGGCAAGGCTGAAGTTGCAGACACTGAAGGAGGGAGCTTCGCCCTTGCCGAAGTGCGGGTGCTGTTTGGAAGCCCTGTGGTTCGAGGTGTGGGCGATGGTACGACAATCGACCGGGCGGGACGATGGCATCAGAGAAACATACGTCGGTCACTCAGAACCGTTCCAAAAACTTGTTGGTCCCAGACTGACCTCTTACGAGCAGACCCTGTCGGGCGACGCCAAGAGCTGCCATGTCCGCTGATGCAAGTGACGAACAATTGTTGAAGACGAGTGGAGCGACCTCTCGAGTCCGATTGGCATATAGGCGGCTGCGGAAACGCGGATCGGCGACCCCGCACCCAACAGATCGGCGTCCCAGCCGGAGACCACCATCGGCCGGCCCTTCTCGCCGTCACCACCACCATGATCCGCTTCATCCTCGTACAGGTGAGCCATATCTGACTCCAGGCGGAAGCGTTGCTTTTGCTCATATACGCCAGGCGAGGCCAAGCTCGGCAGCGTGCGCATCGACTTGCTCCAGGCTCCGTAGCTAAATCCAGTCGTCTTGCGTCTCCGACCTTTTAGAACCGTCAAGGGAAGACGCGGATGGCCAAATACTATGTCCCCTTTGACGACGACGAGAAAGCTCGCCTACGAGGGGAGGTGCACAGGCTCATCGCGCCCAGGGATCAGAAGTATCAGAGCAACTTCGTCGAGGTGAACGCCTGGAGCCCACAGAAAGACCGGAGCCGAGGAGTTCTCGTAGATGCAGCTCTGACCTTCAGTTTGGTGTCGCACGCCGGCAGTACCGAAACTACAAGATCGTCTATCGACGCTACGCGGGCCTGTTCTTCTGCGTGTGCGTCGATGCGAACGACAACGAGCTCGCATACCTTGAGGCCATTCATTTGTTCGTGGAGGTGCTTGGTGAGTCCTTGGCTATGAGAGCTGCTTCATCCTCTCAAACGTTCTGGCAGTCCTTTAGCCCTGGTGGCTGGCGGGCTGATTGAACGTTAGTCAACCATGGCGTACCGCGAGGTACTGACGTCCATCGTTCACGTTTCTTTTCTCTCTCGCCATTCAGACGCCTTCTTCGGGAACGTCTGCGAGCTCGATCTCGTCTTCAATTTCTACAAGGTGAGTTTGGAACGGCAGTTAAGGACAGCACTGGACATAGGCGGGTTCGTCGCCGCTCGTCGACTACACTCGAACGAGCGTGTCGTAGCGAGTACGCTCCTTTCTTCGATCGTTCTGACCGAATCTGACCAATGTGCCTTCTACACTCTCGACTCCACCATGTCGCTGCAGGTATACGCCATCCTCGACGAGGTCTTCCTTGCAGGAGAAATTGAGGAGACGAGCAAAAACGTGGTGCTCAACCGGCTAGACTATCGTGAGTGTCCGTGACACGTCGGGCGAGCGTGCATCTCGCCGTGCCGCGTACACCGAGGCTAACTAAAGCTATGCGTGTGCTTTGCAATCCGTCTCTTCGCACCCGTCTCTTCCCTTGGCCACTGTAGTGGAACGGTTGGAATGAAGTAGCCCCCATTTACAACTTTTAGAGTCGCTCGTACTATTTCGTGGAGAGATAATGCCTCTCAAACTCCTTCCCGCTCACGCATCCTTTCATGAACATGCCCAGTCTTCATTCAAGCAAAGGCGCCTACTAATGGAGGCGCCGCTCGAGTCGCATTAACGGTCCTCACCACGCCCAACTGGAGGCTGAACCCCCGGGTACCCATTTCGAACGCCTCGGCGAGGTCGTCCATGTTCACATGAGGCCCAAACGTCCCCACGTCTTTCCACTCGTAGATGAACTCCCCTTCTCCATCTCGCTTCGATGCCTCCCCTTCGTCCGGCAGTTGAACGTGCCGGCCCAGCCTCGCGCGGGCGTACGAGGGCGTCAGAAGCAGGACTATGGGGGCGCTATGAGGAGTTGAAAGAGCCTCGGCGAGCGTGTCAAGCACTCTGGCGGGGCTCGCGCCTGCGAGGTCCGTAAGGACTGTTGTCGAGACTGAGCGTACAGGCCCAAAGAAGCACGGCGAGGCGGAGAGGTTCGTGAGCATTCGATGAGAAAGGTAGCGGAGTTGAAAAGGTGGGACTTCCTCACCATTCCCCTCCCTTCCCACCGGAACGACTAAATGAGTCGGCGTCATGAACGTCTTCCAAGTGATCAAATGGACTCGGTTCCGTCGTCCAAGGCAGAGGTCGTCGTCAAACGGCAGATCAGACATCGTCGTCACCGTCGAAGTGGAGGAAATGGCGGTCGTGTTGGGATCGGAGAGGAGGAGGGCGTTGAGATGAAGAAGGGAGGGGACGATGCCACCTTGGTGGAGAAGACCGAAAAAAAGGGCTAGGAGGGCCTGTTGTAAGAAGTGGGATGCCAGGGCCTGTTGTAAGAAGTGGGATGCCAGCTAGTCGATACGAAGAAGGAAGTGGGAGGATCCCACTGGTGAGCACAGGCCGACCTCCCTCCACATGCACGCATTTTCTGCTTCGCGCTCGAATTCATTCGCCTCGCCGTCCACAAAGCTACCCCATGCCCACGCCACGCACCCACGCTCTTCTCCTTTTAATCATTTTCCTCGTATAGGCCGCAGATGGCCTATGCAATGACCTAGCGAAGAGGAAAGAGGCTGGAAGGACGAGCGGGAGGAGGAAGCGAGGTTCCTGGTGTGGCTGGGTGGAGAGAAGGCCGATGCCGACGAAGATGGTGCTGAGGCAGACTGGGGAGTACGAGGAGAAGGAAGGAGGTACATCGTCGGTGAAAGGGATCGGTTGGATGAATAGCACCCAACCCGGGATCGGAGATGGATGGAATGGGAACAAATCGTCTCACTTTTGGATATAAACGCCTCCTCTCCCTCCGCCCTGGACCCAGCTTTCGACTTCGGTTCTCTCCCAGTGGCAGCCCCACCCTTCGTCCCTGCCACGACCTCTCTGACGATCGTCCACCCCTCGAACAGCACCGTTACCCACACCGCAACACCACAGACCAATGGCATATTGACGACGCCGTGCAACCACTGCGGGTGCAAGCCGTGCTGCGCCAGGTTCTCAACACGGGAGTTGTACAGTAACGAGTTGAGGGGGGTGAGTGTGATGTGGCTCGAGATGTGGGATAAGAGTCGGAAAGGGGAATAGAGGTTATGGGAGGGTGGAGGGTGAAAGTAGAGTGTGTCGAAGGCAGAGAGGAGCAAGGACATTAGGAAGAAGGAGAGGATTGCTGGTATGAGGCTGTTAAGCATCTTTAGAAGGCGAGTGCTGCATACCGGAAAAGGCAAAAATATTCTCTGAGTACATACGCGCGGAGGACAAGGCTCGATGCGAAATCGAGAACGCCGGGGCACAAAGACGTCTCTTACCTCCGGCGCTCTTGTGCTCCATGGACTATACCAAGTTGCGAATACCGATGAGCCAATCCAAGCAGGGCAATTGCGCTGGGGAGAGCAAAGGCGAGGAAGGTGATGCGATTGAAAATTCCAAGGGCGCACAGGATACCAAAACCTGTAGTCAGAAGAGTCCATGATGTTCGTCGGTGGTTAAGGGAGCGAGATGGATTCTGCGAGGGTGAGAAGGGGTCAGACTAGATTTTTACGAGCATGTTGGAGCGACAGGACGTGGCACGCTCATTCTCGCTCCCGCCCACACCCTCCGCAATCCTCACCTCCTTGATCTCTTGCACGGCGACCGGCTCCGCGGTTGCAGTTTTGAGCTCTTGTAAAAGAAGAAGCAAGCTAGCGAGCAAGACGGCCTCTAAAGAATTGGAGAACGGTCGGAGCTGGTACGTAAGGAGAACGTGTGAGGAGGCCAGGATTGTGAGTCGTTGAAAGATTGCTTTCTGGGAGGGGGCGGAGAAGGGGAGTCTCCAGAGGGCGAAGTCTGTGCAGGCGGAGTACTGGCGTGAGCCAAAGGAGCATTGTGAATCACTGGGGAAGAGATAACCGCTCACCGAGAGCAAATGATAGCACAAGAAAAGACACCCTCTCAGCAAGGAAGATAAGGGCGGCAGGTGGGCCTGTCCAAGTGCGGCACCCAGAGTCCAAAGCCAACGTCGCGTGCCACGCCAACCGGAGTATGTCAGCTTCAGCGGTACGACAACTCCACACCTGTCTTTCCTCCAGTGAAATGATAGTCTAGCCGGACTCGCCTCTATCGTGCCCGAAAGCCATCCAACCGGCCGTGAGTAACCACAAAGGGAGACCCGTGGTCAAGTAGAGAGGGACGATGGAACGACAGGGGAAGGTCGGGTCAAACTCCCACGTCCTATGAGCGTCAATGCCAAGCACGTCGCCTGTTCAATGGACCCACGTACCGTCCAACGTCAGTCTGGCGGCATCTCTCTCAAGCAGTCCGTCGGAATCAAGGGTCCACGCTGACAGACCGGCGCCGACGGAGGGACTCACCGGCTACGACCTCAGGGTTCTGAAAGAACTCGTCCGGGTGGATGTACGAAGTGCCGAAGACGGCCGCCACAAGCCGTAGAGCAACGACGCAGAAGTAGACCGTGCGCCATGTCGTCGCCGCCGCTGCCGGGCTCATTGTGGTCAGCAAGACCGGACGAGGGTGCGGACATGGACCTCTTTTACAAATACCGAAGCAATAGAAGCAGCTCGGACGAGTGACTGCGGCAACCGCATGACGTTGCGTCGATCACGTTGGGGTGACCAGGCACGCGCTTTCCTCGCCTCGTCGCCTGCCGAGGTTGTCTCGAGGCCGCGTCGTCATCGGTCTCCTTGCTCGTCACCACCACCCATCCTCCGTCCCATCTTCCATCTCCTCCTCGCACGCTCGTCTCTGGCGGGCATCCTCCCACGATGCCCCCTCAACCACGAAGGACCCCCGTCTCGGCTCGCCGGTCCACGCCAGGCTCTGCCTTCGACGAGTCGCTCATTCCCACCCCGCCGATCAGGTTCGATGACGATGAACCCCGCAGCGCCACAAAGGCCAAGGCTGATATTCGAAATAGCGCTAAGGTGCGTATCATCCTATTTTTGCCTAGGATGTCAACTCCAGTCGGCGAAGCAAGTGTATAGTCTGCTCGGCTTCGTTGGCTCATGACAGACGTCGTCGTTGCTCGCTCTTCGAAGGCCAAGCGCAAGTCTGGCGGTGGATTCATGTCCTTTCTAGTTGGCTTTGCTGCCCGGGTCGCGCTTTTCTATGTTCTGATAGGGTGAGCATTTCCTCTATTCTGACGGCTTCGCTGAAGCTCGCTATCCTCTAGACTTACCTTCTCTCTCTCGCACAGCGCATTATACATCTGTCCGAAAGAGACGGACTACCTCGGCACGTCTGCCTCCCGACCTCTTTGTCGATCTCTCAACGCCGTGGAGACCCGCCTCGAGCCTCTTGCTCGCCCCGTTCTCAACCGCGCTCACGAGGCCATCAGACCGTACACCGACCCTTACCTTCCCTATGTGCACGCCTCCTGGAAGATGGCTTCCCCCCATGTTTGTCGCGCCGGCAAGCTCGGCTCGTGGGCCCTCCACTCCGCCCATACCGCCTCCAAGCCCTATGTCGACGCTGCGTCCGTTCACGCTTACCAGATTGCCGACCCTTACGTGCACGCTGCTATGCTTCGCTACGAGCAAGCAATGCAGGTAGGTCGGGACAAGTACGACCGCTCCTTGCGCCCATACCTCAGCGTGGCTCAGGAGCGCTACAAAAAGGAACTCCATCCGCACCTCTCTCTCGCGTACGAGCGTGCTCAACCAGTCCTCTCCAGCGCGTATTCAAACGGCATCTGGGCGGCTAAGACGGGCTACGATACTTCCAGCCGTATTTATGTTTCCCAAGTGCACCCGCGTCTGATCCAAGGAGGCAAGGCAGCCGTGCGATTCTTCTATAACACAGTCCTTCCCGCCCTCCACCGGTTGTACAGCCTCTACGTCGAACCGCAGTGGGAGAAGCTCGTCGAGCGACTTTACGAGTACAGGGTCGGCAAGGTTGAGGCGCAAAGCTGGAAAGAGGCGAGGAACGAGGCCAAGAGACTGAAACAGGAAGTCGAGGCTCACCAGGCTCAAGCTATCAATGAGGCGGTGAGTCCTCCCATGATTTTGCGAATGACTTCCATGTGCTCTTTCTGACACCTTAAACCACCTTCCCACCTCAGAGAGAATCTGCCATTGCTGCCGAGGAGGACCAGAGCGTGATGGGCAAGATGCGCAAGCTCAAGGACTCTGTAATCGGCGACAAGCAGGCGGAGGACGCTAAGTACGACCAGGACAAGCCCGCTTCTGGGGAAGAGTCGGAGGCGGAGCGCGCCGGCCGGATCGCGGCCAAGAAGGCGGAAGCGGCAGAGAAGCGTCGAGTTGTGATGAGCCAACTGGAGGCGTACGAGCAGGCGCTTGGGCCGTTGATCGATAAGGAGCGCTCCTTCCTCGTTGAGCGCCTCGCCGAGCTGCGCGCGCGTGCTGTGGAGGACCTTCCCGCGCGCTTCACAGCCGCGTTTACGGGCGTGCAGCGTGACACCGTCAAGGCGATTCAGAAGTTGGAGGATTACTTTGACAGGTCTGCCAAGGACGAGACTAAGTCTTTAGAGGAGAAGATTGGGGAAGCGGACAAGGTCGTGGAAGATGCGAGAGCGAAACTCAAAAAGGCGGTCGACGAGCTTGCCAAGGAGCTGGACGCTTATGAGCAGGAACATGAGACCAAGGAGAGGCAGGCCGTTGGAGCCAGCAAAGACGCCATCGAACGCTTCGTCGATAAGGCGCAGGCGGATATGGGACACAAGATGGCTTGGACAGATGGTGAGTGTCCGGATCTTTCCGGTCTCACTAAATCACCACCCCTTTCGCTTTCACCGCTGACCGTCTTTTGTATTACCCAGAAATCACCTACAAGGACTGGCAACAGTACCACCACCTGCGTGACATGCAGAACGAATACGTGGACGAGGCGATCGCCATCCAGCAGGGTAACAAATCTGCGACGTCGACGAACGGCGTGGATATCGCTCAGTCTGCGGACGTGGGACTCTCACTCGAGGAGCTGGATGCACAGCACGAGAAGCTGCTCAAGGATATTGAGCGCGAGTTGGACGGAGCGAAGAAGGAGGGGCTCAAGGTCCTCAAGGCCCAGAAGCCCGTTCTTCAGGTCGTCAAGGACTCTGCGGAGGTCGCAGCGGCTATGGCGGCCGACTTGGGCTCAAACGCCAAGGAGGACGTGGAGGAATTCATTGGAATCAGCTCCGAGCCTCAGGGCGTGCGGTCGAGCGTCGAAAGTGTCTATTCAGTTGCCAGCTCCGTGGCCAGCGAAGCCGCTCAGGTGGCTTCATCCTCTCTGCAGCAAGCCACTCGTTCCGCGGCGTCTGCCGTGGGAGCAACGCCTTCTCCGGACGGCGTCGGCGAACAGGCCGAGTCGGCTTACAACAGGGGTGCCGAAACGGTCGATTCCGTTTCCAGTCAACTCTCCAGCGTCATCGCTCCGTCGAGCAGCACAGGCTATATCGAGCGAGCAACGCTCGCCGCAGCCGATGCCGCCGCTCAAGTCTCTAGTGCAGTGGACGTTCCCACTTCCTCGACACCCTCGTCGGAAGGAGTGACAGAGCACGGGGCGTCCGTCGCCGCCCGAGCGGAGTCTTATGCCGAGGAGGGCGCCTCCGCGGCTTCGTCGGCCGTCCGCGAAGGTGTCGGCGCCGCCACTCCGGGCTCCGTCGAGCGAGCTACTTCCGCAGTCATGGATGCCACAGACTCCGCCTCCTCTCTCTCCCACGAAGCGAGCAGGACCGTCATCTCGCTCGCAGGTGCCACTCCGACTCCCGACACTCCACTTGAGACGCTCTCCTCCCTCGCCGCCGAAGGCCAGGAGTCTGTTAAATCTATGGCTCAGGCGGCGAGTCGGAGCGCCGCGTCCGTTCTCGAAGGAGGCGTAGATGCGTCTGAAGAGGACGAGGACGAGGACGACTCGATCTTGGAATCCGAGCCAGGCACTGCGTTTGTTGAGGAGGTGAAGAAGGTGGAGCAAGTGGTATCGCGGTCCTCAGAGCATGATGAGCTGTGAGGAGAGGTGGTTAGGGAGGGAG
Source organism: Peribolospora baueri (assembly GCA_029717555.1). Lineage (NCBI taxonomy): Eukaryota > Fungi > Basidiomycota > Peribolosporomycetes > Peribolosporales > Peribolosporaceae > Peribolospora > Peribolospora baueri. The sequence goes on from JAMDHS010000002.1 coordinate 190,672, forward strand.
GAAGCGTAGGTGCAATTAGAAACAGGCGTGCACGGCGACATTCGGCCCGTGTCCCTGTCTCCTTCTCATTATCCCGTCTCGTCTGTCCCCAATTCGTTCTTCGTCAGGACGACCTTTCTTCTTCTTCTGTGCCGTCCAGGCCTGTCGGATTTCTCCCCTCTCGCTAAAAAATGGTCCCTTGAAGAGTGCGCTGGTTTCGAGCCTCACAAGGCTTCCCTCCTTCGTCGCTCGCTCCCCTACTTCGTCCGCTTCAGGATACCTCCCCAAGCCTCTATCCCTCTCCCCTCCCCTTCTCCCGATGGCCGTTTTAAACGATTTCGTGTACCATCAACTTTGGATGCCTTACTAATAATGCCTTTGCCCACTTCGGGGCGTTGTCCCTTCGCTGCCCTTTCTTGTTCTGTTTATGTTTCAGACCCGAGTCCGTGCAATTGAAGCTCGAAATGCCTAATCGCAAGGACGGGTGAGGGTTTGGATGGCTACCGAGGAGCCCAGGGCGACCTTTCTCTCCACGACACTGCCTCAGCGCCCTATCTGGCCTCCTTCTCGTCCTTGGCGCTGTGCACCGCGCATGTCGTTTAGTCCAGCGCCCGCCGGCCTGCTGTGCTGCGGCGAGCACGTGGGTTGACGCGGGGGCCGGGGCCAGGCGGTTATCGTCGGTGGGGGCGGCGGCCATACGATGCCCACGATCGCACCACCACCTCCGTATCACCACCTCGTTGCTCGTCCACCTCTCTCTGCCCCGTTCTTCTTGCTCGCCTCCCTAGACTGTCCGCTCCGTGCCAGCGCAGCGCAGCGCCGGACACACGTCGGATTGACGCACTTGACCATCATGCCGCGGCCCTTCCGGCCTGGCGCCATAGCGCTCGCGCTCGCCATCGCATCGCACGCCTTCCACGTAGCCGTGGCAGCCAACACATCGCAGGTGGCGACCGCGATAGCAGATCCCAGGGCCCTTTCCGGACAAAGCCTCTTCTACAACAGGCCTGGTGAGCGCTGCCCGCCCGCCCTCGCCGGGATGGCCGTGGTCCTTGCATGCCTCGCTGATGCCGCGTGCCGCCCTCGCACAACCTTAAATCAGACTGCCCCCCCCCGCCCCCACCAGAACCGTGCTTCAACTGTCTTCTACCGGCCAATAATTGCGGCCAATTTGCAGAGTGCAACGAGTACAATGGACAATGTATCTGTCCTCCCGGCTTTGGAGGCCAGGATTGCTTGACGCCGCGTGAGTATGGATGGGATCGTGTGGGATGACATTGGAGTGTGCCGAGCATGCCGTCGCTAGTCGAACGAGAGCGACGCGACCGTTGTGGCTTTCCCGATTCCGGATGCACGAATTTTTCAGAGCCGAACCTTCATAATCATGCGACTGAATACGGCGGCTCCTTTCTACCTTGCTCTCTGTCAACCTCCCCAGTTTGTGGCTCTCTCGCCGACGGACAACAACGATATCCGAGAAAGGGGGATGATTGCGAGTGTGACGAAGGGTGGACAGGCATAAACTGTAACGGTGAGCTGGCTCGTCTGACCTTTCGTCCGAGTTTCTTAGCTTTCTGGTATTCTCCCGCTGCTCCCGTGCCATCCTCATCGACCACGACCGTCTTTTCACCTTCCGTAGTTTGCAAAACGGACAAGGCGTGCGATGCTCTTCTGGATCCGGAGCTGCGAGGCAACGCCACGTGCTACAAAGGTGGCGCGACGGTAAAGCAAAGCTACCAGCAGTGCGATGTCACGAGTAAGTATGATATCCTCGTATGGTGTTGCGGCGTCCACATCTGACCTTGCCCAACCTCGCGTCACCCCAGACCGGAAAATCATGGACATGCTCCCAGACAAGCCCCCGCAGGTGACTTTCTCGTGTGACGCCGAAGACGAGACTTGCAACTTCCAGTTCTGGATTGGCAAGGTCGAGAGCTTCTACTGTGCCCTCGACAACTGCACCTCCTCCATCGACATCGGCTTTGAATCCAACGCGACCAAGTACGAGTGCGGTCACGTGAAGTGCAGTTGCGTGCCAGGGAAGATGCTCTGTGGGGAGGCCGGGAGCATAGGTATGTTTTTTTTTATCTGTTTTTCCCCTTTCTGCGGCCATCGATCTCAATTTTCCCGTTTCTCCCCGTTTTCTCACAGACATCAGCGACTTTCTCGTAGAGGAGATCAAGGGCCCTGGTTCCTTTTCCTGCAAGACCGGTCGCGACTGCCGCTTTGAAGAGCCGGCGATGGACCAGCTCATTAACGACGTTTTCGGCGACAGCTACATCACCCTCGCTTGCGATTCTGGGGAGTGCATGCACTATACTCAAGTACCCGGCTACCAGTCGCCACCGGTCAAGCCGCCGAATCGAACTTGGGTCGCAGTCAGTGCCGCTGCGGCCGGCGCCGTCTTCCTCATCGCATCGGCGATGGTGTGGTACATGGGACGCGCATCGAAGCACCCCGAAGGATTCGGGCATATTCGACTGCCGGAGGACGAGGCAGCGAAGCTCATGTCCGAGCACGTGCCCGCAGCGCTCCACTTTGCCGACGTCTCCTACGTCCTGCCCGGCGACAGGGTCGTTTTGGATCGCATCTCCGGGAGCGTCAAACCCGGCCAGGTGATGGCCATCATGGGCGCTTCGGGAGCCGGAAAGAGCACATTCCTCGACATCCTCGCACGCAAGAGCAAGAGAGGCGCGGTAAACGGACGGGTGCTCGTCAACGGCCGTACCATCTCCAACTCGGACTTTAAGCGCGTCGTTGGTTTTGTGGACCAAGAGGACACGCTCATGCCCACGCTGACCGTGTACGAGACGGTGCTTTACTCTGCGCTCCTTCGGCTGCCGCGGGACATGAGCCTGGAGGCCAAAAAGTTCAGGACGCTCGAGACCATGCACGAGTTGGGCATATTGAGCATCAAGGACTCTCGGATCGGCGACTCGGGCCATCGAGGCATCTCAGGAGGCGAGAAGAGGAGAGTATCGATCGCTTGCGAGCTCGTCACCAGCCCTTCGATCCTCTTCCTCGACGAGCCCACGTCTGGCCTCGACGCGTACAACGCTTACAACGTCGTCGAATCTCTCGTCAGCCTCGCTCGCGACTACCGCCGTACCGTCGTCTTCACCATCCATCAGCCGAGGAGCAACATCGTCGCCCTGTTTGATCAGCTCGTCTTGCTAGCGGAAGGAAAGATGATATACTCGGGAGAGTTTTCGAAGTGCCAGCAGTACTTCGAAGATATCGGGCACCCTTGCCCGTCCGGATTCAACATCGCTGATTACCTGAGTGAGTGCGCGGAGGAGTGAGATGCATGTTACATTGCCCGTGTGCTCATGACTTCGATTGCCGTTTCGACGCAGTCGACCTCACCATGAGAGCGACGCATGACCTGCCTACTTCAGGGCGCTCCTCGTCCCCATTTGAATCGCTGGATGGCACGACGGCGGTTCCGGCCTCTGTCGGCACGCGCGACGAAGAGCTAGGCATGGGCAGCGGCTCGAACCACGCCGGTGCATCGGCCGAGGCGGACGGCATGGGTGCAGCCGTCTATCCTGGCTCTCCAGACGACACCGAGCTCCGCGATCGCTCGGGCAGCGACGGCTCTGGGAGCGAGGGAAGCAACTCGGCATCGGCCAAGCTTCGTCGCAAGTCTATCCGTCTTGCCAGTGGCATAAAGGCGGCCTTCTCCGGCTCGCGAAGCGGAACCAAGCCTCTGGCACCCAAATTGGCGTCTTTGGTGGACAGTTTCGCAGCCTCCTCCATCGTCACCGATCTACGGGCCGAGATGGCCGCCTACACGACCGCCACGGGCAGCGCCGCATATAACGCCAACTTTTCTGCCCGCTCGTCGGACGGTCGGAGAGAGGGCGACGGAGTAGGCGAAGACGGGGGCGCGGCGATCGACCTGGCTGAGACGGGAGGCAACTCGGACCTTCCGGATGTGTCCGGAGAGGCCAAGGCGCTGAGGGGGTACAAGCGAGCGAGTTGGTGGACGCAGTTCAGGATCCTGAGTGGGAGGGCGTTCAAGAACTTGTACAGGAACCCGATGCTCATGTTGTCGCACTACGCCATCTCCATTGTCCTCGCTCGTGAGTCTCTCTTTTTTTCCGTCGAAGGACGTGCTTTCGGTGTGGCGGATGTCGTTTACGTCGGTCGGCGTCCCCTCTTTTATCTCGCGCCCGGCCTTTAGTGTTCTGCGGATTCCTTTTCAGCAACGTAACGTGAGTCAAGGTTGTGTTGCGAGGCGTTCAGGCGTCACCGCAGAGTACCGACTAGGTTTTCCGTTTGTTACACAGGAACGACATCGCCGGCTTCCAGAACCGCATGGGCCTGTTCTTCTTCCTGCTCGCCTTTCTCGGTCTGTCCTGCCTCACCTCGCTAGGCCTCTTTGCGAGCGAGCGCACGCTGTTCCTGCGGGAGAGGGCGAACGGGTACTACTCTCCGGTGACGTACTTCACCTCCAAAGTCCTGTTCGACATCCTCCCCCTCCGCGTCGTCCCGCCGTTCGTGCTGGGGAGCATCGTGTATGGCCTCGTCGGCCTCGTGCCCGCCGTGGCGTCGTTCTGGAGGTTCATCCTCGTTCTTGTTCTCTTCAACTTGAGCGCCTCGTCGGTGGTGCTGTTCATCAGCATCGCTTTCGCCGACATGGGCGTCGCGAACCTAACGGGCAGCTTGGTCATGTTGTTCAAGTGAGTCGAGGGGTGGTCGTAAGAGGAAAGGAAGGAAGGATAAAGTGGCTGACCACCAATATCGCTCTGATCGGCTGGCGACGTTGTGTTACCGACAGCATCCTCTTCGCCGGCTTGCTCATCAACAGGGACTCTCTCCACCCGGCCGTGCGCTGGGTGCAGACGGTGTCTTTCTTCCATGCCGCGTTTGAGGCGCTGCTCGTGAACGAGCTGAGGTACCTTCAGCTTAAGGAGCACAAGGTGAGTAGACGGATGGGATGGGATCGACTGTGGAGAGAGAGGGTGTCGTGCTGATCGGCCGGTCGCCGTTGCGTGTTGCAGTTCGGATTGGAGATCGATATCCCGAGCTCGGCTATTCTCTCTACGTTCGGGTGAGTGCGCGGATTTAACTAGCTGCCTAGCTCGTTGGTCGCGTTGACCGACTGACACGCTTTGCTTTTTTTTTTCTTTGGCTGGCCGCCAGTTTCAATGCGCAGGCGTTCTGGTGGCCCGACATTGGCCTGCTGGGCATCGTCTTTAGCGCCTTCATCGTAGCCAGCTTGGTCTGGCTGTCTGCGTTCGTACGCGAGAAGCGCTGATTGAGGCAGCGAAGGGGCGGTCCGTGGGCGTGGCGTCGGCGGTGCTCGCCCTCGCACGGTCTTGTAAGATATTAGTACCCGTGGCTCGCTTCTCCTCTTGTCGTGTCGATGATGAATGTAAACGGACGTTGGATCGTCGTATCATCTTTCTCAGAAGTGATATGTACGCGCGCATGTATTTATACGATACAGAGGCCTATCAGCCAGCGCCTCCCTCGCCGCCGGGGAGGTCGGGGGGGAAGTTCTCCTTCCAAGCGGCCTCGTCAACGACCTCACCGCACTCTGGGCCAGTGCGAACGATCTCCCTCTTCCAAATCTGAACGCGCTTTTTGACTTCTTCGAGCGCCCACTCGCACACCTCAAAGCTTTGTTTGCGGTGCTGGCTGGAGACGGCGACGAGGATGGAGGGATGGCCGACGGGGACGTCGCCGAGTCTGTGCTGGATTGCGATGCGGGTGATGCGGCTGGGAGGGGAGAAGAGGGGGGGAGGGTGGAAGGAAAGGGCGGGCGCGGAAGGGGAACGGGCGTGATGGCCGTGGGCGTGGGCGTCTTCTTCTTCTTCTTGCTCGGGAGAAGGGCGGAGGGAGTCGAGGGAGGGCGGAGGGAAAGGGTCGGCGCGGGCGCCGAGGAGGATTAGGCGGAGGGTGTTGAGGGCGAGGGAAGTGTAGGCTTCGTATTCGAGGCGGAGGACGGGTTTGCCTTGTGGGGGCGGTGGGGGAGTTGGGGTGGAGAAGGAGGAGGGAGTCATCATCGTTGTCGTCGTTGCCGTCGTCGTCGTCCGATCCGTGACATCATCTATAATTCATCGACCATACAGGCCCGCACGCACCGTCAAAGGTATCCCGGGTGTAGCCGACAAAGCAACACACAGCGCCCGCCTTGGGGCTCTTGACGGCGCGGATCAAGGCGGCCTCGTCGAGGGGCTCGTAGGTGAGCTGGGCGACGTCGCCGTGCTCGGTGGTGACCGTGCCGGGCCCACTCGATGCGGGGTACTTGGGCGGCACGGCTTGCTGGCCTGCGGGGAGGGAGGAGGCCATGTCTGGATTGGATTGGATTGATTTGATTTGCTTTCGACTCGACTCGACTTGACTCGGTCGTCGTCGTCGTCTGATCGATGATCGCCTCCGGTATGCAATCGCGGGCGATAAGATGCGAATGAACGGAAGGAAAGCGTTTCCGAGCTTGCCTTGCCTTGCTTTCCTTTCCTTGCCCTCTTGCACGTCACGTGATCACTCCCTCGACGACCACTTCCACTTCCACGTTCGCCCGGCCGACGACCACCGTCCGTCCGTCCGTCGTCTTCTTGCGGCCGTCGCCATCGCCATCGCCATCGCCATCGCCATGACCCCCATGCCTGCTTCTTAGCGACAGCGGCCATCACCACCACTTCCACCACCTCCACCTCCCTCCTCCCGCCGCCTGCTCCCATCCTCACCCCCGCCGTGCTCTCCGCCGGCCTCCGACGGGTCCCCCACCAGCGTCGCCCTTGTCACCATCCCCATGGAGCGCGGCATCCGCACCGAGCCCGTCTGCCCTGTCGGCTTGCGCGTCCTCATCGTCGACGACGACCCCATCAACCTCGCCGTCCTCAGCCGGCTTCTCCAGCGCCGCTTCGCCGCCCTCCTCGCTTGCCGCCCCGTCGCCGTCAGCTCGGCCGTCCATGCGCTGGCCTTGTTGCGCACCACCGTCTTCGACGTGTGCCTGATGGACATACAGGTGAGACGAGATGAGACGAGACGAACGAGTTCCGCCTTTCACCCTCTCGCCGCCCACCTTCCACCCCTACTCCACGCCAAGATGCCTTACCTCAACGGTATCGACGCCACTCGCTGCATCCGCGCCGCCTCCGACGGCATCCTCCCCGAGAACGCACACATGCGCATCCTCGCCATCACCAGCGCCGTCGGAGAGCATCCCACCTTGTCCTACACCAAGGTCGGCATGAACGGCATGATAGGTGAGCTTTCGTTCTTCTTTTCTGCCGCCCATCGTCGCCACCCTCATCCCTCTTTGTCCTCGCCCCCAGGCAAGCCCGTCTCCTACGACGACCTCGCCGACTTTCTCCATCCCCTCTTCTCTGCCCACGAGCACGCCCTCCTCGCCGCTCCTCCGCCCTTCCATTCCCACCTCCGTCCCCGCATGCCCCCCTTCTACATCCCCAAACGCTCCCTCTCTCGCTCCGATGTCGCCTCCGGCGCCGCCGCCGACAGCCTGCGCCCGCACATCGCCTGCCTCCCTGATTTTGAGCGCCTCCTCGCCGATGAAACGGCCGCCAGCTTGAGGCAGGCGCAGGCCGGACCCGTGCTATGGGCCGAGTTGTTCAATGGCATCCCTCGTCTCTCTCAACTGGCCATGGCCGACGACGAAGAAGAAGAAGAAGGCGACGCCATGGCTTCGACCTACTCCGCTTCCGCCGCCGTCGCCGCCGACCCAGCCTCGCCCCCCGTCTTCGGCCTACAGTTTTGCTCTGTGAGTGCGCTGTCCCCGACCGTCTCGTTTCGATCACGGCCTCCCCTCTCACTCCCTCCGTACCCCCTCCGCTCCCCTTCGCCCAGGACGACCTTCCACCGCCCCTCTCTCCGGGCGGGCCCTCTCCATCGGCGCACAGCGAAGACCTAACGCCGTCGAGCGAGCTGGACAGCGCCACAGACCTGTTCGCACTCGTCACCCCCGCCGCCACGCCGCCCGTCATCTCCTTACCGGTGCCCGACGCGCGGCACCCAGATCCGGGCGCGCTCTCCATGTCCATGTCCATCTCCTTCTCCAGGTCGCCTCATGCGCCGCCCGCATTCGCCTCTCCCGACGGCGCCGTCTGTGTCAACGACGACGACGAGGACGGCGGACAAGCGGGTGTGCGTGCGCACGCCAAAGCCCCGTCGCTCACATGGACGCTGGATGGAGTCGGCGTTGGGGTTGGGGTCGGGGTCGGGCTCGCCTCGCCGGTGCTCGACGATATGGACACCGGCTGACGGCCGCTCGCTCCATTTATTTTTCATTCCCCTTCGCCTCCCTCCTATCTCACATCTCATGGCGTCGCTTCTCGGTTTCGGTGTTACTCTTTCGGGTTCATCTATGTATTCCCTCCCCTCCCTCCCCGTTCTGTATACTCGGGTCGCTCAGGTACAAGTACACGTGTACGGTCACGCCAGTCTCTTTCTTTCTTTCTTTCTTTCTTTCTTTCTTTCGTTCTCTCATTCTCCTGGGTCTTCGCCGGTCTCCCCCTCCTTCGGGCTTTTGAGTTCTTGCGCTCACGGGTTTCATCTCACCGCCTCAGTAGTCATCCCATACCCGTCGCCGTGTATTATTATCATCCCCCGGTTCTCCCGTCACCATGTCATCGAGATCCCGTAACTAACCATACCGCCCGCATCCTCCCGTGTTTGCTGAGAGTATGATTCGCGCGCGACCTTGCTTCTCGCTTGACCTTTGGACGGCGGCGATGGACGCGATAGCGCGTCGTGAGCGTCGCGTAGATGAATTGAGTCGATCGACGATGGACGATCATCATCATCTTCTCTCTTCCACCCCTCCCCCCTTCACCCTTTCGCTCCTCCCCCCTCCCGAACCGCCATGGCACAATGGTTCGAGTCGCACCGGCTCCTCAACAATTCCATCCCCCTCCCCATCACCTCTCTCGCCTTCGACCCCTACTCCGACCTCCTCTGGACAGGCTCCGCCTCAGGCCAGCTCACCTCGTACTACCACCAGCCGTCCGCACATGCCTCGCCCGCCCACCATCATCACCCGCACCTCCTCCACGCCGCCCCCGGCGCTACACACATCCCCGTCCGGTATACGAGCTTCCCCGGCGCAGCCCGCCAGAGCACCGTCAAGGAGATCGCTATCGACGATAGGGGACCCGTCGCCCTCGGCGAGAGGAGCGTCAAGGGCGCCACCAGGAGGGGCCTCTGTAGATGGCTCGTCCTGTGAGTCCCTTCCCTCACCGCCCCTCTTCGCTAGGCGGGGGCCCCCGCTTGCTCACTGACCGCCGTCTCCTTCTTCCTTCTTCCCCTGTCTGTCCGCGCTTGTTGACCCATCCCCATCTGACGACTCAGCGAAGGAGCAGACTCTCTGTCAAGCATGTGCTTTTCCTCCCCCAGCTCGTCCGACATTGTCGCCGGCGGCACCCAGTCCGACATGCTCGTCATCAACGCCAACAGCGGCTCTATCGTGCGAAAGGTGAGTGATGGCGACCCCCAAGTCGGACAGACATCCATCTCCCCGGCTCCGATCCTGACCCGTGCCGACGGGTCGCCCTCCCTCCCTCCCTCCCACCCGCCCCCATCGCAGGTCGAAACGGAGAGCCCTCTCACGGCCATCCGCTCCGGGAGGCTCCTCACCTGCGGGACGCTCAACGGCCAGATCCTCATGCGTGACCCGCGCTCCCTCCGTGTCGAGTTTCGCTTCCAGGCTCATCCCGGCGGCTTGCTTGACATGGAGGCAGAGGGAAACTTGCTCTTCAGCTTGGGATATACGCTCAGACAAGGCCACCCGGTGCCGGAGCCGCTGATCAAGGTGTTCGACATCCGAGCCATGCGCCCCTTCGTACCCATCCCCTTCCCAGCCGGCCCCGCCTTCTTGGCCGTCCATCCCAAGCTCTCCTCCACCGTTGTCGTCGCGAGCCCGCAGGCGCAGTTTCAGGTTGTCGATATTCATAACCCTGGCGATAGCGTCTTCAACCAGGTGCGGTGCAGGCCGTACTTTTTGCCAGCCCCGCCCGTCCGCTCGTGGCCGCGCCGCTTGGATCGTTCACCTGTTTTCGTTCTTCTTCCTCTTTCATCGACGACCGACCTGCGCAGGTGAACACTGGCTCCTATCTCACGTCCATCGCCATATCCCGGTCTGGCGACGTGCTCGCCTTCGGCGACGGTGAAGGCCAACTTCACCTCTGGTCCACCGCCGAGAACGCCACGTTCCACGACTACGGCACCGGCAGTCCGCCAGAGACCGCAGACGTGCCCGAGTCGCCTCCACCTTACGTTCAGTGGACGCCGGAGATGTGAGTGGCGATGGCGTGGCCCGCCGCGCACTTGACAGGACGTCGGATGCTTAACTTGAGCTTGTCTGCGGCGGCCATATTCCCTCCCTCCCTCCCTTCCTTTCCCCCCCCTTTTGCCAGACCCCTCTCCTCCATCGGCATGCCGTACTACAACAACCCTCTCCTCTCATCCCTCCCCTCCAAGTTCTATGCGACGCCCTACTCGCCGCTCATCAACCCTCCGCAGAAGATCGACCCAGCGATCCTCTCCTCGATGCGCACCGTCGACTTTTTCGGCTACGCACCGCTTCCCAAGCACCTCAAGGGGAAGCGCAACGTGGTGACGTCGAGGGGAGGCATGAAGAAGAGCAAGGAGGAGAGGAGGAGGATCGGATTGCCTCTCTTCCGCAGCGAGAAGGAACGGTCTGGCGATCGCGACGACGTGAGTCGGCGGATCATCCATCTATCTCTCTACCCGCTCGCCTCGCGTGGCCCTTTCCGGCGCGCGTGTTTGCGCTTCCCTCGATGACCAACTCATGTGCCGTTGGCCGTTTTGTTTCGCTTCCCTTTTTCCCCCTGTCCTTTCGCCTCCCGCCTAGGACCAGGCCAACGCTCTTCTCATAGAAGCCAGCCCGGAAGCCGTTCCCAAGTACTACAAAAAGGTGGAGATCCAGTACAGCAAGTTTGGCGTGGACGACTTTGATTTCGGGTGAGATGAGATGGCCACTTGGACTCAGACTCGCTCGGCGTGTCTGAGGGAGGGTTCGCTGCTTTGCTTTGTGCTGAAGAGTGCCTCCGCTCTCTCTCCCTTCGCTCCGCCTCCACTATCTTTCCTTTCGCTCCACGCCCACGGCGCGATTGCCCAGCTTCTATAATCGAACGCCTTACAGCGGTCTCGAGACGCACATCTCCAACTCGTACGCCAACTCGCTCCTTCAATGCCTCCACTATCTCCTCCCCTTTCGTCGCGTGGCCAAGGCGCATATCCTGTCGTCCTGTCCGCTGGATAAGTGCCTCCTCTGCGAGTCCGGCTTCCTTTCCAAAATGCTCGAGGACGCAAAGGGCGTCAACTGTCAGGCCACCAACTGGCTCAAGGTCTTTGGGGATATTCATCAAGGTGAGCCACCGTCGCCTTCCCACGATCCCTTCCGTCCTCGCTTTCCTTTCCTTCGCCTTGCCCCCTTTTTTCCTTCTCCGTCGTCGACCGAACCTGATGGAGCGGGATCGCTGATTTCCACATGTCGCTCGTGTGTCGCGACAGCGAAAACGTTCCACCTCATCGACAAGGACGACTCGTCGTCGAACGCGCCGTACAGCTCTCTCGTGCAAAGCCTCGCCCGTTTCGTCATCGAGCAGACGTCCACCAACTCGAACGCGGCCATGTCGGAACCCGGCCAACCGAACCGTCGGCTCAACCGGTCCATCCCGGAAGACCGATCCGACCCCGGCACGCCGATCAGTCAGCTGTTCGGCGTCGAAACTAAGACCTTGGCGACGTGCGCTTGCGGTCACCACAACGAGAGACCGTCGGATTCGAACGTCGTCGAGATGATGTATCCCCGAAAATCGGTGAGTGCTGGCCCTTTCTTTCCAGACGCGGTCGCCGGATGCCGGGCGAGCACTGGCGTCCCATCCATCTGCCCGTCCGTCCGTCCATCCGTCCATTCTCACTCGACTCCTCTTCCGTGCAACTCCCCCTTCGATAGCCCTTCTCCAACGAGCCACCTCCGCCAAGCGATTTCTACTCCATCCTCCGCTCCTCCCTCGCTCGAGAAACGTCGGCCAAAGCGTTCTGCAAACACTGCGAGCGTACGGACACGTTGCGGACGCGTCGCGTCCTCGACGAACGTCGTCTGCCGCCACTGTTGGCCGTCAACACGGGCGTGCACACGTCGGCCCAGCTCGAGTTCTGGACGGATGACTTGGCCGCCGGAGACCCGAGGCGGGGCCCGAGGAAGCGGTTCTTGCCGTCCAGGTTCGGAATCGTAAAGTCGGGTGAACAAGACGTCGACGTCGTGGAGGTGGAGGAAGGTGCGCAGGCGCCGGAGGGTGCGGTGGTATACGAGTTGCGCGTGAGTGCCGCTCACCAAACAGAGCGGACCGGGCAGTCTGCGGTACGGGCGCTCGTTAGAATGCTGGGCTGATTCGTTCGACCGCGCATAGTCTATGGTCGCTCATATCCAAGCCGACAGGGACCCGCCCCATCTTGTCGCCATCATCAAAAGTGAGTGAGCCATCCGGACCGGTTCCTGTCTCTCTCAGAAATCGCCCTTTGAACACGCTTGACGACCCTCGGCGACCTTTGTCCGCTTCGTTCCAGTCCCGGAGAGCGAGGTTGAGGACCCTTCCAAACCCTGGTACCTCTTTAACGACTTCCTCGTCAGGAACCTCGACGAGACCGAGGCGCTCAGAGTCCCTGGCCCGTGGAAGGTAGGCGTAGTAGGCTCCTTCTGACCTTGGGCCCGCAAGATCAGCCGCCGTCCATGACCTGCGAGCTCACGGACGAATGGTGCCCCCCCTCCTTCTCCACCTCCCGTTCTAGGTCCCTGCCGTCCTTCTCTGGCAGCGAGTGGACTCGCAAGAGCTGCTCGACTTTAGCAGTCTGCCTTGCGAGGCGGACCCGTCCATCCTCTATCGCGACATTTCCGTGTCCCAGTGAGTTACCTCGCGTCGTTCATGTCAGCGACAGGCCGGGGGCCGGGAGGCGTTTTATTTTTCTTTCGTTCGCTCACGGACCACGATGATGAACAACCGTGTCGCAGACATCGAGATCCGGCTCTGATCAAGCACCAGGTGCTGAGCCCCGAGGAGTTGCCGAAGCCCGGTACGCTCGTCTCTATCGACGCAGAGTTCGTCGCCATGGATGTGGTCAGTCCGCGAGATTCGTTCGGGTCACCGTCGGCCGGGTCGGACGACTTGTCGCGTGGCGCGGAGTCGCGAGCTTAGCGTTTCGATCGGCTTTCTCGTTCCCCTGTCTCGTTCTTCAATACAGGAGGAAGTCGATTTCATGTCCGACGGCACCAGGTCCATCATTCGACCTAGCCGGCTCAGCTTGGCTCGTGTCTCGGTGCTACGAGGAGAGGGCCCAAAGGAGGGCGTACCTTTCATCGACGACCACATTGACACTCGGGATGAGGTCAAGGACTACTTGACCCAGTTCTCCGGAGTCCATCGTGCGTCTCTTCGCTCCTTAGCTTACTTACCTTATCGAACGAACCCCAGGGTTATACGAAGACGGCTCCTTGACCACATACATGTTCTCCGTCTTCTACCGGCAGCGGGCGATCTCGACGTGCACGAGTCCAAGCACACGCTCGTGCCGCTCAAGGTGGCGTACAAGAAACTGCGCTTGCTGGTAGACTTGGGTTGCGTGTTCATAGGACACGGCTTGAAAAAGGACTTTCGCATCATCAGTGAGTTCGCCGTGTCCAAGGGCAGGGCGATCGGCCGTAGCGCGTTCCGGGTTCGATAAATTTATTCCTGTGCCCGTTCTTTCCTTCGTTCGTTCGTCGTTCGGCCGCAGACATCTTCGTGCCGCAAGAACAGGTGATCGACACCGTCGACCTGTACCAGTCGTCGACATTTGCCCGAAAGCTGTCGCTCCGCTTCCTCGCTTGGTTCCTGCTCAAACGAGAAATTCAAGGCGGTGTGCACGACTCGATCGAGGACGCGCACGTGGCGTTGCTCCTCTATCGCAAGTACGAAGAGTTCAGGACCGACGGCAGGCTGTACGACGTCATGGAGGACCTGTACACCGAAGGACGACGAGTGGTGCGTGTGTTGGCTGGCCGAGGCGATCCGCCGACCGACCTGTCTCTGTGCGGGCGGGGGCGGGGACGGCGCCGCTGATTTTACTGTTCTTTCCCCCTTTCCGCATCAGAATTGGAAACCCCCTTCGTCTGTCCAAGAGTCCACGCCGGCCACGCCAGAGCGAGGCCTGTCCCCTCCTCGTCCTACGGCCTTGCAGCCTGCGGTCCCTTCGGGTTTGGGTTCGGGTGCGGAGCGCTGGACCACTTCGTGAAAGTAAGAAAGATGTCTTGTTTATCCCTTCTTCCCCTTCCCTCGTCCCGGAGAAGCCGTGTCTGTATACTAGCTGCGAGCGCAGGCTGTGCGCCATCACGTGGTAGAGAGGCAATGTACGCGCTGGGAGACGCGAGCGATCACCATCATCACTCATCATCATCACCGTCGGCTTCATGATGCAAGATGGCTCCCGGTCTCGCCCTTTCGTCTTGCGCGAAGAGTCTCCCTCTTGGTCGCCCGAATGCTCGATTCCCCGACGAGAAGAACACCGCAAGGCCACGTCCCTCGGTCGTCTCAGGCAGGCCTTTGCCAGGGTGGGGCTGTCCGGAGGCAAGAAGGACCAAGATGGTGTCAGACCGGGAGACAAGCCGCTGCCATCCCCGCCGCCAGCCGGAGTTCCAACTGAGAAGCGGCGCTATCCTCATCATCATCAGCAGCAACAGCAGCAACACACCTCTCGCCCACAGCAGCCCCCGCCAGCAGCACCTCCCTCGGCGCCGCCGGCGGATCGGTATAGATTTCCTTCGACGGCGTCGGCAAACGTGTCTGCTCGCTTGCCCTTTGATAGCGCCGAATGCAATGTTCCCTCCCCGCTCCTCGCTTCTCCCAGACCTCTCGTCTCTCCCTATGATCCCTACCATACCTCGACGCCGTCGCCGTCTTCGTCCGGCCGACGACACTCAGGGCCGCCCTCGCCCGTTTTCCCGTTTGCCGGCGCGTCTCACTCGTCTGCCGCGCCGCCTTTGATGCTGATGCCTGAACCGAGGCCTTGGCAGCCGACGCACGGCTACTCCGTCTCCCTCCCGGCCGTTCCTCACCTCGCTTCTTCCGCCCTCGCTCCTCCCTCCCCGTCTCGGCCACCGAATCCCTCCAGACCGCATTCGACAGGCCCTGCCCACGCTTCTCCGACGACCCCTGGCGCGAACAGCACGTCCGCAGCGTCGGCCGACAGGCGTGGCAAGGCCGGTCCGCATCGCCTCTCCCCGAACGCGGCGGGGGCCACCTCTCCTTCCCGACCTACTCCTTCCTCTGCGTCGCGGACGCCGAAGAAACAAAGCCCCAGTCCGTCCAAGAGCCCAGCCGCGGCGGCGCGCGGGTCGCCTTCGCCGAACGGGTTCCCAACAGAGTTGGACGAGCCGCCCGGACAGGGACAGTGTCACGGGGCGACGAAGGCGGGCAAGAGATGCACGAGGAAGGTGGCGACCAAGGAGCACGACGGCGACGAGAGGGATCCAGTGTTCTGTCACCAGCACATCAAGGATCTCCTCCGTCCGAGCGGGTTCTATGTCGGCAACGACTGGATCGAGTTCTCGGACTGGATCGATCAGACGCTCACAGACGCCACCCAGGCTGCCCTACGCGTGGCCATGGAGAAGCCGGTCAGCGGCAAGGAAGAGCCAGGTGAGCAAGGCCCGCTAAGGTATGGGCGATGTGACCGACCGAACGGTCGTCTGTCCGTTCTCAAGCTAACCGACGGGACGGACGTGCGGTGCTCAGGGTTTATTTACATATACGAGCGCGAGAGGCCGAAGAACTCGAGTGCCAAGGACGTCGTGCTCAAAATCGGCAGGGCCGCCAACGTGGTGCGTACGACGAGCGCTCCGCCGAGATATGCTCGCCCCGGTTTTGTCTCCTAAGAGCGAATTCTTCCATCGTTTTCTCGAACAGTTCAAGCGAGTGGGTGAATGGCAGTCTCAGTGCGGCAAAAAGATAGGTGCGCGAGAACGCTACGTTCGTGCGCGAAACGAACGCATCGTTCCCATCCGGAACTCAACTCGACCTCTTCTCTTAACCTTCTTGTGTGCTCCGCCACTAGTCCTCCGAGGCATCTTCCCCTCCCCACCCAACCAGAGCCTTCTAACAGGAGTTGCCGCCAACCCAGCCCACAAAGCCAGGAACATTCACCGTGTGGAACGTCTCATCCACCTTCAGCTGCGGGAGCACCGCGAGCGACGAAGCTGTACGACGTGCGGGGCGTTGCATCGGGAGTGGTTCAAATTGCCGGACGATATGGATATTGATGACGTCAGGAGAATCGTTTGGATGTGGATAGAGTATTGCGATCGCCTGACTTGAGAAGGAAGACGACTTAACATATCCCGCTTTCTCCCTCCACACTCTGATTTATCATATGGACCTGTTGTCCTTGTGGAATGCAATTGCCCGCACTTTTCAGCTCTGACTATTGATTGCCCTCGTGCGTCGATCGTCGCCTGCCCAAGATGTGCTTCAGACGCTGCTCCCGCGCCAGAGTCTGCAACGCCTCTTCTCGATCCTTCTCCGCGGTCTCTTCTTCTTCGCTCTTCCCACCCTGTTCCGACGCGCGCTTGCATATCCCCCACTCTTCTCGGCCCTTTTCCTTCTCCAGCTTCTCCAGGAGCCGAGCTCGCAAAGCCTGAACGTCTCGTCGTGGAGCCGGCTCCGTCTTCTCCGGAATAGCCCGCAGGTCCTCGCCAGCTTCACTGCCTTCAGACTGCCCACCTCTCTCCAAAAGCCGCCTCTTTTCGGCTTCTAGCTTGGCTAGGAGCCGCTCCCTGAGAAGCGATGGCGTAGACTTGCCGGAGCCAGTCTCAGGTGGTGTCATCGTCGACTCGTCGCATACGGGCTGTTCGCTCAAGCGAGGCAACTCGGTTGTTCTTGTCTCGATATCGTTCCCTGCTGGTCGATCAGCCTTGTCGTCGCCCTTTCGGGAGCCGTCAAGACAGTACCGTCCTCGCCCCAGCCGTACGGATGCTCCGTTAACGTTTGCGCTTGACCTATTTGCGTCTTCAGACGTGAGGTCGATAACGTCGACAGCGCGCTCCTTGCCTTTGCGAGAGAGGGTTTGAGAGCGAGCAGAGTCACGCGGAGACCGTGACCGTGAAGCCGGCTCGGCCGAATCGGACATGTCTCGAGACGTGGACGGCCCTGCTCCTCGTAAAGACCGCGGTTCGTTGTCATCTGCGGCAGCTGCACGACGAAATCTCAACGATTCGGTAGGAGAACCGTCCGACCGAGGAGCGCTCGCTCGACTCGACTCATCGCGGAAGAATTTGGGTTCGTCCGCGCCTTCGCTTCGCTTTGGTGACAAGGAAGGTCGTGCGCAGTTGCGGGACGACCTTGATGGTCCGGGTTCTGGAGAGAATGAGCACCGTCTTCGCTTCCTCTGCGTGTTGTATGTTGTCCCCGGCTCCTCATACTGCCCAATGTACGGGACGCCCATGTCAGCTAAGCATGTATTGCGGGAGGGGATGACAAAGTTTTCGGCGAGCCGCTTACCTGAACAACCCTATCGTAACCCTCAATAGTCTTATAAGGCGAGCGAATAAAGCTCTCAGTCTCGTGCGCCAGGTGCTGTGCCGTCTCATATCCCAGCCACTCAGCCATGAGGCCGATAGCGCCCTCGCTCTTGATGTCGAGACTCTTCATGAGGCCGACAACGTACGAAGTGAGAAATTCTACGTCGAGGTTGTGGAAAGAACGGTTGAGTGCCCAAAGCTCTCTTCGAATCCAAACCGTACTCCTTCTGATGAGCTCTGCGTTCGTGTCAAACTGCGATGGGGGCGGGTAGGGGCGAAATCTCGTGGAGGTGTTGCTCGCAATGTGCTGCGTGGAGGAGAGGGCGATCGTAACGAGTTAGCTCGAACTTCCAAAAGCGCCCCGAATTGTAAATACTGCTCACCTTTGCGTAGAGTCCGTACGAATAGATCCTGTCACGTTTCCTCAAAGAAGCCTCCGTCCTCTCCTCTTCGGTCTGCATCTGCTCGCGCAGCTGCCTCTCTCTTCGTGCTCCATACCGGTGGCGAGGATGAGAGGGGCGCTCGGCGAGCTGCCTTCGCACACCCGAGGAGATGTCAATGAGTGATGGACCTGGTTTGTTGGCAAAGGCAGGATCGGGAAGGGGTCGAAGGTAGTGCTACAGAGAAAGTGAGGTTGAGTTAGGGAAGATCAAGACGGCTGTCGCGCTTGCGAAATGCTGGTGGCGTGGGCTCACCCTGCTGTACTGAGTCTCGCTTCGAAAATGATGAATGATGAAGGGACCAACGGGGCTGTTGCAGAGGGGACACTGCATCGGAGAAAGCGTTAGAGAATCACGTAAAGGGTCTGTGACTGTTTCCGCGCTTGCAAGTAGATTGGTGGCGTCAACGGCAAAGGACACGTACTCTTCTATGCACGTCTGTTCAAGACAAAGACGCGGGGTGAGCATGAACCCCCACGCTACCCAGCGTGAACACATCGACGACGCGCACTGACGTACCAGTCCATTTCATGATACATTCGAAGCACGTCTGAGCGTGCAGGCAATTCGGGAGAACTGCCTTGTCCCTAATGGGCCCCAGACAGATAAGGCAATGGGGCTCCTCATCCTCCATCCTTCGTTGCAACTACCCGAAGACAAGAGCGACGAGGCGGGCTGTGCTGACCGCGAGTTCTCCGAGGCCTCCAGCCAAACGATCCGATGGTGATTGCATAACGAATCTCGACGATTGAAGTCAACGGTGATGTTATGTAAGCGAACGGCCTTAACTGCGGCTCTTGCGAAAAGAAACACGTGCCTGGCCACGTCCGAGCTGGGAGCGCCTGGGGGTGGTTGACGTTGAGGCTCCACCAACACGACCACTCCAACTCCATCCCATTGCCATCGTCGGCTCTTGCTCAGTCGCCCGTGTCCTGTTCCCCGTTTCCATTCATCGCTCTGAGACCCGGACGTGATGGTGAGCAACGGATGCGAGCTCAGCCTGCTCACCAAGCCTGCCTGGCATGTTGCTCATTCGCTATCTCTTCTGTCTTGCGATCGGCCTCGCATGAACGCTGCTTCCCGGTGTACAGGAGAAGATCAAGGAGGTGAGTCGTGGGCACGCATACCTGGGGGACGCTTGAGCTGCTTTCCTTTCTCTTTTGCTCACGCTCCGGCACTGCTCTTTGTCCGACCTTGCAAAGAAACTCAACTCTCTCCGCGCCGAGGCCGACGCGGCGGTGGTTCGCGCTGAGGAGGCCGAAGCGAAGAACAAGAGGCTGGAGCAGGAGGCGTTGACGAAGGACCAGGAGATCGTTTCTCTCCAGCACAAGCTTTCCCTTCTTGAGGCCGACCTAGACAAGGCCGAGACCAAGATCCAAGAGCACAAGGCGGTTCGTGATGAGCACGAGAGCAACCAGAACGTCAACGAGAGCTTGCAGAGGAAGATTGCGCTTTTGGAGAGCGAGCTTGACAACGCAGAGAAGAACCTGAGGGAGACCACGGAGAAGTGAGTTTCCTGTTCAGTTCCTTAACAGTCCGCCCGTACTGAAATACATGCATCGTTTGGTTGCGCCGCACCTAACCCCACCTCTCCTTCTTTGTCTCCTTAACCTAGGCTCCGCCAAGTGGACGTCAAGGCTGAGCACTTCGAGCGCCAAGTCCAGCGCGTTGAGCAGGAGCGCGACCTGTGGGAGCAGAGGTACGAGGAGGCCAACGAGAAGTACCTCGCCTCGAAGCGCGAGCTCGAGGAGACGGTGCAGCAGATGGAGAGCCTGTGATCTCCCTGCGCGTTGTCGTCGTCCCTCCCCCTCCTTTTCGTTTTACACTCGGAAAGATACTTTGTTTTACCACTCCTTACCCCTACTCCTCTTCGACTCCGCATCGTCCTGTGCTCTCCCTGTTGATCCCATCTCCTGCGCTTTTGATGGCATCCCTAAAGATGTTCGAAGGACCTCGTGTGCCAGAATTTACCCAATGTTTTCTGAATCGGCCGCTTCATGTCTGAGAGCGAAAGCCGTCGATGATATGTATCCCGCAGGGAGTTTTGGCGTTTCAAGGAGACACACAGTCAGTACAAATCGGACCGTCCTCCACCATGCACTTCAACGTCCCTGCTGCAACAAGCGCAATGCGAGCTCTTCCTGATCGTCCAGCGTCCCTTTCTTTGGAGAGGTCGGCTGCCGTCCGTCATCTTCGTCTCCTTTTTTCCTCCTTTTGTTGTCAATTTGAGGAGAATCCTCGTCATCAGTCGGCAGAAGGTCAAAGTCAGGAGTGACGTAGCCGTCCTGAAAGACCGAGAATAGAAACAGACATGTACGTCAGTATGAGCTTTCCGTTGCGCACCAGCTCGGTCTGATCATGGTCAGCCGAACGACGCGACTCACGTCCTCTTCTGGAGCGGCCAGCTGCACTCCCGCACCAGCTTCGTCATCGCTATCACCGCCATTCTGGACAAGCAAAGTCGGACGAGACGAGTTGACAATAGCAGAGTGAGCGCATGCCCAGACGCATCCCAACGAGAACCGATCGAGAGAGGACAGCCAGTAAAGGCATTTTTTCTCGACTTACCATTCCCTTCTCCCTCAACTTCTTTCTTAACTTCTTTTCCCTCCTCTTCTCCCTCGCCATCTCCTTGTCCCTCACATCGGCGGTCTTCAGCCTATCTTTCTCCTCCTCCAAGAACCGTCTCTCCTGCTCCTCCGCCGTCCCAGCTTTGCGGAAGTCCTCCTCGTCCTGCATCTCGTAGATCTGGTGCGCTCCCCCTTCGTCGTCGAAGACGAGCTTGGTGGGCGCACCTTTGAACTTGAGCATCTGCTTCTTCGACTCGCCCATTTTCAGCTTGCGCTTCGAGAGATGCGACTCGTCGCCGAAAACCGACTTTGCCGGCCCCTCCTCTTCCTTCTCCACGTCTTCCAAATCGTGATCGCGGCGCTTCAGCGTGATGAAGTCGTCCTCTTCATTGTCCTTTCCGACTTGTGCCCGTTCGGCAGCTCCTTCGAGCAAGTCGGTAGGTTCCTCATCGTCATCGAAAGAGGCTTCTTCACCGGACGCAGCGTCATCTGAACTTTCAGACGACTGGCGATCGCCTTCGTGGTCGACGAGCCGAGTGAAGTGATCGGCGAGGATGGATTGGTTCTTTCGGCCGAACATGCGGTCGTACTTTGTTCGAACGGCGGTCTGGGATGAACCAAAGTTTGGAAAAACGTAAGGATGTCTCACGACGAACCGGTGTAGCGACTACATCTCTCCGTCGTGAGGATAGATCACCTACCTTGTCCTTGGCGTCCACTGCGTCCCCATTGGACTGCTCTCCGCCTTCCTTTTCCGTCGCCGTGTTGACCGCCTTCTTGGCGTTCGTAGCCCGTGCGTTAGCGATCTGCCCTCCAATTTTCACCTTTGGCGCTCCCGGCAAGCCAAGGGACGCCGCAAATTCCTCCAAGGGCAGCTCTTCGAACTTGAAAATAGACTTGTCTTTATGTAGATGGACAGAGCGGACGTAAGAAACGAAGGCCTGCGGAAGACACGAAGAGGTATTAGTGCTGATGGCGCTACCGCTAAGCATGCGCATGACGACAGTGACGCACCTTCTGTCCCAAGTGCTTGACCTCGGGATCCTGGAACGCAAAGCTCTGCAACTGATTCTGGATGCTCTGCTGCTTGCTCTCGCGTACCTTGATCTTACTGATGGGCACCTTCTTGCTCTCCAGACGCGCCAACATTCCCTCCTCCTCCGACGGCAACAAGAACAAGAGCCCCTGTCCCTTAGCCTCGTACCGGGCCGTGCGACCGACCCTGTGGATATATGTATCAACGTCCTCTGGCGCATCGAGTTGGATGACCCAATCGACAGCCGGGAAGTCGAGACCACGTGCGGCGATGTCGGTGGCAAAGAGGAAAGCGTGCTGAGTAGAAGTGAAGCGCTCGAAGATAGAGAGACGCTTCGTCTGCTTCTGCTTGCCGTGCAGGGCGAGGAGAGAAATACCTGGCCGGAGTTTGGAGAAGGTCTCGTGGACGAATTGAACCTGCGTGGATAGGCGAGGAATACATCCATGAGCGACGTCTCGGGGGTCGAATTCAACGACTTTGTGCACTTACCTGTCGACAGCTCGATAGGAAGACGACGGCTTTGACCTTCAAGTGAGTTCGAACAAAAGAATACAAGACGTCCAGCTTTCGCGGCAGCTCGCAGACGAGGTAGTGTTGCTCCAAACTCTTGGGAGTGCTGCCCTCAAAACCAGCCTCTTGCGTCGCCACATATTCCGGGTCGGTCAAGCTGAGCCGAGCCAAGTCCTTCACCGAATTTGTCTGCGTGGCGGAGAATAGAAGAGTCTGTCGAGAGCGGGGCACGTTCTCGACGATGGCGTTGATCGTCTTCGCGAAACCCATATCGAGAATGCGATCGGCTTCATCGAGTACTAGTGGTCGATAGCAGATGAGGCGTGTAAGAAAATATTGCGTACATTCACGCCCTTTAACTGGTCATACTCACCGAGAACCTGTAGATCGCTAGTCTCGAAGCCGACCGTCTGATCCATGTGCTGAAGCAGTCTCCCCGGCGTCGCAACTAGAATATTCATCCTAGCTAGCCGCTCTCGCTCGTCTTTCAGGTTCTTCCCTCCAATAACGAGACCAGCGGAGAAGGAGTGGAAAGAGCCGACCTTTCGGAGCACCTCAAAGATTTGAATGGCCTAGAGAGAAGGAGGAATTCGAAGAGAGTCAGTAAGAGAAAGTGAAATGATGACGGACATATAGAGAGACTATTTACCAATTCTCGGGTTGGGGAGATGATCAAGGCGCCTAGGCCGTCTATGGGGCCCCATTTTTTCCGGTACAACGTCTCGAGGACGGGAATCAAAAACGCAAGGGTCTTTCCGCTGCCCGTCCGAGCCGCCCCTAGCACGTCCCGACCTTTGAGTGCCAAAGGAAGGGCCTTTGCTTGAATGTCCGTCATTTTCGTGAAGAAGGCTTTCTTGAGAGCTGTAGGCAGGAAGGGAACGGGACCGACGTCAGCGACTGCAAGCAGATATGGAGGGACGAGCCAGACGTGCATCCTGACCTTGCTTGGTTTTAATGGAGATAGGTAGATCGGAAAAAGCTCTTGAGTCCGTTCCAGATGGCTGCAGAAAATAGTGCCCAGAAGACATGAGCCAGCAGACGCGAAAGGAAAAGAAGCACGCCGGCGCGACGGCCGGTTTAACTGCACTTACCGGAAGCTCTGCCACGGCCTGCTCCAATTGCGTAAGCTCATCGTCTTCCTGTATCCTCTTCTGCTGCCTGCGCGATTTCGGATGAGCATGCGCGGATCCCCGCTTACGCTTGAGAGGATTGGTGCTCATCTTGAATGGTGCCGGTCGAAGAGATCATTTACCTGCTTGTTGCAAGAAGCAACGCGGCAAGAGAGAGACCCGGATAAACTGCGGTAAGCGCATCACGTGCCGCAACCAAATGCTGCGGCACACCAGTCAGCTGGACGGCAAGTGTTCCTGCTGGAATGCTGGATGCGTCCATCTTTTTGACCTCCCTTCGATAGGTCGCTTGGAAAAACCTAAAGACAAAAATGGTGAATAAGACAAAGTACAATCTGCAATGAGTTTCGGACAACCTGGAAGCACTTATGTGTTCGTATTGTAGTTCGTCTTGGCGATTCGTGCGCTTATGTAAGCGCATGGAGGGCGCTTCCGAGGTCAGCGCAAATCCTTCCGACTTCGATCAGTTCACTGTTGCGACTGGTCGTTCACATCGTCCCTTCTCCAGCAAACACGACGACGACAAGAGACGACCATGGCTCAGCAGCAGCATACACAGCGCTCGAGAGCCGCCACGAAGCGGGTGAACAACCAAAAGAACCTTATCTACGCCGACCCGCTCCCCGTACGCATCCACCCGACCTCCTCGCTCTCAGACTCTCTCTTCTCCCTCTTCTCCCCCATCACTTCCCTCTTTTTCTCCTCCCCTCTCGATTCCAAACCGCCTTTCGTGTGCAGAGGGACATATGACCCCGTCTCGCGCGCCGTGTGGGTAACCGATCACGTCAGCATGGATCTCCTTTGGACCAAGGGGTTCTTCGGCAAGGGCGTTTTGAGCAGAAGCGAGCCTACTTGGAAGGTTCGGCAGGAGAACTTGCTCACGGGCCGTGGAGGGAGTGAGTACCTATTCCCAGGGCTCTTCTTTTATGTTAACAACTCTCAGGCAAGCTCCTCCCCTTTTTGCGGACTGGATGAGCTCTTCCTGCTGACTGGGGCTACCATCCACCCACTCCTCCTTCCGCGATTCTTCTTCCTCTCACAGCGCTGACCGCCGAAGAACTTACGGCGCAAAGACGACTAGCTCGCAAAGAGATGAAGATTGAGCGAGCCAAAGCAGCCGTCAAGGCAGGCACCCAGCTCTCGGACGGTGTCGCCGCCTTGGGAGGGTCTTTGGAGGGGGAGGAAGCCGGCGCGCCCGATGCTGTCACAAAGGAACTGAAGACACCTCTCGAGCTTTCTCAGCCCGAAGTCCATATTCAAGATCTGGAGCATCTTCAGCTGACACTTCAGGAGGCCTTGTTCCTGGCGAAAGGGTTAGGATGCTTGGAGGTGTTTGATGAAGAAGTGCGTGAACTCTTACGTCTTCCAATCCGAAAGACGAGCACATGGTCTAAAGGAGTGTATCGCACTTTCACAGGGAAACAAACTCGATTCCGACGCAATCTACTCTCTTCTCATCACCTCCTGGCAACTACCCTTCTTCTCCTCTCCGGACATGATGCGGGAGAGCCTTCGACCGGATAACCCCGCATTGATTAACTACGTCGTCTACCATCACTACCGCTCGCTGGGATGGGTGATCAAGAACGGCATAAAGTTCTGCGTCGATTACCTCTTGTACAAGCGAGGGCCCGTGTTTCATCATGCCGAGTGAGTGCGAACGTTATGGCTCGGTCACATCTAACCTCGGGCTGCCCCATTTTCTGCCCAGCTGACTAGTTGCCTTTTCCATTATGTTCGTCCTCGGTGAACCTTTTGCAGGTTTAGTCTGGTCCTCATTCCAACGTACGAAGACGCTCGAGACGCCGAGGCTTCTCCGTTCTCGCTGCCCAACGCCACTCCGAGACCATGGAACTGGCTCAGCACCGTCAATAGGGTCAATAGTCAGATCCAGAAGGTTAGCAAGCCCTGGATCCAGTCGATCTGGTTGCCTTATATCCATCCATTCGCTCTATGTTGGACGTCGGGATCCTTCTGACGACCTTGTTTTCCTTATTGTGCTATCCGCATTCCGTTCATCCCAACTACTCAGACGCTCATCCTTGTCCACGTTACCATCCCCGCCATCTCTCGACTGCCGCCAGCTGCATTAGCATCGTACGACGGTTTCGTGGACACACTCGAGCGAGGAGAGAGCTATTCTATACGGGAGGTCAGCATCAGACGGTATGTGCCCTCTAGGATGCGCTTGTAGGTTAAATGCAGTCAGAATGCGGGCGATTCCGCCTTCGGAGGCCTCTTTTCTGTTTTTTCATGTGCATTCGCGCGCGAGGACTGAGGAGACGACGGCCTGAGAACTCTGCCATCGATGGTGATGAGTAATGACATGCCAAAGACAA
The DNA here is from genome assembly GCA_029717555.1 of Peribolospora baueri. NCBI lineage: Eukaryota > Fungi > Basidiomycota > Peribolosporomycetes > Peribolosporales > Peribolosporaceae > Peribolospora > Peribolospora baueri. Next base: position 216,218 of record JAMDHS010000002.1, read on the forward strand.
ATTCCCGAACAGAACATGACGACAATGGCGTCTCCCGGTACTCAAGAAGCCCCGTCTACCGACTTCTTCCGCTTCTTCTTTTTTCCGCCCTGTTCTTCCTCGCCTCTTCGGCTCACTTCTTCTCCGTCCGCACCGTCCTCCTTCTTCCGCTTCTTCTTCTCTTTCTTGTCTTTCTCCTTCCCCTTGGCCCTGTCTTGCTCCTTCTTCTCCTTCTCCTTCTCCTTCTCCTTCTCCTTCGCCAAAGCCTTCTCGTCCGGAGCAACGAACGCCTTCTCTCTCTCTGCCTTGCGCGAAGCTGTAGCGGCCGCCTGCTCCTTCTTCCGTCGCTCCTCCTCTCGCGCTTTCTTCTGCGACTTCTTGAGGAAATACTCGCCCGATTCCAGTTGCAAATCCACCTGCCAATCCGGCCCGGAGAAAGAGATGACGGTGAAAGGACGGCGGGAATGTTAGTTCCTCGGAGCCGAGCATGGTTTCGATCGATGGAACGAGGATCGCCCGCAATGTCGGAACTGTCCCGTAAGCGACACTCACCTTGCTCGGTTGCTGAGGCGGCGGGAAAGGCGTGTACACCTTCTTCTTCTTCTTGGCTTCCTTCTCCACGCTGGCTGCCCCTTCCGCCGTTGCCGCGGCGGGCTGACCGGCAGCACCGGTTGGAGCGGCGTTGGCTCCTGTCGCGGACGCCGCTCCTTCCGCCAGCTTCTTCTTTTTCTTGACGTTCTGCTTCTTAAACTTTGGTAGGAAGCGCTCCCAGTTCTCGTTGGCCAGCTTCGGGTCTTTTGCAAGTTCTCGCTTAATCATCAGTTCCTGACGACGAAAAAGCCCAACGAATGAAAAGATCAGTCCACCATCGAACAGAATCACTCTGAGCCATAGCGTATCCTGCGACCCTACAAACTCACCTTTATGTGATAGATGGGGTGGATGTTCTGCATACAGTCGATCACAATCCGTCGCACCTCCTTGAGACTCTTGAACGACCCCATAGCGGCGACAGTGTTGCCTTGCACCATGACGTAGCATTGTGTCAGCAGCTCAATAGCCTGGTAGGAAGTAAAAGAAATCGTGTCGCATTAGCACATCTGTTACAATACTCCCGCAGGACCGGCGTAAAGGCGAAGGCGAGTCATGCAGCATCACACCTTTAATGTGCTGCCCTTGGGACCGATAATCCGTTGTCGTCGCTTGACAAAGCGCTCCTTATTCCTGACCAAGTTTCCAATCTTTATGATATCGCACGCAACACCGTCGTCCAAAACCTTCACGGCCTTTTAAGGGAAGGTCAAACGATCGGCATCGTCAGATAAGATATTGCACGGCAAGCCGACAAGCGGAAAGGCGCACCTGAGGAAACGGTACGCTACGACTGAGAAGCTTGATAAGATCTCGGGCCTTGAGGATGATATACGGGTCGAACGTCTTTCTCGTCGTCTTGACCGTCATTGATCCTTCCACCAAGTCAAGAGTACACGCCACGCCCTACAAATCGCATCGAAATGAAAGGAATTCAAGGGTAAGAACGGGAAACTCTCTCTTATACCCTGACAAGCAATGCATTTGCTCATCATGTCGACTCACACGTTTGTCCAAAGCGCTCGTGACATGACTCCACACCTCTCGGAGATACTGTTCTCGATACTTGGGGAAGAGGGTGGCGAAGGAGGACTCCTCGGTGAAAGGGAGCGGGTTATCTTCCCGGGTGAACGGCTTGACCTCCCACTAAATCAAGCAAGAGATCGAAATGCAGATAATGAGGATGAGGACGATCGTCTCCGTATGCAGTGAGCCGGTTAAGGGCTACGTATACTCACGCTAGACAGACCAGGCGGTAAATCCGAGATGTTTCAGGAGCGGAGCAGAGATATTCAACACTTTATCCTGTTAAACTCCAATATCAGCACACAGGAAGTAAACTACTCACTGGTCAATGTCGTCAGTGTCCCAAGCTGAAGGATGAGCGCAGGATGAGGTCAGCGAGCGTACCAGCGCCGAAAACCCTCGAAATCAAACAACATATGGCCAGATGCTCACGTTTGTCCTTCCTGTGACGCTTGTTCTTGCTCACCACTGGCTGCTCCGGCTCGTCCATTGCGGGTGCCTTTTCGGTGTCTGCCATCGTGCTCGAGGTGCTGGAGGAGCGTCTAGAAATGGGAGGAGGAACCAGCAATGTCACCACACCTCAAAATTGTGTGTTAAGTAGGGTTGCCGCAGCCGATCACAAACCGACTCACGTGGCCCTTGTCGCTCCGAGCCGCTACAGAAGTCTGAGCAAAGACTAGTTGCATACTTCTTCTCTATGGCTCTGCAAAATGGTATTAATGTTATTAAAAGCTTCCAAAGGGTAAAAAAGTGCCTCGACGGCCAGATGTCATGACCAGACCAGATTATCTTGCTTCACCGGTAGATATTAAGCCCCCTAATGTTGTGCCTCGTTCCCATTTCGCGAACTGCGGTTCGACTGCGGTGACCGGCTGCGGCAACCCTACATGGTACCACTGTCGAAGTTGCGCCGGGAAATGCGACGGAAAGGTCAGACGGCCAAATCAGCTTGCAAGAAATACGAGAAGCAAGATGGCACCCAAGGGCGGAAAGGCGGCGAAGAAGGAGGTGGAGGAGAGCGAGGAGCCCCTCCAGGCTGTCATTCTCGCCGACAGCTTTAACTCGCGCTTCAAGCCGCTCACCGTCGACAAGCCTCGGGTTAGTTTCTCATCAGTTGCCGGTTGAGCGGGCTGCATTTACGGGGGGTTCAACAGCTGATATCTTCTTCTCCGTTTGCCTCCCCCTCTGCCGCTTCCGTAGTGTCTCTTGCCCCTTTGCAATGTTCCTCTAATCGAATGGACTTTGGAATCCTTGGCTATCGCCGGCGTGGAGCAAGCTATTGTCTTCTGCAACGCTCATGCTGACAAGCTAAAGGCTTACCTCCAGTGAGCTCAATCATTCCATCGTGGACCTCCTTCGGTCCCGGACTTCGGTAAAAAAAAAAAAAAAAGAAAAAAAAAGAGAAAACATGCCTAAACCTCTCCATCTCTCCGGCGCTTCACAGCTCCTCCAAATGGTTTCTCCCCCAATCTGGTATGCGCCTCACCATCATTGTCTCTGCCGAAGCCATGTCGGTGGGCGACGCGATGCGCGAGCTGGACGCCAAGAACTTGATCAAGTCCGATTTCATCCTCGTCTCCGGAGACGTTGTGAGCAACGTCGCCATTCGGGACGTCGTAGAAGAGCACAAGCGCAGGAGGAAGGTGGATAAGGACGCGATCATGACCATGGTCGTGAAAGAGGCTGGCCCCTTCCATCGAACAAGGTGAGCCCCTTTCGTTTTCTGCAACCTCATCACGCACGTAAACTGACATTTAGCTCCGATATCAGACCAATAGGTGACGCGTCTGTCTTTGTCCTGGACCCTTCCTCTTCCCAATGTCTCCATTACGAGCACGTCCCTGGCTATCCGCGGAAGAGACGTGTTAAGATCCCGGGGAGCATCCTCGAGGAGCACGCCGAGGTGCAATTCAGGAACGATCTGGTGGACTGTGGGATTGACATTTGTTCGATCGACGTGCGTGGTATCTGTGATTGACAAGGTTAGTCCCAGTCAGCAAGTCAAGTCTGACTTCTGCTCGTTTCCTTGTCACTGCAACAGGTGCCACCCCTCTTCTCCGAAAACTTCGACTACCAGGACATGCGTCGAGATTTCGTGAACGGCATCTTAACCTCGGATCTGCTCGACTCCAAGATCTTTGCTCACGTCGTCTCCGCGTCCCGAGGCTACGCGTCTCGGGTCAAGGATCCGAAGAGCTACGATTCGGTCAGCCAAGATATCATGTCGCGATGGACTTTTCCTTTGGTGCCGGATGGAAACTTGCCTGGAGGCGACAGGTACTACCAGCGTCACGGTCATCAGTACATTGCCTCCGAGGGTGTCGTCCTATCCAGGTGGGTCTTTCGTTCAGGTGTACGCGACGAAACGTGACTGATGGGATAGGCCTCGCTCCATGCTACACCAGGACATGCAAGATCGGCTCAAACACTATGATCGGCGCAAGGAGTCGCGTTGGCGAGGACGTTCAACTCGATGCCTCCGTGCTGGGCCCAGATGTCAAGATCGGTTCGTCGAGCACCATCGCCGGCTCGTACCTGTGGCCGAGTGTCTCGATCGGCTCGAACTGTTCCATCGCCGACGCCATCCTCGGCGAAGGCGTCACCATCCTCGACGGCGTCACTCTGCATAAAGGCTGCCTCGTCGCCGGCGGTGTCACGGTCGGTCCGAATGTGATCGTTCCGCAGTACTCTAAGGTATCCAAAGATGGTGCCGGGGGGGACGAGGACTGGGGAATAGATGAGGACAGTGACAATAAAGGTGAGGATTGTCACCTTTTCCTTCCGACATGGACCGCGGCTGTTCCCGCCGCCAGTCCTAATCTTGCCCGTCTTCTGTCCTCTGCCACAGCGTCTAAAGTCATCAGAGACGACGCGTTGGGTGCTCAGGCAGTGGGTTTCTTCTGGCCCGGCGCTGATGAGGAAGACGTTTCGGAAAGTCAAGACGATGAAGACGAGGCTCAGAACGTGGCCTTGTCCAGACTAGGTGCGTCAAAGACTTCCAAACCTTCAGCCCCATCCCTGCAAAGACCTTGCTGAGGGCAGTGCGATGGTTCACTTCATTGGTCGATGACAGCCGTCGACACTTCCAAACTGGATCTGTCAGACTCTGCATCAACACTCTCTTCCATCTCGTACGCCACGGACGACGAAGCAGGCTCAGTCTTTTCGGGACGCTCGTTCGCGTCGTCGGCTGCAGAGAGGCCGATGCTGAGCGTGCCTACAGACGCGGACGCGGCCGCTTCGCGCATGGCTGACTTCCGCTCCGAAGCACGCCAGAGCCTGCAGAGGGCGTTCGACGAAGGACACACTGTGGAGAACGCTATGATCGAGCTCAAGACGCTCCGGATGGCTAGCAACGTGCCCTTGTCGGAGGTGAGGAAGGTTGTCATGGCCGCCGTCCTGGGGAGGTGCGGGCCTCCGCCGGCCACGGGGGCTACGGAGAAGGTCGTGGCATCCAAGCTGGAGCCCGTGTTGGATCGCTGGGGCGGATTGATCGAGGCGACGGCAGCGGGAGACGAGGTGGATGCGATCCTTGCTCTTCAGGTGAGCAAGCTCTGGCTTTTTTGCATCGCCACTTCTCCATGTCGAATTGCCGTACAGTGACGCTGTCGGGACCTATATCAGGCCAGTCCGGCCAGTTTGCACTCTCGAGCTCACACACTGCTCTGTTCTCGAACGCCCCACTTTCTTTTTTACTCGCACACCAGCAATTCTGCTCCACTCAAGAAGGCTACTCCGCCGTCTTCATGCCCGCTCTCAAGCTCTACTACAGCAATGAGTACGTTTCGACGGCGTCTCTGGTAGACTGGTACAAGTCTCCTCTGTCTCGCTCGGTCGAGGAGATGGGCGAGGCGGGGAGGGAGTTGTGGGCGAAGGCGAAGGCGTTCGTCATGTGGGCTGTGGAGAACGAGGAGAGTGAGGATGAGGAGGACGAAAGCGAGTGATGGACTTGTATGGGGCGAGCACGCGTACCTGCGCCCAATGGCGATGAAATGAGCTGGAGGAGCATGCACGTCTTTCGGACCGCTTCCCGCGTCCCGCTGATCACCGGTTCGACCTTTGGGGAATGTCTCTCTGCCTTTGGAAACGGTGAAGGAAAGACCATCATGACCGTTACGCTGATTGACGTCAGGTCTGGGAGGAAAAGGCCAACGCGATCTGATCTTCGCCCGGCCTTCAATGCTGAGAGGGCAAATCGGCCCAGACAGCGATCCCTCTGGACACAATACAACGGCTTCGCAGGCTGCGGGCCTCCCTAAGTCGGTCGACGAGCAGCGCCGCCGGCACTGCTTTCTCGTCCTCGTCCATCGTCATCGTCATCGTCATCGTCATCGTTTACAAGTCCTCCTCAACCCCGACCCTCTTCATCTGCCAACTCAGACACCGAGCGAGCTCTCTCCCCCACCGCTGTTACCCCCTTCGCCCGAACAAACAAACCTTCCAGCCCCCCCCTCCCCCTTTCTCGGCGCTTTTATGCAAGGTCAGGAAATGGAGTGACCGATTTTTTTATATTGTTTACCTTTGTGGCCTCTTGCACGCCCACATCCGGTCTGGCCCGGCCCGGCTGTTTAATGCAAAGGGTTCCAAGGGAGCCCGGCAAGTCGAGATATGGACAAAGTTGTGGGCGAGGAAGGAAGGACTTGGTGATGATAGCTCTTGTCTCGTGGCTGAGGCTCGCGGCCGTAATGGGGCTCCAGTTTTTCTCCGACGAGGGACGCTCCGGGCTCTACTCGTCGCTAAGGAACGGCGCCCTACGCTGAAGGTACAACGAAAAGATTGTAATTCGTTTCGAGCTAAGAATGTCACAGCGGCGAAGAACGAACGAGACGTGACGGGGCAGACCAAGCAGACGGACACGTGCACGGAGGTGGGCGTATGTACGTGATCCAGGGAGGAAATAGGAAGGCGAAGGGAGGGGACAGAAGTAGAACGCTGGGTTGATGCAATTTTGTTTAGAAGCGAAGTGTCATTGACAGAGAAACAGTGGCGACATGTCAAATGTTGGTACGGGGATAAAAGGGGGCGAGGTCCGCCGCAAGAGCAGGAGATGAATTGTAACTGGCGGGACTGGAACACGAAAGAAAGGAGGGTGGGAGCCAGCCGGTGAAACCGTTACCCTCCTCGGCCTATCTCCGTCCTCATCCACATTACAGGCCCCCCGCCTAGTAGTAGTAGTAGTGGATGACGCGCCGACGCTGGCCGATGAGGAGGAGGATGCTGCATATGGTTCCAAAGCACGACGCGATGAAATGAGGTGTACAAAAAAAGGCAACGATGAATCGAAAGCGGATCGAAGACGGGCCAGAATGACAATGAATCAGGAACCGAAATGTGAGACACATGTCGATCTCCCCCGCCTGTGTACCGGATGCGCGTCACCTTGCTACCAACCACACTCGGTACAGGCACTCACATGAGAAGCAGGGCTCTGCAGTAATGGCGATTTGGGAAGTGAAGAGAAGTGTCCACATTCCCGTCGTATCGTGCCCGAACAAGAGTTGGGGTGGAGCGATGTAAGGAGCGAGATGGACGGCAGAGAAAAGGGAGAAGGGCAAGGATAAATGTTGAAGACGTCAAGGTCAGTGAGAACAGAGCACGTCCCATCGCTACGACAGCCTGGCTGGTGAATGGCAAAAACTCTTCTTCTTTGATTCGCCTTCCCTTCTTGTCGGCGCTCTGATCGCCCATGCACCCATCCATCCGTCCGTCCGTCCTCTGTGAAAGCCTCGTTCCGAATTCTCACAAACGCCCAAAACGCAAGGAAATAGCAGGCTGCGAATGAGACCGTCCTCGAAGGCGGACTCACATGATGATGATGGTAGAGGTGTCCATATTGCTCAGCGAGAAGGGATCGTCAGCGGGAGAGCGTGATGATCGCGGGCTGCTGCTGCTGCGGTCTCGCTTCACGGGGGCGTAAGAAGAGTAATCGTAGTCGTCGTAGTTCCGAATGATGGGCGGAGAGGCGGAGAGAGAGAGAGGGATCGAAGCGGTGGGATGTAGGGAACCGTGGGTGCACGCCGATGCCGCCGATCTTTGTTGTGTGTCTGGCTTGAGGGGCCCGGTTGTGCGCTGCTCAAGAGGGAGGCGCGAGAGCGTGTGCGGTGGTGAAACCAGAGCGAGCCGCGCAGGCAGATGGATATGCTGTGGGCGGGTATAGCGTGACAAGTATCCTAGATCCGAGTTATGCGTCCGACTTCGAGGACAGGCGAGAGATGGATGTAGAAGGGAAGGGAGACGTGGGTGAGCGTGGAGCGTCAGTGGCGAGGAAGAGGGTAGGCGGAAGGGGAATGGAGATGTGCTGTGCCGTAGCTCACAATAGAAGCGGGGACTTGTGTCGTTTCCTTTCGTTTCGTTCTTCAAGGTGGTGGAAGGAAGGAGAATGGCTGGAGAGGAGATGAGGCGAGTGTCGCGCGACGCCGATGACGATCGTCCTCAGTGTGCCTGGCAGGCGTACACGACGGCATACGTCAGCTACGCCGCGGAACGTCGGCTATTTGGAGGAGACTGCGGATGGCTGCGGGATGACGCAAGCAGGACGTGCGCCGTGGCGCTCTCTCAAAGGGAATGTTTCAGACAAGCCAGAGCGTCTCGAGTGTGCAACCCCGAAAGGGGAGATTGAACGACGCACGAGCCGAAGGGCTGCCGCAAAGATGAGGCCTGGGCCAGGCGAGATGAAGTAAGCAAGAGAGCTCTGTTCAGGATAGATACCGATCAGCAACCTGCGTCCCAGACCGTCGCTTCGGCCTGTGCCTGTGAGTTTTTACATGGCTCAGAGGAAGAAGGGGAGCGGGAGAGCGGAGAAGGAAGGTGGGCGGGAATCGGCAAGGAAGTGGGCGAGGGAGGAGGGAAGGAAGGAAGGAAGGTGAACGATTGTGGGGTGTGGATGCGGCGGAAATCATGGGTGGGCAGGGTCCGTGCGAGAAGCACTCAGAGCACGAAGGGAAGGAGGGGCGGACGAGGAGTAGAAGCCGTGGCTGGTGAAGTGACAACCGGATCGGACAAGGAAACGTCAAGGAGAACCGGGCGCTGGATTAACTATGTGTGCCTCGCAAACAAACGAGGCTGGGGCTTGCTTGCTCGCTGGAGTTCAATAATGTCGGGGAGGCAACGGCATAGGAGAAGGAAGAATGGAGATAGGTCGATGAAGGAAGAAGAGGTATATGGAGACACGGCAAGAGAAAGAAAAGGAAGGGCGGATTGGGAGAGGGAGGCGACGCAGCAAAAGGACCCAAGGTCGACGTCCGAGCAGCATTCTTCACTTGCCGGCCTTGTTGTGGGTGTTTTGGTAGACGACGACGCCGACGACGACACCGATGACTGCGGGTGCGATGGAAGTACCGGGAACGTACAGGGAACGGCACGACCGAAGAAAGCGGCGAGTGAGCGACGCGATCGAGGACGAGAGGCGACCGGGACGGGCTGAGACGAAAACGCGACAAAAGTCAAGGCGCTGCTAAGCAAGCAAGCGATGGACTCACTGATGAGGATGATGAGGATGATGAAGAAACAGATCCACCGCTTCTTGCGCGCTTTCCTCGCCGACACCTTGGCCTTTTCCGTGTGCTTGTAGCTGCAGTCGAGGAGAGACGAAGTGAAGACGGTCAGAACTTGGTGGCGACTGAGGCGTGGCGGTATTGCCCGCTAGAGAACGAGCAAGGGAAGTCCACGACTGGACACCTACCCCTCCTCCATGTCCGTGTTGACTTGGGCAGCGTGCGTCTCGATGTCTTGCAGAGCCTCGTCGTCCCTCTCAACCAACTGTTGAATGAGAAGGCGCGACGGTCAGACTGGAGGCCTCACACGGACGGCATGAGAACACGAAGAACAAGCTCCCCACTTACCATAGCCATCTGAATTGTGGGAAGGAAATGAAAAAAGACGACAAAAAAAGAGAGTAAAAAAAAACCGCGGATGGATCGATCAGTCGAGGCCTCGCCTTGTATCTTTCCCGGGAGACGCACCTCGTTGAAGAGCTGGGCAAGCTCGGTGATGGTCTGCTCGATCTTGCGAATGTCCTCGTGCCTCTCCTGAACCTCTCTATACGCCGCCCTGGCGTCGCCCTGACGGTTCGAGTTGAGGAGCGCCTGGGAGAAGATCTGGCCTCCCTGATCGTCGTCGAGGGCGGCCTTGATCTCCTGCTGCGTCGCGTCCGGCTTGACGATCCGGTACTGGCGCTCCATCCTCTGGCGGTACTTCTGACGGTACTGCTGTTCGACCTGCTGGTATCGCTGGATCGTCTCCATAAACCGGTTCTTGACCGCCCCCACTTGCGTCCTCCGCACGTTCACGTCTCCGCCAGGCGGCATCTTTGAGTTCTGCTGCTCGAGCGTCTTGATCTTGCTCTTGACGGTATTGGTTAGTCGGCTCGTCTCGGTGATCACGCTGTTGAGCTGGGCGTGCGCCTGCTGCGACTGGGCCTCGTCCATGTTGTTGAGCGTGCGCGAATGGAGATCCGAAATGCGGTTGACGTTGTCGTCGATCGAGCGGACCGCGTCTTGCAGGTCGGAGATCTGAGAGACAGAACGAAAAGCGGTTCAGCATGCCATCCATGCGCCCGGTATGTCACCGATGCCGAGTCACGGTAGGACCCCTCTCTCTTTCCTATGCCACCGCGTCGCTCGGCAACTAGAGGAGGAAAGGAGGGTTCACTGGCTGGCGTATCGTCTTTCTTTCCTGGGGGAATGAACGAGAGAACGTGTGAAGCTCACCTCGCCGAAGAAGGCGGTCATATCATTCGGTGCTGCCGCGCCGTTGCCACCGACCGGCGTCATCTCGTATCCATGGGTCGGACCGCCGGCGGGGGCACCGCCATAACCGCCTCCATCGCCACCGTATCCACCGTATTGGTTCTGTTCACCGCCGTATCCGCCATACTGGTTCTGTCCACCGCCGTATCCGCCATACTGATTCTGTCCACCGCCGTATCCGCCATACTGGTTCTGACCTCCAGCGATTCCGCTATACTGGTTCTGATCACCGCCGATTCCGCCATAGCCCCCAGCGTTGCCTTGCTGCGCCTTTCGAATGAGAAGAGATGGTGAGCGACACGAGCTCGATCTCCCTTGCATTCCTTCTTCCCTCTTTGAGCCTTCTCGTTCGAAACTCACCCTGAGCGCGGCGAGACGGTCGCGAGCCATTTCTTAATAGAGTGAAGGGGGTGAAGGGGCGAAGGAGGATGGGGTGGGAAGGAAGACGGGGATGGAGGCGCGAAGGAAGGAGGAAGGCTCGTGACGGTGGGGCGTGGCGAGCGTTGGACGGGAGACGACGCCACTGGGGGGATGGGGGTGTCACCTATTTGCGTGCCTGCCTTTGTGTACGAAAGGAGGACCGGGGGCCGGGGGACGGGGGACGGTGGGTGATGGAGGGGAGGAGAGGAGGCGGTGGTGTCTCAGGAAGGAGCAGTGCGAGCGACGATGGCGAGAGGGCGCGGGCGAGGAGCGGAGGCGGAGGGGGAAGGAAAGAAAGAATAACTGACCTCATTAGCCCTTCGGCTAGACCTTCTGCTTACCGCCCTCTAATTCCTCTAGACACGTTCTAGCTTCGCGCGCTCTTTGTAATGGCCCATTAACATCTTGCACTTACGCGTCCCGCCTAGCCCATCTTACCACTTCCTAACTGCTGCTGCGGCACCCTCGGCCTCTCTTCGTCCTGGACCCATTGACCGATTCGATTTGCCTGCGTTAATCCTTCAAGGACGACCTCCGGGACTGCAACGCCGAGCTTACGTAGCCACGCCACGCCGTCGCCGCCGCAGTCGGCCGCTCCTCCCGCTCCGTCGCAGCTCGCCGCAGCGCAGCCAGGGGCCGAGACGATGGCGATGATAAGATACCTGCAATACACATCTAGATCACGCCCGGGCGGTGCTGTCTCACCCGCTTCCGAACCCACCGACACACGCTCCCCTGTACCGCCATCGCCCGCGCCCCTCCTCGAATTTGCCACTGCCACTTCGCCACACGGACCCATTCAAGACACCGACTCCGACACCGAACTCGGACCCACCGCCCCCTCCACTCGATCTGATCCCGACCCGACCCGTAAACGTGGCCCGAGTCCGGCCCCCATAGGCCCTGGTGAGAAACTGAAAGAGAGAGAGCGAGGCACACACACACACAGAGAAAGAGAGAGAGAGAGTAGCAGCAGCAGCGACCATCCGTCTCCCGTCTCTGCCGAACTGGGCGTTGCTGTCTCAAAGTTTGTTTGTCCAACCGGGCCGGCCCACCTCAGACCGGTCGGCTTTGTCCGCGGGCCGTTCAGTCGTCCCAGCAGATCAAGGAAGAAGGGAGGGAAGGAAGGAAGGAAGACGCCGTGTTCTGAACAAGTCTTCGGCGTTCCTCGACTCAAGTGTCGCGCCGTAATGACAACCCCCCCGGCGACCCACGCTTTACAGGCCACACGCCACTGGCATTGCCTGGATGAAAGGTGACAAGGAGGCAGGATCGCCTACAGCGTAGCCATCGTCCAAAGAAAGCGAACAAAATGGGAAAGAAAAGGGGTTTCGGAAGCGGGGAGAATGCGGCTAAGGCAAAGGAGCGCACAGAGGGAAAGCAAAGCAAGCGGCCGGGTGAAGGTAGCGGGCCATGATCAATTCTTGGACTTGACGGCGAAGAAGATGATGATAACCAAGACTGTAACGGTGCGAGGAGACGAAAGGAGACCGGATCTGAGCATTTCCGCCTCGCCAACGCGCCGGCCGCCTCGAAAAGGCGAGCAAACGGCCAGATAGCTATGCCTGTCGGGACCGTACGGAACGACGACTCACTGATGATAGCGATGATGAGGATGACGAGGCAGATCCAGCGCTTCTTTCGCGCAGCCATGGCGGACGTCTTGGCCTTGTCGAGCTCTTCGAGGCTGTCGAAGCGGGGTGAGCGCATCATAGGGGCCAAGTCAGCGTGAGTGCGGGGTGGACACCGACTGATTCGGCAGCGCAAGGTAGACAAGCGACGGAGGAGCGAGGACAAGACCGCCGCTCACCCTTTCTCCACATCGCGGTTCACCTCTTCGGCCTTGGTCTCGATGACCTCGAGAGCCTCGTCTTGTTGCTCGACGAGCTGAAAACGACACGGTGAAAAAACCCGTCAGCACCCATCGCGTTGCACAACGACAAACCCTCGACGGGAACGATGACGACGATAATTGCACACGGAACACACTCACGATGGACATCTGGTTGTAGGAAGGGAGGGAGGTCACGACGAGTAACGCATCGGCCAGTTAACGATCCGAACCCACTCAGCCGCCGGCTCATCCTACCACGGGGAACCTGTGTCGCCGGCTCGTACGCACCTCGTTAAAGAGCTGCGCGAGCTCGGTGATGGTCCTCTCGATCTTCTTGATGTCCTCGTGCCTCTCCTGCACCTCCTTCAGTGCTGCCTTCGCCTCCCCCTGCCTGTTCGAGTTCAACAGCGCCTGCGAGAACACCTGCGTGCTCCCAGAATCGTCCTCCAGCGCCGCCCTGATCTCCTGCTGCGTCGCGTCCGGCTTGACGATCTTGTACTGGCGTTCCATGCGCTGTCTGTACTTGGCCCGGTACTGCTGCTCGGTGCGCTGGTAGGCCTGGATCGTCTCCATGAACGTGCGCTTCACTGTCTCCACCTGGAGGGTGACGTGTGTCAAGGAAGAGCGGAAACATGGCCGAAGAGCCGGTTCGTAAATCAGGGATGGGATATGGGACGCGGCGAGAGCTTGCCGTCAAGAGAGAATTGGACGGGGAAGCGTGCCGCTTACCTGCGTCTTCCGGATACGGAGGTCTCCACACGCCTTCATCCTCGCGTTCTCCACCTCGAGATGCTTGATCTTGCTCTTAAGAGCGCCGGTCAAGCTCCTCGTCTCCTCCGCGATTCCCTCCAGCTCGGCGACGGCTTGTTGCGCTTGCGCGTCGTCGATGCTGGACAGGCTGCGCTGGTGGAGGTCCGAGATGCGGTCCACGTTGTCTTTCATCGCTCGGATGGCGTCTTGGATATCGCTGATCTGAATCGCGTCAAAACGAAATCCGAGTCAACGTAAACCCGTGAGTCGCAAGTCAGACAGAAATCAAGCGGTCGTGCTCGTGATGGAGGAAGCTGCATCTGGTCCCTCCTCTCCACGCAACCGATCCTCACCTCGCCAAAGAATTGCTGCAGATCACCGCCGATACCACCGTTAGCAGGAGCAGGAGCAGCGACTGCTGCCGTGACGGCCGGAGTCCGAGATGGAATGGGGGGACTAAAAGGGCTCGTGACCCTTTCGTTCTCTCCTCCACGTTCCGACGCTTCTCCTCCATCGACACCATTGGGACCTTCATCGTCCTGCTGGGCGTACGGGTTCGGCCTCCTTGCGTGGGCGGGGAGAGCAGCGGCCGGAGACGAGTAGTCGCTGAGGGAGCGGAGACGAGAATGGAAGGCAAGGGAGGGGACGCACGTGAGCCAGTGGTTCGGGACAGGGGACAGGAGAGCTGCGCAGCTAGGTTTCTCTCACTTGTTCAGCGGTGGGTTTGATTCCTGACTGCCGTAGCCACCGGCCTGGGCCTGCTGAGCCTGAGGAAAGAATGAGCCGAAAGACGGGTTCGGTTCAGCGGTCTGCGCTCGAGTAGATTGAGTCTCTGACCGTGAGCGCATCCTTCCGTCCCAGCTCGTTTTTTAACACCTTTCTGCCGCCCTTCCCCTGTCTCTCATCGTCGCCGCAGGCCGACTCCCACTGCCAGCGAACCCGATCGCTCACCCTCAAAGCTGCGAGACGGTCGCGCGCCATAGCGACAAGGGTCGTTGAAAGAGCGGTGCGAGGAGCGAAGGGGTAAACCGAAAAGACGTAGCGAGGTGCGCGGCGTCGACAGACAAGAAGAGAGAAACTTAAGCTGAGAGAGCGAGACTGGAAACGTGGGATGGATGCGCCGAGCCTGCGGAGCGCTTAATCAACGAAAGAAAGATGTGGTGTCGGGAGAAGACGAAAAGAGGTAGACGAAGAAAAGGGTCCTGCCCGTCGTATGTAAGTATTAGAAATTAGAAGTGGTAGGTGAAGGGAAGGGGCGGGGAGGGAGGAGGGTTCGACCGGCGAACGGGGAGGAGGGAGGGGTGGTTCGATTAAGGATGGTGAGAAGAGAAGAGGCGTTGGCCGTTTCTACCGTTGCTGGGCGGTCGGGCGTTAAGACTGACTGCGGAATCGTCACGCGGATAGATGCGGTCGCTCAGGGACGAGACGTCTGAAGCGAGCTCTACTTTGAAAATAAGGACGGCTCAGCGGCGCACCAAAGGAATAGTGTCGACTTGGACTGCATAGAGTTCATTTTGCTTCGCTGGAGGTAGCAGGCGATCCAGACGGCGCGATCAAGGGCGAAGCGACAAGGCAAGGGCCCGCCCGGTTGAAGCGGTTCTCGGACGGAGGACAGGCGGCGCACCCTTTTGGGCTGTCGACGACGCGGACCGGCTTCGGACAACGACATGGCCAACGTCGGGTCCAAGAAGCCACCGAACGCAGACCAGTCGACAGTGACGATCTAGGGCGGCGTCCATTCCTCCTCGTATAAAGTTTTTCTGTCTTGCTCCATTTTCACGTCTTACGTCTCTCATTGCCTACCACCCAGGTACCTCCTCATCGCGAATTGTGGGTCATGTGCGCGCGCAAAGGAGCCCGTGCGTTCAGACCTCTCCAGTTGCCCTCCCACCTAGCACCCTTCCATATAGTACGTGCATCCTGCGCCAAGCCCCTTCAAACAAATGTACGGCCTGAGCATGTACCTGGACGTCAAAGCAGTCGACTCGTGTTCGGATGGGACGGACGTACTGGGCCGAATCCTCCGGCAAATGGAGCGGACGGAGATTAGATGCTGCAGTGTCGAAATGTGAGTGGAGGACGTAATATCGAGCCTCCATCATGTCTTTGCGAGTACGTGTTGCCGACTGCCTTGCTTCTCTTCTTAACTCAAGGCGGTCAAACGTCCCCTTCTCTATCAGCCAGGCAACGCGAGTGTCTCAAACGCGTGCGCGCGCGGGTTGGCGTGGTAGACGAGACCGACGTCGTTTGCTTCATGGCTGACCCTTCGACGTGGGCAGAGCACGTCCCTCCCGTCGGGTGCAGGGGAGGTTGCGTGGTCGCCACTCGTTCGTCGGGCAGCTGCAAGAACAGCGCCTGGATGGCGAGATCTGATGTTTTTCTTTCTCCTTCCCCTGCCATAGCCCAAGACCTTAGGTCATACCTGTCTCACGTACGGGGCACCACACGCCGCATGTAGCTACTTTAAGTGGTAGCAGAGCTGGTAGGGCGCCGACACCAGCTCGAGTCCAGCAGTGCAGTGCGCTTCTCGTCTTTTAAAAGCACGCCCTCGAGGCAGGGCAGCGCTACCGCCAGCGTCCGGAAGCCAGTCATACGTAATGTCGATTGCCTTGAACTGGATCCATACCGGTCCTTTCCCTTTCATCCATTGCTCGACGTGGCACGGACACGAGGAGCAACTGCCCCCGCCTCGCCGCTCTACTCGTGGTCGGCGCTGTGGGGCGTGCCGCCTCAAACGACGATGTGGCGGCGACGATCAGCTGCCCGTCGGGAAACGCCCTCGTCCTGGTTGAGGAGGTCCCTTCTCCAGCGCGGCGACGAGACGCCAGCAAGGAAAGCGCATGCGCGCGACGTAGCCGCCTTTCCCTTTCATTGCGCTCGCGTCCTCGCCCCTCCCTCCACTCGCTCGACCCGGCGACGTACGGCGGTAACAGCAGCACCATCGAGGTTGTGCGACCCGTGGGAATAAGGACAAGCTTACTCCACGTTTGTCTGTCCCTTCCGTGGCAAGACGCGACCCGAACGGAACCACCGGGGCTGGGTACTACGCGACCGACTGGGACTTTGACCGTCCAGTCCAACGGTGACATCGTGTGGTCGTTCGCGCACGATGATCCCCGAGTCAATAGAAGCTGGAGACGTGCGGCGTCGACTCCTTTACTACCGCCACCCTGGACTTTTTCCCGGCAGATGTGTCATCCATCATCCACGTAGGACGTCGGAAACGCCTCGATGACGGAAACGCGTCGGCGGCGGCGGGTGACCGTCAGCGACGCGAGCGGACGACCGAGACCAAGCAAGCCGGCCTCGATCTCAGGCGTATGTATCAGGATCGTATCGCTGGCTCTCTCGCTCTCCATGCTCTGCGCGGTGACCGTGCTGTCGGCGATGTCGCGGAGGACAGGCGAAGAGGCGTCCGTGCGTCCGTCGATACGATTCCACACGGTCTATATTATCTCCTATCCCATCCATTGTCTGCGCCATGTCCCACGTCCCACATCCCACACGTCCCACGTCGCACGTCTCATTATAAGACGGCGACCTCAAGGTGATTTTTATTATATTTATAAGGTGAGATGGCCGGAGACGACGGGTGAACGGATGGCTGATCGCCGGGCGGCTCGCCGGCGGTGCGGTGACGTAGCGAGAACATCTACTACGTCTCTGTGCAAGCCCGTCCGTTCCGTCCGTCAGCCAGTCGGACACGGCGAACGCGCTGAGAGAGGCGCGGCAAAAGCTCGTATAGCGTCCATCGCGACGGAGTGGAGCCGCGAGAACGGAAGAAGGGAAAACGGGGCGTGCTCGCATGCGAGAACACGTTCCACCGTGCGAGCCAACCTCAGGCGAGGAGTGGGGAGGAGCCGAGGGAGTGCAACTGCACGCCTCCGGTGCCGGGGCGGTACGGCGCTCGGAAAGCCGTGCACGGATCCTTCCTCGTCCCCCTCCTTGCCGGCATCGTTGAGGCCGCCAGACGTCGCACACAGCCTGGATGGATATGGATGGATGGTCGGATGGATGGAGGTTGGTTGGCTGGTGGCCCGGCTGGACAATGGCTTGGCTGGCTCGCCGATCCGTTCCCGCGACGCGCTGTCGGGTGCACGCAACTGTGAGATCGTCACGGATTGGAGTGTCTATCCCCGCGGACACGGACAGGCAAGCCGGGCTTGGAGGGAGATGGACGGACAATGGAGGGACGGTACGAGGTTGCGTCCGTCGACCCCGGCGCCAACAGTGTGGTGCTCTGCTCGTCCACATACGCATGCGGGTCATGTACGTCGAGAACGCACTTAAGTATCAGTTGCAGGGTTGCAGCGCTCGACGACAGCATCTAGATCCATGCTTGACCCCGATAGGCACTCGCCGACCTACTGTAGCCGGGCGCAGTAGATCGCCTCGCCTCGTCTGGACCCGCGCTTCTGGCTCGCACAGGTTCCTCTTCCACCACCATCGGCGACGGTACCGGCAGGCCAAAGCCACCAGCGGCAGCACCTGCCCGAGGGATAATACTTCGGCCGCCCCAGACGTGCCGCGCTGTCGCCCACGTCTGCCCGCCTCAACCCGGCCCCGTCTCCGTCTGGCTCGGTTCGGGGTTGCGTGATCTCTTACCTATGCGTCCGTCGTCCCGTATCCTCCCTTCCCTTCCCACCCGCCCCGCAACCTCATCCTCGTCGTCCGTTGGGCCCTGCATGGAGCCGTATAAATAGCCAACCACCCCATCCGTCCCCGTCCCCCGTCTGCTCGCCCACATTCACATTCTCATCGCTCCCTCTCCCGTACAACCACCACCCACGTCACTCTAAACACCATGGACAGCTTCATCAACAAGGCTAAGGAGTTCGCCAACTCCGACCAGGGCAAGAACATGTGAGTCCTCGCTCCCTGTCCTGCCCCACCTACACCTCTTTCCTCCCGCGAACCCTTCCTGCGACGACGGGGTTGTTCAGCCGATGTCACCCTCGACGAGCCGGATGACGGAACTGATCGACCTCTCCTCGCTGTCGATCGATCACGTGCCGCCGCATTCGACTCGCGTAGGATCAACCAGGCTGAAGGCGTGAGTATGCGGTCTGCTCTCCTTTCCACCCCGTCGGTCCCTCTCCTGCCGTCCTCATGTTCCCCTGCTTACCCTCCTTCCCTTTCTCCCTACTCGCCCCGTAGCGCTTTGGTCTCGGCGGCGGCAACAACTCTGGCAACCAGGGCGGTTTCGGCGGCAACGACAGCTGTGGGTACCCTGACCATCCTTATGTCCTCGCAAACAGCCACTGACGATCATACTGTGCTCCACCTATGAAATCGACAGCCTCCGGCAACCAGGGTGGCTTCAACGACAACAACAACAACTCCAGCTTTGGCGGCTTCGGCGGCAACAGCGACTCCTACGGCTCCGGCCGCAACCAGGGCAGTGACTCCTACTCCAGCGGCAACAACAACAACTCCAGCTCTGGCGGCTTCGGCGGCAACAGCGACTCCTACGGCTCTGGCCGCAACCAGGGTGGTGACTCCTACTCCAGCGGCAACACCGACTCCTACGGCTCTGGCCGCAACCAGGGCGGCAACCAGGGCGGTTTCGGCGGCAACAACAACGACTCCTACGGCTCTGACCGCAACCAGGGCGGCAACCAGGGCGGTTTCGGCGGCAACAACAACAACGACTCCTACGGCTCTGACCGCAACCAGGGCGGCAACCAGGGCGGTTTCGGCGGCAACAACAACAACGACTCCTACGGCTCTGACCGCAACCAGGGCGGCAACCAGGGCGGTTACGGCGGCAACGACAACCAGAACTTCTAAGCGCGTTCCTTCTTCTTCGAGGTCACGGTCGACGAGCGGCCCGTGGCCGTCCTTCGAAAGCATGGCTTTCTTCTCTCGTGTCGGCGCTTCCCGATCGCACTTGTCGTCTCGTCTCCTTTCCTCCCTCCCCTAGCCTCCTTTGGTTTGTCTTGTTGTAACTTTCAGCGTTGTTGAGGAATGGATACGAAATAAGGAACGAACGAACGAACGAGCGAGCGAGCTTTTTTGCTTGCATTTGTGTGTGTGGCCGTTGGAAGGGAACTAACTGGACGGTAACGGAGCGTCGTGGTCGTCTGCTTCGCTTCGCTCTCTCCGCGCGCGTCCGCTACCCACGTGCTTTCCGGTGGGAGGTGGTCATAATTAGACAGATGAATAGATAGGGAGATAGAAAGATGATCAAGAACTGGGTCACATTAGCTTGGCCATTGTGCACGGGCTTTCTTTATAATACAGTCAGCCCGATGGAGATAACCTACTCCGTAGCCGGTCGTATCCGTATGTGCGGGAGGAGACCGAAGAAAGGGAATCAAGAGAAAGTGGAGAGATCGCGACGCAAGGGAAGAGCGAGGTGCGCGATGGAGAGACGAGAACGAAAGTGAAGATGGCGTGCGAAGAAGAAAGAGGAAGCGAGGGCGGATGACCGCATGGCGGCGCGCTGGGACGGGTCCTTGGGCTATTCAGCGTTCAATCCCACTGCGGTGATGATGCGAGAGGTGGAAAGACCGGAGAAGGGTGGCCGTCGTCAGCTCGGGCAGATCGCATATGGACGGTCCGTCCCTGGTGCACGGACCCTCTACCCCCATCCTGCCGGCCAGGATACGGGCACGCAGCTTCTCTATCCCGTCTCCCTCTCCCACGTCCGCACCCTCTCCGAACTGCGAACAGCACAGGACAAAAAGCTCACCACAACTCTCTCGGGAACCTCCGCATCGCCGCCCGCCGCCGTCGTACCTCCCTTTGCTGTCTCTGCCTCAAGCTGTCGGGAAAGCTTGCCCGCGTGCGGGTTTGTCGACGTCGTACCTCGCACCTTGGCCTTGGCGCGGACCGGAGGGAAGGGGTCGGCGGTGGAAGAGAAAAAACAGTCAGACTGGCGGTCGCCACGAAAGACGAGCGAGAAGAAGAAGAGGATATGCGACGGGCCAGTCAGAGGTGTGCCTGGCCGTTCACAGAAGGACTCACCGCCTTCATCCTCTCCTCTGCGGCCTTTGCCCTCGCCTCCCTCGCGTCGTCCCCGCCCGCCATCCTCCCGACGCCACCCCCGGCACGGCCAGACAAGCTTCCTCCGCCTTGGACTTGGCTTTGGCCGCCTCGAGAGGGGCCTCGGCTGCCCGCGGCGATGGGCTGTCGCTCATCGGCAGAGCCGAGCGTGCGTCCGCCTCGGTGTGCGTTTCTGGAGCAGAGGCTGCCCATGGGGAGGATCGAGTTCGAGTCGATTCGAGCCGAGTTCGGAACGAATGATCGAGGTACGTATAGGTCCTGTGGGGGCTTGCCAGATGATGGACCCCGCTTGTGGAACCTGATCTGATCGGACCGAGAGGGCGGAGTGGCGGGGGCGTCGGCTGCTCGTCTTGTCTACGATACGGACTGCCTACCTGATCACGGTGGGGTAGACTAGGCGCGCGGTGCGTGGCAGAGGGGATGGGGGCGTTATGAACTATGTCTGCGAACAGACGCTGCGTCGTTCAGCGACCTGGACGTCTGGAGAGACAGCGGCGACCAACCTTGGGACGTGCTAAGTATATCCATCCATCGTACGGCGACTGCGGCCGCCAACGTGTGAGGTCATGGCCATGGACGTCCACAGCGGCCAGCACGACCAGCAATGGCTCAGCCGAGCGTCGTCAGTCGGTTGTCGGTCCTCCCCTCCCGTTGACATGGCGGAGAGAAGAAAGTCCGTAATGAAGAGAAATGGACCTATCGTTCTCATTGTTATCGTCTCCTCTCGGAGCTGCTTCGTTTGGCCCACCAGGCCCGATCGAAAGGTATCGGACTCGTACCCCGCCCGGGACGTGGTCCGCAGTCGGCGCGAACGTCATAAGATCGAAGCGGAACTGATATCAAGACAGGCGAGCAAGCAAGTCCAGGAGGAGCATCCCGCCGGCGTCAACACCAAGCAAGGCATCGCCATCGCCATCGCCATCGCCACCGCCATCCGCTTCCTTCCCTCCGCCGCTCTCTCGCCACCTATCCAACCTCACGACTCCCACCTCTGCCGTTTCGACCCCGAACTGAAATGCCGACCGACGAGGAGGCCGCCGAGAGGCCCCTCCTCTACGACCAGAGCCAGGCGGCCATCTTGCAGTTGCTCGTGGAGAAGACGCCCACCTACCCCATCATCCACCTCATCAACAAGGACGTCAAGACCACCATCGGTACGCCTCTTGATCTCGCTCGGGCCGCGGTGCCCATTAGCAAGCTGGCTGCTTGACGGACTCGCTCACCGCTTCTTCCTCGGCCGTGCTCACCCATCGTTGCTTTGGTTTACTCGAACAGACACCGCCCTGACCTGGGAGCAGCTCAACGCTCCGGACATCAACTTCTCCATAGTGAGCTCGTCTTCGCTGTCCTCCGCGACCGGTCAGATCCCTTGCGAGCTCAGCGCCCGATCGCATTCCTCCTCGCCCTCTTCCCCACTTTTCCTCTCAAGGTCCGACCTCTGGCACACAAGTACGGAAAGCCGCGCAACATTGCTATTTTGTACTGCTTGCTCCTCAACAGGATCAAATTCATCAGGGAGAGGTGAGTGAGTTCAGGCCGCCTGGCCCGGCCATGACAGCGCATCGTCTGCGCGCCTTCGCCCACTCCTCCACTTGTGCCTGTTCGTCTCGTCTCCCTCTCATACCGCCTCCCTTTCTCTTCTTCTTCCCAGCGAGGCCGATCTTGCATTCCAATCCGTCAACCAGACCCGAGCAGCTCTCTGCGAACTCTTGGCCATCAAGCTCCTCCGTCTCTTCTCCGACGACGATTCCGGCCTCCTCCTCGTCACCGCCGTCACCGCTTCCTTTTCACCTTTCGCCGGCGCGCCCGAGGAGGTGCGTGAAGAGCTGGAAAGACAGGATAAGGAGGGCATGCTCGATGAGATGCACAGTGCACTCGAGGTGAGTCGGTGATCCAGGACATGTGGCAAGCGCGTGGCGAGATCGTGAGTTGACTTCTCTCGCCTCCTCCGCTGTTGCTATACCCTTCCCAGCTCGCTATCGTCTCAACAGCGAAAAAGTTTGTCAAATCTCCATTATGCCAGAAGGTGGTCGATGGCAGTGAGTCTCCGCCCTGCTCGCGTTCCCTGGCGCGCGCCTGGTCTTGCTTTCCCGACCGAGACGGACGATTGAATGCGTGCGCGCTTTGCACTCCATTCCAGTCTGGACCGGAAGGGTGGTTTACAGCCAGGTTTCGATGCACGCCGTACTCGCGGATAATTACAAGAAGCGGCCACTTTCCATTTACGAGCCCGACAAGGTGCGACGTTCTGAAGGTTGCGCGTGCGAAGCGGACCCCCCGCCTTCGTCTCATTGCCCGTGTCGTTCTATGCCGAATCCTATCCCCTTTACAGGCGCCCCTGCTGGATCACTACCGCCTTCGCGTCCCCTCGATAAGAAACAAGCTCGAGTTCTGCAACTTCATTATTCTCCTCTCCCTCTTCGTATGGGCCCTTTCCTATTCCGACTTGGGAGGACACGAGAACGTGGGCGGCTTCAACACGGCCGAGATGGTTTTTATCGTGTGGTTGCTTGGGTTTGCGTTGGATGAGTTCGGTGCGTTCATGGGTCACAAGGGGTTGCGTGGGCGGCTTGCGGCCCGCTTCGTCGGGTCGAAAGACATGACATCTTGCTCACCGCACCACCTTCTCCGTGCCGTCGGTCCGCAGCGTCGACCCAGCAACACGGCCTTCGGCTCTATGTCAACAACATCTGTGTGTCCTTCCCTCTCCCCTCGCAAGGCCGCCGGTCTGCAATTCTTACACCCCCTTGATTTTCCCATCTTGCTCGCTCCACACGCACAGGGAACGTTTTCGACACCCTCTTTATTCTCATCTCCTTCTGCTACATCGGCTTCCGCATCTCCGGCATCCGCCACGCCGATCCCGAACTCACTGCCACGGCGTTCGATATCCTCGCCTCGGGCGCTGTGTTGTTGTGCCCTAGAGTCGCGTCGGTATTTGTTCAAGTGAGAAACGCAGTCTTTGCTCCTTTTATTGTCGCGGCGGGGTCCAAAGGAGAGGGAAACAGCAGATACTGACAACTGGATGGACTCGCACCCTGGATGGCCGCGTCGTCACGTAGGACAACGTCGTCCTTCTAAGCCTGCGCGCCATGCTCCGTGATTTCATCTTCTTCATGTGCTTGGCGGCCATCTGCTTCAGCGGATTCCTTTTCGCTTTTGTAACCCTCTCTGGGGACGAGTGGAGCGTCAAGGGGATCGTTTGGATGATGTGAGTGACGGGCCTTGTTTTAGAAGAGCTGCCATTTTGCAAAGGCGCACAATTCCGCTTCGAAACTCACCCCTCTGGCATCCTTTCTGTTCGACTGGTTCTCAGGTTAAGGTACGCATTGCATGTGTATGTCATTGTAACCGGCTGTCGTCCGCTTACCTTTGCTCTTCTGGTGCCGGCCGCTTTGTACACAGAGTGTGGCTAGGAAACAAGTGAATATTTCAGTCTGCTTACTACAGCTCAAGCGCCACGGTGAAGTCTAATGTTCGCCCTGTTACCTCACTACCCGTCTCTGCAGCTTTCTGGGCCTTGAGACCGCAAAAACGTTCCACCCTGTTTTCGGTGAGCCGCACCGCCGTTATCTATCTGGCGACGGACACATCATTGCTGATCTCTTCGGTCTTTCGATGGCCGTCAATTTTCTTCCTCAGGGCCACTCCTCATGGTGAGCAATGGCGATCGGCCTCGGCGTCCCCACTGCTTCAGGCGAGCTGACCTTCCCCATTCCCTCTATTTCCCAGGTGATCTTTGCCATCGTGGCCAAGTAAGTCTCCTCACGATAATTCAGAGGGTATCTAGTTCTTGACGCTCATCTTCTCGTCTCGGAACATCGTCTGGCAGCACCCTACTCCTGACCGTGCTCATCTCCCTCCTGAGCAACACTTTCGCTGCATTCGCCGCCAACGGTACCGAAGAAGCTCTCTTCTCCCATGCCGCCAAGACGGTGAGCGATCGTGGTATCGTTTGTGCCCACATTCCACAGCGGGTTTGGTCGGGACTTATGTTTGGCTCCCTTCGCTGCGTGCTTCAGGTGGAGATGATTTCGTCGGACTCGCTCTTCGCGTATCAGCCGCCTCTGAACCTCCTCGCCGTTGTCATCATCCTCCCCGCGTCCTACGTGCTCAGCCCACGGTGAGATGTCGCAGAGTCTCTCGATTGCACTCTGTTCCGAGCTGGGACTAACCCACTATCACTCTCCGATGGGAGCGCAGGTGGCTACACAAGATTAACGTCCTTCTCATTCGCGTGACGTCCTTCCCCATCCTCCTGATCATCGGTATCATAGATCGGTACCGGTGGCGCCAAAGACTGGCCGACGGCTCCAAGAAAACCTTGAACGCATGGGGATGGACTCCATTCCGCGGCATATTCGACGGGTTCAAAGGAGTAGCCCACTCGGATATGCTCGACCGCGTCTTCCAGGGCATGGAAGGTGCCTTCGAGCGCTCGGAATGGGACGCCTTCGGCACGGGCAAGTCGACGCCCATGCCGACGGAGACCGTCGGCGTCGCGGGCAGGAGGGACGCCTGGGGCGGCAGCGCATTTACTCCGAGACGATCCCAGTCGACTCCTTCGTACGGTACCGTCGACGTCCGCCACGACGACGACGCTCACACTTTGCACCAAGATTCGCACCCATCCACTCCGATCGTCGGCAGTCCGATCTCGAACCGCGACGGCGGCGACCCTACGACGGCGGGCCATTTGCCCTCGTTGCAGTCTCCACTGGCCAAACTGTTCGGCAGACCCGGTCGCGGGCCCAGGGGGGGCATCGCCGGGAGTCTGATCGGCGCCGGTCTGAGCGCGGCTCATCTCGCAGGCGCCAGTTCGTCGAGCCGCCAACCGGAGGAAGAGGCGGCGGACGGCCATGGCGGCCAGGCACTCACGTCAAACGATGCAGAGACGCTGGCCGAGCTCAAGGAGACGGTAGACAGGCTCAAGGACGAAGACTTCATGGGCCGGTTCGGGGAGATGGAAGAGCGTCAGAGGCGAATCGAAGAGCTCTTACATACCATCACTCAGAACCTCACGCCGCGGGTGGAGGGCAAGTGAGCGGAAGGGAGTGAGGTAGTTTGGGGATTGGGCGGGAGGGAAGAGGAGCGGTCTGATGAAAAAAGGCGTCTGCTCTGGGTTTGCTCTGGGCTGCATAGAAGGCGACGTATGAAGTTAACGATCCGCACGAACCCTTTTTTTACGAAACACGATTGAACTATCGTGCGGATTCGCGTGCGACGCGATGTGTGCATCGAGAAAGCTCGGCGCGGCATGAGGATAGAGTAGAGGACAGGCTAGATTTACATGAGAGGGAGAGAAGGATAGGGACATGGGGATGCCCGTGCAGCCTATCGGGCTAGGCGTGCTCAAGGACACAGGGAGACGCAGCGAACGGTTATGCGCCTCGGCCGCGGAAACCACCCCTCCCACCGCCGCGGCCGCCTCCTCCGCGCGAGAACCCTCGTCCAGGCGGGCCGCCCCTGCCTCTTGGTCCTCCACGACCGCGACCACCAAATCCGCCGCCCCTCGGCGCGCCCCTCCCCCGCGGCCCACCTCTTCCTCCTCTCCCACCCCCAGCACCCTTCTTAGACTTGATAACCGACTTGGGCTTAGGCAGGAAGCGCTCGATGGGAAGGAGTTTGTCGCTGCCGATGTACACCTTGTCGCCGTCCTTGAACGAACTGGCCACCATGCCACTGTCCATCTTGACAGTGAAGTACACCTCGTTGATTGGGCCCAGGATTTCGTCCACCTTTCCGATTTGGGATTTGTTCTAGCGACGCGGACAACGGTGAGGGCGGGTGAGCGAGAGAACTTCCAGTCCGGCAGAGACGAACAAATATGCGGATAAGTGCCAGATCTGGGCAAGAAATCTCACCTGCAAGTAGATGGGCGCATTGAAGTAGGGGACGTGCGTGCCGTTCGTGGAAGCGCAGACCATCTCTCCTTCGACGGCTTGCCTGAAGGTGCCCATCTCTGCACGACAGGAGAATAAGAGAGGATGGAGAGAAGCGATGTAGGAACGCCGTAAGCGCGATGGCATACTTGCGAGGGAGATAGGAGAAGCGAGCAAGACGTTGGCTCACCTTGCACCGTATCCGGTGGCCCCATGTCCCGCTGAAAGCCGCCCCTTCCGCCTCCTCGGCCAAAGCCTGGCGAGACACAAGCGAGCAAATACAGTAAGTCTATGTCTCAACATGAATGGATCGTGACACTCCAAATACTGGATTTCGACAAACGGGCCAGGGACGACGCTTTCACTCACCACCACCACGTCCGCCCCCTCGCCCTCCCCGGTCCCCCCCGAAGCCCCCTCTACCACCACGCGGAGCACCGCGGAAACCGCCTCTTGAAAAGCTCATGCGTTCGTTTGTTCTGTTCGCGGGGCTGAGAGACCGACTGCGACGGCGGGCGCGACGACGAAGAACTGTAAGTACACGTCCGACGACGTATGACCTCGACCCCGACCTTGGCCTTTCTCACTTTCTTCTCCGCCGCAGTCACCGCAGGTGCCGCGGGCCGCAGCAGCCTGGTGATCGGGGCTCGGGCGACACCCAAACACGACCACAACTTCCTCAATACCTTCGCAGCTATACTTCACTGTCACCGCCGGCGCCGACGTCGGGTTCGGCTTGCAAGTGGCCACTGATATTGACGGCGAAGTCAAGGACGTGTCCTCGGTCGTAACTCCAAGTCTAGTCTGCAGTCTATAGGAGAGATCGACCAAGAAAGATGGCCAACACGACGGTCAGGGGCGCCGTCTCCATCCACGGCTCGAACCCTCAGGTGAGTTTCAGGAGACGGCCGAAGAGGAACCTGCGCTCGTGCCCCAGCGTAACACCGTTGGAAGTGCTTGTGTGCTCTGGTCTTACCAGGATGGCACATTTGTCACAAGTCAGGTTCTAGTAGATTTGCAGACCCGCTGACGAGCGATACGCTTGTCTCCCTCGCCATCCTGTTCATCCGACGACGAAGTTCCTGGTGGAGAAAGTCATCCGAAGTAGGATATGGGAGTCCACGTATTGGAAGGAGCACTGTTTTGCGTTGACGGGTGAGTGAGCGAGCGAGCGCGGCGTCCTTCAGTCTTGTGCGCATGCTCCGTGTCTGTCGCCTCTGCCCGTGTGCCTCGTTTCATTTTTCAAGACCAAATAATGACTCTCCTCCTCTCTCCTCGTTTGTCCCCTTCTCTTATACAACTTTGGTCCTTCTTTGACCCTTAACCAGCGGAGTCTATCATTGACAAAGCCATCGAACTCCACAGCATTGGAGGCACCTACGCCAACACCCGGCCGAGCCCATTCCAGTGCCTACTGCTCAAGCTCCTGCAGATCCAGCCCGAAAAGGAGATCCTCGTCGAGTATTTGCAAGCAGAAGAGTTTAAGTGAGTGCAATCGTTTTGAGGGCCTGTGTTCTTGTTTTGATGGCGTTTCTGGTGGCGTCGTCTGCGTCGCGCGGAACGGAACGCTGACCGAGATACTTCTTTCCTCTACTTTTTCACGCCTTTCCCATCAACCCTGCCCGTGGAAACAGGTACCTCCGCGCTCTGGCTGCAATGTACATCCGCATGACATTTCGCTCCGTGGAGGTGTACGAGCTGCTCGAGCCCCTGCTGAACGACTATCGCAAGTTGCGGTTCAGGTCTCAAGGCGAGTGCTCGTTCTGCTGATGTGGGCGTTCTATTCGATCCGAGACGTTCCTGTTCTGTCCATATTTGCTGATGCATGTGACTTTTCATTTCTGACGTTATTGACAGGCGGCTACTACCTAACGTACATGGACGAGTTCATCGACTCGCTCCTTAACGAGGAGCGCGTCTGCGACCTCATTCTGCCCCGACTCACCAAGCGCGATGTGCTGGAGGATACGGAGGGGCTGCGACCGAGGAAGAGCAAGCTAGCGGATGTGATGATGCTGGACGAAGAGAGCGATGCTGAGAGCGCAAGTGGGAGCGAGGCGGGGAGAGGGAGAAAGAGGAGGAAGAAGTCATTGGGGTTGGGAACGAATGGCGACAGGACCGACGGACTGGACGGTCCGCCCAGTTCGTCTTCGAGCCGAAGCAGGAGCGCTAGTCGATCCGTCTCTTCGGGGGGATACGTCTCTCGGTCGCCTTCTCGCTCGCGCTCGCGGTCACCGTCTGTGGCGTCTTCAGCGGAGGGTGGAGGGCGAGGGCGGTACGTGTCTCGGTCACCATCTCGCTCTAGCTTGTCACGGTCACGATCACCGTCTCCGTCACTGCCACGACCGGACTCGCCGCACCGGGACCGAGGTTCAGAGACCGACGGCGGCGATGGAGAGAGAAAGCAGACGCGGACGAGGGAAGAGAGGCCGGGGTCGAAGGACCGATCGGGGAGATCACCCTCTCCCGCTTCATCTTTCGTTTCCAGATCGCCTTCGCGCTCCCTTGATCGGAGGTCGACGACGAGCGCCACCTAAGCCCTCTAAGCCGGTGTTTTTTACGATCCTCCTGGGGGTCGACACATGAAAACGAAGTGGAGATTGTCGTGAGTGACTTGAAACAGACTTCGCTCGACGGCTCTCGATGCTATGAAACTTTAGAGGGAGTCTCGTCGCGACGGAGGAGAAAAAGGGGGAGAAGATAGGAAAGGGGGAGAAGAGAGGAGGCGCCGATGCGATCTCTGTCCACGGGTTTTCTAGGCCCGCCTCCCCGACGGGGAGTAAATGGCTTCTAACTCATGTGATCAAGTTATCATAGCCCAGTGCCGTTTCGTCATTGATCGCGTGGGTGAACGGGAGAAGGAAAAGGGCGGGGAGGGAAAAGACATTGGAGGTTGTGGTCGCTTCCTCCCTCTCCCACTCACTCATTCACTCGCTCACCGTGGACTCGTGCGCTTGTAGAACGTCGCGGGGAGGTCAGCAAGGAAGCGAGCGGCAAGGGTGAAGGGTGACGAGCGCACGGCGACGTGCCATTTTCGGTGTTGGCAGGGGATGGAGGGCGAAAGGAGAAACGAGGTGGGCGGTGGTCATCTATTTATATGGTTAGGTCTCTCTCTTACGCGCCTTCGCACGCTCGCAGCCGAAATCGCGTCGCCCGAAATGAGCGCCCAATGCGGGGCCCAGTGAGGAATAGGAACGTGGCGCGCGTGAAGGAGAGAGACCAGAAGAAAAGAAACTCTTGTCGCCTTTGTAACCCTCCCAGCGCTCCACTCGGCGTTCGTCCTTTTGTCCTTCACATGCAGCCAGACTCAGCCCCCAACGCCGACCGTCGCTTCTCGCCTCTGCCCCGCCCTTTGCCCAGCGAAGCTTAGTATGGCCCCATCCCTCGCGCACGGGCCGATCCTCCTCCCACGTGATCATCACGTGGCCAGCCCCATCCATCGCGGTGTCCGGGGCCCTTTATCTCGCCCCGGTCGGGAGACGACGAGAGCGTCGGCACTCGCTCCTCCCTTTGCTGCTGCCTCGTCCACATCTCGCTTGCAAAGAAAGGGAACAGGAGCTGAACTCAGCGATAGCGAGGTGAAGCCGGAGTAAGACATGGCCGAACTCGTCCACTCCAGCAAACGTGCCTCCTCCGGCGCTCCGTCGCCTAGGCCGACGACCTTGCAAGAGGTTGAGGCGCTGCTGTCGAACGACACCAAAGTCAAGGTCGCTGTGAGTTGGGCCCTGTCATTACCTACCCGTTTTGCTTGTTCGTCAGCCAGCTGGCCGCGGCCTGCTGGGCGACACCTTCTCACGTCTGGCTCTTCTTCGTGCCGTTCCAAATCCTCTCACTCAAACGTCCGCCCCTCTCTTTCATATCGGCCACCGCGACACTTCAGGGTGTAGACGTAGATGGGGTTCTCAGAGGCAAGGTGATGGCCAAGAACAAGTTCCTCAAGGCGTGTAAAGACGGCTTCGGCTTCTGCTCCGTCATCTTCGGTTGGGATATCCACGACCACGCTTGTTAGTCGTCGTTTTCTTTCAGTGGCGTCCCTTTTCAGAGCACATGGCCAAGGACGAGAAGATATAGGGAAACTACTCTCTCTTTCTACTTGTATGGGGTATATGTGCGAGGCGGAACTACCCGTGCAGGAGGAGGAGCCGCCGTCTGAATTCTTTCTTCCCTCCCTTCCTTCACTCGTCGTCATCCCTCCCGTCTCGCCCTACAGACACCCAAGAGCTCTCCATCTCCTCCTCTGCCAACGGCTACAAAGACCTCCTGGCTCGCATAGATCTCTCTAGCTATCGCCGTCTGCCCTGGGAGGATGATGTGGCGCTTTTCCTCGTCCACTTTTGGGACCCCGATTCGGCAGAGAGGATCTGTGCGGACCCGAGGGGGGTGTTGAAGGGCGTCACAGAACGATTGGAAGCGTTGGGATTTGAGGCAATGTGAGTATAGGGTCTGTAGTGCGTTGAGACAGGAGAGTGTGAAAGGTTTCTTTTGTACCGCTTGCATTTGGAGCTCGCTTATCTCTTTCGATCGTCGCACCTGGCTTCCATCAGGGCGGGCTCGGAATATGAGTACTTCACCGTAAGTCTAAACCTCCGGTAATGGAGGAACGTCGCAAAGCATGCTGACCTTTTGCTTGATGCCTCATCCCTCCATCAGTTTGCAGAGACCCCTCAGAGCGCCGCGGAGAAGAAATACCGAGATCTCAAGCCTCTCACGCCTGGCATGCACGGTTACGTGAGTGGTCCGCCCCACCCTTACGACCACGCATTTCCCCGCTAGTCCGATTCCTCTCACCGTTCTCCTCCCCGCCTGTTGAACTCGGCAGTCGATGCTTCGGCCGGCTCTCAACAAGGACTGGTTTTACGAAGTCTTTGACGTCTGTACCGGCCCACTCGGCATCCCCATCGAGGGGCACCACACAGAAACCGGCCCTGGCGTGTTCGAGACCGCTCTCGGTGAGTATCATGGGCTTTATTTCCTTCTGTTTCGGATGTGCCCCTTACCTTGCTTATGCTCCATTACTTGGGGTTTGGGACGAATGATCAGAGTACACGAACGCAGAGAGGATGGCCGACAAGTGGGTCTATCGGAACGATTGCCTATGTTGCCTTCTGCTTTTTGAACCATTCGTTTGATGTTGACTTTCGCTGGCACCGGCCGACCAGCGCCATCCTGTTCAAGCTGGCCGCCAAGTCGTTGGGATACAAGTACGGGATCATGCCCACGTTCAGTGAGCCCGTCCACCTTACCAGCTCGCTCCGCTCCTTACAAGTGAAGGACTGATCAGGAGACCCTGACATCCTCCACCACTCTTATCTGTGACTAATGAAAGTGGCTAAGCCACATAGCGGTCTTCCAGGCACCTCAGGCCACACTCACGTCTCCCTGCGCTCCTTGGAGACGGGTAGGAACGTTTTCGCCGTGACACTCGAAGAGGCGGAGAGCGGGGGTCGCAAAGACGCACAGTACGAGGACACAAAGTACATCTCGCAGCAGGCTGAGTGGTTCCTTGCTGGCGTGCTCAAGGGTCTGCCGAGCGTCGTGCCGCTCATGGTGCCTACCGTCAACGGGTGCGTTGGGTGTGGTAATGCCGTCCTCCCACAGACTCTCGGAAATTATATCTGTTTTATCGATCCAATGCCTCACCCTCCCTGTCACTGACTCGCGCTCCAGTTACAAACGCCTGGTCCCTTCCTTCTGGGCGCCCACGCAAGTTTCTTACGGCTACGACGACCGCACGTCGAGCGTGCGCATCATCTCCCCTCCCAGCTGCCCACCCGAGGCGACGAGGTTCGAGATCCGATTACCAGGCGCCGATGTGGGTTTGTCGGTCTAACCTGGCTCAGGCTCGGGGGCCAGCTGTAGACGACTGTAGGCTTGGCTCTGGTCTGACAACTTTTTCTCCCTTCACTCTCACCATCTCGGTACGCAGATGAACCCCTATTTCACCTTCGCTTCCATCCTTGCCCTCGGCCTGCACGGCATCGAACAAAAGCTCCCTCTTCCCTTCTCCCCTCAGTCCGCCGAAGCCAAAAGGTCAGCAGACATAGGCGCCAGTCTCGCTTCCGCTGATGGATCGGTGGACAGGAAGTTGCCGGCGAGCTTGGCCGAGGCTACGCAGGCTATGGCTGGGAAGGGCTCCTTGGCGAGGAAGGCGCTTGGCGGTGAGTTGAGCGGTCGGCTGGTCTCGCCGTTTTTACTGGCCCTTCTTATGATACTGATGCTCTTTTCATTTTTTATCTAGACGCCTTCATCGACCACTACGCTGCAACAAGAGCTCACGAGGCGAAGCTGTACGCCGAGGCTGTCACCGACTGGTGAGTAGATGCCTGCCGTGTTCCTATCGCGCCGCACTCGGCGAGCTACCTTTATCGATCCCACTTTGCCCGTGTCGGGTTTGGAGCGCTCGTCTTTTGACATTGCGCCGCGCCGCCTTTGCTCTCTTTTGTTTTTGTCCGACGCCGATGCAGGGAGATGGCCCGGTACTTCGAGCTTACCTGACATGTAGATGGAGGATAAGATGGCGGCCCGGGACAAAGGGAATACGGTAGTCTTTCTGTACTCCTACTTGGTCCTATTTTCAGACCCGGGTTGGGACTTGTTTCGATCAAGGACACTGATCATATCCCTTGGAACGCGCGTGGAAGGAATTTGCAGTCATTCATGCTTATGGTCGATGTTTCGCGTATGATCACCGAAGGTCCGGTCGGGAGGAACTTGCCTTGGCCGAATGTTTGCCATCGACATCGTCATTCAATTGCTGACAAGCATGCATAGATTACAACCCTTGGGTGACGAAAAAAAGCTGATTACTTCTTTCCCGGCTTCCACCGCTGAATTGCATATACTCACTCTTCCCTCCTTGGCCCAGTCCTCCACCGGGACATGGACCGCATTCCGACGCTGGCCTTGCATCACGACCCGCGTTTCTTTGGTAAGACGTGAGCGTTGCGATTGGATCGAACTGAGTCGCCGCGACCGTCGTAGGGACGAGCACCCGTCTTCTACGCCAGCAAGATGCTGTTGGAGGAAGACCATCATTCGGATGGCAGCCCCTCGCTGGAGGTGTCCGAAGTCTCCACCTCGTTATGGAGGGTCGCTCCGTGCGGTTGCGTGATGACCGCAAGGTAGAGAGGTGAGTTAATTCACGCACGTCCTTTGAGTGGGGATGGTGTCGTGATGATTGTAGTGGTATTTCAGACCGCTCGCCCACGCGAAGGGTACAGTCACCCCAACTCGTGGCGAGGATGGTGACCA
The DNA here is from genome assembly GCA_029717555.1 of Peribolospora baueri. Lineage (NCBI taxonomy): Eukaryota > Fungi > Basidiomycota > Peribolosporomycetes > Peribolosporales > Peribolosporaceae > Peribolospora > Peribolospora baueri. The sequence continues at coordinate 249,706 of JAMDHS010000002.1, forward strand.
ATATCTTTCCAAAGTGCCTGAACACATAATTCCCCCCCCCCCTTCCTTCTGGGTTGTGTTCTCCCTCCTTCTTTAGTTTTGTGCCCAGTCTGACCTGACCTCCCCTTGGCACCCTTCTTCCCTTCTAGCTCATCTTCCGAGTGACAAAGGTGGACACCACGCTGCGCTTCCTTGTAGCCGCCTCCGCCTCCACGAACGCCACCACGGGATCCTCCACCTCCACCACCTCTGGATCACACAAAACCACTCTTCCTCGTCCAGCTGCACCTGAATGGACTAGCCATGCACATCTGTTCCTCAGGCCCCTCTGTCTTGTAAGGAGGTCCAGCTGGCATTGCCGGCGGCCTTACGTCGAAGCAGACCAGGTAGATCTTGCGTCAGGATGGGGCCGGAGCAAGGCTAGGTCGTCCTTTCTAGCCACCGTCCGCGAGAGCCCTCACGGCGACCGTTCCGTCAACGGCTCAGACAAAGTTCAGCTTTGACCACGATGGATGGAGGGGCCGACGGCAATCAAGTTTGCACTGGCATCTCAATTTATCCCCACATCGACACCTTGAAGATTCACGACCAGATTGCTTTTAAGCACGCTACATGTTCAAAGAGTTGTAATCGCCTATGACGGCCAGTTACATGCCCAAGGAGCCCCTTCACGAGCCGCCCACAAACACCTGTGCATGAGCGGCATACACCGCCTTCCTGACGTCGAAATAACTCTGTCCCAAGTTCCCCTCTATCACAACCCTTCCCTTTCCGTCCTTCTTGACCGTCACTGCCTCCGTCTCCATTTCCTGCCCTTCTCCCTCGCCCGTCATCGTCGCAGCGGCACCGCAGACGAGCATGCCTTCGCCGGCGAACTCGGCCGGCACGCCAGACGTGGAGAGCGACTGGCGGAGAGAGGGGAGTTTGAGGTCGCCGATGAAGAGCGAGCGAGGAACCACCGACACGGAGGAGGAAGCCTGACGCGCGGAAGGAGTCCGACCGACGTCCGCGGGTGCAGGTGTAGGAGTCGCAGTCGGCGTGGAGCCGGCACCGATCCCCCCTTGGCCAGCTACCTGTGTGACGCCGTCTGCCGAGGCATCGACGGGAGGCGTAGCCGATTGATGTCGGTCGGATGGACCCCCGGTGTCGGAAGACAAGAGAGAAGAGCCGGAGGCGGAAAGCTCGAGCGTGGGTACGGTCGACTCTGCCGAGAAGCGGAGGCGACCGAGGATGTGGGAGACTTCATAGTCCTCGAACTGGAAGAAAAATGAAGTCGGTTGGGAAGAGACAGTGGCGGAGCGTAGAAGGACAAACGCATCATAAGTGAACATCGGGCATTTAAACGATGGACACAATCTACTCTCACCGAAGACCACCTCAAGCCAGCCAAGAGGCCATCCCCAAGGGTGATGGCGAAGCTGTTGGTCAACTCGCCAATCCGAATTGGCCTCTCGAGCGCCGGCGCATACACCTCGCGTGTCATGGCGGAGATGGCGCTAAAGGCAGTGAAGATGTCCTGCACGGCGCGAGAGGAGCCGTTGACGAGGATCTGCGAAAGTATACAGGCAGAGCGGTCATCAGTCAGCTGATGAGTACGCTCCAAACACGATAGATGAAAGTGTGCCCTTCACCATTCGACGAGGGTTGATCTGCGGCACGATCGTCTTGACGGCCCGACCGTCGTTGAGGCCTTCCATGTCGATGTATGCCAGCTGACAGACCACCTGTACTTGGACAGTCTCCGCGACGTACTTCGACGGCGGTTCAGGCGGGGGCTTCTTCTGATATATCGAAAGCAACGTTAGAGAGAAAGAGAGCGTTCGCGGACGCTCCAGACGGTCAACCAAACTTGTTTTCAAACGAGGGAGAAGGAACTGAGACGCGCTCACTTTTTCCTCCTCTTCCTTCCGCCTCCTCTTCTCCCTGCCCTCTTCGTCATCTCTCTCTTCTTCCATCTCTCTGCCCTTGCTGAGCCACCTCGCAACATCGATCTGCTCTCCGTAAGCGTCCACTCTCCTCTTACGCTCCACGAACGGGAACATGCGGAAACGCGTCATGGTGCCTCCAGAGGCGGACTTGAAGAATGAGGTCGTGTGCGAAGCGTTGCCCTTGAGGTAGATGTCGAACGACAACTGCGGGCCGTCGCCAGGCGCGCCGTCCGCAGAGCCCACCCCACCGCCTCGAACCACTTCGTCCATGTTACCGGCTCCGAAACCGCGCTTCCTGCCGCTCCCGCCCCCGCCGGGCTCGAGCATGACCTGATCACGTTGACCGCTGGGCAAAGCCCCTTCAACCTCGTTTGCCTCGGTCTCACTATCGCTCTCGTCCGAATCGTCGTCATCTCCTTCGTCCGCTTCCATCATTCGACGCGAACGAGCCAAGCGCGCCCTCTCGGCGGCTTCGCGCTCTTTCGCATGCCGCTCTGCTTCCAGGAACGCCTCTAACTCCGCGCCTTGCAGAGGTACCTTGCTTCGCATCTGTAGCGTTGGTCGATAACGATGGTCAAATGCGCCGAACGAGAATCGTTCATCAGAGACGCCACTCGAGGAGACGCTAAGCAGGGTCGCCAGAAAAATAACGGATACTGCAGAACGTCGGACCCAGTCCTCACCTCCAACCGAACCGTCTCATCCAACTTGACTGTCTTGCCCACTTTGCCCTTCCCCCACTTCTCCGCCTCCTCCTGACGCTCGTTCCACTTCGCAAACAGCCACCTTCCCAAACTGCCAGCTTCGGCACGACTGGTGAGGACGACGACGTCGTTCGGCGACTGGGCGAAGCGGAGGAGGAGACGGCGGGAGGGACCGTGGGAAAGGGTGGGGGGGACGGCCAGAATGAGTTTAGGTCGGTTGGCGGGGATAGCTTCGTCAAGAGCTTCGACGGTTGGGAAGATCTTGAGATGCCTGCAAATGGAGATGCGCACGAGAAAGAACGCAAACGCCCTCAGCGGCGACTCGATGGCACGTCCGCCACCGCCGTGCCGGCCACTCCCTGCGATGTAGGTGCATGTAATGCAACGTACCTGAACTCGAGCGGACTGGCAAACACAGGGCCACGATCTCTCTTCCTCTTCGACCCAGCCCCACCGCCCGTGTTGCCCTCCAAGGCGGCATTCTCCTCCCTCGCCACAGCCCCACCAAACCACTCCATCAAGCTGCGCGCGTACGTGATAAGTTCCTTGCCCGTTCGGCTCACGAGGCAGAGCGGATAGCGAGCATGGGAGTGCGAGGAGCGGTGGTCGTTGGATGTGAAGGAGAAGGACCAGTGTTGGTCCAAGAGGACGAGGAGCTCGAGGAGACGCGTGGAGGGATCGACGGGGAGGAGGAGCGAGTGGCCAGACTGGAGGGTAGATGAGACGAGACCTGCATGGATGGCGAGCAAGGCGAGACGCAATGAGATGAGATTCGCGCCCTTGACTGCTGACTCGGGCTCAGAAGAGCAGAAACGCACCGAGCAGGGCCGCATCCCTATCCTTCCGTCTCGCATTGAGCACCAATGCCCTCTCAACATCGGTAATGAGCAGATCCGGTCTCCTGACTGCCTCCAAGATTGTTCCTCCTCCAGCAGCGGCGCCCAGCGGCCCACCGCTGGCTCCGATGGTGGAGGAGGGACCCGACGAGGAGCGAAGGATGGCGGTACCGTCGAGGTGACGTTCCCGGTTGTGGTTCCAGTCCACGGCGTAGAGGATCGTCCCGGAAGAGGGTGATCTGATCTTCCATACCGTGCCGCCGAGGGTGTGACCTGAAGAGTAGGCGGTGAGGGTCAGGCCCGCGCATTTGCCTGTGAGAAGCGAGGGAAACGGGTGTGAGCATTCATGTGGCCCAGGCTGACGATCCGGTGCGTTCCATCCGAAGCTCCACTCGTGAACAAGGGTTTACCTTCGAGATGGGTTGGCTGCGAATACCTCAGGGTCGTGATATCATCGAAAGCGGCGTGGATTTCCTTAGTCGAGACGACAAAACGGCCTAAACCGTGGCCCCCGTCTTCTTCTTCTTCCGTCTTCATGGCGGACGAGGCCTCTGCTCCGCTCGGAGCACCAGCCGGCTGCAGCATCTGTTTGTCCTTCGCATCAACGTCAATCTCCCTCCTCCAACTTTCCATGCTCTCCAGCACCGCTATACGACCCAGCGCCTGCACTGGCAGCGTGGCATAGACGGGGCATCGGAGCCCGAGACAGGCGTGAGCGTAGGGGAAGAAGCCGAGGTGGGAGAGAGAGGCATGGGAGAGAAGGACAAGATCGATCGAAGGGGCTAGTCTGGGCAGGTGTGCAGAAGAAGAGACAAGATGAGCGCCAGCAGAGAGGAAAGACAGGCGAACGAGAGGTTTGTGCTCACTCTCTGAGCACCTCATGAAGCGGTCTAGTGATAGCCTGCACTTTCGTGGCAACCTTCGGCGTCTCACTCTCCTCCACCGCTTGCATTCCCGACTCGCTCACAGCCTTGCCCTTGCCCTTGCCCACGTCGACTCCGTCGAGCTTAGCCTGCTCGAAGACACCGTCGAACTCGAACACGTCCGGCGCTCCACAGTCTAGGAGGATTCGCACATCGTCGATCTCCAGAATATATGCAAGGGCTTTCGGCTTTTCCGTCGTAAACGGAGAGGACAAAGACGAGCCGCTGGGTACAGCCGCTTCGCCGCCGGCATCGCCGTCGATCAACTCCGCGCGGCCCCCCTCGACGAGCATGGCGCGCGATACGGCGTCGGACGCGGGAGTGACGTCCGGCGGAGTGGCAGCAGCAGCAGCAGGGGACCCATCGGAGTCTGGCGCCGGGGCGTAGCTGCCCGACAGGGGGTTGAAAGTGATCATGAGGGGAACGATCTTCCTTGGCCCGTCCGCCGTCGTCGTCGACAGATGTTCGTTCCAGCCGGCGCGTGCACGAACGATCGCTGATGGCCTGGAGCCCGGCTGGACTAGGGTTACGTGCGCTGCGGCGGCCTGGGGGTCGTGGGAACCGGGAGGGTAGGGTTAAGAAGGCTGGCTGGGCGCCAGCAAGCGAGCGGGAGGGAGAGCCGGGCGTCGTCCGCTTGAGTCGGTCGTCGCCATCATCATCATCATCCATCCATCCTCCTCACTCACCCCGCCATCGCACACAGGAAGCTTCCAGAGCACCGTCTCATCTCTCGTCCCCCTTCCTCTTTGTCCACTCCTCCTCCCTTCCTTTTGCTCTTTTCATCCCCGCTGTCTTCGTTTCGCCAGCCGCCGCTCTTCAGCCATGGGTCTCTCCGTCTCTCGCCTGCTCAGCGGCCTTTTCGGCAAGAAGGAGATGCGTGAGTGATACGATCGTTCGTCCGTCTTCTCCTTCCTCTCGCCGTTGCTCGCCAACGCGGAGGCGCCCGGCGAACCGATGTACTGACCGTAGCAAACCCCACACTCACCTCTCCTTTCCTTCCTGCTCTCCCTCTCCCCCCAATCCCCCTTTCCATCCTGGCGTTGACATCACCGCCAGGAATTCTGATGGTCGGTCTCGACGCTGCCGGTAAGACCACCATCTTGTACAAGCTCAAGCTCGGCGAGATTGTCACCACCATCCCCACCATCGGTGAGTCCTTGGCAGTCGTGGCCGATTATGATTCGTTCCGTTCTGCCCTTCCCATCTCATCACGTGCCTTCTGTTGGTCTCACTTCGCCACGTCCTTGCTGTCATTTCTGTCGCGGATCACCCCGTAAAACTAGGTTTCAACGTCGAGACCGTCGAGTACAAGAACATCTCTTTCACCGTGTGGGACGTCGGTGGACAGGACAAGATCAGGCCGCTTTGGAGGCATTGTGAGCCATTTCTGACCGCTTCCGGCAAGCCCGTCCTTCGCGAACTAGCCCGTCTCGCTGGCTGAGACTGACGGCCTTCATTTCGGATTCTTTACGTCCTTTCCGGCACGCAGATTTCCAGAACACCCAGGGCATCATCTTCGTCGTTGACTCGAACGACCGCGAGCGTGTCTCGGAGGCGCGCGAGGAGCTGCAGAGGATGCTCAACGAGGACGAGCTTCGCGACGCTCTCCTCCTCGTCTTCGCCAACAAGCAGGACCTGCCCAACGCTATGAATGCGGCTGAGATCACTGACAAGCTCGGCTTGCATAGCCTCAGGCAGAGGCAGTGGTGAGTTGACCGAGGCAGTGCTGGCAGCCCTGTCCCCTGCCACGTGGTCAAAGGCGGAACGCCGACGATTTGGTCGTCGTTTCTATTCCACGTCATCCAGGTTCATCCAGGCCACCTGTGCCACGTCCGGTGATGGTCTCTACGAGGGTCTCGAATGGGTAAGTGGATACCGCATTGCCTGGGCGTTTGACACGTGCGGTGCTGACCGACTCCGTCGCGCTCCTTTCGTCTCTCACGTAGCTTGCGACCAACCTCAAGCGTCGGGTGTAATGGAGGGCGGAGAAAGAAGTCGAGTCGTATCCCCTTTTACCCCTCTCCGTTCTTCTCCATTCCCGTCCCTCTCGTCGCAAGGTCCCGTCACGGAGAGTTCTGGTTTCGGGTCAACGTCGAAGCCCTCGCCATCCACCCATGCTGTCAAAATCATCCGTCCTCTCGCCTCTTTACTTCCTCTCCTCCGCATCATACATCTCCAGTCCTCCCCACCCTCTCTTGAACCATTCGATTGGCCTTCGCAATCGATTGAATTCGTTTTGATCGACGTCGGTCGGTTGTGGTAGCTAGGCTAGAAGGAGATCGGAGATGAATGCGTGCCCACGTTTCCTTTACGCCGTTCCACCGAGTTCCTCAGCATCGTCTGGTTCTTGTTCTCATCCTTGTCCCCTTTTATCTTTCTTCGCCTGCTGGCCTTGCCTCCGGTAGTCATTGCCATTTCCTTCGTCAGGCCTTTGAAGTATGGGGCAATCTTCTCTTCCTTCCCGGATCTCTTCTTCTTCTTTTCCTCTTCCATCCTCCTTTCCACCCACTCTAAACTTCTTCTTCTTCTTCCTTTTCCATTTCCCCTTTATGAATGAGCCGAATGAACGAGGAATGACCTGGCATGCAACGGAGGTTCGTATAGAAGCAAGGATGGCTTTTTTGCTTCTGCGTTCGAGGACGTGGAATGTGTTCGTTTCCTTTCGGTGGTCTTGCTTGGCCTGAGTCGGACAAGTCCTGACTGCCGCCTCTTCTTGTCTGCCTGGCCACTGCCTTGATCCTTCTTCTCTTCGGCGTCTTGTGTGAACGGGACAAGGTCCGCGAGTGTGGCCGTCGCCGGCCTTGACTCTCTGCCCACGTTTTTCTTTTTCAACACGCTCGATGGTGGTGTATACTCGACCGACATCGAGTCCCGTCTCGTCGGTCTCCTTTCCTGTCGTCGCCTCGCCTCGTCATCCGCCATGCTCTCTCTCTCTCTTCTCGGCGAGCATTCACTTGTCAAGCGCTCGCTCTCGAGCGGCTCTAACGCAGAGCTCTAGCCAGCCGGTCCTTGCGCATCCGACACGCGTGGTCTCGATGGCACGTTAAGGAGGGAAGCAAGCCTGAGCCCGGCCGGAAGGAAGGAGGGAAGGCGACGGCGGAACCAATCCGACCTACCGACCGACGACGACGACGTCGATGGCGCCTCGCTCTCGCTCTCGCTCAAGCAGACACGAACGCACGCACGCAAGCACGTAAGCACGCGCCGCGAGAAAGAAAGAAAGAAAGAAAGAAAGAAAGAAAGAAAGAAGATGGATGGATTGCAACGAACGAACGGCTGACCTGACCTGATCTGATCTGATCTGACCTGACCTGACCTGATGATCCGCTTCTGTCGCCCCCTCTCGCCGGGGTGGGTGAAAGGAGATGGAGAAGGAGGACGTGTGTATGTACACACGTAAAGATGAGGTCTTCGTACCACCTGCATGCAAGTAGGTAGCTAGGTATGGTATGTTCACGATCACGATCGAGGGAGGGGAGCGCGAGCGCGCCGCGCCTCCATGCAGTCCAGTCCAGTTCATTCATCGGCAACGCCCGACCCACTAGAGGCCTTTGGCGTCCCACCACGAAGCACGGCAAAGGACGGACGGCGATCGCACGCATCTCTGAATTTGCGTGATGGAACAAAGAAAGGACGATGGGATGCTACGAACAAAGAAAGGGGGGGCGGAACGGAACATACTATACTGGATATTGTACGAGAGGACGCCAAATCTCAATCAAGATACTCGCCCGCCTCAAACTTCTCCCTCGAATAAAACCTCGCGCCAACAGTCCTTCCTCCAAAATACCTCCCGTCCAGCTCCCGTACCGCCTTCCAAGCACCCACAAGACCGGAGAAGCGGACAAAGATGCGTACCTGTTCTTCCGGCTTGTCTGCGAGGTGAGACGGGAGGTAGGTAGGGTCGGGGAGTGGGTAGATGAAGACGCGCTCGACGATGCCGTGCTTTGAGCATTCGTCGCCTGGTGCCAATGAAGGACGGAGAAGGGTGGACGTAGGTGCGTGAGCGACGGCGCCAAAAAAGAACGACACTACAAGGGACAAAAAAGGAAACTCACCAATCTCGCCAGGCAAGTCATCATCCACCTCTCCTCTGCCCACCATATTCACAAGCAACACCACCTCGCTAGGCTCTCCAAACTTTCTCCTCTCTTCCTCCTGCCGACGATCCACATTGGTGTTTATGATCGTACCTCTCGCGCCGAGCTTTCGCCCGCCGCCGCCGTCGTCGTCCAAGTCGGAAGACCTCGATCGGGACGAAGGGTTGCCGGCACCAGCACCGGCAGACTTGGAAGCCTGCACGGTGAGCGGTTGGAGGATGCCGGTACCCTGAGCGCCCAGTCCCTGGCCTTTCTTGTAGCCATACTTTGCCATCAGCCGGGCTGCGAAACCGGCTGGGTCGGGCCTATGCGACGAAAGGAAGCCGAGAAATGCCAGTGAGGCCGAGCGAGCGAGCGAGCGAAAACGAGGAAATGCAAAGAACACGCACCTATGCTCTCCTCGATCGGGACCGTTGGACGAGGACGCCGGCTGCGACGGACTCGCCCTTCCCTCTTCTTCTCCTCCGGCAGGCGACAACGTTCCGGTCGCCGCAAAGCCAGAGCCAGAGGCAGCGCCTACGACGCCTGGCGCCGCTTTGGCCAACCGAGCGGCAATGGCTTGTGCGACGCTCTGCCGGGATGCGAAATCCATCGATGAAGGGGCTTGTGTGCCCACATCCGACGCCACCGCGGCCGCCGTTGTGGTCATCGTTTCCGGTGTAGGATCCGGTGTAGAATGAGATACGACGCCAGGAGGGAAGGATGGAGGGAGCGGGAATGGCGGAGGTGATGACTCGCCTGACGGAGGTAAGGGAGGGGGAGGCGGGGTGGGCGACGCTTGACCCGGTGCGGGCGAACGGACTCCGGCTCCCACTCCTCCGGGCGCACCGCCGGCTGCTTGGGACATGGCCAATCGACGGAGGTACGCGTCTTCGCCGGTCGCAGTGCTCGACATGGCGAGTCTACGCTGGTAGGCCTCCTCGCCGGACGCGGGGGAGGGGGCCGAAGGCGGCGGAGGGGCGAGGGCGGGGGCGGGGGCGGGGGCGGGGGCGTCGAAGCTGAGTCGAGGCGGCGGTGCGGTTGGGGGCATCTCGTACGAATCCGGAGGACGGAAGATGCGGCCTGGAGAGGGAGAGAGAGAGAGAGAGAGAAGGGACGGGTTGAAACTGGTTAAGCCGGGCAAACCGACGGTCAGGCGAGCAAGGACAAGGACGTGCGCTCACCCATCTTGGCCACCCCGGGCCGGTCGTCATCGCCACTATCGCTGCGATGTTGATAAGGCTCCTCCTCGCTACCGTCGCTGCCGTCCTCCTCCGCCGTCGCACCGGGACGCCTATGGGCGCCCATGCGCAGCACCTCCTCCCGTCTCCGACGGCGCTCCTTTACCATTTCCTTATACGTACTGTAGTCGTTCGGCACGCGCGGGTCGTAGTCCGCGTCCATGTTGGGACCTTTCGGAGAGGCGGCGCGCTTACGCTTTGATTTTTTCTGGACGTCGGAAGACGACAAGGAGACAGGGTAGGGCTGAGCGTCGATATGATTGGAACTTCCGGCCTCATATGCGACGGCCTGCCTACCTTTTTCTTAGCCTTGTTCCCCGCGGCGGTCATGGCGAACCCGTTGACGTCGTCGTCGTCGTCAAAAAGCTGCCTACCTCTATCGCCATCGCCCTGGCCCTGGCCCGCCTCTGCCGCTTCCTCGATCCGTTTGGCGCGAGCGACGGCTCCGGGACTGGGAGGCATGGTGGTGGGCGGCGGGGCGAGGACGGGGCCGGGCTTCCAGCGGGAGAGCGCGGAGGTGTCGGTGCCGAGCGCTTTGAGGGGCGGAGTGGATCTGGCGGCGGTAGATGAGCCGGGGCGAGGAGCGACGGAGGGCGAGAGGGAATGGGTGGCGGAAGCGCTTCGTACAGCGGGCGATGCGGAGGTGCTGGCGCTCGCAGCCGCTCCGCTCGCCGGCTCGTCGTGGCCCGCTGGTGAGACAGAGCGGGAGACGACGGGGGCGAGACGGGGACCTATGGCCCTGGGCGTGCTGGCCGAAGCGAGACCAGCGGGAGACGAGGCAGAGAGATGGTCGGAGGCGGAGGAGAAGCCGACGGGCACGGAGGGTCGAGGCTTGGGGCGTGCTGTGGACGCCGACTTGCGTGGAGCAAAGCGAAGGGCGGCGGACCATACTTTGGGGAGGCGAGAACGCCGTGGTCAGCGGAGCGGGGATGCGTGTTTCATGAGAGAATCACGACAAGAGAGGGTGGGTGGTGAGCGATCGTCTGCGGCGCAAGCATGGGCGGGCGGGGGCGTGGGTGACTACCTGGTGCTTTATTACTGGTGCTCTCTCCATCCTTGGCGGAGGCCGCCTGTGCCTGTGCGCCGGGAGGTATCTTCGTTGGCGCTGGCGTTGGACCGTCGGAGGGCGGTTCGGAGTGGAAGTGGCCACCGTAGAGGGAGCCTGCGGACGTCTCTGGTCTGGGCGGCATGGGAAGGGACGAGGTGGGAGATGGAGGTGGACGACGGCGATCGACCGACCGATGTGTGTATGTGTGTGTGTTTCGCGGAAGTGGCGCCTGCGGCAAGACCGAAGATAGGGTTACGCAGGCGGCTGCGGCACGCCAGCTGCGGCGTATAGTGGCGGAGGGGCGTGCCGATGTGGTTGGTCGTCGGGAGTGGACTATTGGCCGAGACAGACAGCGACGGACGGCCGAGCGGCGAGGACGAAGAGGGAGAAAACGTCAGCCAGTGCGAGGAGCAGCAGCAGCATCGGCCTATATGTCCGACGACGGCACGCTCGCAAGGATGGCGCGGGGCGACGGCGACGGACTCGGACGCGCGACTGTCAGCTCAACGCAAGCGCATCGCCGGACGCATCTGCCATTGCCGCCGAGCGCAATCCCCAGCGCAAGCGGCGACGGTCCTGGTCGGGGCGACGGGGCTGCAGGACCAGGGCATCGGCATCACCGGCATCGACATCGGCGACGGCACCAGGGCGAGGACGGGGACAGGGACGAGGATGAGGATGAGGATGAGGATCGGGCGCGTCAAGATGATCTGCGCCAGCAACGCATGGCGGGCGGTGGTGGTATTGATGTCGATGTCGATGTCGGCGACGGCGACGGCGAGGTTGACGTTGACGGTCGCCATCGTCATCGTCCTCGTCATCAACCTCTCCATCTCCCTCCTCCCTCCTCTTCCCACCGTCCCTCGTCATCGCCGTCGCTTGCATCGCCCCCCACCACCGTCGCCGCCTTGCCGACGCTATCTTCCTCCGTTCCTAGCCCACTCCCACTTCCACTCCCACTCCCGCCACCCAGGCACGCCCGCCTCGCTCCGTCCAGTCCTTCCCGCGTCGGCCACCACGTTGAACACCGACTCGGACCTCGACGTCCCCCTCCGTCTTCTTCGCCCCCTTCACCTTTTTATCCTTATTCTTACCCTTATTCTTACCCTCACCCTCACCCTCACCCTTACCACTCCCCTTCTCTTTCCCACCGTACCCCTTCCTCTTCCTCTTCCTCTTCCTCCTCTCTCACTCCCCGCCTCCCTCCCCCCCACCCGCCCAAGGCCGACTCCGCATACCATCCTCCCTCGTACGCCCAGCTCGCCACTCACCTCCCCTCGCCCCGCTCCTTCGAGCCAATCCACGCCCGCGCGAGCCCGCCTGCGCCTGCGCCTGCCCGATCCAGACGCCCACTCCCACTCCCGGCCTCGTACCACGCCGCCCCCGCTTCGGCTTCGGCCACCACCTCGTCCTTGTCGCCGTTGCTCTCCGTCGGCCATCATCAGCCGCCAACCTTCGCTCCCCCACGTCCTCGTCTCTCAGCATACGACGCCGACACCCCTTATTCTCTCGCCACCACCACCGTCGCCCTGACCGACGCCTACGCTTCCTCACCTCGGGCCCCGCCTCTCTGGCCGCCCCGCACCCAAGTTATGCACCCTTACCCGGCACAACCGACGCCGCCGTCAACCTCCTACCGCTCTCCCGCTAGTGTCCAAGCCCAGTACGCCCACCCGTATTCGTCTTACCTACCTTCTATGCCCTTTCCCATTCCACATTCCCCCTGGAGCGCCGCCACCTCGACGCCCACCGCCAGCCCACAGCCCGCTTTTCGAGAGCCGGCCACGTACGGACGCCCACACAGATTCTCTGCGACGGAAGCGAGCGCGGGCGAAGGAGAACGTCCGCCAACCGCTCCTCCGCACAAGGGCAAGAAGCGCAACTACGACGACGCGTCGGCCAGGAAAGCCTCTGCCCCGTCGCCCTCCTCCGCTACCGGTCCAACCTCGACCGGAGCACCCACGCATGCCCACGCCAGCAGTTTTTCCTCCTCTTCTTCCTCCACGGCCGCCGCCGACGACGCAGCTGCTGCAAACGCAGCCAAGCGCACGAAAACAGCCCGAGCGTGCGATTCGTGCCGTCGCAAGAAGATCCGCTGTGACATCCTCCCCACCGACGGTCCCGATGGCACCGGCGACCCGGACAACCCGATCTGTGTGCATTGCAAGCAGTACGGCTTCGAGTGCACGTTTTACCTGCCTATTACTGAAACGCGGTTCAAGAAGAAGAGAGAAGACGAGGCAGCGGCGGCGGCGGCGGCCCAGCAAGCTCAGCGGATGGGCGAGATGGGCGCCATGGGACCGATGGGCGTCATCGGCGGCCCACATTCGACTCAGCGCGAAGGCATGACCCCGCTGTCGGTGACGGTGCCCGCCCGAACGCCGCTCTCAGTGGACACGGCCGCCGCTCGTTCCCACGCTCAGTCGCACTCGCGCTCGGCCGTCCATCGGCCCGTCCAGGCTTCCTCCGGTCGACGAGAAAGCGGCGACTCGAGCGACGGCGCCAGGACGACAGCCAAGGACAAGGACAAGGGCAAGGCTAGGGCTGACTTTGCTCCTATCGGCTCCGACGGCCCGGACCATGCCCCCGTCGTCTCCAGTCCCGAGGCTTCCCCCCGGAGCGAGAGTCGGGTGTCGGGTGAGTCGTGAACGGATCGAGCGCGTGCCGTTCCGTTCCTGTTCTTTTTCTCACCCTAGATACGTTCCCTTCCTTTCGTGTCCCGCAGGACTCACGTCCATCGCTTACATCGTCCACTCCATGGCCATGGTCCCTGGCGCGGCCATCGAGGCTCACGACCAGAGGCATCACCAGACCTTTGAAGTGTCCTCCACGGGCGACGGAATCATTCGCTTGTACAGTCCCCGCAAGCCTTCCTCCAAGGCTAACACGCCACAAGGTTCTGGCTCGGCGGCGGCGGCGACCGGGGGGAGGACGGAGGACGGAGAACATCCGCATCCGTCTTCGGCCGAGGCCCACTTCCGCCTGCCCAAGACCTTGGAATCGCGCCTCAAGGGGGACATTATCGAAAAGCTCGTCAACGCCTACTTTGAACACCACGCCATCCTCTTCCCCGTCATCACAAAATCCGAATTCCTTCACACCTCTCCACCTTCTCCGCTCGTCCTCTACGCCATCTGTGGAGTCTCTGCGCTGAGCAGACACGTGCCCATGGAGGTGTTGTCGAGTGTGCGCGAGGCGATTGCGTTGATTTTTAGAGAGACGGACGTGATGAGCGTGAGCATGCTCAATACGATTCGAGGACTGCTTGTGCTCAGCTTGCATCCTGACTTGCACGGCATCACTGCCGTGCAGGGAGGCAGTCGCAGCTGGAATCGCATCGGCGTCGTAAGTCGTCCCTCCTCTCCATCATCTGTCTTTCCCGGCCCTAGCTCACCCATCTCCGTCTCTGTCATCTCCCCCATCTCACTTCCCATCCCCCGCCACCAGGCCGTCCGCATGGCCCAGGACCTAGGCCTGCACAGGGACGCGACGGGTACGGAGACGGAGCAGGAGACGTACTACCTTGAGATGAAGAGGCGTATGTGGGGGTGTTGTGTTACTGCTGATCGTTGGTGAGTTGACGAGGAGATGGCTGTTGAATGGTTGGAGTGGGGTCGCTCACCTCTTCCTCTCTTGTCCTTGGCAGGACGAGCATTTCCATAGGTCACCCTCTGGCCATCGATCTCACTGATTGTGATGGTGAGCCTCTTCGTTTCATCTCGCCAGCCGGACACTTCTGCTCATGTGCCCCGCCTCGCTCGTCCAGTCCGATTACCCGCCCCGTACGAGATCCTCCGCTACTCCACCGACGTCCCCTCCGACCCATCCGGGAATGACCGGCCATTCGCGTTCAACACAGAAATGCTCAAGCTCAGCATCCTCTTTGGCCGAGTGATGAAGACGATCTACTCCCCCGCGGGTCTCATGAAGGCTACCGATAAGGAGATCAATGGCCTTTTGGACGATATTGATCGGTGGAAAGAGTTTTTGCCGTCGGAGTTGCAGTTTAAAGGCCCCGATAGCGATGCGCAAAGCGGCATCCTCCACGTCGGCTTCACGTGTCTGCAGATGCTCTTGTTCCGCGTCTTTATGCGCATCTCCTACATTTGCCCGGCGCATCTCAACTTCTCCCTCACCATCGAACGCATGACCTATCTCATTGTCCTCTCCCGTCAAGCCATCGACTGGGTGGACAACAAGGGGGAGTACTACCTCGACACCCTCCTCATCCTCTCCTACTCCCTCGTCTTCTGCGCCACCATTCAGTATCACTGTTGGGTCCGACGTCAAGACGCCGAGGCGCTCGCCTACCTCGGCAAAGCCCGCGACCTCGCTCAACGCGCCAACGCCGAGCCCAAGAAGGAGGAGCTCACGCTCAAGGCCAAGATCACCGAGGTGATCACGCTCCTTCACGAGGCCGCTCATGGAGTCTATGGCCGCGCCTCGGAGGGACAGGTGCTGAATCCGACCCACGGCGTCGTCGGTCGGTCCATCCAAACCAGAGGCCTTCACTTTGTCCAAGACGCCAGCAAGCCCGGAGGCGGCTACTTTGTCGCGGCAGACAAGAACCTCATCCTTAAGGACCTGCCGAAGGGCACCATCGTCCTCCGCGCCATGGAAGCCGCCAAGCTCCGCGCTCGGTCCGATACGCCGTTTGGCGCGGGCGATAGTCATATGCTGGGCGTCATGGACGAGAACGGACGGTTCCCTCGTGGCGGCGGCGACGCCACCACGCTTGGGGCGACCAACGGTGACGGCGGCGGTGGCGGTGGTGGCGTCGGTGGGGAGCGGCAGCAGCGACCTCCGAGCCAATCCGGGTCCAAGCTCGTCACCATGGTTCCGCTGGCCACCGGCTTCCTCGACCCGTCTGTCGGTTTCGTCGGTGGAAATGCGTTTGCGGATGCCGCTGGCGCGACTACCTTGGGCGCCCTCAACGGCGGTGGCGGAGGCGGTGGCGGAGGCGGTGGCGGAGAAGGTCCACCGGCGTCTTTCGGTCGTGGCGGCAACACGCCCCTTTTCGCCGCTCAGCAGAACGCCAACTTTTTCCTGCCTTCTGCCATCGCTGCTGCAGCAGCCACGGGGGCGGCGGGGACAACGGCGTCGGAGCCCAACGGCGCCGGCGCCGGCGCCGGTGGTCCGTCGTCTTCGATGCTCAACGTCAACCCGAACCTGAACGACTGCCCGTTCTCCCTCTCGCTCTCCTTCGCCGGCGTCAACGCCAACGACGATGGCAGCAAGAGCGACGACGCCGGTGGTGGTGGTGGTGGCGCCGCGGAGGCGGGGGCGGGAGGGGGAGGCGGATCAGACTACGTGTTGGACGCGCCGGCAAGCATACAGCGGAACCTGTTCGACGGGAGCGTGGGCGCTGACCCGCTCTTGTTGGACGGCCTCCCTGGAGGTCCGTTTGAATGGGGTGAGTTTGTCTTTTTTATTTTCCTTTCCTTTCCTTTCCTTGCCTTGCCTTGGCCCCTTCTCTTCCTTCCGCCTCGCTCGCTCGCTCGTCAGTCGTCTCGGCGCTGGTTCGGCTGACTGACATTTACACTTTCCTTCCTTTTCGTCATCCTCCTTTCGCGCATCTCTGTCAGATCAATGGGACACCTTCTTCAGCTCCGTCGGCGGCATCCTCTCCAATGGGGCCCTCGACATCAGTGGTGGAGGCGCTGGTGCCGACTCGTCCTCCGCAGGTAGAGCTAGCGCAGGAGTCGGTGCCGCGTCCGGTGCGGCGACTAATGCCGAGGGCAGTGGCATCCTAGGAGAGGCTTGAAAGGCCGGCCAGATGACGTCGATCCGGTTTTTGAAGGGCGTGCAGAAGTTTTCTTGTAACGTTTGGCGGAGGCTTTGGCAGTTCCATGGACGCTCGGTTTTTATACGGCGCAGCGACAGGCCGACCGCTCGCATTTTTTATATTTCCTCCTTTGTTCGTTGCTCCTCCTTCGTCTCCCTTCCTTCGCTAGCCATGATTACCACTACCTTCTTCTCGTCGGGCCCCCGCATTTCTTTTCCTTCCTCAACCGGCCCATCCAATTCCCTTTCGTTTACCCTACCCTCGGCCCGATCCTTCGACAGCAAATCGTCTTTTTTGTTTTTGTTGCTCTACCCAGTCCGCTCGTCCCCTTTTCCCAAGGAAGGGGTCAATTTGCCTTTCTTCCCTTTCCTTCTCCTTCCCTTCCGCTTCTGCTTCCCCCTGTGTATTCATCACCATTTCGCAAAAGCTCATCGCAGCTCGGCATTCCATCCAAGTCGTAATCATGCTAAGCGACGCGCTTCCCGGTTTGGTTCCACGTATGATCACACGATCGTCTCTTTTTTTTCCCATGAGAGGGGGGAAGCCGGCGCAACGCCGGGTTGCGCTGGCAAGCCTTCATCCGATGACGACGACGACGACGACGTGACCGGGAAACGGGGAAGAAGAATAAGGCCCTGTTCGGGCGGGCGGCGGTGAGCGCCCGTCCTCTCCTCTTCCCTCGTTCGTCCGGGCCATGTTGTCGATTCAACTTCTGCCGAGACGAGACGAAACCGCACGCCGAGCCAAGCCAAGAAGAAGAAGAAGAAGGAGGAGCCACGAGCCGACCGGTCAGAGTCGGTCGAGTCGGGATGGTGGAAGGGAGTGGGAGAGAGTGAGTGAGTGGACGGAAGCCGTGGACGGCATGTTTTCCGCTTTCCTGCCGTTTTCCCGACGAGGACGAGGACTCGGCGGCCCCGTCCGTCCGTCAATCTGTGTAGAGAGACGCACGCGTGCTTGCTCGCTCGCTGAGCCGCGCGGGCCAGCCACAGCTCGACCTTCTGGCAATGCCGCACCAAGACGAGATGAGCTGGGCGGGGAGGACGACCAACGCGGATAGGATGGATGGTCGATGGGCTTGCTGTGCGACGTCAATTGACCACCGCCCAGCTTCAGCAGAATGAGTCGCTTCTTGTGCCGTGTGGGAGGTTTGCCCGGCGGGTTTGGGCGTCGACACTGTACAGGCAGTCATCCATTCGCATGCAAGTCGCTTTCTGGCTACCAGCTGAGAACAACACATCGAGCCCTGTGTAGAAAGCTGCGGTCGATTCTTTGCCTCCGCGGCGCTGGGATGGACCGGACCGGCTGCCTCTCCCGCCGGTCGGGAAAACGTTACCACACAACGCAGAGAATAGAATGAATCCATCTTCTAAATTGGGAAATTGCAACGACATGGATAGGAGGTGGGGACGGGCTGAAGGAGGGGGCGAGTGAATATGCTTTGCAATGAGGGGGAAGAGCGAAGAGGGAAGGGGGCGAGGACGAAACGGAGAGGTTCTATGTGCGACCGCAGGTGGACTGCGCAGGCAATGATGGCATCACTTGCCGAGACGCTTGCGCATGGCGCGTTGAGCCTTACGGTGAAAGAAACGAGTGCAAAGGCAGGACATCGGTCAGCGGACGAATCCAATACGCATTCAGACGTCCGCCGGCGCGTCCGGCGAGATGACCTTGCTCCGCTCACCTTTCTCCGCTTCTTGTACCTAAGGAACCCAGGCGACACGTTAAATGTGTGAATGTCAATGAACGGAGGGCACGCAAAGGTGAAGCAGCGACTCACTTGTGCTTGGTGATCTTCTTTCTCCGCTTCCTCCTTACGCTATCCATGAGCACCTCGTAGATCGGATTGCCCTCCTCGTCGACTCCAATCTGTCGTCTCTTCGGCACGTCAGGCACCGTCCTGAGCGCCGCCTTGAGGTCCTCCAGACTCCAGGGATCCTCCGTCGGGCTTGGAGTCTGAGCAGCGGCGGCGTCCATCATCGCCTCCACTTGATCCCACTTGAACGCGGAGGGCAGTTGCGTCTGAAGGAGGGCATGAGAGAGGAGTAGGGGTGTGTGCCTGCTGTCTGCGACGGGCGCCTTGGATGAGGTGGACGAGTGGCCAAACGAAGGAGGCTCATATGCGCGACCATGCTCGGCGAGCCAAAGCGCCACTTCCTTTGGCCACCGCGGGTCCGGCCCTTTTGGCTCGCCAACGATGGTCAGTTCAGACTCATCCACGAGGTTCTCGAGGTCCTTCGTCTCCAACTCGGCGCGCAGACCTGCCACCCTATCGCTCGGCGTCGTGGCCTGTGGCGGTGCGTCGCCACTGGCACTGGTGGAGGAGCCTTCGAAGTCGGCCACTCCGCCTCGGTGAGAGAGCGCGTCGACGATACGGGTAAAGCGTTCCTCGTCCGTCCGCCCTGTCCGCCTCATCCTCCACCTGGAAGAGTAACGGTCGGCGCCGCCGAAGACCGAGGAGACCTGCTCATGCTCCAGCAGTGGACGATAGTGAGCAAAGAAGGCATCATAGGATACCGACTGAGCTCGCGCGTTAGAGGGCGGAGGCGAGGCAATGACGGAGGGGAGGGCATCGCCCTCGATGGGACCCGCGCGGAAAGAAGCAGAAGCAGGAGAGCCTCTCGACTTCTTCACGGAGCCGCCGCCACCAGAGCCACTGCTCGCTCTGGAGGAGGAGGAGGAGCGCGCGCCAGATCGAGACGGAGGATTGTCCCTTCCGCCCTTGTTGTTGTTCGCGCTCGCTGCGACGGATCTGGCACGGAGGCCTGGGCAGGAGATGGTGCGATACCCGCGGCGAGCGGTGCGGACGAGGGAGGCGAGCGACGACCCCTTCGCCACCAGCATCGTACGCGGAGGAGGGGCGCGGAAGGGCTGGAGAGGATGGGGGTAGCGAGGAAGACGAGGGAAGGGGTCAGCGGTCGCTGGAGACCAAATAACGGAAGGAGGGTGACGAGGAGAAGGAAAGAGGATGATGAGCTCCGAGGAGATCGGCGCTGGGAGGCGGGCGAAGGCGGCGTTGCGCGGAGACGAGGTGGGAGGATGGCAGTTAAAGACGGAGTGTAATGGCCATTTCAAACCTCCCAACCGCGACGCAATTCAAATGTCCGCCCGTATTTGGCCCTGCCTCGCTCCGAGAACGCCCTCGTCGATGGGGATGGCGGTCGACCTGGATCGTGACGACGACCCGCTCCCTCCGCTTCTCGCCACGACGATCAACATCTCGCACCTCATCTGCAACGCCCTTGCTCTCCCACTTCCCCTCGCTAGCCCACGTACGCTTTGACGTGCTCACCCGGTGCGCGCTCGAGCTCTCGCGCCGACAACCACCCGGCGCGCCGCTGTACTGGGATCGTCCGTCGGCAGGCGTCTCGCCGTCCGTTCGTCTTGCTCGGTCGACTGGTCGATCTCCCAGACGCCTCTTCGGTTCGCTCCGGACACACTCCGTCATCCTCCATACCGCCCCATCCACCTCCCGCTCTGATCAGCGCCCTCCACACGGAGCATGTCAGCAGCGGCCACCGCCGCGCCCCTTAGGAAACGGCGCGCCATGCCCAATGGCCGCGGAGTTGCGTACGAGCTTCGCAGCTCACGGCCTCTGCAATGTGTCAACGAATACGTCGACGGTCGTGTCCGGGAGGTGTTTGTTCTCGATGACGAGTGAGTGCCCTTTTCCTCGCGCTTCGGTCTGCGATGTCGCCTGGCGCATGGCGGGCAGCTGGAAAGCGTCGCCACGGGCCATATCCAGACCCGCTCACGTACGCGGCTGCGACTACTCGTACAGCTCGCCTCCTCCCACCACCAGCATCCACGACCACCCCCTTCATTCATCTCGGTCCGCCGGGTCCAACCCGTACGACGGCGGATCGCATGACGGGCACTACACGTACGCGGTCCATCGAAACGGCTCGGAGCGGCCCGGCGCCAACGGCAACGGCCACGGTGGCAGCTCCTCAAAGAGGAAACACAAGGCCGTCGAGAGTCCCCCGGCCGTCGATGACAGCGGTGACACTTCTTATGCGTACGCGCCCGGCGTGCGATACTTCGATCAGCACGGTCAGGTCGTACACGCCGCGCCTCCGGCGGCTCCGACCGGCAGCACCTCGACGGCGAAGCGACGACGGCGTGACGAAGGCGATGCCTGCGCCGCTCAGCGGCCGGTTCCTGGCCCGGCCGAGTACGCTCACCAGCACCAGAGCGCATATCTCCCGCCAGCAGCCACGTACGGGTCAACAACGTATTACCCGAATGGTACCAACGCCTACGCTGCCCCCGGGGCGTATCAGCCGCCGCATCTCTTGTACAAGCAATCCAGCGGGTCGTACTTTCAGCCTGACCAGAGTGTGGGTTGTGCTGAATGACGGGGCCTGACTTTTGACTGATCTGAGGACGCAATTTGGTGCTGACCGTCGCTCACCATCCCTTTATCGGCTTTCGTGTTCGTCTGGCGGAATGCAGCAATCGATCTCGCCTTCGCTCTCGAGCAGACCTCCGCCCCCGCCTTTGACCACTTGCGACGACAAGGAGGGACACTACATCTGTCGGGAACATGACGTCATTGGCGTCGAGGGTCGCTGTGAGTTACGCTGTTGTCCAGCCTGATGTCTAGCCAAGGTCAGATTGCTCATCCCTTTCTATTCTGTCCGCCAGACCGGATCGTCCGACTCCTCGGGCAGGGAACGTTCGGTAAGGTAGTCCAGTGCTACGACAAGGCGACGAGGCGATATGTGGCGGTCAAGATCATTCGAGCGATCCAAAAATACCGCGACGCGAGCAAGGTCGAGATCCGTGTGCTCAAGCTGCTCAAGGAACACGACCCGGGGAATGCCAAGTGAGTTCTCCGTCTGATGTCGGAGCTCCTTTTTCCGCGATCTTTGACCTCGAATTCCGCCTTCTGCACGCAGCAAATGCATCCACCTGCTCGAGTGCTTTAACTTTCGCAACCACGTCTGCATCGTCTCCGAGCTCCTCGGCCAGTCAGTCTTTGACTTTTTGAAGGAGAACGACTTTGTCCCTTTTCCGCCGGCTCAAATTTGGCAATTTGCCAAGCAACTATTGACTAGCGTGGCATGTGAGTGTGACTTGGAGCGCAGGAGCTGTCGAGCTCTTTTTTTTTTCAAGCGCTGATGAACGCAACCTATCCGGCTTTGCAGTCATTCACGATCTGCGACTGATTCACACGGATCTCAAGCCGGAGAACATTCTCCTGGTCAACTCGAAGCACAAAGTTGTACCAGTGGGGAGGGTGAGCCGTTTTCGCGTATTTGCCTTGCCGCGAGCGGCTGCTCTGACCGCCGCGCGTTCTTGTCCGATTTTCAGCGCACGAACGCAAAGATGCGCAAGGTACTCGAAAACACGGACATTCGGCTCATCGATTTTGGCAGCGCGACGTTTCAGGACGAGTACCATTCGGCGGTGGTGTCGACGCGGCACTACCGGGCGCCGGAGATCATTCTGGGTGAGTGTTGGCTGGATCGATGTGGGTGTCTCGGCGGTGCTGACGAAGGATGGCTTGGACTGCGGCGGGACCGCTCAGGCATGGGTTGGTCGTATCCGTGCGACGTCTGGTCGATCGGCTGCATCCTCGTCGAGTTCTACACGGGCGAGGCGTTGTTCCAAACACACGACAACCTGGAGCACCTGGCGATGATGGAAGCGTGTCTGGGGCAGATGCCGGCGACGTTTGCCAAGAATGCGGCTCGGTACAGGCCGGAGTATTTCCGGGGTACGAAGCTTGACTATCCGAACTCGACGACGCAGAGAGGAAGTAGGAAGTGGGTGAAGGCGATGCAGAAGCTGCAGGTGAGTTTGGGAAGAGGGCCGGTCCGTCTCCATTCCTGGCGTGCATGTCGGGACATAGACTCACTCCGTCTACGGTGACGTCTGCTTGGCCGCTCGACAGGACGTCATCCCGCCGTCGGCCACGTCGCCGCACAACCAGCGTTTCCTTTCCCTCGTTCGCCGACTGCTCGACTTTGACCCCAACACCCGGATTACCGTCCGCGATGCGCTGGCCCACCCGTACTTTGAACTGAGACCGGAGGAGATCCCGGAGTCTCGCTGACCGATCGCTTCGGGTGGATTGTCGGGCGGTCAAGGCTTGTTGGGACGGGGCTTTGCATCGTCGCCTCGCGCCATTCCCTTCATCCATCCACTCCGGCTCGCCTCGCCGTTCTTCCCCTTTTTCTGCTGCTTCATTTTACCCCGCGCGATTGGCCTACCATTATTCCCCCCTTTTTTTTTTCGTTCCCCCCCTTCATTGGCCCATTGATCGTTGTGTTGTGTTTTGTTTGCCAACCCCTCCTGTCGTTGTGTCGGTCACCTTGGTTCCCCCCGCGCCCGTTTTTTTCTGTCTGTCCTGTCCTGTCATCTGCTGACCCGTCCTGTGTCCTGTCCTGTTGTCCTGTCCTGTCCTGTCCTTGTCCTGTGTCCTTTCCACTAGCTTTGGCCGAAGCGATGACGAAGCCGGTAGCCAATTCTTTCTTTCTTTTCATCCCAACCCTCTGCCCCTCCCCCCACTGGCCCTCGTTTCGTCTCGTCGGGCGCCGCTCCGCGCGCGCCGGCGCGCTCGCTACCCACCTTCTTTTTCTTTCTTCTTTCGCATTCCCCCTTTTCTTTCTTTCCTCTTTTTCTTTCTTTCTCCTCTCTACCCCCCTCTTGTAGTTGTAGCTCGTCTTGCCTAGGCCGCGCTGGGTTAAATGTGTTGAATGCCCTGCCCGTTCGTTCGTGCTCGGCTCGAACCGTTCATTCAGTATCCGTAGCTGGCATAAGCGTGGCGTGTTGCGCGTTTGGTGAACGCCCGTGGAGCTGCGGCCGATCTTATCCCACCCATCAACCCATCCGTCCATACATACATACTTACTGTACTAGCATACTAGCATACTGTACTAGCATAACCGCCTTTCTTTTTCGTCCTCCTCGTCGTCGTCGTCCAGACGCTCGCTGTCAGGCAGGGCAGGACGAGAGCGGATGAAAAGGGCAGTGGGTTGGTGGGTGGATTGGATGGGAGGAGAGCAAGGCGCGATGCCGACTTGCCGGGGGAGAGGGCGAGGGCGAGGACGGAGGACAGGACGGCCGTCGACGAGGGCCGAAAGGAGACGGGGAGAAAAGGGCGAGCGATGGAACGAACCAAGGAACCCACGCTTGTCTGTCTGCTGTGTGTCCGGCGGGCTTGCTTGGGCTTTGGCTTGTTTGTACTCATGTTAGACGGGGGTTTTTTTGGACCCATCCATCATCGGTCGGCCGCCCTGTTTTGTTTAGTCCTTTCCTCTTGGCGCTACTTTTTTTTGTCCTTTTTTTTTTTTTTTGCGGCAGCGGGTCGAGTCGAGTCGAGTCGAGCGGGGCCGAGGTTGCTTGCGTTTGTCTCACCTTGGCTGCCTTGCTCGCTCGCTCGCTCTGTCTGGTCCGGTCGTGTGCGTCGGCCTTTGTGATCGCTTTCGCCGTCTTTCTCCCACGCTTGCGTCAAAGTCGGCGTCTCTTCTTCTCTTTCTCTTCTCTTCTCTCGCGTCGCCTCGCGTCGCCCGAGTGACGGCATAAGGACATGAACATGGACTGCTAGCTAGTTGCGCACTCGCGGCGGCGGTCGATGGGCGACGACGGATGAAGGAGAGCGGCCTTCTCAACTGCCCCCCACCATCCATCCCTCCGATCGAGCCGAGCCGAGCCGTCCATTTATTGTTCAATGGCCCAGCCAGCGCAAGCGGAAGGGAAGCAAGCAAGCAAGCCTAGCTGCTGCTCGCGGGGACGGAAACGGGGGGACGGACACGGGCAGCCCTGACGTGCGCTCTGAGCCATCTTTCTTTCTCCGCCGCACTCGTCTGTCTTCTGTTCGCTTCTGTTCTGTGCGACCGTCTCTTGGCGTTCATGCGCATCGCATCGCATCCTTCCCAGACTCGCGGCCAACCCTTGGTGCCTTCGAAGGCCCCCTTCCTACGCCCTCTACCCCCCTCCTTCTCCTTCCCATCCTCCCCATTCCCATCTCCCTCCCTTCCTTCCGCCCTCGCATGCCCACGATGGGAAACAGCCCCCCGCTGCCCCGCCCACCATCCTCTCCCCTTCGCCTCTGACCGTCGCCCCGACGGCTTCCAGCTCCGGACGTGTTATCCACCTCGCCTTCCAGCTCGAAAGCTAGACACATAGACCGATACACAGACAGACAGACGGACAGAAAAAATGACAGACAGGACGGTCATGGACCGCCCGCTGTCCACGGCAGACATCGTCGAGGAGATCGTCCTGGACCACGACGTGGACTTCGTGAACCAGGTCGACGACGGCGACCACGACCCCGGCCACTCCTCTTGCGCCCGCCCTTCCTCCAGCCTTCGCAGGCCCTCCGTCGACCTCGCCGCTCCCCCCTCTCCCACCGCCCTCCCATCTCCCCATGCCGACGACCACCGACTTAGACGACCGCCGCCATTCGTCCCCGACCGATCCGACGGCGCCATGGACAGACCCGAGTCGAGCCAAAGCGGCTACTCTGCCAGTGGAGAGAGCACCACCAGGCCCGGCCGCGCTCCTGCCCACACTCCTCCTCCTCCTCCTCCTCCTCCTTCTTCTTCTTCTTCTTCCTTCCTTTTTCGTTCTTCCGCCCAGCCTGTGCTCCCCTTTCACCAACCATCCGACCCCCTTGCCGATACGACGCCACGAGCCGCCAGCAGGACGGTTACCGACGACAGGCGCTCCTCCAACCGACGCTCTTCTTCCATCTCCAACCCGCCTTCTCCCAGCGGACACCCTTCTCGAGGACATTCTTACTCCTCCAGCGGCCCTCGTCATTCCCCAGCAAGTTCCAGTAGGAGCGCCAGCAGCCTGAGCATGACCAAGGCGATCGGCGCCTTGAACATCGGCAAGACCGTCGGACGACGACCACTGCCCGGCACGAAGCACCGAGTCTCCTCTCCTCCGCCGACATCGCACGATAGGGAATCCTCCAGCGTTCGCTCCTCCCTCGGCTCCATCGCCCATTCCATCGCCGCCGCCACCGGCCTCGGCACCGTCTCTGCGGACAAGGCCAGGTTTACGAGGCTTGTCGACGATCAGGATGAGGATCACGATCTCGAAGCGGAGGGATCGAACGCGAAAGTTGTCTCGGCTAGTTTAGGCCGCCCGGAGGATAAAAGGACCAGTCTCGCTTTGAACCTGGCGAGCCGGAGCCCTTCGGCGCTCGGCGCCCACGATCGCATGGCGAGCGATACGAGCGCGAGGACGGACGGCAGCGGCGGTCGGCCGAGGACGACGAATAGCTCTGATGCCGGCGAGGGGTTCTCCTTTTTGCCCTTTCGAGATCCCGTGTCGCAGGGATGGGCAGAGAGCGGGCCAGCAGCAGCGACAACGCGACCGACGGGCGGTCAAAGTGCCGATCGTGAGCGCGGCGTAGCGCCAGATCTCTCGTTCCCCACGGGTGACGCCAGAGCGCGACCGTCGCGGCAAAGAAGACGATGGAACGCCCCTTTTCACTCGCCCTCCCACCGCCCCCACCACCGTTTCCGCCTTCGCCCGGCCTTCCTATTCACTTTCGTCGCCCTCGTCTCCTTGCCCACCCTTTGGCTCGTCTTCGTCGCTCCGTGGGTTTACTCCGCTATCCACCCCGTCCCCGTCTTTGTCGGAGCCTACCTTGCTGCGATGGGCTTGGTCAGTTGGACCATCGCCGTCCTCCGCGATCCGGGGGCCGTTCCGACGGGATTGGATGAGGGCCCGCCCGTCGAGCTGACGACAGGCCCGCGAAAGGAGGATCATCGCCCACCTCAGACCGGCGCTCTGAGCTCGCCCTCGGGTTCACCTGTTCTTCCGCCCTCGGCGAGATGGCGAGACTCCGCCGCCGCCGTGTCCGCGTTGGGCCCTGACCGCCGCTCGTCCATCCTCGGCCTTCCCGGCGGATTAGGTCTGCCGGACGCCGCGAGCGACGGTGCTTTGTCGGCCATGATGCTCGCCTCGACGCCCCGGGACCTCCTCGCCGAGCCGCCATCCGTCGTAAGGCTTAAGTGGTGCCCAACGTGCGAGACGTATCCTCCGCCTAGGACTTGGCATTGTCGAGCGTGCGGCCGCTGCGTCGAAGGCCTGGAGTACCATTGTTCCTGGGTGGCGAATGATGTCGGGGTGAGTGTGCCTGCCGAGCGATTTTCCTTCTTTGTCCTGGCTTGTCTTGTTTCGGTCGTCGTGTCCGAGTCGCTGACCGCCCTTCTTCGCATTAGTCCGGCAATCTTTTTCCCTTTTTTTCCTTCCTCCTCCTCTCTTTCCTCTTTCTCTCCTACGCCGCCGTCTTCTCAGCCGTACAGATCGCACACATCGCTCGCTCCACCGGCCCCTCTCGTCGTCCTCCCGGCGTCAACGTCGACCCAAGCGCCGTCTCCAACGCCAACGCTCCTTCCAACTTTCGTAAAGCCCTCGCAGACGAACCCTTCGTCGCCATCTTTTTCCTCTTTTCTGTCGTACTCATTTTCCCGCTCGGCTTGAGACTCTTTCATCACTTTCGGTTGGCGGTTTCTGGACAGACTACTGTCACTAGGGTGGGTTTTTGCTAGCGAGAGAGATATGTGCGACGGTGGTTCATCCCCCTCGTCCCGTCGTCTCATGCTGCGCCACAGATCCGATCCGACGCCGCCAAGCGCGTAACGTCTCCGTGGGCGCCGGACCGAGACTCGCCGTCGTACCGCAACTGGGTGGTGACGCTCTGCACGCCCGCCGACTTGACTTGGATCCAGTCGGCCGAATCGATCGCCGTTCATTCCGACGCGCCTGCGACGGCGACGGCGATGTACCGCGTCCAACGCTCGCCCCGCAAGTCGTCCTTCCGCCTCGACATGCGTGCCCCAGAGGTGGCCTCGCTGTCGCCGCCGCCGCCGCCGCTAGCGGGCGCCGGCTGTGAGCCGACGATACGTCTAACTTCATTCAGCGCTTCTGCATCCTCTTAATCGGGTCGATTTTCCCTCTGACGTGGTACTAGAACACTCCCTGTTTCGTTCGATACTTTCCTTCCCTCTCCGTCTTCCTCGTTCACTCCGCTCGTTCACTCGCTCGTTCGCCGGTTCGTCGGTCCCCCTTCACTGTATCTCTCGCTCGCCCAGCACGCTCACTACTCGCATATTTCATTCACGGACACACTCATTTCCTTTTCGTCATCGTCGTCTCTATTTCTCTACCCCCCTTCGCTTTCTTCTCCGCGGGGCCCTCACGGCTGTATTTATCGCGCTCTTCTACCTCATCGCCCCGCCTCCGATAATCTAGTACTTCCTCTTGCCTAACCCCCGGGCGCAGCGCCGCGACGCGCCGCGGCTCTTTACGCGCGACGCGTGTTCCATGCAAACTGCGACTGCGAGTGAGCTGGGTGATCGATCGATGATTCGCCTTCACCCCACCACCTCATCCACCCACCCACCCTACCCTGTCCTATCCTGCCCACCCACCCCTTTGCCGCCTCTGCTCCCGACAATACCGTCCACCACTATCCTCGGCCTGCGCGCCTTTCGTAGTAGCGCCTTGAGTAGAAGAAGTACAAGGCCGCTTCATGCGTCTGCGTTTGCTATGGCTTCTTGTGAGCGATGGTCTTTGGGCCCGGCGTAGCGTAGCGTATGCCGCGGATTGACAACGTTTTCTCCCCTCCCTCCCTCCCGCTTCTTTGTTCGTCGTTTGGAAAAACACAGCTACTGCTACAAAACGTCCCCTTCCCTCCTCCTCCCCCTCCCCCTCCCCCGACACTCGCGAGAACTCGACGTCCGGCGCTGCTTCGTCGTCGTCTTCATCGTCGCCACCTGCGAAAAAGGCCAAGAGTGAGTTTTGGTGGTGATAGCAAAAAACAAATAATTGAAATAAATAATTTCCGGCGTCCTCCCCCCAGCCCACCCTCTCTTTGCCCCTCGCACATCCAAGACGTCCTTAATCTGGCACCCGCCCATCGAATCCACATGCCTCCACGCCAGCTTTTTCAACCCTCCGCCGAGGTCCAAGATCGCGGCCTACGACTTGGACGGCACCCTCATCCTTCCCAAGGGTAAAGGCCCTTTTCCCAGCGCCAAGGACCCGTTCGATTACAAGTTCTGGGAGCCCGCCGGTGCGGCCAAGGTGAAGGAGAGATTGCAGGCTTTGCACGAGCAAGGGTGGGTAACCTCTTTACTACGTCCTGAGCATGTTCGCTTCGACGACGACGTCAACGACGTCCACGTTCCGTCTCCCCCCTCCCCTTCCGGCGACCAGATACGCCATCGTCATCTTCACCAACCAGATGTTCAAGGGAAAGACGATCCTGAACTGGAAGGAGAAGATGAAGAACTTTGCACAGAGCGTGAGCGTCCGCCCTCCCTCTCGATGTCGTCGTGATGTGAATGCTAACGCCCACAACCTTGGCTCGGCCAGCTCGCAGTGCCGTTCCGCGTGTTCGCTGCGACCGGTAATGACCGGTTTCGAAAGCCCAGGATCGGCATGTGGGACGTGTTTGCCAAGGATTTCAACGGGGGGGAATCGATAGGTGAATCAATCCCTCTACTCTTTGTTTCTTCAACGCCTGTTCTTACCCTTCCCCCCCCCCAGATCTCTCGTCCTCCTTTTACATTGGCGACGCGGCCGGCCGACCACGGGACCACAACGACACCGATCGCAAGTTTGCCCTGAACGTGGGCTTGTCGTTTCAGACACCCGAACAACACTTCCTCGACGCTCCCCCAGAGCCTTACACGCTCAAGGGCTACCGGCCTCCAAGAGACCCCATCCACAGTGAGTCTCGATCGACGATCCCATCTCCCCCTCCCGCCAAGACTGGGGGTGATCAATCTTTGTTTCCCTCTCTCATCAGCTCCTCTATTTACACCGACCGCTACGCCTCTCGTCCCCGTTTCCGGCACGTCAAAGCCCGTGTCGGAGGTCGTCCTCTTCGTCGGTCCGCCGGCGTCCGGCAAGACGACCTTCTTCCGCCGCTTCTTCGAGCCTAAGGGCTATCATCACGTCAATCAGGACAAGCTCAAGACCCGCGAGCGATGTCTCAAAGAGGTTGACCGGATCATCTCCGAAGGCGGCGCCTGTATCGTCGGTAAGCTGCCTCTTCCCACACCTACCTTTTCTCGCCCCCTTGGCTCGCGCAGTTCCGCAAGCGACGATGCACAACTGTGTTCTTTTTCGGTATGACGCTTTTGGCGATGCAGATAACACGAACCGTGACGTGTCGACACGGAGCGCCTACATCGAGCTCGCCCGCAAGCTCGACGTCCCCGTCCGCTGCATCTTCTTCGACGCTTCGTCCCAGCTGGCCGAACACAACAACTTTGCCAGAGCATTCTCGCCCCTCAACCAAGACGACGTGAGCCCGCCCCCTCTCGTCCACTGGCAGCACTGGCGCGTTTTCTGTGCGCGTTTTGCACAAAAGCTCACCGCTGACCGCCATCTCCCCCCTTCTTTCACAGACGAAGCGCGGTCTCCTTCCCGCCTCCGCCATCCTATCCTATTTCAAACAGTTGGAACCGCCTACGGTCAAGGAAGGCTACGCCGAGACGCCGAAGACGGTTCGCTTCGTCTTCGAAGGGACGGAGGAGGAGCGGAAAGTGTGGGAACGGTGGTGGACGTAGCAAAGCGTCCTCTCCCCGACCTTTCTTTTTGGTAGATTCCCTCGCACACTTGCGAACAGGCCCCATCGACGCGCACGCGACTTGGTAACCTTCCACCCATACCTCTCTTAGCATCCACTTGACGATGGCAAACCGAGTCTATTGCAATGTAAGTAAGGCGCTTGGAATGCGTGTGCAAAGAGACGATGACAGGTATCAGACAGCCGAGGGAAACATCGAAACAAATAAAAAGGGGGTAATCGGTATATGAACGGGTTATAGCAAAACACGGTTTCGGGAATTTCGTCATTGCAGCCCGTCACTGCCGCCTTACGTCTTTCTCGTCCGAAGGCTGGAAGAGTTGAGCCAGGGTGTTCGCTTTGGATACACGCGGGGCGCTGCCGTCGTCGGGCAACCCTGTTTGAAGCGTGCCCTCAATCGAGCAGGGCGGCGGTCGCGGTGGCTCTGTTCGACCACCGTCAGTGCTCAGCGGGGACGACGCTGTGGTGGCCTGAATTAGGTCGGACTGCAGGCTGAGCGCGTGCGCTTGAGTGAGGCTCAGTGTGGTGGTGATCACGGAGCGGTGTGCGTGTGACGAGCCTACTCCGCGTGGGATCCACTCGCTAGAGATGAAGGTGGCCGTTCCGACCAGAAGGCGGGTCGCCTCGACCACGTCGTTTAGTGCGCCGATCATCTCTTTCAGCGCCATGTGTTCCGCGAGTAGGAAAAAGTAGGCGTAGTTGAGCCTTCGCGCGGGCGTGCTAGGCGTTCGGGGGCTGCGAGCGACGGGCGAAGACACGCGAATACCTGCCATCCCCATCTCCTCGCGCGATCCCCGGCGGCAAAAGATGCCTTCGCGCCGAAGTTCACTGACGCGGTGGAGAGCGTAGTACGCATCCGGATGGGCGGACGAGGAAGACTCATCTGCGTTCTCCTCCATATGCTGCCGAATGGCGCTCGTAAACCTGTCCAGGGCTACCTGCGGATCAGGCAGAAATTGAGGCAAGGCAGTCCTCGACACGAGGCTGTTACCGATGGCGAAAAGTGTGATAAGAACTGCTGAGACCTGTGTGATATCAAAACGTGACGGCGTCAGCGGCCTGCTACCTTCAGCGCTTTTAACAAGACCAAATATCTCACCAGTTCTGCTCGAAGATCCATCACGTCAATCACAGTTTCCTTCCTGATCGTCCGCAGACCGTGTTCTCGAATGAACCTCAACCCGACCAACAGGTCGTACACCGTCTGTAACCGTGCAACCATGCCTCGAAAAATGCTGAGAGGCTTTGGCAACAGAGATAGCTCCATTTGCATCAAGTCGATGAGGTCCTCGGCGTGAAGAATAGCAGTCTGTGAAGCAAGTCGACCGACGATGAGGGCTGACTCGCATGCTCGGAGAAATTGACCTGCTACACACCTGAATCTTATTCTCTAGTCCTTCAAACTCCGCCTGGGTCGTGCGAGCAGGTACAAGACCTGGACGAAGAATTTGCCGGGTCATTGACAGGTAGAGTTGCTGAATGTCCGTGCATACCCGTGCAATCCGATCTGGATAGAAATGTCAAATGATATCGTCGTGAGCGTCCCGATCCTTGTTATTGATCGACCTGCACAAGAACTTACTGATAAATTGAACTCGAGCGTGGTACGGGAAAAGGAAGAAACTATGACGAAGAAATAAGAGCAGGGAGTGTCAACTTCCTTGCACACCATCAACGACGGCGGACATTCAGCTCACTTCATTAACAGAGCTGCGAGGATACCTGCTGAGATGAGCTCTGCTCGAACAAGGGCGAGATTCGGAACACTTCGATACGGCAGATGATGATAGGGGATGTACGCTACGGGCGCAATGGTAACAGAGCTGTAGCACGAAAGAAAATCTGGCGTAAGTCGAGGTTGGCAGTCGCGAATCCAGCGCAGGCGATCGACAGACAACACTTCGACTCACAAAACGACGCCAACGCCTTGGAAGTTCGTCTTGAGAATTATCCAGGAGGACGGGAGGGCCGCCAGAGTGACCAGAACAACCAGCGGATACGGATTACCATGACTGATCTCGCAGACTATCAGGCCGTAGACAGCGCCCAATATCGTGCCGATCTGAACGGAACAGACTTTCGAGTGAGCGATGCACAAACCACAGCTGGACATGGTGCTCAGGGAACGGCACACTCACGATGCGGAACATGGACACTCGGGTCGTGGCTCCCGTGCTCGTCTCCAAACAGTACATGTAAGTGATCAGCATCCACTCTCCCCTTTCCGTCACCCACCACTGCCGCGCCGCCCCACCCAACCAACACGGAAGACTCAAACAGGCCATCCCGACAGCAAGTTTAAAGGCGAAACGGAGGTGGCGGGAGTGCTTGGCTGAGCGGCCAATCCTCGACAACTTGATCCGGAGATCGATGATCCTTGGGCCGTACCACCATCGATGCCATCGTTTCTTACCGAGCGGGTCGACAGTGAGACTGCCGTCGAGGATCGATGGACCGAAGTTATTTTGCGCAGAAGACGAACGCAGCAAGGTCCGACGAGCAGGCGCCGGAGTCCACCGCTTGTGACAGAAAGGGTCCTCGCGGTCGTCCTTATTCGTTCGTAGGGCTTCCCGGACCGCCCGCACCTCCGTCTCATCGAAGTGCTGCTCCGCTGACGTGCTCACCTGCGTGCCTTCCACCTCTTCGCTGACATCCTCCACCCGACGTGCTTCGCCGTAAACTGCGCTGTCCTCACTGGCCATGGTGAACCAAGCCTTAGAGAGCAGACGGGGCCACCAGAGGCGTTGCCTCCGTTGCGCGAGACGGAAGCGCACGAGCTCTTGGGCAATACGCAAGGCGTTCGCAGTCTCCATCGCGATCTAAGGGATACGTGTGATCAGTGTGTTAGGACCAACGTGGGCAAAGAAGGGTCAAAGAGCTCGTAGAACCTCACCTCTATCAATGATATCATGAGGAATGACAATGCAAACACTTTAGGACGGAAGAGATTAAAGGCCGCTTGCTGATTTCCGTTCTCCTCCTCTTCGTCCGAAACGACGTCTTCTTCATGTTGGTGGGCCTCGGCCCAGGTCTGTGGGATCTGTAGACCTGACAGCTGCTCCTGGAATGTCGCCCACCGAGGCGTATTGACTGGTGGCGCCGGCCGCGACGGAGCTCCAACGTTGACAAAATCTCTCTGTTGAAGAGCGTCCAGGGCGAATTGCAGCTCGCCCTTGAAGCGTTCGATGGCCCGATCGAGGAGCTTCCGCTGTCCGGCAATCGCTTTTTCGGGAACGCCTCCTTGTACTGCTATCTTGGTCCAACCACCTTTGAGGTGAAACGCAAAGCACACCGACATCCGCACTAACGCCAGGCTCGCTACGACCACCTCGGCTAGGGAGCGCGTAACCGTCTCGAACTGCTCAACCTGGAGACGCGCATGAGGCACAGAGCGAGGGTGCGACGTGGTTGCCAGCGTGCGAGCGCCGGTGTACGATGCCGCTCGACTACCGAGAGGCGGCCGTGCGCGCGGGTGGGTGAGATCGACCTCGGAGAAGGACACTCTCCTTTCCGGCGCCGGCGGAACCTTTGTATCCGCCTGGGTAGAATGTGTCGCTGTGTGCGCGTGGGTATGGGCATGGGCCTTTGGAAGCTGTCTTCTTCGCCCGGCCGCGGCTACCATCTGAGCGCTCTCTATGCTTGGGCCGGCGCCGAGACCCATGCCGCATGCCACCCATACCCTGATTTGCTTGATCGGACGGATCAACGGTCTGAGCTTACCTACAGGCACATGCGAGTAAGCCATCTCAAACTCTGCCTGTCGGAATGCCATAGGCAGCCTGGTTGTTCTTTCGAAAAGGGTGGTCTGCACTTTGTGGAGCTCCATCGACGCGGCAGGCAGATTGGGATCGTCTTCGTTGGAGTGGCTGCTGATCGACGAAAGATCGTTGCGATTCGATTCGTTCTTGTATCGCTTCGCCTCGGCGAAGAACTCGTCGACGCTCCGTTCCACGACGGCCATCGTCGTCTCGAGAGTGTCTACCACCGAGCTGGCCAAGACGTGCATGGCCGAGCGTGGGAAGCAAACGAGGTTCACAAAGAGGCCTGTCATGGCGGCGATGAGGGTGGGGTAAAAAAGGGTGGTGAAGGTGCGGACGGTGGTCTGTTGGATTGTTGTGGAATCATAGCGGGGCCGTTATCGTGAGCGTGGTACGCGGGACACTTAGACATCGCAAAGGACTGACCTTGGTCTCTCCGGCACACAACACCCAGACGGAGTCGAAGATCATGAGTCGCACCGGAATGGTCAGGCGCGGCGTTTTGGAAGAGAGGTATCCGCCTGGTGATAACGAGCAGGACGATTCAGGAAACGATCCGGCCTTGAGTGAGGGCCAGTTGGGGAACGCACCTATGAAGCTCATCGCAGTGAGCACGCAGATGCCGATCGCCCTGCCCTTTGGGTGAGCATACTCTCCGTCGCCCACCCATACAGCGCCAGCCACGGCCAGCGTCGAAACCCCCACGCCAATGGCCGCTCCCATCAATCCTAGCAAGGCGCTCTCAATCTGCCGACCGATGGTGTTGTCGCCGGGAAAGAAGAAGAGAAATATAGCGGTGATGGAGAGGAAACAGTCATTACCCTCCCATTCCGACGTCGGCGTCGCGGCGGCGAGAGAGGAGACGATAAGGGTAGCGAGCACGGGTGGGAGGAGGAGACGGAAGTTGGTGAGGACAACGTCGACGCTGGGGATCACAACGACACGGGCGAGTTTGGTCCGCCAGGAAGGCGCCTTAGCCTCATCTTCGAGGCCGGCGTCTCCTTGAGAGTGTTCGGACGAGCGTTTTTGCTTCTCTCTCCTGCTCATGGAGCGGAGCCGGCAGGGTCAAAGTGCGTGCCTTGCCGTGGACGACGATAAGGAGATGGTGGTGGGTGGCAGCCGACATCCTGTGGGCGGGTCTATAAAATCCTCCGTCAGCGTCGCTCGGCTCGCTAACTCTCTCACCTTCGGCGTCGGTGCGGCGGACGCAGATCGGCAAGAAAATAGACGCCCGCGTGCTTTCAGACGACCTTGGCTTCGCCTCTCGTTAATTACTTAGGCCATTTTGCTGGCTGCTCGACGGCCGTTCGTCGTCCCGTCCAGCCTTGGGCCAGCGCCGCCATGTTCCACCCGTGGACGATCTTGCCTGCGTGAGTCGTCTTCGGCGGCGAGCGCGCGCCGGCCGTGCTGACCTGGATCCGTCTCCACCGCTCGTCCACCAGACTCGTCTCGGTCCTTGGCGCTGTTGCCGTTCCAGCGGGAACGGCGATCAAGCCGGTGCAACTGACGCTTCATCGTCTGCCTTCGTCGGGATGCAAAGTCATCTTACAGCGCCAACTACCGGCGTTCAAGGACCTCGACGTCAATTTAGCTCACCATGTCGTCATCGAATCCAGGCCGTTGCTTCACGAACGTGAACTCGGGGGCAGGCATCGAAAGACGGCACGCGGGCTCACCGACGGACAGGTCATGTTGGGTCGAGAAAGGGAGGAGGATGCGTCCACGATGGTCACGCTGCTTGTAGGCTGGAGCGAGGAACAGCTCTCTGCGTCTGCGCGCGAGCTGTGTCCAGGCGGCTTGGACTGGAGCCAGCTAGACCAAAGTGACCCGTATTCTTCTCAGCCGTACGCAGGCCAGCTCCCTTTTATTAACGTCCCCGAATCCTGGGTGGCCGGTGAGCTATAAGCGATCCCAGGCCTGCCCGTTGGTTCAGACTTGCTGCCCCTTCACACTTCCCCCCCCATCACCTGTTGTGGATGACTGGGCCGCGAACCGCATCTCGCTCATCTTTCTCGGCGACGGCTACACTCTGGCGGAAAAGGAAAAGTAAAAGGTTCGCCGATGACCTAGTCGTGAAAGAGACGTACGAGAGCGTCACGCCTTTGCTCAACGTCTGGGCCGTTTTCGTCCCCAGTCGGGATGGTAGGCGTCGGCTGTCAGCTCACACTCGCAGGCACGCTCGCAGGCTCTGACCGGTTGCTCCTATCTCGATGAACATTCCAGTCCGGCATTGGCGTCGACTCTCAACCGCTCGACACCGCGTTCGGTTTGTACCGCGACGGGACCGAACTGTAAGACACGCTTCTTCCTCTGCCCCTCTGTGGTGCGAGATAGCAGCTGACGATCCTCCGCTGTGTCGCATCCTCAGTCGAGGAATTTATTGCTCAAAGCGCAAGGCCGCCCACGATGCCTGCGAAGCAGCAATGCGCGCGGTGGGCTCCAGTGCCCGATGCGACTATCCCCTCCTTCTCGCCAACTCACCTTGGTACGGTGGTCTTGGGGCAGAGTTTAGCATCACGACCGCCTCGGAAGTCAACGGGCCCATCGTGCTCCGGCATGAGCTTGGTCATTCGATTCTCTGGGTGGGCGAGGAGTACGACGGAGGATGAGAGTTTATTTATGAGGGATAACTGGCATTCCGGCTTGTGCATCGCGGTCGAGCCGTCGATCTCCACTATGCTTCTTTTGGGGTTCCTCCAGATATGCCTATTTCGGTGCCAACGCCGCAAAGAGCCTCTTTCAAGTCGGCGACCGGTGGGGTGCGTGGTTGAGCAACAAGAGCTTGGCCTCCCAGCCGGAACCCGACTCCTCGCGCCGAGCGCTCTGTCGTCCCCGTCCAGGCGTACGCGTGGCACAACCTCTCCAAAGGTCCATTCTCAGTCAGTTTCAACGCCTCGGGCACTTACCCCCATAACCTGCTTCGCTTCTCGCTCAGCGGGATCGAGTCCGCGGCGCAAATACGTATCTACCTCGACGGCAAGGAGATTGACGACGGGGGTTTCGATGAGAGCATCGGCAAGGACAGGAAGTTTTACCCCGTCGGCGACGTCGGTGGTTCCGGCTCGAGATCCGGACTCGCCCTGGGAAAGCACGAGTACGGGGCTGAAGACGAGTTTCATGGCGAGGAGGGTTATGTGGGCGCATACCCGACGTGAGTGATCCCACGGTCCTTCTCCTGTCCTTCTCTTCCGAGTGCTCCTCTGACCAAACTCGTGCCTCTTTTACTGATATCTGGCCCTCGCATGACCGCCAGGTTCAGTATGTGGGACGACGTCACGTATCGCCCCACCTCCGAATCCTGCCTGATGCGCAACAACTCGATGGCCACGCTATGCGGGCCATGTAAAGAGGCCTTATGGCTGAGCCTCCTGCGTCAAACGTCTCTCATCGATAGCATCGACTGGGCCTTTGAGGCTTCCACCGTCGAACCTGCCGGATCAAGGGGCCAACGGAACGCTCAAGAGTTTGCGGACGCCTGTTCGGATAAGGTTCGCGTCCGCGTGCAACCGTTACCGTTGGGACATCTCCGACGAGATGTCAGCGGCGCGAGGCGGCGTGAGGCCTTGGACATCGAATGGTTTGAAGGGGATAATAAGCGGAAGGAGTGGGACGGCGAGGAAGAGGTCGTCATTCCTCTCGGCCGCTGCGTCAGCGGCGATGTCGCTGCTCAAGAGCTATTGCGAAGGTGGACGGTTCGGGTAACTTTCAGGTCTCCAGAGGTCAGGACGGACCGGAAGGGGTATCTGACGGAGACGAAGAGCTGGGCGATCGCACCATAAATGGTTTTTTTTCCGTCCGCCCATAGTCACTGAGACTCGTCCATGTACACGAACCTGCGAAGAACCCTTCGCGTCCTAGGGAGAAGAGATGAAAGAGCCCGCGTATCACGTGGTACGACCCGTGTGTCACGAATATGTCTCCATTTGCTGTCCGGAACTCTTCTTCTACCAGCACCTCCATCTGCAGTTGCCACACCAGGCAACACATCTTTTTTTTTTGTCGAACGGAGAGAGAAGGTTTTGCACGGACGGGACTAACGGCTGAGAAGCGACCGATCATGTTCTGCGCGTAGAATTGCTCACGTGGCGGGCGACCCAAGACAGGGATGAGCGTCTCTCCGGTGAGTTTGGTGCTTATGTGGCTCGCGTCGCTACCACCAACCAGGAGTTCGTCTGGCGAGGATGTGCGAGGAGATTTGCGCAGGCATCTGGTGGTCCATCGTTCCTCTCAGTGAGCTCTTTCGCCTGTCTCGTCACACCCTCGAGCACGTGAAACTTGGCGGCGTATCACCGCGTTTCATGCGACCCCTTTCGACGTTCTTCACTTGCTCGCAGTCACCTGCAACGACTTGTGCCCGAACATGTGAGAAGGAGCAGAGCCTCCGACGACGACGACGCCGGATGTAGAGGCAGGAGCGCTCCTCTGCGGCCAGCTGCAGCTGACATTTTGGGCACTATTGGCTCCTTCCTTCCCTACCTGGAGACATAAATATTGCCGATGCAACTGTGGCTGGAGGGACGACAGTGAGATTGTGAGTAATGTGGGAGGCGAGGCGAGCGAACGTGGCCACAAGCTGACGGACATACCAAGCGCAATCTATTTTACCCACCCCGCCCCACCCCACCCCGCTCGCTCATCCTATCCTATCCTAGCCCGAAGACGCCCTCGGCAACACGACCAAATCCTCCCAACAACCCGTTGCCCAACAACCAATGACCGTACCGGCCGGCGGCGACGGCGACGGCGACGACGGTACACGACAGCGGCAGCGGTAGGAGTAGCAGCGGCCATGCAACGCCTGACGGAAACTCGTGGCCCTGACACCCTCTCTACCCGTATAGAGGGCGACGATTTTTGACTTGACTTGCCGACGACAACGTCCACCATCATCCCCACGTATTTATCGATAGACCCACGCATCACGCATTCAAAGACGGCTCAACACCGCCGACCTAGGCGAAACCCGACGAACAATGGCAGGAAGAAAAAAAAAAAAGAAAAGAAAAAGAGACGTTCGTTCGCTCAAACCGGATCGAAAGGGGCCGCGCGGAAGGTCTTCGAAACTGGAGCGAGCGAGCGAGCGGCCGCGCCGACGCTATCTATCTGTCTGTCTGTGGTGAGCGATAGTTATTTCGAGGAAGGCGATCGATCGATCGGTCGTTCGTTCGGCGGACCGCGCTCGTCCTTCGGACGGCCAATGGCCGACCATCCCTTTTTTGCTGGTTCGCACGAGGAAGTGAAAGAGGAAACGGAAAGGAGCGGTGACGAGGTACGTCGCATCGATCGAGCGAGACGACGACATGGGGACCTACGATATCGGAGCAAAGAAGGAGGCAGATGGGCGTATGAGGGAAGCGGAATAGGGATGGGTTTGTACACATGGGGCGGAGGGAATGAAGGGGGCGGAAAGACGGGATGGAA
This sequence comes from Peribolospora baueri, assembly GCA_029717555.1. NCBI lineage: Eukaryota > Fungi > Basidiomycota > Peribolosporomycetes > Peribolosporales > Peribolosporaceae > Peribolospora > Peribolospora baueri. Next base: position 288,975 of record JAMDHS010000002.1, read on the forward strand.
AGACGAGATGTTTGGGTATGACAGACGAGGGAGCGGTGGACGCTCGACCGGTGTGCAGGCAAGTGGAACGTCGGAATGAGCCGAAAAAAAACGGGAAGCAAACCAGTCCAGTTCATCGCGACGGTCCGAAGGAGGCGACGAGGGAGCAAGGTGGATGGAAAAGGCCGCCACTCAATCGTCTGCCCCCGGCGCCGGCGTGCCCTGGCAAGTCCAGGAGCTGTCGCGCGTGCCGTAGCTACCGATGGCCTTGTACGCCGACACGCCGTTGAGGCAGTCGACGATCGAGTTGAGCTTGTAGCCGGCGCTCTTGAAAGCGGACAGCGCCGCGGGCTCGACCTGCTCGACGGTGGACTGGTAGGACTCGTGAGCGAGGACGATATGGGGCTTGGGGTAGTCCTTGGCGACCTGCTTCATCTCCGCGATGGAGTTTTTGGCGGAAGTGCCCATCGAGTCGCCGGTGTCCTCGTCCCAAGTGACGACGGTGTAACCCCATTTCTGTCCGAAGGGGACGCAGACATCAGCGCGCCGGTTCGACAACGAAATGACGGTGTGCCTCGGACGGTACGGTACGGTACGCACATCGTTGAGGTACTTGACGATGGAGTCATTAATGGAGCCGTACTGTCGTCGCAGAAGGGGAAAAAAAAAAAGAAGAGACGAGGAGTACAGGTAAGCTCGGGCATATCTTGGCGGACCGGACCGATTAGGATGCCTTGACTCACAGGAGGGCCTTATTTAGAGTAGGCCATGGGATCATCATGGATTTTACGGCGTCGTTGTCAGCTGGCACGCAGTGAATGTCAAGTCAAGTCCGATAAAAGGCTCACGAATGATGGCGGGCACGACGCCGATGATCTAATCCAGCGGGGAGCGCAGACGACAATGCACGAGTAAGGGAACATCGTCCATCAGCGCCGAGGCGATGTGACGCCGGGAAGGGACGAGCGGGACGCGGACTGACCTTCCAAAGGGCTTCCTCCAGGAGCTCGACCTGTTGGTCGATCTCCTGCCACGACAGGTCGGTGAGGTGCGGGTGGGACCAGGTGTGGGAGATGATTTCTGCAACGCCGGACTCATAGGCGTCGCGAAGGCGCGTGACGGAGGATTGGTCGTCTTTCGTGGAAGGGAGAGAAAGAAAGTCAATTTTGGGGGGAGAATACGAGACTGGGCGGCCAGGACGACTGACAGATGCATGCCCAATTGTCTATGGGGGAGAGAAGAGAATGACGGCGAGACACATGAGTCTAAGATCGGATCCAAGATTCGAGGAGGAAGACTCACAGCCGTTGACGGCAAACGTCATTTTGCCGCCGGCGTTCTACGGAATCGCCGAGCGGAGGGGATGAAGGAAAAGAGGGGTCAGCGTGACGACATACGAGAGTGAGACGCGGCTGCCGAGCTCTGCAGTCCCGCAGCGGTTCGTGGGCACACCTTCATGTTGGTCCACGCCTCCTTGTTCCACTGCGTGCATGGCATAAAGGACAGAAAGAAAACTCAGTGCGACGTGCGACATGCGATGCGCATGATCCGTCTCCAACCAGCGCGACCTGCCGCTCCGTCGTTCGTCCGCCTCTTTGCACGGCGGATGGGGCTGTCTCACGGTGTAAACGCCATCGTCGTTGGACCAAGCGATGGTGCCGGTCTTGTCGCAGGTCGTGACGAGGCCGTTGCGATGGCTGTACGCTGCTGCGTCCTGAATGGGGACGGGGGAGCGCTTGGCGACGGTGTAGGTGGAAGGATGGCTGTTGAGGAGCGTTCTGCGAACGTTTTCGCTGAGGGGAGGCCAGCCAGAGGTGTCGACGGCGCTCGGGGAGGAGAGGGCGGCGCGCGGGGCTACGTCGCGATAGGAGCGGCGGACGGAGCGAGACTGGGCGGCCTGGACGGGGTTCGAGGGAGAGAAGGCGAGGGCGAGGATGAGGATGAGGAGGGAGGCGAAGGCGAGCATGGCGGGTGAAGGCGAGAGGGCTGGAAGAGAGCGTGGGGGCTGTCGAGGACGAGAAGGTGGTGGTTACTAAAGACGGTGAGAGTGAGCGAAGAAAGAGAGCGTCGGGGAGCTGGGAAGAAGAAGAGGAGGGTGAAAAGGGAAAAGAGAAAAGGGAAAAGGGATGAGTGCTTGCTTGTCTATGTAGTATGAAGATGGCCGTGCGTGCCAGCCAAGCAACCTCGCTCTTCCTTCCTCCATCGTTCCCTCGCTCCCTCGTTCGCTCATTCCCTCGTCCCCTCGTCCCCTCGTTCCTTGGCCACGGCAGGCCGGCAAGCCCAGCTCGACTGGACTCGACTCCACTCTCGGCACATGGCATCGCAGCTCGGCACGACAGCAGCAGGGAGCGACGGCAGGGGTGCAGACAGGGGTGACGTGATGCGACGCGACGCGACCGCTCCCCATCCAGCTCTGACCGGCGACCATCGATGGGCCTTGCGGCTGCCCGCCACGCACATAACATGGACGGGACGGAGAGATGCTGGCCGAGTCCGAGTCGGAGTCGAGTCAGTCGAGTCGGTCTGGGCCAAGCCGAGCCGAGCGATTTCCTTCCAGCCACGCTCGACGAGGGCAAGGGCAAGGGCAAGGTCAAGGTGGAAGGAAGGAAGAGACAGAGAGAGACACACGCCTGCCCCGTCGCGACCAAGCCCCCTGCTCCGGCCGCGGCGGGACCTGACGGCACGGCGCGGCCGACGAGCGCGCGTAAATCCACTCCATCCACTTCCACTTCGCCCGCCCCTCATGCCCGCCGGCCCTCCACCTCGCACTCCGTCTTTCATTCCTCCGCCACAAGGAACAGATGGGACCGACGGATGGACGAGATGGGATAGAGATAGAGATACATAGATGACTTGCTGCCCACACGCGATCGAGCCCACCGGTTCACATCGCCCCAGGCCGTGTCCATTCCCACTCCAGCCCGAGCTCGACCTCGAGCCAGATCATGTGTACACGTCGCCCGAGGAAGGCGCAGCGTAGGTCGATCGATCCTCGTTGTTGGCGTCGCTACGACAAGACACGAGACAAACACGGGACCCTGGGATTTCCTCGCGCGTTCGATCCTTCGAACCAGACGCCATCGTGGACGAAAACGAACGAGGACGGGGATCCGATCGCGAGCATGCGGCAGGGTTTGCTGACTTCACCTCAACGAATAACCCGTCCCTGGCGACGTCCGCGGGGAAAAAAGGAAGCAGAAGCAGATGGCCGAGCGAGAGTCAGTCAGAGAGACAGGTCGTCGTCGAGCTGCGTGACTCACTCGAGTCCCCGTTCCTTCCGTCCAACCTTAGTCTTGTCTTCCAACGACATCCTCAACTCTGTCAGCACGGTAGAGCCCTCAATCTCTGGATATTGCCTCAGCACCTCCTCCGGTTGCCCTGCGACTATCCACTGCCATTCCTTGCTCCCTTGTACCGGACCCTCCCTCTCCACCACCTCCTTCTCGTACCCGACATGGGCTCACAACGCTCCCCCTTTCCCACTGTGGTATTTCTCCGTGAGCACCGCCATCGTCGTGGGTCATCTAGGGGCCGGGTGGTCCGGGTGCGCGTCGAGGTAGCGCGACTCGTGATAGCCAAGGCGCGACACTAGGTACCGTCGGTCCGAGTCTTCCATATAAAGCCAATCGAACTCTTCGGCAGTTTGGTGGAGAGGCACACGCCTTCCTATCCAGTCGATCACGCTTTCGAAAACGGAAAGGCACGAACGAAGCAGCGCGACAGTCAGCTCAGCATCCATCGACACAATCTTCAGGCGTCTTGAAAGAAAAAAGGAAGCTCTATCGGTACGAACCCGGTGAGGACGTAGTCGTCGTCCCAAAGCAGGTTGCACCAATCCAAGTCGTCGTGGCGGACCGGAAACGGTCCACGATCCAGTCCTAGGAGACAGCTGCGGCCTTTAGTGAGCGTGGGACGACGGGACAGACACCGGAGGGTTCTCCAAGTTGGGGCGACAGCCAAGTATCGTGCGGCGGTGCGACGGACGCATAGGTGAGCTGGAGACGAAAGCGGCGACTTGATCGAACATCTTTTCGACCACGGCCGCTTCTGAAGGTCGCTTCTTGCGCAAGTCGATTTGCCGGCCGGGCGAAGAAAAGGGGAGCCAACGGACGTTCCTTGGCGGTCGAAATGTCGTTTCCTCGGAATGGGCAGGGAAGGGAGCGCGTGGGAAGCGTACTCCAAGAAAGCGGCTTCGGAGGCGAGTTCTTCTACTGGTTCTACTCTCACCACTCCCCTCTTTCCGTCCTCTTCTTCGTCAAACATGAGCGGCATCTTGGCGGCCCACTTGACGCCGCCGTCAAACTCAACACACCAGGCCGCGTTGAAAGAGCCGTAAGCAGGATCATCGGTCACAAGACGACAACAAATGCCGCGGAGTTGGATGCAGACTTGGACGAGTGCGGCGAGGTCGATGTGTGCGCAAAGAGCGTCGCGCGCGGCCAAGCACATAGAAGAGGCATTGGAGTTGGTGGACTGGCCCATCGTTCGGTGTTGCAGCTTGTGCGGGTTGAGGTGAAAAGATAGACCAGGTTTTGTCCCCTCCGCCCGTAATCAATGGAACACGGGGGTCATGCCGTCCCAGACCCATCCATCGCCCTCGCCCTCGCTCTCCATCCAACACAATAGCCCTGCAAGCTCCGGTGCGGACGCACGCGGCCCATCGGAGGTGACCTCATCTCACTCCGCTTACGCTCACTGTCTGTCACGCGTGAAACGATACGGAGGCGGACAGGACAGGACAAGGAGGTTGCCGTATGCAGTATGTCAGGCCAAAGCGAGACGGACGAGTGGACCGTGAGGGAGTGGTGGATCAGACAAGCCAGCCTGGTGTGGTGGTACCTTATTAGACGATACTGTAATACATCTCATCTCTCTACCTGCCATCGCCTGCGACAGAGGGGTAAGTAAGATGCACAATCCTTTCGAATGTTCACCATGCATTACACGTCCAGCGTCTATTTTCGAGTTGATGGATCCTCCTCCCTTCGCCCTCGACAGACGGAGACATCCATCGCGCGCGCTCATATATATATATGTTGGGTCCAATATGGAAGGAACGATCGGTCTACCAAACGCGCTCCCATCCCTCGCCGTCGCCGAGCGGCGGTGGACGAGGGGAGGAGAGAGCGTGGGGGGAACGTCATCGCGAGGCTCGCTCCGTGAGCACGTTCGGACGGCGCGACGGAGAAGAGGGGGCCACTAGGGACGGGCGGCGAGGCGAGCTCGAGCGACGGCGCGGCGTCAACGACGGTCAAGGGTCGACGTTGGAGGTTGGAGGTTCTGGTCGAGGACACGCACGAATGGCGCGAGTGGATCGAGTGCACACGCTTTTACTCCTCTCTTTGCTCGCCGACGGGGGGGTGACTGGACGCTGGCTGCCCGTTGCCGCCGCTCGCACACGAGATGGATTCATTACCGCCATTACGACGGCGGCGATTACAGACGGCCGAGGCAGACTAGAGCGGGATTGTAATGCGCGTGGTTACCGTCGATAGATTCTCATTTGAAGAGACCTTGAAAGTCGGGCCGGGATGGCTGGCGTTGGTCAGCGCGTCGCGAGGGCTGCGGCAGGAGGAAAAAGGGCGGGCGGGCGTGGCAAGGGGTGCAAGATACAAAAGCGACGCTCTGCTGACCGACGCCCGCCTCCTTTCCCGACTGCCCAGCGCGTCTCTCGATCGCCCCCCTCCCTCCACCGACTCCGCGTATCGCCGCCCTGCCGCGTCGAGCTGAGTCGAGTCGAGGTAACGACGACATGACGTCACGTGAGTGCACGAGCCACCCTCGCCGCGCTGTGTCCCTCCGCTCCGCATTGACCATCCCCGTCCTCCTTGGCCGGCGTTGTCCTCCCCCATTCCTTCTGCCCCTCGCACAGGCCTCGACCGTCTCGTCAGCCTTCTCGACTCCGGATCCACCCCGTCCATCCGCGCCACCGCCGCAAAGCAGCTAGGTCAAATCGCGCGGCAGCGCATCGCACACGTCCACCACTACCACCACCACCACCACCATGCCCATCATCGCCCTCCCCTCGATGCCGCCCCCGCCCTCCCCAACGACGCCGGATTGGCACTCAAGCCAGAGGCGGTCGACTATGAGTCGCTAGCCGTTTCCACCGCCGCCAGCTCCCCCTCGTCCATCACCAGGCCCGAAGAGGCACCCTTCTTCCCTCCGGACGCCGACGCGGAGGAATGGCGCGGCGTCGACGGCGAGTGGGACGAGGTGGTGACGCTCCTCGGCCGTGTCCTGCCTCATCTCAGGAGCAAGACCTGGGACTCGAGGGTCGCTGCCGGCCAGGCGATCGAGGCCATTTGTAATCACGTCGGCGTGTGGGATCCCGATGTCGCCATCGCCGCCAGGGACGACAAGGGCAAGGCCAGGGCCAGCGCCGACGTCCCTGGCACCCAAGCCATGGACGTCGACGACGTCAAAGTGGAGGACGAGGACGAGGCCGACGTCGCCACCGCCGCCGCCGCCTCCCCCGACACTTCGAACGGTTCGGGCGCGACGGCGTCCAGCCTCGTCTTCGACACCTTCTCCCTCCCCACCGTCCTCTCCACCGGCACAAAACTTCTGGCATCGGCCGGCAAGGAGTACGACATCCCCCTCTCCGCCTCCGTCCTCTCCGCGGCAGGCCCGTCCGCTCCGGATAGGCTTCGTCGAGCCAAGCACGATGTTGTCGGCAAGCTCGGCCTCGGCTTCGGCGCAGGGCTCGGCGAAATGGACTTGGGCATGGATGTGGAGGACGAGCTGCGCAAAGGCGAGGAAGAGGCGGCCGCCGCCCCATCTCCTCGTCCGCCCAGCACTCCCGGCGCCGGAACCACGAGGATGCCTCCACCCTCATGGGCCGCCGCGTCCGCCGCTTCTCCTTCCGTCCCAAACGCCGCCTCGCCCTCCCCCTTCCTCTCTTCCTCCAAACCTGTCCCTCTCCCTTCTCCCCGCTTCGCATCCGCCGCCTCGCCTACCCCGGGCTCCCTTCCCCCGCCTCGCTTCGCCCCAGGAGGAGCGCCTCGCTCTGCCCCCGCCCCCTCCCCTTCTCCTATTACCCCCGTCGGTGCCCCCGCCTTCGTCCAGCCAGCCAGGCCCACCTCTCCTACCCCGTCCGGGGACCGCTCTGCCAGTCCTATGGGCGTCGGCGGCGAGGCGGGCGACGAGGACGACTTGAGTCATCTGAGCGCGAGGGAGAGGAACAGGCTGAAACGGAAACGCAAGGCTGAGGGGAAGGGCGCTGGTGGTGGTGCTACATCCATGGGCTCTTCCAAGTGAGTAGTCCCAAGTCTACTAGCTTGGGGGATTTGGTGTGTGTGGGCGAGGGGGGGCAGGGGAGCGGGGACGATGAACGACTTCTGCGTGGCCTCCACTCATATTTTTCGCCCTCCTTCCTCTTCGTCGTGCTCGTGCCTCGTCTTCCATCTCACAGAACTCGCGTCGTCGACACGCCCTTGCCCTCTCCATCTCTTCCCTCCCCTTCCTTTCCCCCCACCCTCAAGGTCAGGACGCCCTCGGCGACGGCCCCGGCTCCAACACCCGGTTGGGCCACGACGGCAAGTTCCACCGCTGAAGCGAGCGACTATGTCTCCGCCAAGCCTCCTCCTCCCGGCCGTTCATCTCGCCCACCCACGCCTGGCCCGACGTCGGACTCCGTTGCCACCGCATCCACCTCGCCCGCCCCCGCCCCCGCCCCCGATGCCGTGTCGGCGGAACCGGCGTCTTCCAATGATGTTCTCCTTGTCGAACATGGCGAATGGCCTTTCCGAGCCGTCGTCGATCTCCTCTCTCTCGACCTCTTCAACCCCCAGTGGGAGATCCGCCACGGCGCGGCGCTCGGCTTGCGCGAGCTCCTCAAGCTCCAGGGTTCCGGGGGCGGCAAGTCCTCCGACCCGTCCGCAACCGTCTCTTCCAACGCTGCCTGGCACAAGGCGTGGTCCGACGACCTGGCCATCAAGCTCCTCTGCGTCCTTGCCCTCGACCGCTTTGGCGACTTTGTCGGAGACCAGGTCGTGGCGCCCGTCCGGGAGACGGCCAGCCAGACGCTTGCGAGCCTGCTCAGGCACGTGCCAACGAGCAGCGCTGTGGAGGTACACAGGATCCTTATCGCCATGATTCGGCAGGAGCACGTCAAGAACGAACCTGAGGTGGCTGGCGCCGCTGACGGAGCCGCCGCGGACGCCAACGCCGAGTCCGCCCCGCAAGGGAGGAGAGGCTCCGCGGCCGGCCAGCACCAGCGAAGAGGCCGCGGACGGCCCAGGATGACGGCGGCGGCGCCGGAGAGGCGGAGCGAGTGGAGGAGGAACGGATACGTGTGGGAGGTGAGGCACGCCGGCCTCCTCGGTCTCAAGTATGAGGTCGCCGTGCGGAGGGATCTGCTCGTCGCCGACGATGAGCGCCGGCAGCCCGTCATCAAGATGGAGACGGATGACACGGGCGCTCGGGCTCCATCGCAACCGCAACCACAGGATTTGCTGAGGGAAGTGGTGGACGTTGCCGTCTTGGGGTGAGTGACGTCCTGCCTGCATCAATCACCTTTTCGCCGTGGCGCTACTGTCCCTTGAAGCCGCGCTCAGCTCTTGCCGTGGCCGTCCGTCCGCTGACCCATCCTCGACTCTTTGTCTTGTCCCGCCGCGCACCCACAGGTTGAGCGATTCGGACGACGACGTGCGCGGCGTCGCCGCCGCCACCTTGCTTCCCATCGCCGACGTGCTCATCTCTCGATTATCGCAGTCGGAAATAGTGGCCGTGCTCAACGTACTCTGGGACTGCCTCGGGAACACCAAGGACGACCTGAGTAGCAGTACTGGCGGCGTCATGGATTTGCTTTCCAAGTTCATCAAGTATCCGTCCGTGATGGATCAGCTCAACAGTCCGTCCAACGAGTGCGTCGCCGTCCGTCGCCGTTTTCATCGTCCGTCGTCGTATCATGCGGGACGAACTAACCTCCTCTTCGCGTCTCCTTTCTGTCTTACTTCTCCCAGCCGGTCCATCTCCACCCTCGTCCCTCTTCTTTACCCCTTCTTCCGACACGCCATTACCTCCGTCCGTCTTTCTGTGCTCAAGGCGCTCAAGATCTTCCTCTCCGTCTCCACCATATCCAACGACTGGATCGACGACCGCCTCCTCCGTCTTCTCTTCCAGAACCTCGTTGTCGAAGAGCGCATCGTCATCCGCGAGGCTAGCGCCGACGCGTGGGCTCTCGCCACACGCATCCTTGCGCGCGACCCGGCTCGCCTCCGCGCCGCCATCGCCCCGCATTTGGTCAACTGGTTCCGCATCATCATGACCCCTTTGGGCAGTCCCATCGACCAGACCCTCTTCTTCAAGCCCTCTTCCGCCTTCAGCGACCTGAGCGTCGTCGAAGCCATGGACGGCGACGTTGGCGGTCGGCACGACGTCGACAAGGGCATCCTCGCTCAAGACCTCGCCCTCGTCGGCATCGATACCGTCATCCGTGGTCGTCTCGGAGCCGCCGTCGCCCTCGGCCGCATCCTGGCCGAGTCCGAGTGGCCACGCGACGACGACGAGGTGACGTTCGGCGGTCAGCTCCGAACGTACATCGACTCGCCCTCGGCGCTCCAAAAGTTCCTCTCCGCCGCCATTGTCCAGGAATGGGCGGAGGCGTGGGACGACGCACAGAAGGACAGCTCGCTGACGTCGTCGAGCCCGCTCTGTCAGTCGCTCAGCTCGCGTCTTGTCGCGCTGCTCGAAGGCGAGCCCCCGGCGACGTACGCCGAGATGACGGTCATCTTGCAGCGCATCCAATTCGAGTGTCAGAACCTGTACAACTCGTTCGCCAACGAGGCCAAACTGGCCAAGGCCAAGGTGCCTGCGCTGCCGAGCCAGGTCGACCCGCTCGGCGTCCAGGCCGACGCTTTCACCGTCGACACCGCCAGGCATGTCGTCCAGGAGGGCTTCGATGCCTTGCTCGTCCAAGTCGGCAGCAAGGCCAAGAAGGCGGCCCTACCTCTGTTGGAGGACAGGAAGAGGAAAATCGTAGCCAGCATAGGCTATTATCAGGCCACCAAGGCCAAACAGGACACCCAGGTCTTCGCCGCGGTCGCAGGCGCCGTGATCGCCCTTCGCGTTTTGCCCGCTAAGCTCAACCCGGTCATACGGAGCATCATGAACAGCGTCAAGGTGAGCCATCTGGCCTTGCTTTCGTCGTCACGCGTTCACCTCGTCGGGCCACCCCAAATTGATTGACTCTCTCGCTTCCTTCCGCCCCCTCCCACCCTTTTCTCTCTTCACTCAGTTCGAGGAGAACGTAGACCTGCAGACGCGCTCCGCTCGTACGATCGCCAGCTTTGTCGCTTTTTGCAATTCGCCCGAGTCGACGACAAGGGCGAACGTGAGCGAGAAGATCGTCAAGAACTTGTGCACGTTTCTGTGTCAGGACGTGAGCGTGACGCCGATATTTGCCGAGCGGAGGCATGTCAAGGAAGGCATCCTTTCCCTCTCCGATCCGCCCGCGCGCTCTTTCGCCAAGGGTGGCAAGGTGGACACACCTCCGCTATCGGAGGAGGATGCGCAGACAAAGCTCATCCGTCGCGGCGCCGAGGCGACGCTGATCGAGCTCGCCAAGAGGTTTGGGCCGACGCTCTTCGACACCCTTCCGACCTTGTGGGCTTGCGCCACCGCCGCGCTCCTGCAGATCTTCCCGCCAGACTCGGACGTGGGCGGCGCTGACGCTCGTCTCGAAAAGCAGGCCGAGCAAGGACAGAACGTCATCGACTGTCTTTTCGTCCTCCAAACCTTGACGCCCAGCCTCGATCAGTCTCTCCACCCGCGCATCGCTGGCTTGTTCCCTTGCCTCGCCTTGGCGGTTCAGAGCTCCTTGGGCGTCATCCGCCAAGCGGCGGCCAAGTGCTTCGCGACGCTTTGCAACGTCATGACGACCGAGGGCATGAAGCAGGTCGTCGAGACGGTGGTACCTCTGCTCGGCGACGCGGGCAGAGTCGAGAACAGACAGGGCTCCATGGAGCTCATCTCTCGTGAGTCGAATGAAAGCTGATTTGGCCCCATCTCGCCCGCCGGGTTTGATTTGGTGAGAATGACTGAACCAACTCAATTTTTCGCGTTGTTCTCTCTCTCTTTTGCCCGGACTATCTGGCTGGCCTTGACGATCGTTTCTCAGATGTGGTTCAACTCCTGGACGTCCGCCTATTGCCTTATGTCATTTTCCTCGTCGTCCCGGTACTTGGACGCATGAGTGACCAAGATGACCATGTCCGTCTCGTCGCCACAAACACGTTTGCGTCCCTCGTCAAGATGGTCCCTCTTGAGCTTGGTCTGCCCGATCCACCGGGCTTCCCCGCCGATCTGCTGCGGAAGCGAGAGGAAGAGCGCAAGTTCCTCATGCAGCTGCTCGACGGAAGCAAGGTAGAGCCGTACCACGTCCCCGTGCCCATCAACGCCGAGCTTCGCAAGTACCAGCAGGACGGCGTGAGCTGGCTCGCGTTTTTGGCCAAGTATCGCCTGCACGGCATCCTTTGCGATGGTGAGCGAGACGTGAACATGCGGCGGTTCACTATCATATCTCCGGATGTCGTCGTCGTTAACCGCATATTTCGTCCCGTCCGTCTGTCGCTTGTAGACATGGGGCTTGGCAAGACGCTTCAGTCCATCACAATCCTGTCCAGTATCCATCACGAGCGCGAACAAAAGTACAAGGCGACCCAGTCCCCCGACGCCCGCCACTTGCCGTCTCTCATCGTCTGTCCGCCTACTCTCACCGGCCACTGGCGCCACGAAATCCTCACTTACGCCACCAACCTTCGCCCTCTCCTTTACGCCGGAGGTCCTCAGGAGCGCGCCCAGTTGCAAAGAGCGATACCGAAACACGATGCGGTGATCATGTCTTACGATATCGTCCGCAACGATATCGCCGCCTTGTCCAAGCTCAACTGGAACTACTGCGTCCTGGACGAAGGCCACATCATCAAGAACGCCAAGACTAAGATCACAAAGGCCGTCAAGATGATCCACGCCAATCACCGTCTCATCCTCTCCGGTACCCCGATCCAGAACAACGTGCTGGAGCTCTGGAGCCTCTTCGATTTCCTCATGCCTGGATTTTTGGGCACCGAGAGAGCCTTTCATGAGCGCTATGGCAAGCCCATCCTCGCCTCTAGGGACGCTAAGCTCTCGTCGCGCGACCAAGAGGCTGGTGTGTAATCCCGTTCTTCCCTCCCGGCCAAGCCTAGCTTCGGAGTCGATTTTCGAGCTGACCATCGCCACCTCTGTTCGTTGTTTGCAGGCGCATTGGCGCTGGAGGCGCTTCACAAACAAGTGCTTCCGTTCCTTCTTCGACGCCTGAAGGAGGACGTCCTGGACGACCTGCCTCCCAAGATCATTCAGGACATCGAGTGCGAACTCGGTGACATTCAGAAGGATCTCTACGAGGACTTTGCCAAGTCCAAGGACACGGAAGACATGGAGACGGCCGTCGATGAGGGCGGCAAGCCCGGAGGCCAACACGTCTTCCAGTCCCTTCAGTATCTCCGCAAACTGTGCAATCACCCTGCTCTCGTCCTGGACGAAGTCAACCCGAAGCATCAACGGTTGGTCGCCAAACTGCAAAAGACCGGCGGGAACCTGCGGGATATTAGTCACGCTCCCAAATTGCAGGCTTTGCGGTGAGTCCTCCCAACTATTGCACGTGCGCTAGACGAAGACATGGCGCTTATTCTTACACGACTTGGGACCCAGGCAATTGCTGCTCGACTGTGGCATCGGGGCAACAGCTCAGACAGGAGCGGGCGGCGAAGCGGACGCGCTCGCACAGACGGGCAGCGCCGTCTCCCAGCATCGCGTTCTGATCTTCTGTCAGCTGAAGCAAATGCTGGACATTGTCGAGACGGACCTGCTCAAGGCTCACATGCCTTCAGTCACCTACCTGAGGCTCGATGGGAGCGTGGACGCGAACAAACGTCACGCGCTCGTGCAGACCTTTAACACCGATCCGAGCATCGACTGTCTCCTCTTGACCACTCAGGTCGGCGGGCTGGGGCTCACCCTGACCGGTGCGGATACGGTCATTTTCGTGGAGCACGACTGGAACCCGATGAAGGACCTGCAGGCTATGGACCGGGCGCATCGACTCGGTCAGAAGAAGGTGGTCAACGTCTACAGGCTCATCACTCGCAACACGCTCGAGGCCAAGATCATGGGGTGAGTTTCCTTCCAGCGTTCGGGCTGTCTCTGACAGAGAACACCTTGCTGACGTGCCTTCCTCGATCGTGACACCGACAGTCTCCAGCGCTTCAAACTCAACGTCGCCAACTCGGTCGTTACTCAGCAAAACGCCGGCCTGGACTCGATGGACACGGACCAACTGCTCGACCTGTTCAAAGTGTCCGGTGATGATGCCGGAGCCGCTTCTGCGACGAAAAAGAAGCAGACTGGCCCGATCAGCCAAAAGGGGCTGTTGGAGGCGCTCGAGAACATGCCGGACGAGGCGGAGCAGTACGGCGACCTCCAACGGTTCTGGGAGGCAAAGTGATTTATTCGGGCCCGTGCGACGTTCTCGACGCCACGCCTCGGATCATTTCCTTCATGTGCACCTGTCTGTCTGTCACATGCCCTTTCCGCTTGCGCTCCCATCTTTTTTTTTTTTTTTTTTCCATACGTTTAATAGCCATGTCAAGCCATTGGTGACGTCGCATGCTTTCCCATCCCTCACTCTCTCATCATGTTCACATGTATAGGACATTTCTGCAGTGTACGCCGATAGATTTCGATCCCCGTCGTCTACGACCTTCGATGAGAGAAAAAAACAAAACTAATGTTGGCGCGACAACGTGTGTGGTTGTGAATACATGCGTCTCGTGAATTCCGGATACGGTCGTCACCCGAAAAAAAATGCCGAGTAAAGCGCTCGAGGAGGATCAAAAAGGAAAATGGAGCGATGCGAGCCAAGGAGAGCGAGCCAGTCGCTTCTCAGCTTATTGCCCCAAGCGGATCGACGCCGCCGGAGGACGACGGCTTGCGGGGATCGGTAGGGGGCGTGGACAACGATGGCACTCGGGCAGGAAAAGCGGGTTCGGAATCTAGCGGACCGAGGGAGCCCGGGAGATGACCTGAACCCGAAGACGAACCCGGACCGGCCTCGGCCACCGGGGGGTATGTATAGACGGCAGGAGTGGAGGCCTGGGAAGATGGAAAAGGAGAAGAAGAAAATCGTCCAAACTCGGCGATGACGGGACGTGTAGAAAGCGGAGAAGAAGAATCAGAGGTTGCCGAGCGGGCGCGGGAGTACGTTCCTGCATGAGAGGCGAAGAACGCGGAGTGTGAAGGACGGGGGTGAGGGGGGTGTTGGCTGGGGCGCGTTGAAGGAGACGAAGCGCCATGAGCTGCAGTATCGACGGGTCTCTTGGGTTGGCTGGACGGCGCTGCAGTCGACTGTGCCTTTGCGGCAGGAGGGCGTTGGAAAGGCACTCGTGGGATTCCCCCCGCGATGGGCTTTTGGTCTTGTTCGCGGCGTGGCACGGTAGAGCGTGGCTCCAGGGGAGGAGCAGGCTTCTTCGCCGCTCCGGCTTGATCTGATGGATGCGAAGGTGAAGGGTCCACGGGGTTGGAGAGTGGCGGCCGAGCTAGAGCAGCCGAATCTGCGAAACGCCTCGCAGTCGGAGATGGCGACGCGATTGACGCTGTTCGAGGCTGCGGTTCAGTTCCTCCAGGAGAGGCGAGGATGTTTGCATTGAATTCGGCGGCAGTGCCTTTGAGAACGTCGCGAACGTGCTTGAGCGCGGTGAGCGACATGAGCGTGGACAAGTCCCCTTGAGACAGGTCCTTAACGCCGGCTGGCTGTGGGCCAGAAGATGCTGCTGCCGACGCGCTAGTCCGATCCTCGTTAGTCGCAGGCTCTGACGGCTCGTCGAGCGCCTGATCTCCCTTCGGCGTTGCGGTTCCTGCCGGTCCCCTGGTCTCTTCCTTTGGCACCGTCCGCGTGTCCTCCGTCGCTGAAACTTTTCCGCCCTTGCTGTGCTCGTCATGCGCCAGCCATTGTTTCTCCAGAGCATCGATACAAGCGTCCAGTACCATACCCATCGCCTTGTTGGTCGTCTTGAGCCTATCGAGTTCTCTCTGAGGTTCGACTTGTCGCCAAGAATCCCTTGCCCAGGCTGTCGGCTCAGCAGCAAAGACGGGGGACGCCGGCAATCTTCCAGAGTCGAGGTCGGGACCGACGGCGGTATTGAGAGCGCCGACGTTGCGCTGCAAGTTGGCCATGGTCGACAGAATGGCCCGATTGATGCCCAGCGCTTCCGACTTCTCATAGACGCCTTTGGCGAGCTCGCTCAAGCCTTCCGGCAAATAGGCCGCCGGCGTAGCGGCGAGGCCCCCCATGAAGCTTCCTCCAGGCCCCAAGGGCCGCTGGAGGGACGGCCTTGAGCCGTTCGGCCTGCCTGCGATTGTTTGGTTCGTCTGCGCGCTTCGAGGTGTCTGCTGCCGGTCGTTGTACGATCCAGGAGGCGCGACCGGAATGCCGAGCTCCTCATGGTTCTGGAAGATGACGGTGGCTCCGGCTGCAGGCTGGAAAGACAGAGACTGATTTCAGCGGAGAGACCGACGAACGGCGAATATTTCACGAACGTACCGTTTGATGGTCTCGGAGATAAATCGCCTGTCGCACCAGTAAAGACATCTGGTTCTGCCCGGCAGGTCTGGCAGGGTATCGGAGCAATAGTTGTAGGATGCCGGAGTAATCGGCATCAAGGACTGTCGTCACATTGGCCGGGGCGAAGGACGAGCACATGAGCACGCGCAATGTGGGCACGGGAGACGTGCAAACAGGTGGGAACGTATGTGCACTCACGTTCATTTCGAAGGCGAAGGAGCATGGCTATGCAGATATGGTCGATCAGGCGAAGGGACGGATCTTCAGCGAAGAGGCCGTCCCACAGCAGTAAAGAGTCTTGAACGGGAAATTCGCGCGTGCACATAAGCCGAATCCATCGCCTGCACGTCCACGTTAGGATCAGGGAAGTGGGCCAGCGTCAGCTGCGAGAAAAAAAAGGACTCGTGGCGCACGTCTCGGCTCCTCACAAAGCGTATATTTGAGGCTCTATGCCGACGCTTTCCAAATGCGCGTGAAGGGCGGGATCGTATACTCTAAGCAGCTTGTGGAGGCGCTCGCATTTGAGGAGGACGGGCGTTTTCTGCTGTTCTCCGGACTTGCCGGGCGATGGCTGCGAGACCGAACGGGAAAGAGTTCGTCCAGCTCAGAGCATGAGCAAAGCACGGACCGGCGAGGGTCTCATTTAATGACGAAACCAACGCACCTTGACCTCCTTGCTCTCCCTCCACTCATACCACGGCTTCGCGGCCTTCATGAGCGCATTGAACAGGACGAACGCATCATGCTCCGCGTAGTCCGCCGACAAGGTCAGCCGCACGGTGGAGCCCTCTATCGCCTTGGCTTTCTCGTCTCTCCTCCCCGGCGCAGGACCGGAAGGTGGGCTCGAAGAGCGGCCGGCGACCAGCGCGTCCGCCTTCACGACCAGATAGATGAAGGCGAGCAGCTCGTGCATGCCTTGTCGGTAGCCTACATCGGGATTGAGCTTGCAGTAGATGAACAGCACAGTGGTAAGGTCGGCCTGAGCGCGGACGTCACGGAAGAGGGGCATATCAGGAAAACTGCGCAGAAAGGCAGGCCGAAAAGACGAAAGGAAGCGGGAGTGAGTGAGCTAGGGAAGGACATGATCGTGAATCGACGACCATGACTCACGTTCGCTCTACGTCTTGCCGGATGACCTTGCGCAGCTCTTGATCTCTGAACCAGTCTTGCCATGGGTTCTGCGCACAGCGACGAACGTCGAGAATCGTCTGTGAGCGCGCAGGCACGCAGCCATGACGCGAGAGGAGACGTGCTCACCGACTGATCCAGCGACAGAGGGTTGTTGATGGCCAGATCTGCGGTGATGGACGACAGCGACCCGTGAGTCTCGGCGCCGAACTTGTGTTTCAGGGCCGGCGACGACGGGTCGTCTTCTGGGTAGCTGCCGTCCGGCGCGAGGAGGTACTTGAGCTTGAGTTCCTCGTAAAGGGAGCGTTCGCGGTTGAGCACCAGAGGCCATGAAGAGGTGTCAAGGGAGGGTAGGTAGGAGAGGTACAGCTGTCTCGGGGGTAGGGAAGGATCGAGAAGCGTGAGCAAGCGAGAGGGCGAGGAGCGACAGACTGGGCGGAGGTGGCATAGCGCACCCTCCAGTAAAGCGACCTGAGCGTCATCCCGTCGGTGTCGGTGCCGATTTCGCCGTGAATGCCGCGCGTTTTGAGGGAGGAAAAGCTGAGGAGGGGGTCGTGCAAGATGGCACGCCATGCTCGTCTATGGGGAGCAGTTGAGCGTTTGGCGGTGGCCGGTCAGGACCGGTCAAGTCAGGTCAGGTCGACTTGGTTCCTTGCCCAGGCGTGACATTCAAGCTTGCCAATGAAGATGTCGGCCACTCACCTCGTGTCCTCCTCAGAGGTCCCGTCGCCATCGCTCGCACTTATCGCAGACATGTTGGCTTGAGGAGATGAAGATGAAGCGGAGAGGCAAGGTGATCCGCACGACTGGTGGGCCACGGCCGGCAAGATGAGCGCGCCCGCAGCAGCGGAGCGATCGAGCAGCGCCCGGGGCACACATACGAACCCCAATCACTCGGCTCGAGGGGAGGAGGGAGGGATGGGGACGACTCAAAAGAGGCATGGTTCGACGATGGATGGTATCTACGACGCTACAAGTACAACGAATACCCTCGGACGGCACATTGCCCCCTCACACTCCTTCCAAATAGAATCAATCGTACACAGGCGCATCATGCACGAACGACGGCGGCCGGACCTCGTCGCTCGAGCGCTTCCTCCCCCTCCTCTTCCGTCCCCGGACCGGCGTCACGCCGACGCTTGCGCCCTCACGCCGTGGTGGCTCTGGCTCGTCTTCGCCTTGCGTTCCCTCACCCACTTGACGAGCCCGCCCTCCATCTTGGCCACGAGCGCCATCATCTCCTCTTTCTTGTAACACACCGCCTCCGCTGCCACTTCGACCGCGCGCTCCAACCCGCCATCCAACTCACCCCCGGGGTCGTCGGAAGCATAGATCGAGTAAGATCGCCCCGGCTCGAGGACGGGTCCCGGCTGAACGTCGGACGCTCTAGGTTGAGCGGGAGCGGGTGAGTAAAGACGTTCGACGGCCGACGCGAGCGGTTTCCAGCACGGAGATGACGCCGTCGAGTGTTCTGGCATGGGGACGGGAGAATCGTTGGGCTCCTCGATCCCCAAGGTGCGGAGCATCGCCTCGACGCCTGCAGGTAAAGGAAAGAGAGGAAGTGTGAGCGACGAAGGTCGTACTATGCACACAGACAAAGAGATCGAGCATGTGTCCGCACCCTGTGAATGCCTATGTTGATAGGAGAGCGGATGGTTGGGGAGAAGGAGGGTACGCTCGCAGAACGAGAGGTACTCGTCAATGGCGCCGTCGTCCATGTCGAGGACGTCGCTTTGGAGCGGAGCGGAAAAAGGAGACGAGTTAGAGAGATTCGGTGACTCTAGGAGACGGGGAGACGTGAGCGCTTACATGTTCATCTCATGGAGACGTTTGGGATCACTCTCGGACTCCTTCTGGAGACTGTGCAGGGCAGAGACCCACTGAGAATACCTTGGCAAGTTTGCAGCACCTTCCGACTCTGACGTGGGGTACCTGCGTCCAATCCGACAGACACGTCAGCTAGTGTGACCTTCCGCTGTCCAGGCCAGCCGTGACGAGTCGTCGTCTCACCGTTCATCGCCATCCATGCCGTAGCAGAGCTTGACGACGCAAAGCACGGCGGCCATCATGACCGCCTCAGGCGGGGTGCGAGAAAACCTGGCAACGAAGCGCGGTCGAGCCCTCCGCCTGAGCATGCTTTCCATCTCCTCCTCGTCCTCGCCAACCAAAAGGTCGTGGCCGCGCCGTTCGGCGTTCGGGCTCTGCGCCACCGGAAGAAGGTCCAGAGGCATATCGAGCAGGCAGAGAAGGGACTTTGCAGAGACGTAGACGATGGCTGTTCACGGACGTGACGGACATGGATATAAGCATGAGCCGTCAGAGATCGGCGATGAGAAGAGGAGAGCAGGCGAGCACCCACGAGGGAGAAGCATCGACTGCACACATCGCCAGAGGACGGGCGCTGCGTTCAACTCTGGGAAAGTGATGGAGAAGCGCTCTCCAAACTTGCGCGCCAACTGAAAGGCGATACTGTGGAAGAAGGCCACGCTGGGGACATGCTGGAGTGGAAAGCCGACGGTCGGGTCTACCGTCAACCTGATGAAAGACGAAGGGAAGACGGGGTGACGGAAGCTCACCGCGAGGTCGAGGGCGTTCAGCTCGTTAGGACCGAGCCTCTTGACGAGAGGAGCGGGAAGAAGGTGTATGGCGTGCAGGTAGGGCAACTTTTGCTGGGAGATGAGACTGAGAAGAAGAAAGAGGAGATGATGAAGGGAGGAAAGACTTGTTTCGTGAGGACGACTGTCGTCTTCGCAAGCCCGATTTGTTGAGAGGTCCGACCCACCTGAGCAGGTCCGACCACGTCACGGGCACCCTGAGCGTGACGAGGGCGAGATAGAGCAGACACACGAGCTGAGCGACCTTGGAATGGGCCTTCTCTTCGCCCCTCCCCTCCCTCTCCCTCGCTCTGCTCTCCTTCCGCTCGGCCCGGAGGGCGGGGGCCGAACGCGAGCGCGAGCGCGAACGGTGGCCCCCGCCGTCGTCATCGTCACTGTCTGAAGAATAAGAAGACTCGCTGCCAGAGGGGTGGGCGAGCTTTGCAAGCGTCGACTCCACATCCTCGTCTTCTTCGTCGGTCGTGAACGGCTGCAAGTCGTCGGTGTGCGAGTGCGACGCAAGATCGTCGTCGTCACCTTCACCGTCACCTTCGCTCTCTGCTCCGCCCATCCGGCCGGAGGCGCCCTGGAGGCGTGATGACGGGTCCTGCAAAGGCGTGGGAGAGAGACGGAGGAGAGAAAGGCGAAGGGCCCAAAGGTCGCGGGTGATGGCCTTTACATTTGGAGGTGGGAGGTGGCGTCGAGCGAGCGGTCAAGGACGCGGGCGGAAGAAAGAAAAAAAAGCTCTTTCAGCTGCCCATCGTACATCCATCTGTCTCGTTTCCCACCTCACCTCTAGCTCTGGAGGGAGACCGGGCCACTCTGCCTTGAGCGCCTGGAGCTGGTAACGGAGAAGGAGCTGGAGACACTGGTAGAGGAGGAACTGTGCACGTGCGCCATAGTAGACTGCGCGGAGAGGCGGGACGAGGTTGCGCACATGAGCTCGACGGACGTGCAGGCTGCAAGAAGACGACAGACGATGGCAAGAAAAGGCAAGAAAGGCAAGACAAGAAAAGCTCAAGGGAAGCGAAAGCAAGCGCTCACCATCGCCTTCCCTCCTCCTCCTGCCCTTCTTCCTCCCACCTCGTCCGCCGCCGCCGCCGCCGCCGTCGCCAGCACCACCGGCCGGACCCTTTCTCAAATACCTCTTTCGTGTGTTGACAACATGTCCGCCCTCTTCGTGATCGAGCGTCTCCTCCTCGAGGTAGCCGGAGAGGACGTGTCCTTCCTCGCAGACGAGAAGGCCCGACGACGGGTCTTTCCGCCAGCGGCGGGAGGAGCAGACTTGGCACCGGGGGCGGGAGCGACGTGGGTGGCGCTGCTCTGGGCGGGAGGACGTGGACATGCCGGGATCATATCATTGCGGAGAGCGAGAAGCGAAGGACAAAGAGGAGAGATAGATAGACCGACATCGACGTCCCTGACGAATGAATACCAGAAATACTGCGGCGACGAGCGAGCAAGGCTGCTCCGCGCGATCACGACTAGCGTCTCTCGTACGGGGAAGATAACGAACGATCCATCCTTCCATCGAGGACGACGAACACACGACGGACGAAACAGCGCGAGGGGACGGTCGCGAGAATTCCTAGTGAGCGTGCGAGCGAGCAGTACAGAGGTACAAAGAATCTCCAAGAGATGGATTCTGAGAGATTGATTCTGAAAAGATGGATGGATTCTGAACGACTACGCGACGACGATGCGAAAAGCGTCTTCCATTCGTAAAACCCGACCGACCCACGTCGGCAACCCCGCCCTCACAGAGATGAGATAGAAAGACAGACAAAAAGGGCAAACCAGGCAGACAGGCAGACAGGTAGACAAACAGAGAGACAGACAGATAGAGCAGTGCGGAAAGAGCGAGCGAGAAGCAGGTTCAGTAGAACCCATGCCTAGCGTACCCTCTCCCTCCGCCGCCCTGCCCTCCACCAATCAGAGGCATCCTCGGACCGGCACCGGCGGGCGACATCAATGGGCCATTAGGTCCCCACCCTTCGAGAGGAGGAGCGGGAGAAGCAGCCGACGCCGCGGGCTGGCCGCCTCCCCTGGCCAGTTCGTACGTCGTGCCCTCGGCGGTGCCAAAGGCGTTTTGCCGTGCTGGACGGGGTGCGTAAACGGGCGAGCTGCCGCCGCCGCCGCCGCCGCCACCATAGCCGCCCATGTCGGCTCCGTATCCACCACCACCGCCGCCGTTGGCAGCGTACGAATACGGCGGCTGATGGTGCATCGGCGGATGTCCGGTCTGCACACTGCTCGAGCCGCCGTAGGCCATGTCTCGTGGAGACGAGGCGTCGAGAGGGGAAAGCGAAGGGTCGGCGGCGCGGACGGTGCCGCGGCGGGAGGTGCCGACGGGCGCGTTGGGTGTGCCGTACAGGCTTCGGCGCTTGGACATGGTCGAGGCGGAGTTGGGGTGGTTGTGGTTGTGGGGCGGGTGGGGGACGAGCGTGGTGGTGCTGTTGGCGGCCAAGGTGGCCGTGCTCGCCCCGTTGAGGGACGTCGTGCTTTCGCCGGTGCTCGACGGACCAGGGCGCATGTCTCCGCCGTCGTGGCCGCCAGGAGAGTGATGAGGCCGGTGGGGATATACGTTTGCGTATCCGTTAGGGGGGTATTGAGAAGAGCTGGCGCCGGCGCGCCTGTCGGGCGGCGAGGATGAAGAGTAGTCATGAGGGCCCAAGAGCTGCCTCTTGCTGCCCATGGCGGGGGAGGCGGGAGGAGTAGCTTGCTGAAATGGCACCCAAGCGGCTGTGGCGGAGCCGTCGACGCCCCGAGGGGGCGGCGGCCTGAGCTTATTGTCGAGACGGTCCATGGGGAGCGCTTCGGTGCTCGGAAAGGGGCTTCCCGTGCCGCCGACGCGTTGGGCGGGGTATGATGGCTGATGCCTGCGCGAGGGCGCGGCGCCTGGCTTGGGCAAGGAGCGGTTGGAGAAGAGGATGCTGCAGAGGATAAGAACGATGAGGATGGCTATGATAACGATGAGGACCATGTCGAAGGTGAAGAAGTACGAGGTGGAGAAGGAAGTGGCGCTGAAGGCGAAAGAAGGTTGGGAGGGGGGCAAAGGGGCGGGCAGACGTCAGCGGCAATGTGAGAGCGCGAGACAGCCCCATCTGGCCTGGCCACTCACATGCTGCCGGGGCCGATGGACGGCCTGGCGGACGCACTTGCGCTATGCTTCTTGGTGTGGGACGAGGTGGTTTGGGAGGATGCGCGAGCGACCAGAGTCCGTGTGGCCTCGTGGGAGGCGTCGGTGAGCATCCTGACGACGGCGGCGCGCGTTGTGGAGGAAGGCGCCGTGGCGGTGGCCGACGTGGAAGGAGAGAAGGCGGCGAGGGAAGCAGGCATGGGCGGGGCGTGCTGGCCATAAGGGAAACTTGGTGGGCGACGGACGGTGTGAAAGGCGGCTGGGGCATTCAT
This sequence comes from Peribolospora baueri, assembly GCA_029717555.1. Lineage (NCBI taxonomy): Eukaryota > Fungi > Basidiomycota > Peribolosporomycetes > Peribolosporales > Peribolosporaceae > Peribolospora > Peribolospora baueri. The sequence continues at coordinate 311,691 of JAMDHS010000002.1, forward strand.
GATTACGGAGACGTGGCGGTCAAGGAGCGTGGGTGAAGGGAATGTCGGTCGCGCAGCGACAGCGAAAGCAGGCAAGGGTCCCGGTGGAGTGGACGAGGCAAAAGGAGTGGGAGCGAAGAAGGAGCGGAAAGCAGGCGGAGGCGAGGGACGGGCCAAGCTGGCTAGGATATCTTTTGGAAGGGGGAGGGGTGACGGTGACGGTGGTGCGAGGAGCGGGGTGCTGATCAGCACACGCGCACGGCCTGGCTGGCTGTCGGCGTTGGCGTTGGCGACGGTGTCAGCGTCGGTGTATGGGAGCTTAGTGAGGGAGGGATGGAGGAAGAAAGATAGACGATGAGAGTCGATGACGACGACGACGACGACGACGAGCGGCTGTTGGCGCGACGGGAAGACCGCGCGCAGCACGCAGCGCCCAAGGCGACTGAATCGAGTCGGCGACTTGACGTCGACTTTGGACCGTCTAACTAATTCCTTTAATATTAACGGCGGCCCTCGCTTCCACCTCCATTCCATTCCATTCCAGCCAGCCAGCCAGCCACGACGCGCCACGTTCCGAGAGGGGGCAGGGCAGGGCAAAGAGGGGGAGTGGGAGGAGGCAACAAACAGGAAACGGGGGGACGAGAATCAAAGCAGAATGAGTGCTGGCTACGTTCTGCCTCGCTCGACGCTCCCGTTGCAAGATGGAGAAGAGAAGCAGGTACAGTACTCGCTCCCCGACGCTAATCGTCACTGCCCACGATCATCTCGTCCTGGCATATCATAGGCTATGCGTTAAAACAAAGACGACGACGGGCAAGCGCGTGCCCCGGGCGGGAAGCGAGGGAGCGCCAAGGCCAAGGGAAAGGAAGGGAAGAGGGAGCAAGCAAGTCTTCTTCGCGTAGTCTCTGAGGTTCCTGCTTCCATTCTAGGTCTTTATGAACCCAGAAGGGAAGCGGACAAGGGAAGACGACGACGGACGGCGAGCCGGTGGGTAAATAACTCGAGAGGGTGCAGCGCAGCGTCTACGTGGACGACCCGCTGCCGCCAACGTCTCCCTTCTCGTTTCCTGAGCAAGAAAGAGATCATATCATGTACAGAGAATGTCATGAGCGAGCTAGGTCCCAAGCTGGATGGAAATCAGCATTGAATCCATATGCCTCCTTCGGGCAAAGGAGTTGCTTGGGACAAGGAGAGTGGCATGTTCCTTCATGCACCCCCATGGATGGGCCCCGGGTGGTCATCTATCTCCCCTTCCATCTACCCTCCTGTCCAGAGATAGAGACACGCACGCACGTACTTGAAAAACGATCGTCGCTGCCGTCGAGGGAAGCAAAACGCAAAACGCTATCCCGGTCTTCGCTTGGCGCCTCGGGGAGGACAGGAGAGGACGATCGAGACACCACCCCCAACCAACGCCGACGATCCTTTTCTTTCTATCTTGCCTTTTTCACCCCTTGTCTCCTCTCGTCTCCTCCCTCTCCACTCCCCTCCGCTCCCTTCTCCGCCGTGCCGTCGGTCGTCGTCGTCGTCGTCCATCGCTCCTGCTGGCCGCCCATCCTCCCCTCCCCGTCCCGCGATCGAATTTGGAAATCGACCCGCCCCGCGGTCGGCGGACAACCAGCGACGATCGTCGGCCTCGCGTTCCTCGTCCCAGACCTTGACCCTGACTGACTTGCAACCAACGCCATCCGACTCGGACTCGGACTCGGACTCGGACTCATCGCCTCCCTGCTACCACCACTCCTTCGCTATCACCATCCCGCGACACCTCCCCGCCCCCCACCTTCTCTTCGTCCGCCTTCACTCTTTACCAACACCCCCGCGCGCGGACGCCGTAGCTGTCTGTTCAAGCCCAGCAGACCAAAAGCCCAAGCCCAAGCCCAAGGGAGGCCCACGCACGCACGCGCCATGACCGTCTCGTCCGTCCGATTCCGAGGCACACCCCCCGTCGTCGTCCGGCTGGCCGGACGGGCGTTGGACGAGCTTTTGGTGCCGAGGGACACGGACACGAAGGAGGCCGATAAGTGAGTCCCCTCGTTTTGCCATGCCGTCTCGTTTCGCCATCGTCTTAGACAGTACACGCGCTTTCGCATGTCGGACGGCTGACCTAACGGACCATCGCACTTTTCTTTGGCACGCACACACCTCGCAGTAAGAAAAGCCAAGCGGAGCACACCAAAAAGGTGACCATCATCGGCATCGTTGGTGAGTGAAAGCCCGCTTCCCATACCCTGCCCCGCCCACTCCTGACCTCCTTCCTCCCATTTCAACGTCGTTCCCTCTCTCCAACGCCCCACCAGTCGGCTGCATCGCCGCCGCCCTCATCCTCCTCGCCCTCTTCCTCTACTTCCAACGCCGTCGAGGCGAGCGTCAAGCCCGTCGACGCAGGCTCGCCGCCGGCTTTGCCACGGCCCAAGAGGAGCTCGCGTACCAGCAGGCCAGGGAGGAGGCCGAGGGCGATGCCGAGCTGCCTTGGTTGCGCGCCAACAGGAGTCGCAGCGTCGCCGCTTTCCCGTCTGCTTCGGACAGCGGGTTCGTCGGCAACGGAGGAGACCATCCTGGCACCGGTACTGGTCCCCGTGCGCCGACCATTAGATCGGACTGGGAGAGCGGCAGGCAGGCATGGAACGAGGAGGGTAGGCCGCCGCCGGACTATCGCTCCGCCGCTCTTGGAAGGCCTGCACCCGGCCCGATCTAGCCTAGCCTAGTCTTCTTAAGACGGGCTCCTTTCCGGCGTGTGCAAAAGCTTCGGCGTACGACTTCGCCGCGCCCGTGCACCTGATGCTATATGCCTGCCGCCGGTGGTGACGCCGCTCTTCCATCCCTCACCATATCCTCCATTCGTTCCTCAGGACTCATCCGGCTTGTCACCGTCACCGTCACCGTCGCCGTCGCCGTCAAACTTTGCTTTCCTTCCCTCGCCTTCCACTCTCATTTCCCAACACCGGACCTTGGCTTCTTCCTTCCTTCCTTCCTCCTTCTCGCTTTCGCTTCGCTGGGCAGGCAGTGCCGCTCGATCGACGCTTGACCATCACCCCCACCGACTACCAACCACCGACCACTTACACTTACTTGTACCACGTGCATCTTGTACCCTTACCCACTCCGCTCCGCTCCCTTGCCGTCTCAATTCTCAATCTCACTCTGACTCTGGTCCTGTTTCCCTGTCACTGTCGCCGGATTCCAAGCGACGGTATCAGGGCAAATGCATCGCGCCCAGTAGAGGGCAGAGACGAGAGAAGAGGAGCGAAAAGGGGCGCCATAGAGGCTGCTGCGGAGGGAGGGAGAACTGCTGACGGAGGAGGTGGCCGCGGGTCGGTCATGGCGAGCGGAGCGGGTCGCAACGCAAGGGATCGTCATTTCGAGCACACTACACTGTTGCACCAGTTGCGTTGCGTTGCGTTGCGTTGCCGGTTTGCGGTTCGGTGCGAAATCCGTATTCCGTATGCTGGCATGCGGGCATACAGGCACTTCTTTCCTTCGTCCGGTCAGTTACGTCTCCTAATATCTTTACCGGTAACGGATGTAAGGGGTGGACGTGTACGTGTACGTTCGTTTACACAAGCGCGGGCTAGGGCGGTGGTTGTCCTTTTTTTTTTTTCGGGCTGCGCGGACGATGGTGATGGCGGGGGCGAAGGGCGTGATGGTGATGGTGGTGGAGGACGAGGGCGCGACTGCGAGGGAGGGGGACGAGAAGGGGGGAGGTGATCCCGTGTGCGTGTGGGCGATGGCGGGGCGAAACCCAAATCGAGTCTTCCTTCCTTGTAGGACCGCTCGTTCGGCACTGCCGACGGCGAGAACGGCGAAAGCGCGCTTTCGAGCTAACATTTATCATACCGGCATATATGTAGATGGATGGCACGGAGTAGATAAAAGAGCAGAGAAGAGCGCGTCCGGTTAGGAACTACAGTACAGCGGCCACTCGGGCAGAGAGCATATTCGGCGGACGAAGCGGCGGCGAGGTCAGAACCCCAACTCGGGCCGGCTCCCAAGTCGCCGCCGCTGCTGCCATGGGTGGGAAGCGTCAGCGCGTCGGCCAGCTCGCTCGTCCTCCTCCGATGGTGGAGGCTGTCGCGCTTGGCCGCCGCGGAGGGGAGGGCGCCGTCCAAAGTCGAAGAACGGAAGGAGAGGAGGGAGAAGGAGGAGAAGAGAGAATCTCTCGGGGAGGAGAGCTCATAGGCACGGGGAAAGGTGGAGTAGGGCGGGCTGGCCGTGTCCGTCGCGCTGTGACGGGAATGGGACCGCGGTGGGGAGCAATGCGAAGGTGAGTGAGATAGCTGGGTCGGCGGGCAAAAAGGGAGGCGGCCGGTCGTCGTCGTCGTCGAGCGACAATCGGTCCCAGGAAGGCCAGCGCGGCGTGCTCTCGTCACCGTGAAGCGACGGACTGGCAGAGAAGAGGACGACAGGCCTGCCGAGGGCGGCCATCTCGTACGTCGGCGGAGGTACGCCTCGGTCGTTGAACGCCTCCCGGCCGCTCTCGGCATCCGAACAGACGCTCGTCCTGCGCACCCGTCCGCCTCGCTCGGGACGGTCGACGAGCGAGCGAAGCATGTCGTCCATGGTTTCCACGTTTCCAGAACGGTTGGGCCGGAGCCAGGGCAAGTCCTCGTCGCCCATCTCGTCGTCCCAGTGACAATGTCCGTCGCCTCCGGAGGCTGCTGCCAGCTTGGCCTTGCGCTCTTCTGACCGGCGCTGGGAATAGAGGGCCACGACGACGACGAGGGCGGCGAAGATGACGCCAACGACGATGGCGAGGATCATGACGTAGCGATGGCTCGGAGGACCGCGGTCTCTGACGCGATTGAGGGCGGCCGAGAAAAAAAAAAGACGAGGAAGAATGGCGAGAGTGGAGGCAAAGTTAGCCAGACCGGTCGCGGGATCGACGCAGAGCTCGGGTCAACCAGCTGGACAGCTGATCCATCGTCAGCATGGCCCTGCCAACGGCGGCTCCACATCCCCTCTACGCAACCTCCCTCCTCTCTCCATTCGATCGACAAAGAGGTAAAAACTCACGCGTCCTTACCCAATTCATGGACGCCGTCCCTTGCGGCCAATGATGTCGGCTGTGACAGCGGAAGCGGCATCCACATCCGCCGCCTCCTCCTCCTCGCTACCACTCGTCCGATCCCCAGCAGCGCCTCCATGCGCAGACCCTCTCCTCCCCTCCGCCCCCCGCCCGCGCGCGTCTCCATCGGTAAACTCTGCCTCCTCGCCGACGAGCCATCCCTCCTTCCACTCCGCCCTGCACGACGGGCACGTTCCGTGCGTTGACAAGTAGCGCGAGGCGCAATGGTCGTGTAGTCGGCAGGAGCATCGAGGTGTCTTGCAGGCGACGCCCTGGGGGCAGGTACGTTGGGGTGCGAAGGAACAAGGTGCAAACAACCACGTCAGACGGTCGTCCAATCCTGTCATCGTCGCTGCCATCCGATGCCACGCCGCCGGGACGCACCTTGGTCAAGATGTCCATGCAGAGCGTGCACTCGAGCACGTTGTCCTCGTATTCGCTCTTGAGGTACGATTGGAGCTCGAGGATGGCGCGGGAGGACAGCGAGTAGAAGCCTCGGCTGGTGGGACGGAGGAGAGGAGCGCGTCAGGGATTCGCGAACCGGGAAGCAGAGGGTCAAAGGGCGTATGGAGGCTATCACTCCACTCACCGGCTCTTGATCAACCACCTCCTCCTGACCAAGCTGGTGAGAAGCGCCTCGGCGGAGGCCTTGGTCATCGGCGGGGTGAGACGGGAGGACTGGCTGAGGATGGAGATAGCGGAAGCAGAGAAGGCTTCGTTTGGGGCGGTCATGATGAGCTCGATCTAATGAGGTGGGACGAGGAAACGAATAGGATACGAGTTCAGTCGTCCATGGGCAGGTGCACGACCGTGTATGAGGTGAAGAGAAGAGAGACGTACGATCTTCTTCACCATGGCGAGCTCTTGCGGGGAGTATTCCGAGGCCACTTGGGCGATCTCGTCGCCTTTTGTGTTTACCTGTCGGAGTTCGAGCGGACGACGTGGGAAGTGGGGAAGGGCAGATGAGAAGGGTGAGAGACTCGCTGAATTCAGTTCGTTCGTTCATCGTCGCCCCACACGCGGTGACGAAAACCTAACTCAAGTGCGCCGCGCCTCCGGCACACTCACGAGAGCGAGAACGGGAAAACCATGAACCTGGTCTACGAAACGACGGATCTCGAAGCCGAGAGGAGAGATGGAGCGGTTGACGGTGTCGAGGAAGGAAGGGAAGGCGGTCGGTGTGTAGGGCGCTGCGTCGGAGGGATTCGGGGAAGAGGGGGGAGAAGACGGCGGCTCGTTGGTGTTCGTCTTCGTGACCCCATCCATCCATCGATCCCATGGCCTCGGCTGGGCGCCGGTCGGGAGGGCTCACCGTCACAGAGCTTGCAAGCCCTCTCGTGCAGCGCTTTGGCGTGCTTCTCGGCGAGAGAGCGATGCGTGAAGACGGCTTGGAGCCAGAGCTTGCGGGCCGTGCTTTCGCTCATCCTATCCGATCCGGTCCTAATAAGATGAAGGGGAGGATCGTATGGGAGGAGCGGGGATCGAGGACGCGGGTGCGCGTTGATGAAGGTGCGCGCTGATCAAGTGTACACGAGTATGCGATTATGCGAGTACGCGGGTACAGGCGTCGTCGTATAGCAGGCGCACCTGGATGCGACCGCGGAGGAGAACGCCGACTGCGGCTGCTGCGGCTGGTCGCAGGAGACGTAAGGCGTTGTATGCTGTATGTTGTATGTTGTACGTACATGGGGCGACTAATGAGTGTTAGGTACGGTATACGGACACGCGCGCACGTACACGCAGGTCTTGGCCTGGCCAGTGAGAGAGAGCGTGGAGGCGGCGGCGCTGGTCTGGATGCCTTCAGTCTCTCCGTCACGCTTCCATCCATCTCGTCGTCCATCCATCACCCGCTTAGCGGACGACCACCACGACGACCACGCCGACCGCATCCACATCCACTTCTTTCAATTCCTCCACTTCCCCTTTCGCTTTTCTTCTCTCTGCTCCCCCTCGTCCGTCGTTGCCGCTCGCTCGCTCCCCCTCGCGGCTGGCCTCGCAGTGCGACCCGTCGGCAAGAAAACCAGGCCAAGGCCCCCCCGCGCGTTTCCCACCGGCGTCACCACCCCTCGAGATCGCCAGTCACGACAACGTGGTGGAGCAAGAAGACCAAAAGCCCCCGGCGTCCGCGTCGACGACGAGCGTAGCGCACGCGAGGGGCGGCCGTCGGCGCATCATCCCCTAGCCGAGGAGGATGCAACCTGTCGACGAGGGGCCGGAGCGCCGCCAACACCACCACCGACGGCTCAGCTCACGCAAGGAGAACCCCCAAGGTCGGCCTCCGCTCGACGAGCCGCCACAGCCGTCGTCGTCGTCGTCGTCGCTGCCCACGTCGGCCGCGGAACGTCGCCGCGACGCAGACCACCACCACCAACGCCAAGATCAACAGCAGGGGCAGGAGCAAGACCAAGACTTAGGTCGAGAGCAACCATCGCATCGTCACCTCGGCCTCCGTACTCGCTCAAAGCCCGAGAACCCCGTCACACCCAACACCTCCACCTCCGACCTCTCCTCCGTCGCCTTCGAGAACTCCCCCCCCCCTCCTAAGCGCGCCTCTGTGGCCGTCTACCACCAGCACCCCCGAGACATCGCCATCGCCGCCCGCGTCAGGTCCAACGGCGCCCTCTCTACCGTCGCCTCATCGGCATCCGGACCGCATGCCTCCGTCGTCGAGCCCTCTTCCCCCTCCGCCGGCTCGACGTCCACTCGTCATCCCAAGTCTCCATCTCTGCCTCCCATCGATCCAGACATTCACACACCCCTCTTCGACGAGGCCCTCGACCCCTCCTTCACCTTCCCTCAATCTCCCGTCGATCCCAGCCCGCCCGCGTCCGCCTCCAGCCCGTCGGCCAGGTCCGGTCAGGCCAGAGCCTCGGTCGCCTTCGACGACACCGCCGCGGACGACAAGACCGTCCGCATGGTCGACCCCCAACCCCCCTCTCCCCAATCCCGACGACGTGCACCCTCGCTCCATATCTCCCTCCAGGCTCCCGTTCTGACGTCCCGCTTCTCCGCCTTCTCCTCCGTCAATCCCTCCCCCACCTCTGACCTCCCGCCTTCCTCCTCGTCTTCGAACAGCCAAGAGCGTGACGCGCTCGTCGCTTCCACCAGACCACCCCATCGCTCCACCCTTTCCGGCATGCGGGCCTCCGCCGCACGGGATGGAGACGGCGCGTGCGCCGCGCGCTCCATCGCCGGTCTTGGCCTCGGCTTGCCCTCGTCCCTCTCCGCCCCCGCCGTGGCGCAGGTGTCTCTGGAGGAGCAAATGGCTCGAGGTCGAGAAGACGATGTCGATGCCACCGACGATGCGCCGAACAGGGAGGATGCGTCGCCAATATCCCCGTCCCGCGGAGTGTCTACAACGCCAGACCCGCCCCCCTTTTCCTACGACCGCTCGCGTCAGATCGGGCTCGGACAGCTGGCGACGCCCCGTTGGCACTTTTCCATGTCTGACCATCCGTGGCCCGCAAGCGCTTCTAGGTCGGCAGCGCCACGGACGTCGGTGGACCAGCAGCCCTACTACGCGACGACCCACAGCGGGCCACCCTCCGCTTCGCTCGCCACCCTCGATGGCGCGTCGTCCCGCCAGGCCGAGGCTTACAGGCATGGACGCTCCATCTCCTTCTCCGCCTCGCCCGCCCAACCCGTCGGCGGCGGCGCCGCCGGTCGCCCCCGCCAGGCGAGCGTGGCAGGTCCTGGCGCCATTGGAGCCATCGTCTCGGCGGGCGCAGACATGCCGCCCTTGCCCGTCTCCACCGGTATCGCGGCCTCGACCAGTCTGTCGGCCGTCTCTGCGCTCTCCTCTCTCGCCCGCGGATTCCACTCGTCTGATACCGGCTATGACCTCATGTCCGAACTGCACGAGTACGCCTCCGGCACGAGGGACCTCCTCTCCTCCCCCACCTACTCCATCCAGGCGCTTTCCGTGTCCGACTCAGAGTCCATGACCATTGAGCCAGAGAGCCATCCTCCTTCGGCAAAGACGGACACCTTCCCCGGTCACCAAAGCAACGGGGCAGGCGAGCGTGCCGCTGCTATCGCCGCGGAAGGAGTTCGGTCGGGTACCGGCAGCACGTTCCAGACGGCGGACGAAGGCAGCAGCAGCACCGCGACGCACGGCTTGCACTCCGCTTTTGGCGTCGGCGTCCCGCGAGCCACTGAGCCGGTCCATCTCGCCGGCCTCGGCCTCGATACCTTGGACCACCGATCTCAGCCGCCTTCTTCGTATCGCGGCGATCCTTTCGGCCGTGGCGACGCCATCAGCAGGTCGTCGTCGAACATGTCTTCCAGGAGTGAGAGGACGAACTCGAGGAAGAGGTCGGGCGACGATTTCGCTGCCGCCGTCGCTGCTCCGGACCAGACTTCCACTTCTGCTACCGTAGCCCAGCAGCCGTCGCCGTCGCACGAGTCGTCCGTTTTCAGGACGAGCTTTGACCTTAGTGCGGCCATCGCTGAGCTCTCCAAGGGCGACGGAAGCGGGAGCGAAGTCGGCTCGCCGAGCTTGGCGAAGCGCCGCCAACCTTCGCCTTCCAAGGTTAGCCGGCGTGCTTCGCTCGGGCACAGCAAACGCACGAGCATGTCTGGCCCGACGCGTCACAACACCGCGACCGGCCACGGCCGGTCACCGTCTTCGTCGTCCGTTTCCGCGTTCGCTTCCAAGACGGCCGGCGACCTGCTGAGCTCGAGGAGCGAGCCGCCCGACTCACCCGCCCGGAGCCCGCTTTCGCTTGACAAGTCGCCCAACGCTGCCGCCAATCGCCGCTCGCGTGCGCTGTACCCTACGCCGCCTCACACGGCCAGCGGCATGCCCGCTTCTACCACCACCGCCGGCGCCGGTCCGCAGTCGCAGTCTTCGCAGCGTCAAGCTTCTCGCTCGTCGGCCGCGTCCACCCACTCGTCCTCGCGTAGGCGTGTGTCTACCGCCAGCATAGGCGCATCCATCCTCCGAGGCTCGCTACCCTTCGGCGTTAGCGGCGAGTTCGAAGGCCTCTTTCTCGACGGCGCCGACATTTCTGGCGAGGGAGACGCGGCTGAAGCGTTGCGCAAGTTGGACGGTCTCGGTTCGAAGCCCAGCCCGAGGACCAGCAGGGACGGCTCTGGCGGTCGACCCGGAAGCAGCGGTAGGCCTGGAAGCAGCGCCGGAGCGTCTTCGAGGAAGCCTGGCAGCGCCGGCAGGGCTAGGACGCCAGGTGGCACTGCGAGCCGAGCTGGATCTCCCGCGGGGAGGAGGAAGAGCGCCGACGCCAAATCAGCCGCTATCGCTGCGGGCGCTCTCGTCGAGGAGAAGCAGCAGCGCAGCCGGAGTCGGGCGAGCGTCGTGGGCGTTTCCCGTTCCTCCGTGTCGAACGAGCCCAGGACGTCGTCCGTGTCCTTTTCCTCGGACGCGGCTAGCCCTTCTCGGGCGAACGGGCAACATACGAGCGCGCACCGCAGTCCGCCCTCGGCGGCAGTGTCTGCCAGTTCGCTCACGCCCACCAACAAGAAGCCTCCGACTTCGTCGACGCGCTCCTCGACGCCTCCCAGCGCCGTCTCCACCAACACGGCCTCGACGAAGCGCACCTCGACGACCTCGTCCACGAGCATGACTCAGGGCGGCAACGCGTCTTTTCGCGACTCGACCTCACTCGCAACGAGCATCTCCACTTCCTCCCTCGCCTTTCTTCCTCGTTCTCCCATCACCAAGAACCGCAGGGGCAGCGGCGGGAGCGAGGCGTCGTCCGTGTACAGCGTCGAACCTTCCAAGAGTGGTGACCGTGGCATGGCCGGTGTCGTGGCAGGCGAGGGTTGGGAGGAGGGTACTTCGGGTCTCAGCCACATTCCTCCCGTGCCTCCCTTGCCCAAGGCTTGGGAGTCCTCGAGACCCTCCACCTCTTCCGGCCCCGGTTCCAACGCCGGTTGGAATGCGGTCTCTACGGCTCCCACCATCTCATTCCCCAGTGAGAATCGCATCGATGAGGCGTCATACCGGCAGATCTCCTCGTCGCAGCCCACATCTCCAAAGTTGTCGTCGTCCAACACCACCTCTTCTGCTTCTGCGCGCTTGACAAAGGCGCCCAGCAAGAAGTGGAGCCTCTCCAATCTCTCCATCCATCGCAGCCCCGGTTCTTCCCAAAAGGCGCACCGCAACGACGCAAAGCAAATCCAGGCCCATGCCCAGGCTGCGTCCGGTCTCTCTCCGGGTAGATCCGATCCTTCGAGGAGCCGAGGCTCTCTATCTTCTGGCCGAGGCTCTCTATCTTCTGGCATTCGCTACGGGTCGAGTGATGGTCGAGGGGTGGGCAGCCCTCAGCCGGTGTCCCCCTCTTCCGGCACGTTAGCGAGCATGCATCCTCCTCCCATGCCTTCTGTCGACGCTGCCGGTAGAGCCACGCCTCGGACGCCCAAGACTGCTTCCACCTCTTCCCACCCTGGCAGCCCCCGAGGCTCGACCATGACCACCACGACGACCTCCGGCGGTGGTGGCGCCCCGCTGAGCCCGCGTAGCCCGCGCAGCCCGCGCAGGACGCCATCCGGCATTCCGTTCTTCTCCCGCAAGTCGTCCTCGAGTAACATTTCCTCCGCTTCAGGGAAAGACAAAGACAAGAAGAAGGACAAGGACGAGGACGGATCGGTGGTCAGCGGTAGCGGCGCTCGGGCCATCACGCCTTCTGGCCGATCTGGCTCCCGCAAGTCCATCATCGGCATCAACATTCCCGCCCTGCTCAAGTCTGGAGGCGGCGGCGGAGGATCTTCCAAAAAGGATAAGGACAAGGACAAGGGCGTGCAATCCCCCCGCGTTTCGGCTTCCACCGCCGCCGGTCTTTCGCAGCGCCACCAGCAGCAGCAGGAGAAGGGCGTGGCGAGCGAGTTCGGACTCGAACTTCGGAGCGCCAATCGAGCCTCCGTCATCGGCGTCCCCGGTCGTGGCGCATATTCGGCCGCCAAGGCGAACACCGTGGGCGGCAAGGACAAGGATAGGCCTCCACCTCCGCCCTCGTCGTCGACGACGACCACCAAGGAGAGCAGGCGGGCCAGCGTCAGTAGCACGTTGTCGCTCATGGGCAGGAGGCGGGGCAAGGTGAGTTGGAGATGAGAGGTCGGCGTGCAGTCGTCGAAGAATCGACCCAGCCGCTTCCTTTGACAACGTTCTGCGACCGATGCTGACGAGCGCCGTTCCTTTGCCATTCCCTTTCTTCCCTTCATCCAGACTTTGCCTTCTTCTACTGATCCTCCAAAAGTCAAGCCGGTCAATTTACCGCCCATGCAGATGTCCGCCGAGCCTTCGAACCTGAATCGAAAGCTTCAGCCTTCGCCTTCTTCTACGGCCAGGACAACGCGGGCGTCTATGCAGCCTTCTCCTCGTTCGGAGCACGTCGGACCATCCTTCGGCACCGGCACGGGTGCCTCTACCCTACGCTCCGTCCAACGCGGCTTGCCCACCATCAGCGCCTCGCCAGCCATGTCGTCCGGGCCGTCTCCTTCTGGAGAAGGCGATTCGGGAAGCATGTCGAAGGACCCTTCTCCGCGCCCCGGTACGTCGCCCTCGGTCGGTCAGACGCCCACGAGGATCCCGCGCATCGCGAACAAGGTCACTCCTCGATCGACGACAAGCAACAACGCTACCGCTCAACCGCCCGCTTCGACGATGCCCTCCTCGGGATCTGGTAACCTCCGCCGCCTGAGCGCCTCGTCCAACTATGTCGCCGCTTCGCTGTCCGCCTCGATGCCCCCGAGCAAATCCAACCCTTCGTTAGCCTCCAACTTTGGCTTCAACGGCGGCGGCGCGTCCGGCGCGCTTTCCGACGATGAGGCGACGCCCACGGCGCAGACGGAGGCGAGCAAGACCGCTTCGTTGTACGCAACGCCGCCCACCACGCGTCGCAAGTCGCTCGCCATGTCCACCTCGACCTCTTCTACCGCTGCTTCCGCTTCGGGTCACTCCTCGGCCTCAAAGGCCGGTACTTCTTCGGTGCTCATCCCCATCCTCAACTCGTATGCCGCCGCCAAGACGTCGGCAGATTTGGAGGAAGTGAGCAAACAGGCCAGAAAGGCTGCCGCCGCTTCCGGGGTCTCTCAGAGCGAATGTGACGTCTTACTCAATCTCGCCAGTCGGAGTGAGCGGCGGCGGGCTGAAAGTCTCGCCGCAACAGGAGCCAAGGCTACCGACGTGGCCACACCGACGAGCACGATTGCGACGCCGGCGCGCTCGAGCCGTGTCCTGCAGCCCACCTCCTCTTCTCGGAACAAGTCGTCGGGCGAGAGCGCGAGGGAGCCACAGTCGTCTTCAACGGCGTCCGTTTTGTCCAGCAGCGCCTCCCGAAAGGGAGCGCGCACGTCGACGGTCTCCATCAGTGGCGCCTCTGCTCGTGTCGGACGCGATGCCGTCGCCGACAAGCTCGGGATCGGCATCATGGGCTCGGCGGCGCGCGCGTCGATAGGTCGCTCCTCCACCTCCCCCTCGCTCAGCCGGAGTCCCGCGTTCTCCGAGTCTGGCACGTCGCTCTCCTCCAACTCCAGCACGCCCGTGGATGAGGAGGAGCGCATCGGCGATGATGAAATGATGGCTTATATCAAGCGGCAGCAGGCCAAGAAGCTCGCTGCGGGTGCTAGGCAGGAAGATTTGGATCGCATGCTCGAGTTCCCAGAGCCTGTCCCGCCGGCCAGGCCCATGAGTCCTACTGGTGAGCGTTTGGAAATTCAGGATCGGTTCGGCTCGGCTCGGCCCGACTTTCTGGCTTCCCTTTCGCCTGAGCGAGCAAGGCGTTTCGCTCACCCTGATCGTTTCTCTCTCCTTGGATCTCTCTCTCCCTCCCCCCCCCTCCCCCTCATATGTTCGCAGAATGTGTCCGTCGTTACGGCTCGCGGTTGTCCGAGTATGAGAAAAAGGAGGTGATGGAGTATCCCGAGGTTTATTTCATCGGCGGCAAGAGCGATAAGAAGTCGGCGACGCCGGAACGACCGGAGAACAACTACGGCTATGACGATGAGCGGGGCGACTACCTCGTCGTCAACCGGGACCACATCAGGTTCCGCTACGAGGTCATTGACACCCTCGGTCGGGGCTCGTTCGGCCAGGTGCTCCAATGCCGCGACCACCGGACTGGAAAGTCGGTGGCCATCAAGCTGATCCGCAACAAGAAGCGCTTTCACCACCAGGCGCTCGTGGAGGTCAAGATCCTGGAGAACTTGAAAAAGTGGGATCCGGACGAGACACACAACGTGATTCACATGGCCGAATATTTCTACTTCCGCAATCACCTCTGTATCGCCATGGAACTATTGAGCATCAACCTCTACGAGCTCATCAAGGCCAACGGTTTTGCCGGCTTCTCCACGCGCCTCATCCGCCGCTTCAGCTCGCAAATCCTTGCCTCGCTTTCGCTCATGAGGCACCATCGCATCGTTCACTGCGACCTCAAGCCAGAAAATGTGCTCCTCAAGCATCCTGCCAAGAGTGGCATCAAAGTCATCGACTTTGGAAGCAGCTGCTTCGAGCACGAGAAAGGTGAGCCAGCCCTTCGTGTGGACCTGATGGCGTTGGAGGATGGGGGGAATATGGATGAGGGAGACGATCCGGAAGATTGTCGTGGCGCTGACTTTTTTTTTTCTATTCGTCTCGCAGTCTACACGTACATTCAGAGCCGTTTCTACCGGTCCCCCGAAGTCATCCTCGGTATGAACTACCACACCGGTAAGTCGCCCTTCGCTTCTCGCTTTATTGATGTTGAGGTCCTTCCAGCTGACGTCGAACTGTGTCTGATCTCCCTTAGCCATCGACATCTGGAGTTTGGGCTGCATCGTCGCCGAACTGTACACCGGCTATCCGCTCTTCCCAGGCGAGAACGAGCAGGAGCAGTTGGCATGCATCATGGAGGTCCTTGGCGTGCCGGATCGGTACCTCATCGAGCGCAGTTCGAGGAAGAAGCTCTTTTTCGGTGAGTGTGCGCTGATCGTGATTTATGAGCGTGACGCCGTCTAATTCTCAGGATCCGTCTCGCTTTCTCAAAAAAGATCCTACCGGTGCTCCTCGGCCGGTGGTCAATTCCAAGGGCAAACGTCGTCGCCCAGGCACCAAGACGCTGGCGCAAGTGCTCAAATGCAACGACGAGCTCTTCCTCGACTTCATCTCCAAGTGTCTCGTTTGGGATCCCGAGAGGCGTCTCAAGCCCGATCCCGCTCTCCGTCATCCTTGTGAGTGGCTCCGCCTCCGTCGCCAGCGTCCTCGAACACCGCCCTCATGCCCTCTTTTTCTTCATTTCTTTTCCGCGGCGCAGGGATCGCTGCTGGTAGAAGCCGGAGGATGGAGCTGGCGAGCTCAGTCTCGAGCCGTCACGCTTCGCTCACTTCTAACGGCTTCAACGCCTCGTCTGCCCGCAAGTCCACGTCGATGGCCAACGTCGCGAGCTCTGCGACGCCAAAAAACAAAAGCGGCACCTCTTCCGTCCGTTCCTCCGCCACAATCCAACCGCTTTCCTCCTCCAAGGCGGCCGCTTCTTCCGCCGCGGCGACGCCGAGTGCCAGCCGCCGACTCACGTCCACCTTGACTTCTTCCGCGGCTTCCTCCGCTAGTCGCGCTCCTCGGACCGCGCCATCCGCACACACCTCACTCTCGGCCGTGACGTCGTCTTGAAAGACCTACCCAACCCGACCTTTTGGGCTCCGTCAGCGCGATTCGGCACTTCGTTTTGACAGTATCTTGCCCTCTCCTTTCTTGCGCAATACCCTCCGAACCGTTTTCAGGATTCCCCCACCCGGTCTCGATTGCTATTTTCTCCTTCTCCGTTCGTCCCCTTCCCTCCCCTCCCTCACCCCGCTTTCCGTCGGCGGGTGGCCTCGCTCTCTCTCATCGCTCGTCGCTCTCACCTAGTCAGACATACACACCGGTCCATTCGTCCCGTCCATACCGTTCGGTTTCGTCTTCAGCTTTTCCTTCTTTTTTCGTTCTCGCACTCGCCTCAACGACACGTCTTTTTGGCGCAGTATATCCCCCACCGCTCGTCGTCCATTCCATTTCTCCCGCTCAGTCTGTCCCCACCCCGTCCCCGTCCCCGTCCCAAGTCTTTGCTCATTGTCCCTCTCTCTATCTGGCATTCTTCGCGTGCATAATTCCCCGCCCTCCCCTCCCCCCCTCGGGCTTCTTTTTAGGGTCACCTTTTCTCGTGTACCTGCTTTCTTTTTCCGCACGTTTCGTCTTCCCTTTTGAACCTGCCGTGGCCGCTGGCTTCCGTTGCGGGGACTCCCTTCATTCCTTGATAATGGTAATGCCGGTTTCGGTTGCATCGCCGACTTTGGACTAGGTCTACATGAAGCTCGAGTCGCACACCTACAAAAGGGGGAAGACGTGGAAGCCATGAAGAACCGTCCATCTCACTCGAAGATGATCTGCTTGTAGTCGCGCAAGATGACGCTGGGAAGGGAAAGACGCCGGCCGAACGACATGAGAGCATCGTCAGTGGCACTGAACCGATCACTGCTGGAACGTGGTATAAGGGAAAGGCATGCTCGCGGGCGACTGCCAAGCGAGATCATCGATAGAGAGGGGAAACGCGTGGTGGTCACTTACCCGACAGACTCGGGCCCGCTGAGACCGACCTCGCTGGCGATGGCCGAGACGTACCGGGGAGGAGTGAGGTCGTACAAAAAGTTGAGGACGTTGGCCTTGGGTAGGGAATTGAAGTCCTCGAGCGTTTTGGGGGATACGTCGCCTGTCGGGACGAGGCTTTCGGGCGGTGCTGGCGACGAAAGTATGGAGAGTAAGAGAGAGATAGGGAGGAGAGGAAAACGGCAGAAAGAGAAAAGAAAGGAGTGGAGAGCGAGACGGGTCGGGAAATGAACCTTTTAGCACGCCTGACCTCTTTTCGTCCCTCAAATTTGAGGAAGGTGAGTGGCTCACCGAGCTCATTAGTGACGATACTATCGAGCTGGATGCGATCTGAAAACTTGTACGTCTCGCAACAGACGATGACGGGGATCTCCTGTTCCTTGGCCATCATGGCCACCGCCGCGGTCCCAACGCGCGAATAGAGGGCTCCGTTGGCGAGGAGGGCATGCGTACCAAGGAGGACGAGAGATGCTTGGGAGACGACAGTGCCTAAGGAAGTGATCATGGTGTAGGTGCAAGGAACGCCCGCGGAGGAAAGGTTGGAAAGGAGTCGCTTGCCTTCGATAAAGGCGAAGTCGCGAAGAAGGTTAAACTCGGATTCCCAAGCGCTCTTTGTAATGCCCGTTTGCTTACCTTCGTTGTGAGGTCGCGAGTCCACGACGATCACACTGAACTGAATGCCCCTCCGGTGGGCCGACAGGAGTACGTTCTCGACGACAGACGACCTGCATGCAGGTTACGCGTATGGATTGAACGTGAGCACGAGACGTTCTCGCATAGCTCTCCATCCTCACTTCTTCGCGATCGTTACGCTATACTGACCGAGCGAAGGTCAAGATCACATCTCCGTCTTTAATCTTTCCGTGGACGTGCTCCTGAATCACCTGGCCTGCGTACCTGATTCGGTCTCGGATAAAATGATCAATACGCTCGCAGAGGCGCTCCTTGGCCTACCTCGGCGAAGACAGACAACTGAAATGATTAACTTTGCGTCGAGCCCCTGAACGACGTCGACATGAGAGGGCGAAGCGGAAGCGCCAGCTCACCTTTTCTTCAGGAATGTCTATTCCAAGCAAGCTGATCTCGTATTTGAGGAAGCGGATCGCGTTGCCCATGCTCACAGACATGGGCCGCGCTTGTACTAGAAAGGTGATCTGAGGGGAGATATGGGTCATGATGTGTCGAGAGAGGGTCGTGTTGGGGGGAGTGGTATAGTCGTGAATGACCTGCCACGCAGCATGGAATCGAGAACGAAGACTGTTAAAGGAGCCTGGCGACAATATGACGCCACAAACATGCTGTCGGAATGTAAGCAAGTACTTTTCACACACACCTTCTTGAAAGCCTCAAGAGTGGCTATGCATCGCGCGTTCGCACCGACAATCACGAATCGCGAGAACTGCAGTCCGAGCCGGAGCACGGCAGGGTGGATATTGCCTTTTAGCGAGGCGGCGACCGTGTCAATCGGCATACGAGGCTCGATGTGTGAAAATGGCGAGACGCGGGAAGAGCGTTCATTTGATCGCCTCTCGTTGTCCTTCGTGCTCTTCGTGGTAACGTGTGATGAGGTTTTGCTCTCCAGACCTTTGCCTCCCTCCCCTTCCTTCACTCCACGCTGTCCCCCAGAGCCTGACACCGCACCTCCACTCCCAGATCCGCCCTTCGCCTTCCCTGATATACCCGCACCCTGACCACTCGCCTCCTTTGCTGCAGCCTTCGTAGCGCGCTGAGCTTCCTGCTGTGCTCTCCTCTCCGCTTTGGTCGAGTCCTTCTTGGACTTCTGCTGAGACGCTTGGGCGCTGGGCACCGCGGCCGCTGGGGTCGACATTATCGCCTGCGCAAAAGCGCCGATAAACGAATAATCATTCGATGAAACGCCTCGCTGAATCCAGTAAACTCGCGCCGCTTTCGTACTCACTGTGATATGGAGTGCTGGTCGAATCCCGAGTTCAAGTCACGATGTCATGCAGACGTTCAGGTTTGCCTGTGAAGCGTACGCACGTGATGTGCTGCGGCGGTCATATGGAGAGCGAGCCAAGTACACACACCACCGTCGCCACCATCCATCTTCTTGTCGTCTTCCTCACTAGCCTCCATTCTTCTTTTCGCCTTCCAATCATGGCGTCGGGAGTGGACGACTTCACACATGGGGTTGCTGTAAAGCTTGCTCAGGCGTTGAATTACGTCAAGCCGAACGATCTCCTTGCTCAGCGCGTCATTGGTCTCGCCAAGGCTCAACCCTCTCAGACTGGCTTTTTCAAAGGTGCGAGTCTGCCTATCCCAAAATTGTGACAGTTTTTGAGATATGGAGGACTGATCTCCGTTATTCTGCTACCTCTATTTTGTTCTGCAGCCGCTCGCGCCTTTGGTAAGTTCCAAGACGGCTTTTTGTCTGAGCTTTACGACGAGATCAAGAGTCAGAGCGGCAACAGGCCGGAGGCGTCATTAGATGGGGCCAACTTCGTTGCAACCGCTCTGAGCGGCTCCGGGATCAAAATTCATGACAGCGATGTCTTGGCACCTGAGCCACCTCGGCCTGGGGGACTAACACGTGAAGGAGAGGTGAGTTGCATGTCCGCCGACCGAGATCCTTTCTGCCTGGCAGTGCTTGATATTTTTTTGCGTACGTGTTCCAGCGCCATGTATTCAAGAACCCCGGCGCCCCTGCACCGCGAGCATCTCTGCTCGGTCTTGATAAGCTCGCGGCTGAGAAGAGGAGAGAGGCGGCTGAGAAGGGACGGCAGGAGAGGGAGGGTGGCCCGAGGAAGAAGGTCAAACTTGAGGGTGGCTTTCAAGACGAGGATGACCAGCAACTTGGCCCCGCTTTCAGGGGTAAGTCCGTCTTGGGTTATTTCTATTATTGGTCGCGTCTGTTGATGTTTACGTCTTTATTCCTCACTCACCCGGCTAGTCCCTGCTCGACCCGCCTCATCCACTCACGCACGGCGGCGAGTGGAAGAGACCCCTTCTCGAGGCCCCGGTCTTTCCGACACTGCTAGGCAGCGGTTAGAGGAGTACAGAAGGAACCGAGACAAGGGAAAAGGTGAGAATGAGCACTCGATCGTTGTCAATTCGAAAGCACATTTACCGACCCCGAGAATTTGTCTTTTATGGTATTTTTCTGGTGCAGATGCTGCTCTTCAAGGCGACTCGCGAGGTGAACGTGAGCGACATGCTGACGGAGGTCTTTCTGAGTTTCGCGAGCGTCTGAACCGGAAGGCGGCTTATGGTGACCGCGGTCGAAGCGGAGGGTCTCGTCGCTACGAAGACGACCGGGTTGACAACCGGGGCCCATCATTCTCCCGGCCCAGAGAGTCTCTCCGAGATACTCGGCCCGAAGACAGGCCAGATTGGGAGGCGACGCCCAGAAGCGCGGTTAGAGTACCAGACAGGAGTTGGGACTCGACGCCCCGGGATGCGAGGGCAGGCGAGAGACGACAAGGTCGCGGTGGCTGGACTCCGGGAGCGACGCCTAGGAGGGCAGGTAAGTTCAATTTAACTTCTTAGCCACGCTTGTCCTTATTTTCTGCCATGTCATTTCTTCTGACTCGCATATTCGATATTCTTTTGTAGATGACGGGGACTATTCTTTGTCCCGCTTAAGTCGGACCGATTGGGAGTCGACGCCTCGAGATGCTGACGGTCGTAGATATCCGGAGGAAGTATCACGTTTCGGTGATCGAGAGTGGGAGGAGGAGCAGATGCGGCTGGATCGTGAATGGTACTCGTACGAAGATGGAGTGGTGAGCTGAATTCGTGCGCTCTTCGTTATTAAGGTCTGTCATTGACTGGTTGTTTGATCTGCACAGGCTGGCGACGAGGACCATAATCCTTTTGCAGCATATCAAGACGTGACGGGAGAGGTCGAGCCGGCCGTGGCAGCAAAAGCAACAGTGAGTGCCACGTAATCCATACCTATCTCTAAATGAATCGGTTCGGATTACTGAAAATTCTGGCGTGCTGGTGAGCAGAAACGGATGACAGCGAAACAAGCTCAATACGTGAGTCGTTGGGATGTGGAACTACGGTACATATGAGCCGAAACTGAGGCGTCCTTCAATTGATCGATTCAGAATGCCGACAACGATGCTTGGGAGACCAACCGGATGCTCACGTCCGGCGTGGCTCAGCACAAGCAGATAGATACCGATTTTGACGATGAGGAGGAGAAGAAAGTCCACCTACTCGTCCATGATCTCAAGCCACCTTTCCTCGATGGCCGCATGGTGTTCACGAAACAGCTTGAACCCATCAATCCTATCAAGGATGGTACAAGCGATCTGGCCATCTTCTCCAAGAAGGGTAGCAAGTTGGTGCGCGAGAAGCGAGAACAGGCTGAGCGTCAGAAAGCTGCTGCTAAGATGGCTCAACTGGGAGGTACTGCGTTGGGTAACATCTTGGGTGTCCGCGAAGAGACGGAAGGTAGTGATGACAGAGGTAAGTCGTCTTGAACGAAATCTGCCAACCTCTTCACGGTTCAGCAGCTGAACTCACTTCAACTCGCTTAAAGCAGGCAAAAAGGAGGGCGGAGAAGAGGAAGAGTTCAACCACAAGAGCGATTCACAGTTCGCGTCCCATCTCAAAGCTTCCAAAGGCACCAGCGATTTTGCCCGGACACGCACTCTGAAGGAGCAACGACAGTACCTACCAGCCTTTGCTTGCCGAGAAAATCTGATGAAGATCATCAGGGAGAACCAAGTCGTTGTCGTCGTCGGCGAGACCGGCTCGGGGAAAACGACGCAGCTGGCGCAATTCCTGCACGAGGACGGGTATACCAAGTATGGCATGGTCGGCTGCACGCAACCCCGTCGTGTGGCCGCCATGTCGGTCGCGAAACGTGTGAGCGAGGAGATGGAGGTCGAGCTCGGTTCCACAGTCGGCTATGCTATCCGGTTTGAGGATTGCACGTCCAAGAGCACGGTCATCAAGTGTGAGCACGCTGAGAGAATATTCCGATTTGAGCAGTGACTCAGACATTGACTTCTTTTCGTTCTTCTCGCAGACATGACGGATGGCGTCCTGCTCCGCGAGTCACTGAACGAGGGCGATCTGGATAGATACAGCGCCATCATCCTTGACGAGGCTCACGAGCGCTCGTTGAGTACGGATGTGCTGATGGGGTTGCTGAAGAAGAGTGAGTCTAACCATCGACTGAGGATATGCGTCGTCGGCCATGAGACGTTGTCGCTCATTTTAACATGCTTCTTCCATCTGTACAGTTTTGACACGCCGTCGCGATCTCAAACTCATAGTAACGTCCGCCACCATGAACGCCGAAAAGGTGAGCAATTGTGTCGATGATTCAGTCGTATGTGCTACACAAGCTCACCATCATCTGGTTATCTCGGCGACAGTTCTCGAACTTCTACGGCGGCGCCCCGCAATTCACCATTCCAGGGCGAACCTTCCCTGTGGACATCCTTTTTAGCAAGACGCCTTGCGAGGACTACGTGGAGAGCGCAGTCAAGCAGGTGCTTTCCATCCACCTGTCCCAGCCGAAAGGCGATGTCCTTGTGTTTATGACGGGTCAGGAAGACATCGAGGTTTGCTGCCGGGTTATCAACGGTGAGTGTCGTCTATTTTCCGTACCATCCTATCTTTCCTTGTCAAACTGTCAGCAGCTCACAGACCGACCCATCGTGGGTTCTCATTCCATCATAAATCAGAACGACTATCTCAATTAGACGAAGCGCCAAAGCTGGCAGTCTTACCGATCTACTCTCAGATGCCAGCCGATCTACAAGCCAAGATCTTCGAAGCAACGGACGACGGCCGGCGCAAGTGCATTGTAGCCACCAACATCGCTGAGACATCTCTGACCGGTGAGTTGCTGTCCGCTGACATCCACGCCTAGCCTCGAGAGGTGGACACGACGCTGATCATGCTGTCGCACTCTAGTCGATGGTATCATGTACGTCGTCGATTCCGGCTACAGCAAGCTCAAGGTGTACAACCCTCGTGTTGGCATGGACGCTCTTCAAATCACCCCGATCAGCCAAGCCAACGCTAATCAGCGTTCTGGCAGAGCTGGCAGGACGGGGAGCGGGTGAGTGTTCACTCATCTTCACTGAGGTATGCCGTGTTTTGAAGGGTTGCTCTTCTCATTCGTTTGTTTATGACCTTTGATTGCGGCAGCACGGCCTACCGACTCTACACCGAGCAGGCGTACCGGAACGAGCTGTTCGAGAACAATATTCCGGAGATCCAGCGCACGAACCTAGCCAACACTGTCCTTCTGCTCAAGTCGCTCGGTGTGAAGAACTTGCTCGAGTTCGATTTTATGGACCCGCCCCCGCAGGACAACATCCTGAATTCGATGTACCAGCTCTGGGTGCTCGGCGCACTGGACAACGTGGGAGACCTCACGGAGTTGGGACGCAAGATGTCCGAGTTCCCCATGGAGCCTTCGCTGGCGAAGATCCTGATTACCTCGGTGGACTACGGTTGCTCGGCGGAGGTGTTGACGATCGTGTCGATGCTATCTGTGCCGTCGGTATTCTATCGGCCCAAGGAGAGGCAGGAGGAGAGCGACGCGGCACGGGAGAAATTCTTCGTGCCGGAAAGCGACCACCTCACGTTGTTACACGTGTACATGCAGTGGAAAAACAACGGGTGAGCAGTCAGTGTATTTGATCCGGGCGACTTGCGACTGTATTCCTTTCTGATTGCGGTGCTCTTTTTCCCCGACTTGTTTTTATAAGGTATCGCGACGATTGGTGTTCGAAACACTTCCTTCACGGCAAGCTGCTGCGGAAAGCTCGAGAGGTACGGGGACAGCTGGCGGACATCATGAAAGCTCAAAAGCTGGAGATCATCTCTTGCGGAACCGATTGGGACTGCGTCAGGTGGGTTCCGATCGAGCCCACTTTATCCCTCGCTCGTTCTTGTTCTTGTCTTTTGCAGCGTAGATGATCGTTAATCGCTGACGTTTTTCGTTCTTTGTGTACTCTTTGGTAGGAAATGCATCACGTCGGGCTACTTCCACCAAGCGGCACGCGTTAAAGGTATCGGGGAATACATGAACTGTCGAACGGGCGTTCCGATGCACCTGCATCCGACGAGCGCTCTGTACGGTCTTGGATGTGAGTTGACCGCTTGGATAAGCTCGCTGCACCTGCGACGGACAGCTTGACTGAGTGGCCTTTGCTCCCTCATCCTGCAGACACGCCCGATTACGTGGTGTACCACGAACTGACGATGACGAGTAAAGAATACATGGGTACGGTGACCGCCGTGGATCCTTACTGGCTGGGTGAGTTCATTTACGGACTGGTTCTGGCCGCCAACGATTTCGATGTGTCAATGCTCAATCCGCGCCTTTCCTTTCATCTTTGTTTTACTCTTTGCTCAGCCGAGCTTGGTTCCGTGTTCTTCTCCGTGCGGGAGAGGACGTTCACCGAGAAGGATCGTCGGGCAAAGGACCGCGAATTCAGCCTGAAATCGGAGATCGAGCTGCAGATGGCGACCGAAAGAGAACAGTGAGCATCACTTGTATTCACTCATTGTTTTGTCTGCGTGCCGGTTGAGCGGAAAGCTGACGTCCTTGCTGCTGCTCATCGTCCATCGCAGAGCGGAGAAGGAGAGGAAAGAAAAACTAAAGGAAATAACGTCGACGCCGCGGATAGCAACTCTAGGTGGCGCGACACCCAGAAGCCGACGAAGAGTCGGTAATTAATATTGCTCTCCCTTTCTTGCATTGGAACGTCGATAGGCTGCCCGCGCCATAGGGCATGCTCGGAACCAACCTTGGCATTCGAATGCAAGACCTGCACGCCTCGATCGAGGTTCACCTTGGCGAGGTGAAAGAGCGGTCTGCACATGCATTTCTTGTCCATTTAGTGCCTGCATACATACAGTCAGTCCGAATGTCCACAGGACGCAGAAGGCGAATGTTTGAGGGCAGGAGAGGTGTTGAACTGACGTGAAGGAGAGATGTCGACGGGCGGTGGGAGCAAGAGCACAACAATGCTCACGCACACTTACGTCAGTCACGTGATGAAGACTACCGGGTATACGGATTTACTTGTGGGAATGTCTCGTCCTCCTCCTTCTATGCATACATACGTGCCATGGTCAAGGACGGTTCATCAACTCGACTCAAGGCTGCCTTCGACAGGCGGCCAACACCATCAATTCGTCCTGGCCTGCCCGGACGGTAATCGAGCACGTCACATAAGCAAACGGTTCGTACAAACGTGCAGTGCTTGATTTCACTGTGCCGTAAGTATGTACATCCGGTCCACGCGCTCGGTTCGACATTCATGCCCGCTCTCTCCGCTAATAAAAGACGGCTCGACTCGATCGACTCGATCGACTCAGTCCGACTCATTCCGTACCTTTCCCTTCTTGTCCGAGAGCCCTATGACATCCCCATTCGAGCGACAGTGGCTGAGCACTTAGGCTCTATGGCGTCTCTCTTCCGCCGGCTGTGGCGGTGTCCGTCGGTCGGTCGGCCACCGACAGCGAGTCATCCTCTTCATCCGCTCGCATCCGTCCGTCCCTGCACGAAGGAACTCCAA
Organism: Peribolospora baueri; assembly: GCA_029717555.1. NCBI lineage: Eukaryota > Fungi > Basidiomycota > Peribolosporomycetes > Peribolosporales > Peribolosporaceae > Peribolospora > Peribolospora baueri. The sequence continues at coordinate 336,832 of JAMDHS010000002.1, forward strand.
GAATGAAGGAATTCCAGGACACATTGGGGCTATAAAGCATGCTTCTCCTTGCACCTCTTCTCTGCCTTTCTCTTTCTCTTCATCCTGCTGGCGTTCCCTCTCATACCTCTCGCTGCCACTCTTCGTCCCCACGCTCGTCAAGTTACATTCCTATACCCTAAGCGCAGCGGTGCAAAGCATCGCCAACGGCAGCCACCATATCTAAAGCCCAGCACCTTGCGCGGTCTCCCATCTTAACTCTGCTCAAGATGCCCAACGAGAGCGACCAAGCCGCCCCCAGCTTCGCTTCGGCGCCGACCGTGAACGCTTCTTCTAACGCGGGCGCAGGCGCCAGCCCCGACCCCTCCGCCACCGCCGTCGCTCAGTCCCCTCCAATGGACACAGAAGCGCGCGTTCGTGACCTCCTTACCCGCAAGCTCCTCCCTCTCCTCCGCATCCTCGGGCTCCAAAGCGTGCCCTTCGCCGACGACGTCCTCCGCGTCCTCTTTGTCGGTGGTCTCTTGGCCGTTGGTCGAGACTTTATAGGCAGGGTGTGGGAGTGGTTCAAAAGGCGGTTCGTCATCACCGCCGTCTTTCAGAGCGGACATGAGACTCACGACTGGGTCAGTAACTGGCTGGCTGGCTTGGAGGGAACTAGGAGGGCCAAAGATGTGAGTAGAGTGGACGATGTGGAGAGTCGCCTTTTAGACTGGCCTCCACCGGTCGGTGTGAAACGCGTTCAGGAAGACGCGATTCGAGGGCATCGCATCCTCAAAGAGGCGTTTCTAGCTGACCCTCTGAAACGGTCGGCACGCACAACGTTCCATTTGACTAGTTCATCGTTCTCAGCCACACACAACAAGAAGACGAACAGATCGGAGCTGGGTACGACATTCCCCTCAAGACCTTGCCCGCGAACGGTTAGCCGTCATTTTCCCTTATTTTCGCGCACGACCATGCCGAACGCGTCGTGTTTGACTTGGGTTTCTGCCAAACGCTCCAATCAGATACCACCAACTACTTTTCTTACCGGCCCACCTCGGTCCGTCGCCGACGAAAGCGTGGATTCGGCATTACACTCCCCGGCCGCCGCCTTGTCTGGTTCAGCAGCCACCGTGACAGAGAGCTATTGGCCGGGCAAGAGGGGTCGCACACCTTCCTCCATCTCAACATGCTAACCTTCTGGAGGAGAGACCTAGAAGACTTGATCATTGAGGCCAGGGCCGACTGGGTCGGTCGCGAGGTTGGCATGACTGGTATTTACATGCCTGGTGCGTTTTTTTTTGTGGAGGGGAAGAGCGAAGGAAAGCGGAAGAGTGGAGGACGGCGATAAGCCTTCCCGCGGGTTTCTTCCCCCACCACTAGCCTAACCTTACACTCGCTTCTCTTCTTGCCGCCGCAGACGACTATTCGTGGCGACGCGTAGCGCTGCGACCCAAGAGACCTCTTTCGACCGTCGTTCTGGATGAAGGACAGGCCGAGATGTTGGTGACGGACGCACGAAGCTGTGAGTCCATCTAGTCGAACTCTTACTCGGCGGCGACTCGTGACACACTGAACGTCGACGAGGGATATTGGCACGAGGAAGCGCGGGCTGACCTCTGGACTTCTTTTCTTTTCGCCCCTTCGCCAGTCCTCCAAAACGAAGCCTGGTACGCTTCGCGCGGGATCCCCTTCCGCCGAGGCTACCTCCTCCACGGTCCTCCCGGCGCAGGCAAGACTTCTCTCATCATCGCCCTGGCCGGTGTGCTCAACTTGCCAATCTACATCTTCTCGCTCACCCATCACGGTGTCACTGATCAATTGCTCCTGTACCTCTCCTCGCGGTGTCCGGAGACTTGCATCCTGCTCATCGAGGACATCGACGCGGCGTTCGCCGGGAGGAAGAACATTGTTGGCGGGCTGGGAGATGAGAAGGAGGGAGGAGGAAGGGAAAATGAGAAGGAGAAGGAGAAGGAAAAGGGGAAGGAGGCTGGGAAGGGCGGAGACGAGAACCGGGTCTCGTTCTCCGGCCTGCTCAACTTGATCGATGGCGCCGGCGCACCCGAAGGTCGACTGCTCTTCGCGACGACGAATCACATCGAGCGACTCGATCCGGCGCTCATCCGCCCGGGGCGGATCGACATTAAGGTCCAGTTTGATCGTGCGAGCAAGACGCAGGTGGAGAAGTTGTTCGTCCGGCTGTATACGCACAGAGCCGAGGAGGACTCGGCGAAGAGGACGGGTGCGGGTGCGGGCGCGTCGGCAGCCGAGAGACGCGCCGACGTCTCATCATCTCGTCCTTCTCTTCTGTTATCCGACGACTCTGAGCTGGACGAGCCGCGCCCACCGACGCCGGACGATGAGGAGGACGAGAAGCGTCAACGGGAGGCGGAGGAGATGTACGAGAAACGGATCCGGAAGATGGCCAAGGAATTCGCCACGCACGTCCCGGAGAGGAAGTTTTCGATGGCCACGTTGCAGGGCTTCTTCATGAAGAGGAAGGAGACGCCTGAGGAGGCTCTGAGGGACGTAAGGGCGTGGGTGGAAAGGGATGGCCACGATGACTGGGTGGGTCAACTATGATGGCCGGCCTTCAGACAACGGAGGAGGAGCGGCCGATAGAGATGGATACCGGACCCTAGAGCATGAGCACTGGTGGCGCATCGTAAGCTATAGTGTATTAATTTGGAGCATCCATTCTGGAATAGCATTCGTCCCATTGCGCACGAGGCAGGAATGGAGATAATGCCGCGCCGTCGTCTCTGGCAAGGGAAGGGAAGGAAAAGGGGGGGGGCGAGGACTGCCGCAATGTCATGAATTAACTCGAGGATGAAGTGCTATTCATAAAGCTTTATTAAAATACGGATATGATCAATTTACAATAGAAATTCTAGAGGAAGTAGATGGAACTAGTTTATCTACTTTAGAATTACATAATTTATTAGTTGGTATGTGAGTTCGACTCTCACCTATTTCATTATTGAATAATAATTAATGATTAATATACTCAGCGGTTCACATAGTAATGACTGTAGCCATCATTAAAATAAAAATTACAACTCGATCTACACTATTATTTGGTAGCAATTATTATATCTGATAAGATGCTAACGCTTAAGTGTAGCACCTTGTAAGTATAGAATCAGTGCTGAAAACAAAAAGACTGTATTATTGAAGGGAATGTTGTGTTGTTTACAGCTAGAAGCATTATTTCAATACTAATTTTTCATGACTATTATTGAAAGAAAAGTAATGGGAGCTATGCAACGTGGAGTTGGACCTTATCTATCGCTCGCCCACCGCCCAGCGTACGCTACAGTCAACCCTGTCTATAAGCATAAGGGTTGTATAGCCCGGGTGCTATGCAGTATGCGGGAGGTTGACTACCCAGAGGGGCCTATGCATATTTGCCGCAGCCGTTGCCACAGTCGATAGCGAGACATGAATTCCAAGCTTTACTATAGAGTATGTACACGTCATAACACAACCATGTTCAAGAAGAAGTGTGTGCAGAAAAGAATTGTCGCTCGTTGACATGTTCTTTGAAAGAGATGGTGAAACGGGGACAAGCACCCACGTCTACATGGTAATGTTAGAACTGACGGTGGATGGACGAAAGTGTATGTTACTGGTTCGTTATTGTTAAGAGAGCATACAAAGAGGAAAACCGCAGTAACACCTTTGCCTACACAGTCATGTCCGCTTTCAGCCGCGTAACCACGGTGCTCGTCGCCGCCAATCTCCAACAGCACGAGGATGCACGTGACCCTCAACCCTAACTGGTAAGGACGGCACCGGTGTCAGTGCTATGCAATATGCGGGTATGTCAGTATGCATATAGACCAGTGTTTTGGCTGGGATTAGTTAATTTTTGGCTGGGGAGCAAACGGGAAAGGGAGATCGCTATGCACTATGCGAAGGCCTATGGACCCGTATGCTAACAGACAGGGTTGACTGTACCTACCTCGCTATCTACCTTCCTACCCGCCAGCGGGACATAATACATACACGGACGAGCAAGGATCGTCATAGACCGTCCCAAGGGTCGGGGGCACGTTGCAGCCGGAGATCGTGTCCGCCGGAAGGACGGGCAGCTCGGACGCGGATCCCGGCGAGGGTTCTCGTTTGCTCGTCCGCTCGTTTGCTCGACCCGCTCGCTCGCACCAAGTCCAAAGGCGCACGTTCGAGCTGAGGCAGCGGTGAGGGTGAGGGTGTCGTCGGCGGTGGACGGAGGGAAGGATGGATCCGACTTGGAGGTGGAGCTGGCCGCGGCGACGCTGTTGGTAGGGAGGGATTTGCATCCCCGAAGGATCCGCACCGACGATCAGCTTGAGCAGCACCATCGAAGTGGAGCCGTTCCTCCGTCGGTCACCATCGAACCCTCCTCCGCTCCTCCATCCATCCGCCAGCCGCTGAGCCATATGATAGCGAGATGGATCAGCAGCGCACATGCTATGCTATGCATCCTCCTTCCACCAGCCATCGCCCCTTTCGTCCCTCCCTTCGCCCTCCACCACCGCTCCCACTCCCGGCGCCCGCTCCGTTGCCCCTCCCCTTCTCCGATTTGTCCGACGTGTGTGTAGCAGAACGTACTCATGCGTCCCAAAATGGACGACGTCGCGGGGATCACCTCCTATCCCACCTCCCCGACCCTGACCTCCGCCGGGTGGGCTCGTCAGGCTCCGGCCTGCTAGCTAGCTTGCGCCCGGGCCGTCCACATGAGCATGACCAGAACAGAACAGCTACAGGAAGGAGCTCACGAGCCAATCTGCCTAGTCCCATCCCAGCCGCCCTCGAGCTCATCCCCCCTCCACCACCTCCTCGGCCGCGAGCTCGCTCCGTAGGCTATGAAAGAGAGGGCCTCGCTCCCGGCTCCTCCAAGACAAGCTCCTTCTCTCACCTCACCTCCCGTCCTCTCCTATCCACTACCCTTCTCCTCCCCCACTCCCTCCCCTCTCCCCTCTCACTCCATCCCTTCTCCACAGCCATGAAGCTCTCTCTCGCCGCCACCGTCGTTGCCCTCCTCGGCGCTTCCACCGTCGTAGCCAACCCCATCTGGAGGCGTCAGGGCGGCGTCTCCTGCACCTGCGGCAGTGAGTCCAACCGTGCCGTCTTTCTCGTCTGGGCGCCTCGGTCGATGGTGGAAGAGCGCAGCGGTCGAGTTGGAAGCGGCATAGGGCGGCGCGGAGAGTTGAAGGAGGAATGACTGAGTGAATGGCCCTTCTTACGAACTACGGGCCGCACTTCCTTATTCTGTTCCATCTTTTTCTTGTCTCCCTCTCCCCACTCCCTCACCTCGCAGACACGCAGTACTCCTCCAGCGACGTCAACGCGGCCATCAGCGACGCCCAGAACGGTGGCAGCGGTAGCTACCCTCACCAGTACAACGACTACGAGAGTGAGCAGCGCGACGGAGGGAGACGCAGCCTCACGTACCTCGGTAGCAGAGCTGACGTACCCACACCCGTTGTGTCTGATACCGCCGCCTGCGTTGATCGTTCAAAGGCTTCAACTTCTCCACCTACTGCTCGGACAGCTCGTGAGTCTAAACTTCTTTGCACCCCTATCCCCATCCTCTTCTCTTCCTTAACCGAGTCGTCTAGCGCGTGTCTACCTCGCCTCTTGACCTCCGTCTCTCGCCTCTAACGGACGGTTCGCTCTATGATACATAGTTTCGAGGAATTTCCCCTCGAGACCGGAAACCCCTACTCCGGCGGCTCCCCCGGCGCCGACCGCGTCATCTATGGCGGCAGCTCTGGCTCGTTCTGCGGTTGCATTACGTGAGTTCCCACCTGATTCGTCGTCCGACCCCCTCGCCCCGGTGGTCAGGACCAAGCTCATGTATTCCCCTCGATCGGGGTTTGACCTTTCCATTAACAGTCACAGCGGCGCTTCGGGCGACAACTTTGTCGCATGCTCCTACTAAGCACTCGAGCGCGCGTTTGGAGAGAACGCTGGGGAAGGAAATGACGTACAACTGGTCTGTCGGTCGGGGGGGCATTCGAGTCGACCCAAGCCTGTTCCGATCCGATGCTATGTGTGCGTCTCGCTACCGGGACATTCCTTTCCTCCTTTCACGATCAACGTACGTCACCTATACGACCCATGAAATGTGAACGGACCGGACCTTTCTTTCCCCTGACGAACATTTTCACGGACGCTGTCGTCGTCGGACGAAGAAGGGCCGAGGAATGTGTGATTCGAGTACGGGGAAGACGGGTGCGGCCCGGCCCGGTTGGCCTCCATTGTCTTGCGTATTGGATGGTTAGGGAAAAAGCGGACGGTCGTGAGGTCCAAGGTACATAAGTAAACGTATACGCACTGTCGGACATACGCACATTCACATTCAACACGTCGACGAGCGAGTCCGTTTTAACCGCCACGTCCGTCGAGGTCGCCGCCGCCGACGTGCGGAGAGAAGGCCCGCGGCAATGTTCGGCGAGTTGATCTTGGCACGGCCCTCTGGCCCTCGCACAGACAGACAGACAGGCGCATCGGCCGACTCCGTTCCGACCGATCATTGCTGCCCTATCCCCGTACGTAACCGACTGACTTGCCTCACCCAATCCGTTCCAGCGAACCCGACTCGGCGATCGACGTCGATTACCATATGCATACCTTTCGGACGCCGGTGCTGCGCTTAAAAGGCAGCCGACCATGGCAGGCCGTTCGCGCCGCGGACGGAGTGCTCCGGTCCGAGTGACTGGTTGCGATTGCGATTGCAATTGCGATTGCGATCGTACATTGTGAGAGCATCGAAATCCCACACGGACGTAAATCGTCGTCCACAAAGTCTTACTTGCCCATCCGTGCTCCCTCTGTCTATCCCTTTCCTTTCCTTTCCTTTCTTTTTGGCAGCGTCAAGTATGGGTCGGGTTGACTGGATGAGGAAGAAGAAGAAGATACCGGCGATGGCGACTTCTTCGCCGCGCCCGCCGTACTCGAGTCGAGTCCCTCCTGTTCAGTACGGATGCGATGCAACCGTCGTTCTTTTTCTTCCGAGCCTCTGCGGCCGACCGATCCTCGCTTGAAAGGTATAAGACATAACCTACAAAGACGCTCACTCACGCCCTGCTCCTTCCCTCGCCGCTCTCACCGCTACTTTATCGCTGTACCTGCTCCACACTCACAGCGTGTGCATTCGCGGCCGCTCCTTCCTCGTCCGCGCGCTGTGTTGCTCATCCTTCCTCTTCCCTCCACCCTCCCTCCCCCGCACTACTGTATGGAACATGTATTCGAACCCGGTGGCTGAAAAGTGAGTCCCCGTTCACATGCGTCAAGGTTTCACCGTCTGTGCCACCCACGCCGACGCCGAGGCTTACCTACCGTTCTTCGTCCTCTCTCTAAACACCTTTCGCGATCAGCGTTTTTGGCGCCGTCGGTACGTTCCTTTGGAGCTTCCAGCTCGTTCCTCAGATCGTCAAGTCGCATCGCAAAAAGTCGACGGAAGGTGCGCTCTCTCAGTCTGTGCCCATCTACCCAACAACAAGGTCGTGGCGTGCCACCATTTTTTTTATCTGGCCCAACTCGGCTGACGACTAGGTTGCCGTCTTGAACCTCCCCCCCCCGGGCCGCTCAGGTCTATCCGCATGGCTCCTGTTCATCTGGCTCGTAGGCTCCGTCTTCCAAGGCGCCTATCTCATCATCCAAGACGTCAGCATTCCCCTCATCCTTCAGCCCCAGCTCTTTGGCCTCTTCGCCTGCATCGCCTTGGCTCAAGTGCGTCCTTCCGTCCGTCCTCGTTTTTCGTCCCCCGCTCCGTGCTTTCCTTCCTTCCTTGTGCCGGGCCGAGGCCGCCGAGGCCCATTTTTTTCGCTCAACCTTTCCTTCCTTCCTCTCCCCGCTCTCCGTCCTTACTCGCGCTCGCCGTCTTGCGACGCACAGTGCTGGCATTTTGCCCATAGACGTTCCGTCCCTTTCTGCCTCGGAGGAACCCTCCTCCTGCTCTGCTCCCTCGCCGGCATCGAATGTGGTCTCACCTTTGGTGCTCGCCACGTCCAGAAGCAAGACGGATCTCACGGGGCGACCGAGGCGTTTGGGATCGTGGGCACCGTGCTCATCTTGGGCGGTTTGCTGCCTCAGTATTACGAGATATTCAGATTCAAGGAAGGTGAGCGGTTATTTTTTTCGTTCGTTCGCCGGCCGACCCCGTAATGTCCTTGAGGCGATCATCTTTCGTAAGGATGTCGAGCTCACCGTGCTCTTCCTATTTGGGATGTCCTCTGACGCTGCGCGCAGTCAAAGGCATCAGCTTCGTTTTCCTGGCCATTGACATGTCTGGCGCGGTCGCTTCGTGTCTGTCTTTGGGTGAGTCGTTCGCCATCAGGGCGGCCGGCTTGTTCATCATTGCCTTCGCTACCGCACTGACTGTCGCATCACCTCTCCCGTTGCATTGTCCGCTCCCACGCAGTCTTCAAGACTGTGAGTACGTTTTTTTCAGTCCGTCATCGATCGGTCCTCTCTTTGCGCCGCTGCCAAAACGATAGCGTCTCGCTCAACTCGGACTCTCGTACATACCTTGACAGTACTTCGATGGCGTCGCCGCCAGCAATTACATCGGCATCTTCATCCTCGAATCAGGGATCTGCATCATCGCGCTCATCCTCAACCCTCGTGCTCGCCGTCGGAGACTCGAGCAGCAGCAGGAGCGGAGCACTTCCTCCGCTTCCGACGACGCCTCAGACTCCCGTGCGGACGGATACGCGGGCAGGCAAGAGAAGGAGATGGAAGAAGCGAGGGCGAGTGCGACGGCGATGGACAGGACGCCCAGCTTGCCCTTGAGCGAGACGCTCACCTCCGACGGCACGCTCATCGCGCATTCGAACATGGAAACCGCGAAGCGGGAAGGCGGCTTCCTCGAGAAGACGGACACTTCTGGACGTGGATCGGAGGAGCGAACCAACGCACGAGCGGTGAAGCAGGAACGGACGTGGGAGAGAGAGGGTCAAGACGAGCGCGGACAGGAGATCACTGAGATCCCTCCGCGCGTCCACAGAGTGTCGTTGGACATTCACCTCCCCTCCGTGGACCTTCATCTTCCGTGCCACGGCGGTCACACCCGCCGGTCGCACGAATCCGGCAGCGGCAGTAACCCTCAACTCAATGCTGAGCATTAGCCATTCTGTCTCCGCCCACCTTCATTCAACGTCACCTCCACAACGATGCAACGCACGACGAGACCTCGATGGAACGAAACGACCGCGCCTTATATCATGACAACGGCACCGGCAGGGAAGGAATGAATACCGCTTTCGATTTGGATTCTCTCTCAGCATTTTGTTTTTTGCCGCTTGCCGTTTGGATTATTTTATAGAGTCACCGTTCCTCTCCTTCTCCCTCAGCGCAGTCTCAAAAGGAGGTCACTGTAGCTGTATGTCGTAAGGACTGCGTTCATTACGTGTATGGGGAATCGGATCGAAGTCTCCCTCTTTCCCGTCTGCCTACCTCTCAATTCTCTGCGTTTGACCAATCCTTCCACCGTCCACTCTTTCGCTCCTTAAACCTTGCAATCCGGCCCGTCACGAGGGCGACTACTCGACGAACACGAACAACGTCAGTGATCCGAATAAGTCGTTACCGAAGGCCAACGCTAAGCTCACGCCGCGAGCCGATCCAAAGTCGATCGCATCCCACCGCCGCCGCCAATCGGTCCCTGTTGTTGTTGCTGCTGCTGCTGCCGCTCGACAGGCCCCGGACCTCTCCCACTCTCGAGCCTGCTCGCTTCACTCTCTACCCTTCCCGGCTGCTCCTCATCATCATCATCCAAAGATGGCCAATCCTCCTCTTCCGCCTCGGCGATGCTATGGTTCGCCAGGCGATGGTAGCGGTAGTCTCTTCGACCTGCAGAAGAAGAGGTGGAGCTCAAAGGGATAGAGGTATCGGGTACGGCGGAGGGAGAAGGTTTCGAGAAGGGGAGGTTGCGGTAGGTACCGTGACGGAGGTGGAGTGCGTACGAGTAGAGGAATAGAGCAAAGTAGATCTGTGCGGTTGATGGAAATGATAGGGGTAACCGCTCAGAAGGTCGTTTTTTTATTCCCGGCTTCCTTCCTTGACTTCCGGGAATGAAAATATAAGAGGAAAAAGTACTGATCCGAATCCAACTCACCTTAATGAGCCATCCAAACACCAAAACGGCGGCGGCGAAACCTTTCTCCTCCCCCCAGATTCCCTCAGCGGCTATCTTCCTCTGCTCATCGGTCATAGCCGCGGCTCCGGTAGAACCTCCAGCGCCGAGGCGCATGAGATCCTTCTGGGCGTCGGATTTGGCCTCTATTCGGCCGTCGTGAGGCGTGTAGAGGTACCAAACGAAGGAAAAGAACAGTGTCCATGCAGACGACACGAGGTGATCGAGTGTGAAGAGGTGGGCGTACAGGAGCGCTGCGTGCGGGCTTTCCTGTAGCACAGAGAGAGGTTATTATCGACGTTTCGTGAGCAAGTTCGCGACAAGAGCGCACACCCGTGCGCACGAAGAGAATTGAATAAATGCAACGCACATCGGTGATGGCTTTGAGACCATATAAGCAAAGAAAGATGGTAGCGAGCGAGTAGGCGTACAAGCTGAATTGCGAGAACGTGCCACCAGTGAAGACAGCCATGAGACCATATACGCCGGCAACCTTGTTGAAGATGGCGAAAAGGGTGATGATAGTCGCGCCTGTACGTCGGGTAATGAAGGTAGTGGAGATGGACGATCGTTAGACGACACCATATACAGTCCAGGACACGAAGTCCGATGATCATACCCCATCGCGCACCAGTCCGCCGACACCCACCAATCTTTAGATCCATCACCCCAAGGAAAGACTGGATGAATCCGCGCGCATCAGGCGCGCGAAAGTAAATGCGCATGACGACCACCCTTTCCCTTCGACGGTCCCTTGTCTCCTGATTGCGATTGATTCGACTATGTTAAATTGGAGCTTTTGGACCGAAGCTTGCGAGTCTCCCCAGCCGCGTCGTTACAACCTTCCAATCTCGATGTCAGTGAGCTGCTGCTGGTGTCGAAGGACGCTCCATGTACGGAAGAAAGTAGAGACGCCTTGGAATAGATGAGATGCGAAAGCTCTGAGAAGGAGCTGTGGAGAAGGAGGAAGGAAAGCTGCCGTTCGGCCTCGAAGAACCGGCACGTGACCTGCTCGACTTTGGTTCGGCGTCCTGTGCATAACGTTACGTCGAACCATCTCACCGTCGCCCCATCCACCTACCGGACATGGTGAGCAGTCACGAAAAATGTTTTTCATACAGAGCGGTCTAGCGCGTATTGTGCACGTCCCCTCGTCTGATGTATCCACACACGGTTTGCCTTTTCTGCGTACCTGCCGAACTTGTAGAGCCACCATCCCGCCTACACCATGGCCGGCCTCTGCGCCGTCGGAGGCACCGTCGGCTTCGCCCGGACACGTAGCATTCCCTCTCTTGTCGCCGGACTCAGCGTGGGAGCGCTCTACGCTTTTTCTGCGTACCGTATTCAGAACGGTCTGGATAACGGCTACGAGGGCGCCGCCGGTGAGTGCGAATTGCGTTTCAGCTGGATAATCTCGATCGCGGTTGAAGGGGCTTATTGGCGGCCTTGACTGGTTTTTTTCCATCTGTCCTGACACTGACTTGCGCCGATGACTCCTCATCGCTGTCCCTGATCTCCATCTTCGACGTCCCCAGCCGCCTCTGCCGTCCTCTTCCTCTCCTCCATCCCCCGTTTCGCCAAGGGCCCCGTGCCCAAGATGCTGACAGTCGCCAGCTTGCTGACGGGTGCCTACTATGGAAAGACGATCTACGACTTCCGGCAGTGAACCGAATGTGGAGATTTGTGAGCCGCGCAAACCTTGTGAAGGGATCTCGCGTTCGCAGAGGAGCGGCAACGGTGCTTTCACACTGGGCATAATAGATAAAATCAGTCCGTAGGCTCGATCGAAGCGTGCAAACAAGCGAGGTTTCCGTTTCCTCTCACTCATTATCTCAATATAGCCCCAGTCGACGCTCAACAGTCTAAGGAGCCCAGAATGCTACATCGTCATAATCGAATATCGGATGGTCGGTGTCAGACCGATGCCCGTTACGACCATCCTGGGCCGTTGGAAGAGGTAAAAGGAAAGCAAGACGACGACCAGAAAACCAAATTCATGCATAACTGCCGGCGCCTTCATATGCCAGCGTCCTTAGTCCTTGAGCACGTTATATCCTTACAACCGTCTATTGGTCATGCTGTGTTTATTTGTAGAGCCAGAGACGTCGCGCTTCCTTTGGAGATGTCGTTTCGGAGACCTCGTTCCCGCGAATGTACTGTAGGCCTCGACGGCGCGCGCAGAGCTGCCACCGGAGACGCCTTGCTCTGCACAGAGACATAGGTTTCGCTGCATGCAAACTCGTATCCAGTCTCCAGTCGAACTAAGTCATCCGCGTGGTGGTGGTTGGCATCTGCGGCCTTTGACGGCGAGGCGAGTCCATGAGTTCCTACGGCGGCCGCAAGCAAGTCCGTCTCTCACACGCTTCGCGCTCGACGGCGCTGCGGTCGATGGCGCCGGCGCTACCAGGCGCTCCGCCACGGCGGCCAGCTGCTTACCATTTTTCCTTCCTCTTTCCACCCCGGACGAGACAGAGACAGAGACAGAAAGGAAGGCAGATTCCTCACAACATGCACTTTTTCACCGTCCTTCCTATCCTTTTCGCGCTCTGTCTTCTCCTTCCCTCCTGTCTCGTCCAAGCGCAATCTTCCAACCCGCCCATCTCCCTTCCACCCCACTTCTCCTCCCCCTCCTCTAGCGCGGACGCCTCCTCTTCCTCCAGCACCCCTGTCTCCTCCACGCTCTCCGGTCTGACCACCACTCTCGCCTCAGGCACCGTGAGCATCATTGGCCCTCTCTCTTCGGCCACGTCGAGCGTCGCGGCCAGCTCTGCGTCCTCCAGCGGTTCCAGCAGACACGTCAGCAGCGGCGGCATGATCAGCGCGACGACGGCCTCGCCGACGCCGTCGGCACAGGGGAACAACAATGGTGGGACGCGGGCCACTGGAACCTTTGCGGGAGGGCTCTGGGCGGCGTTGATCGTCAGCGTTGGAGGCGCCTTGCTCGGGACCGCCGTCGGCGGCGTGTAGCAAGGCGCATGTATAGATTGGATGGATGGAACGCGGAGTGTTAAAGATAGTGAGTTGGAACGTTTGGCATGTAACCGGGATTAGCTAGCGATGGCTAAGCCGCTTTGCATCCTTGCCTCTGCTCCAGTCCACCAGCTTCTTTTCCTGTAGCTTACACCATGCCGGCCCGACGACGTCCGTCTCGCGCGGCGGACGGATGGAAGGAGCAAGCCGGCTCGCCCCGCCTGCCTTCCTTTTATACCACCATCACATAGCATTACAAAGCTACGTGCCACTCGACGTTGAAAAGCAGAGCCGGTCTCTTCTTTTGCGCCATCCATATCATATCATCTTTCCCTCACTCGCAGCGAGTTTGTAACACCCCTCCTCACGCCTCACCACCTAACGGAAATGAAGTCCCCTATGTCTGGTTTTCGTGGTCTGCTCGTCCTCCTGCTCCTCTCTTCTCTGGCCGTACAAGTACAGTCCTCATCGGACCCCTCCGCGGGCCCAGCCGCGTCGAGTATCCTCTCCTACGTCACCTCTGTGCCCGGGGGCGCGGCAACCACGGTGACGAGCGTGGTGGGGAGCGTCGTCCAATCTGGCGCCTCGTCCACCTCGCACGGCAAGAGCGGCACCGCCAAGGGATCGTCCGCGGATGCGAGGGTCGCCGCGGCTGCAACGGTCGCTCTTGCCGCCGGAGTGGTCGGGGGCATCGCGGGCACGCTAGCGTTTTAGGCTTTTCGTATTTTACAGTGTAAGTCGCCATAGCCGCTTCTCATGTTTGCGGACCCTGTCTCTGTCTCGCCGAGTACGCAAACGCCGCAGTCCTCTTTCTCACTGTGGAACTCGCGTTGCCCTCTGAAATCTTGTATTGGCAAGGATAAGACGGGAACCTCTTTCTGCACATCGGAGGACGACAAGCCCGTGTCAAATCGGTCAGGGGACCAAAAAGAACTTGCCGTGTATCTTGCACCACTTCTCGGTCTGAAAATCAGGTTGGTCAGCGCGTCGCGCGGCTTGGAAGGAAGGTGTCTGAAAGATTACCGTCGTGTTCTCCCGAGTCAAACCGAACCGAAAGGGATTGATGGCCCTTGTTGTGGTAGCTCGTCTGGGATTCGCTCCCTATCTGAACAGCCGCCCATCGGCCCCGATCTTATTGTCACTTTTAGTAAGGCTACACAGGCGCCAAGCTCAGCCAACAGCTTGTCGAAACAAAAATGAAATGCGGACGAACGAAAGAAGTCCAAAGGTGGAAACCGATCTCGACGCACGTTCGAGTTTCTTTCGATCGGCCCGGTGTCGTCGAACGGTGACGTCGAGACCCATCCACCGCACATATACATCTCTACGCAGGTCGTAGCCTACCCACTCGCAACCTCACAACGAACAGCGATGGCCTACATCCTTTCCCGCAATTGGACGCGCGCGCTGAGCACCAGACCCCTCTCGGTTGCCTCGGCTGCCACCACGGCAGGCAGGAGGTCATTCCGCCTGTCACCGTCTCACGTCAACGAGGATCTGTACGCGGTGGCCGATTTTCGCATCGTCTCTGTCGGGTCGGGAACCACGCACGGTTAGTTGGGTGTTACCGTGGCGGGGGACTCCGAAGCCGGTGATGGGGCACTTGACCTGACCGGCGGAGCGCCGGTAGAGCGACTGTTTGACTGACTGACGGACGGATGGTTTGCGCTTTGCGGACGTGATGCTTTCCCCCACTCCACAGGCAAGTACGTCGCCGAGGTGCAGAAGGTGTTCGAGGGCGAGGGGCTCAAACACAAGACGCAGTGGGTACCTACTTGACTCGATGAACGGGAAGGCGTCGCCTCCATTCGATTCACTCCCACCCCCCCCCCCCGGACGCCTCGAATCTTCCTCCTCTCCCAGCGCGATGGGGACAGACTTGGAAGGACCGCTGCGCGATGTCCTCCTCGCCGTCGCCAAATGCCATGCCGCCGTGCACGGTCAGGGCGCTCCAAAGATCGAGGTGAGCGTCGAGTCGAGTCTTGCCTTTGCGCATTTCCGGGCAGAATGAAGCGCTACCGGCAGGTCCAGGTTTGCCAGCGGATTTTTATTTATTTATTTTTTCCGAATGTGTCCTCCCTGCCCGTTCTCACGACAGTCCGACATCCGCCTCGCCACCAGCGCGACCAACGATGGAGGCGGCGGAGAGATGGAGAGGCGTGTCCGGTCCGTTGACGAGCATAGGAGCCGCGGTGAACACGCGTAGGCCGGCCGGGTTAAATGAAGGGCGTGGCTGTTGAGCGAGAGGCGAGACGTGCAAGCGGGGGCTCACTATGGACGGGGACGAAGCAGGAGCGGTGCAGGCGTCGACCGGTGGACGTGAAAGTAATTGAGCAAGGACGAGGCTGAAAAGGAGCGGGCGCTAACCACGGCGTATGTGTTAGGCGATCTTCTGTGCCTGGGCTCGACTATGTGAAGACGTGCAATGTATTGAGCAGTTAGTCTTCCGTCTAGGAGCATCTTCGCACACCCCGCGCCTTGGGGCCGACGAGTAGGTCGAGAAGAAGCAAGAGGAGGCGCGAGCTGTGCACGGCTAGGGCGGGTTTGTACGATAGCTCGAAGCCCTGCCGGACGATACCTTGCGTCTTAAGTGCAGCACAAGTAGTGATCACTGATAACGGGCGCAACGGAGGCCGGGAGAGCGATAAATACATAGCTCGATATCTTCGTTGGCCCCACAACAGACCGACCACCAACCGCTTCGAAGGGCACGTCGAAGGAGGGACAGACAGAGCCTGCTCTGCCCTTCCAACAGCGGTTCCCATCACACGTCTGACTTTTCCTTCCTCCAGCACTGCTTCCATCGATCTATCTCACCGCCGCTCTCCTTCGGGCCATCCTACTCTTATCGAGATGGCCCCTCACTCAGCACGGCTGGCTCTTACTGTAGTCTTCCTTGCGTCCACGAACCGTTTCCTCGTCGACGAGGCTCTCGACATGTCCGGCTCTTGCATGGGCCGCAGATCGTCGAACCCAGCTCCAGCTCCGTCTATGCCCAGTGCCCATCTCCTCTCGTTTCCCTTCAGCATCGACACCGATCTTGTGGCTGGCTCGATGTCAGTCATATCTCATGTGACCCCACGACCGATGACAGCAGGGCTGGACGCCGCTTCGTCATAATGCAAGCATCATGTCGGAATTTAAGCAAGGTATGTACTTGCTCACTGCGACTGCTGGGGCTGCCTGCAGACACCCCACTCCGCCTTGGCTTGCCACTGCCTACGTTCAGGACGGGCCGCCTGACGACGACGGCGGCTCGCTGGATGACGTTATTGCCCGTCTACAACCCTCTTCTCCGACCCAACGCCGCCGCGTTAAACGAATTGTCGCACTCGACCCACAGTGACGTCTACCTACGATCGTCCATCAGACGGACGATCATCGCGCGCGCATCTCATCGATCGGTGTTCTTTTCCTTTCTGGACGCTTCGCCTGCGTAGAGACTCTTGCCTCGTCCTCGGAGTGGAGACGTACTCGGGCAAATTTGCTTTAGACAGCGCTCGCCATTCCCGAAGACTCAGCTTACCTTCAACGACGCATTTAAAGAACAGCCCCCGTCGTCTTCCTCATCCGGATCCTCTTCTTCTTTCCCCCTTATTCTTCTGTCACTCAGCCCACCAGTCCATAGTCAACGACAGTCCGCGCCCAAACCGTCGAACACGATGTTCTTCAACGCCAAGTACTTCGCTTTTGCCCTCTTCTTCCTCTCCATCCAGCTCGTCGCAGCACAGAGCAACACAAGTTCCTCCCTCTCTAGCCTGTCCAGGTGAGCTCCCCGGGAACCATTGTCATCCCTCTGCCCTCTCCGTCCGTCGTTGCCTTTTCTCGGCGTTGTGGCTCACCATACTTAACGGTACGTCCCCCAGCTCCTCGTCCGCGGCCTCGTCGGCCGCCTCGTCGGCGGCTTCTCACTCTTCGTCCGCCAGCCGGAGCATCGCATCTGGCGTATCGTCGCAGATGAGCCGGATCAGGTGGGTGTCCGTCCTCGTCCGCCGCGTGCAGACCTCTGTCCCGTAGTCTCGTGGCCGTCGCAGTGGCAGAGGAAAACGCAGACGCTTACCGGCGTCGCTATCGTCCCGACCCGATCTCTTCTCTCCAACGATCCGACAATCCGACGAAATCAGCTCCTCCGCCTCGAGCGCCTTTTCCTCCCTCAGCTCGTCCATGCCTACCAAGAGCAACGCCGCCGCGCGCCTCCATGGTCCTTCGGACCACACCGCCCAGGCGCTCGTCGGCGCTGGCTTGGCCATGTCGCTCGCTGCCGCTTTGGGCATGTGGGTCGCTTGAGCTCGGTCCCTCCCTCGGGCCCGGTCAACTCAGCTGGCTGCTTGCTGGGGCCAATCGACAGGCGAGGAACCCGTCCGGCGGCGGCACACCTTTGCAAAAGAAAGGGCCGCTACCCGTCCCGCCTTGTCGACCGCGCACTTCCCTTCCCTTCCTCCCTTTCCCCGAATGCGGTGTTCCCTGCTTCGCCAGGCACCTACCTACCTACCTCCTAACTTCCATCCCCAGACGGACCAAACCAGGCCGTTCGAGTTCACGCGCCCGAAGTGACCACCGTATGAACAAAGCATCGATCCATCGCGCGCGCGCCCCGCTCTCCCTTCTTCCTGTCTTACTTCTCACTTTACCTTCACGTCCATTCTCTCCAACCAGGCCCTCTTCTCCTGTATTCTCTTCTATGCGTCGCCCGAAGTCCTTCCTGACGTCGTGCATGTACGTATTGGTTTCACAGATTTACGAAATACGATTGGCAACCAGCGCGCTCGAGGGAGGCATCTGTGACGAATGAGAGGACGACCTGGAATACAGTAGACGCAAAGCAAGGGAAGGACTTGGAACAAACATCCTATCTGCCCCTGTGACTTTATATGTACATGTTTGCTACCTCTGGCTCAGCGCTCCTCGGCCCACTCTGCGACATGAGGTTGAATGACAGACAAAGCGGGGGATCGTCGATGGCGGTCAGATCTCACTCTCGCCCGTTTTCAGAGGATGATGGAAAGGCTAGCAGACGGCATCGCAAAACTCACCGTTCTCCTTCCTTATCTGCTCCTCCTCCTCTGGAGTGAAGTCGTTCTCAATATTGAACAGCTACGAACGCCGAACGCCACAGAAGATAAGTACGTGGAACATGTACGTTAATTCGAGCCTGAGACCGGGATGTCTGCGGGACGGCGCCGGAAAGCACTTCGTGCTGATGAACCCTCAAACTCACCCTTCGGATCTCGTCCGGGTTCTTGCCTTTGATCATGTTCGCCACCGTCTTGCACCCGACGTCCCTGCGAGGGAAATAGATCGGCCGAGGTAAAATAAGCTGAAAACGCTCGATCCGCTTCCTTCCCAGCCCCACAGGCAATGCAGCAGCAAAGATGCTCACAGGAGAGGCTTAATGTCGAGGTAGTTCGCAGCGAGAATGATCTCAAACAGCATCTCCTGGTCCACCTGGATGAACTTGGAATCCCAATCGGAAATGTCGGTTGTACGCTTGCGGGTCTCCTCCGCCTCATCAGAAGGAGGAGGGGGGTCGTTCCGGTGGTGCGTGCAGTATTCGAGCACCTGTGGCAGCGCGGGCGGAAGGACGAAAAGAGGGCGCAGATGACCGGAACAAAGGAGTGGGAGGGTCGGAGAAGAAGCGCCGGATAGTGGTCTCGATGTCAGTGTCCCTCTTCAGACGGGTCTCACCTCGACACCGCTGCGCAGATTCAGCCTGCCTCCCACACTGACCTTCTTCAAAACATTGGAAGAGACGTTGTGCAAAGGAATGGTCTCGTCCATGATGCCAACGTCTGCGGGAGAGCGATATCACAGGAGCCGGTCCAATCTGAGCTCACGAACGGACTGATCGCGGACGGAGGAAGGGGCTGAGCGACAGGGCACCAACCGCGTACCTTCGAGCATGTTCTTGATAAGAACTGACCGCTGAAGGAGGCAAAGCGGTCGTCCAGACTATTGAACATCAATGAAGGTACCCCAGAAAGCGAGTTCCCGTGGCGTTGACAGGCCACAGGAGGGGGCCGTCGGCGCCTCTTCCCACTCCGGCACGCACCTCAATGATGTCCCTGTCCACTTCGAACTGCTCGCCATCGGAGCTCCGCAGCTTGATCTTAGTCTCAGTCGATGCCATGGTTTTGGTAGGAGGGAACGATGATGGTGGAGAGGACAAGGCGCTGTCGTCGCAATCGAGTTCGAGGCGATCGACGAATATGGTCTTACTCTCGACGGACCTTTACACTCGATCAACAATGGCGGTAGTGGCGCCCACTTGCCCACTTGCCGCAGCCGCGACATTACATGCGAGCCGCACTCTGGAGAAGGCCAGCCGACGGACGGTCTGAGCGAGCTACGGCTACGAGACGACGGCAAACACGACGACTCCCACCGCCTCTCCTCGCCGCCATGGCTGACGAAGGCCTCGAAGTCTCCACCGGGGGGTCGCTTGACATTGGCTCGGACGATTACATCGAGCCAGCCGCCACCCCGGCCCCCCAAGCCCCAGCCATTACTCAGACGGCGGAAGGAAACACTTCCAGCGCCGATCCGGCCGCCGGGAAAGAGGAGGCGAAGGAGGACGACCCGTCTCCACCCTCGGCGATTTCTGATGGCAAAGAAAGGGAAAAGGAAGCGGGCGACACCTCCTTCCCCGGCCGCGGCAGGGGTGCAGGGAATAGGCGGGGCACCGGACGTGGAGGCGGCCGGAGAGGAGGTCCCACCAAAGCCGCTAGCGAGGAGGGAGAGGGTGTGAAGGCGCCCGAAGATGGGTCCAAGGCCGCCGAGGAGGGTGATGCGGAGGCTGCGGGAGCGGCTTCCGGGACGGTCAAGCCGATCAGGGCGGAGAGGAAGACGTCCGAGGGTTACATCAATCCGGATAGAGTGAACACCGGTGGCCTTGCGAGGGTGAGTTCCGACCTGATACGAAAGCCTAGCAACCTTCTCTGAGGTTGGAGCCTTTGTTTCGTCCTTGGAATCGAGCCAGCTTTGCGACATTTTCTGCTCGGAGACGTCCTGATCTGGCTTCCCTTTGCGTCCCTATTCACTCTCGCAGGAAAAGCTTACGCCGGACCAGCTGGCGGAGAAGATGGCGAAGATCAAGCTGCAGAATGAGAAGATCATGCAAAAGCGGGAGGTGAGCTGGAACTGCCTTCTTGCCGGAAGCATCTTGGCGCCTTTACTCGAGACAGGTATTGTGCTCAACCTGACGTTGGCCCCGCGTCCCATCTGTCCCTGACTCTTACAGCTCGTAGAGAAAGACGAAGCGGAATTTGCCAAACTGGCTGCATCCGATAAGCAGGCACGCGAAGCAGCGATGCGCAAGGCCGAGGAAACGCGCAAGATCCAGCTCGCACTGGACCAGGAGAGGGAGAAGAGCAGACAGCGAAAGATGATGGGCGCCAACCTGCAGAGGCGAGAGTGGGATAGCGAGAAGAGGGAGGAGGACTGGATGACGAGGGATAGGCCATATGCGCGTGGCTCTCGAGGCGGCGGTGGAGGTTTCGGCGGGAGAGGAGGGAGGGGTGGAGGTAGGGGCGGCCGCGGTGGAGCGGCTTCGCGGAACGAGCCAAAGAGCTCGCCTTCAATGCCCCAAGGCCCTGGCAACGTCGATGACAAGGCCGAGTATCCTGCCCTCGATTCCGCGGCATCCGGCAAGGCGGACGACTCGGACAAGGCAGAGACGGAGGCGACGGAGGCGAAGCCGGCCGCTGCTGGCTCGGAGAGTGAACCAGCCGCGTCGACGTGATAGGACCTATCACGTCGTTGTCCCACCCTTACCATCCAAAACGCAAGTATTTAAGTCATCAATCGCCCCGCCCTCCTCCTCCCCATCCTCTTGTTTGTATTTCATTTTTCGAGCTGGACAGGGCAGTCTTGTTCTCATAGGCGCAGTTACGAACATCAATGATACCGCACGTCAATGAAGCTCATGTCCCGTCGTCCTTCTCCTATCTTTTCAGACGCGCCCTTCCGAGCGTTTGACCTCCGGACGGCTTCGCCAGAGAAAGGCAAATGGCTTCCCGATGCGAACGTGTCATTACATACGTGGAAGGGGGACACTAGAACGAATCGAAGGCTCGGAGGCTCAGAGGCCGAAGTCGTCGTCATCATCGTCGAACGCCTTCTTTCGAGTATACTGCAAAGATAGGAATGGTGTTATGGAAGAAATGCCCGTCCATTCAGAGCCAGTTGGACAAGAAGAAACAGATGAAGGCCTGCTCACGGTGATCTTTCCGGCGCCACTTCCTTGTCCTCCACCGCCGGACTTGGACTCGACCTGATCGAGAAGCTGGATCAGCTGGTCCTCCGACACACGACCCCTCAGCTGGCCCGTCTGGGCCATTTGCAGAAGCAGATCTGAAATCGCCCGCTCCTTTTCAGGCTTGACAAGGCCTATGCGGGACACTTCATTGGCGTTGGATGACGAGGAAGCCGGTGAAGGGCGAAGGAAGGGGCAGTCGAAAAGGAGGACAAGTCAGTATCCTTCCCCTCTAGGCCTACCGCAAGGAGAAATAAAAAGGACTCGTAGAAGGGCGTCTCACATCTCTCTCTCGCCTCGCCTTCCAATACCCGGCTCAGCATCTGTCTCTTCATCTCCTGCTGCGCTGCCAGCTCCTCCTCTGACGGTCCACGCTGCCCGCCGTTGCCTTGTGCGCCGCCAAAGCCGCCTCCTGGGAAAGACGGGCCTACACCGCCGCTGCCTCCTGAAGAAGAAAGGTATAGCAGATAACAA
The DNA here is from genome assembly GCA_029717555.1 of Peribolospora baueri. NCBI lineage: Eukaryota > Fungi > Basidiomycota > Peribolosporomycetes > Peribolosporales > Peribolosporaceae > Peribolospora > Peribolospora baueri. The sequence continues at coordinate 358,611 of JAMDHS010000002.1, forward strand.
AATAGAAGAGCAGGAGGGGAGGAGCAAAGAGACGGGGAATGCAAAGACAGCGCGTCCGTCACTCCATCCGGTCGACTTTCTCCGACCTCCCACACGTTCTTATCTAGCCCATATCCTCACCTCCACTCTGCTGCAACTCCTGCAGTCTGGCCGCTCTGATCGCTTTGAGCTCGTCGTCTTCCATAATGATGGTGCAAGTTGGGGTCGACTCCGGATCCTCTAGATTGCCCGCCTAAGTGAAGTGTCCCGCCGTTGCCGCAGCAGGTCGTGCGATCCAACTCGAATGCCGACGACGGATATCAACGCAGCTCACCACCGTTCATCTCGCCGGTCGCCCTTTTGCCACCTTCTCCTCCCGTCTTCACTCTCACTTCTACAGTCATGCCGTCCGCAGAAGTATCCCCCAAACGCCGTCGCGTGGAAGAGGAGGTTTCTTATCTGGACGGTGTGGGCGACGACGAGAACTACGTCCCCTATGTGCCCGTCAAGCAGCGACGGCTTCAGACGCTGAAGGCTCTCACCAGTTCTCGACAAAATGTTCGGCTTCAACAGGAGGAGGCAGAGGAGAACGAGGAGGACGAGGAGGAGAAGCCGCCCGCTACGGGGCCCAGGAGCAAAGTGACGCTGATGCAGGAGGCCAAGGAGGTCCGAGAGAAGAGGCTTGCAGAGGGTGAGCTTTCGTGCTACGCAAAGACATTTTATCGCCAGTGTCAGCCGTGCATTTGTGCAGAGCTCAATCAATTCCCAACCAATTCCATTGCGTTCCGCAGAGAGCCATATGACGGAGGCGGAGAAGCAGGCGGAGGAAGAGCGCAAGATCCTCGAGGCGCACGCTGCCCAACGGAAACTCGCCAGCGCCATGGAGCTGGCAAAGGGCATTGAATACAAGGAGCCTTTGAAGACTTCGTAAGTGCTCTTCCCTGTTTCCTTGTCAACATTTCATTGCTTCCCCACGAAAGTGTCGCATGACGTGTCCTTCGCTGCTTTCTTCTCTCCTTGGTCTAGGTGGACACCGCCTCACTACATTCGCTCTCGAGAGGAGGCTGAAAACGAGGCTCTTCGGGAAAAGTACCACATTTTGACAGATGGTGTCGACATTCCGCCACCGATAGAAGCGTTCGTCGTAAGTACTTACGAAAGGTACATTTTTTGCTCGGGTCACAGTTAACATTCACGTTTCTGTGATCTGCAGGACATGAAAATCCCGGATTGCGTCATCCAGTATCTGAAGACAAAGAACATCATCAAGCCTTCTCCCATTCAGATGCAAGGCCTTCCGACCGCGTGAGCACAGCTTTGAGCGTTACTCGTGCCCTTGCTCACGTTCTAAGCTAAAGCGCCCTTTCTCTCCCTATTCCCATTCCATAGTTTCGCAGGAAGGGATATGATCGGCATCGCATTCACCGGTTCCGGGAAAACACTGGCATTTTCATTACCGTTGATCATGCGAGCGTGCGAGGAAGAGAAGAAGCTGCCGTTCACGCGAGGCGAAGGACCAGTCGGCATGATCATTTGTCCATCAGTGAGTGGGTTGTTCTGCTTTCAATGCGACTTACATATGGCAGTCACTAACGTGCTGTTTGCACGTTGTTCCATTTGTCAAGCGCGAGCTCGCTCGTCAGACGTACGAGTCCGTTCTCGCTATCTCCGACGCTCTTGTCAAAGACGGCTACCCCCAAATCAGCACTCTGCTCTGCATAGGCGGTATCTCCATGGCAGATCAGTCGCACGTGATGGGCAAAGGCTTCCACATCGTCGTCGCCACGCCCGGACGTTTGCAGGACATGCTCGAAAAGAAGAAGTTTACGCTTGGGAACTGCAAGTACCTGTGCATGGACGAGGCCGACAGGATGATCGACATGGGTTTCGAGGAGGATGTGCGAAATATTATGTCATTCTTCAAAGTGAGTCCTGGAGGGGTTGAATGCCCAGAAGAACGAGGAGATGGCTAGATTGGTTCAACTTGCGACCTTTTGTCGCTTACGCTGCGATGAAACTTCAGCATCAACGCCAGACCCTCCTTTTCTCGGCCACAATGCCCAAGAAGATCCAAGATTTCGCGGAACAGTCCCTGATCAAACCAATTGTTGTCAACGTCGGTCGTGCCGGCGCAGCTAACTTGGACGTCATTCAGGAAGTAGAGTACGTCAAACAGGAGGCCAAGATGGTTTACCTTCTTGAATGTCTTCAAAAAACACCGCCGCCGGTAATCATTTTCAGTGACAACAAGAACGAAGTCGACGGTGCGTCCTTCTTCGGGCTCGGCGACTCAATATATTGCGGTCCAGGCGGCGGCGCTGACTGGAAGAGTCCCTTCGTCCCCCCAATTCAGATATACAAGAGTACTTGCTCCTCAAGGGCGTCGAGGCGGTCGCCATTCACGGCAGCAAGAGTGAGTATACGTGTGAAATAGAACGTGGGGAACGCGGACTGACCAATCGCTCTGCCTCGAAATTTACTCTTACAGCTCAAGACGAACGTGAATACGCCATCAAATCATTCCGATCCGGCGCCAAAGACGTAATGGTGGCCAGCGGTGTTGGCTCCAAGGGATTGGACTTTAGCGAGATCCAGCACGTCATAAACTTCACCATGCCCAAGGAGATTGAGGATTACGTCCACCAGATCGGCCGTACGGGACGTAGCGGGAAGACGGGTATCGCGACTACGTTCGTCAACATGAACACGCCGGAGCAGACGCTTCTCGACCTCAAGTACCTGCTCATGGAGGCCAAGCAGCGCGTCCCACCGTTCTTGGCCGCCATCGAGGATCCTCGTGCGGCAGTTTTGGCGTCTGGTATGAAAGGCTGTCCCATTTGTGGCGGTCTTGGACACAGCATCAAGGACTGTCCCAAGTTGGAGGACACCCAGCGCCGTACTATGGCTGCGCATCGCGCCAACGAGGGCGGCGGAGCGTACTGAACGGTTTCGCTACCCTTTCGTTTCGTTCTTCCCTCTCCCTTTTTGTGCTACTTGTAACTCTACGCTCGCGCTCACGGATATGTTCAATATCATGTTACCGGAACGAGCACCAAAAGCAAGCTAATCCAGGCCAAGTATGGAAGTACAAGTACATGGGAGTCGGGGCCAAGCCGAGAGAACACGAAATATATCCTGCATGCGAAATGATTAAGTAGATGGCATATCGAGTCCCAAAGACTTCTGCATCTGTCGCACGTATGTTTCTGCAGGTGACGCGCAGACATCGAAACAGAGAATGAAGACAGCGTGCGGGTCGTCAGGAGCGTTGCCCGCCAAGGAAGCGTCGCCATTCCAGGCAAGTAGGAGCCGCCAGCTTACCGGTCTGTGCTCGAAGCAAAGTGGCCGACTGCTCCAGCCCGGCCAAGTAATTGTCAAAGTCGTTGCGAATGCCCTCGATCTGCACATGTAAAAGAGAGGCGGGCGCGATCGACGATGAAGTCGGTGGCGCATCGTCAAAGAAATATATGAACCACGCTGTCAACTTGCCTTTGTCTCAAGATCCTGCACGAGCTTCTTCTGCTCTTCTGTCTCCCTGTCCCTCTCCTGCTTCTCGCTCTTGAGCTTCCTATACTCCTCCGTCAACCGTTCCTGTCTCTCCCTCGCGTCCCTCCTCTTGGTTTCCATCGCACTCTGTAACCTCGCAAGCCGGTCTGCGGTGGCGTTCATTTTGCGCTCCAGTTGGCTTGCCTTGCTAGCTAGCTCGGCGGACTCGTTCAACCTGGCTTGGACCTGCTCCTGTGTTTCGCCCAAACGCGTCTGGGAAGCAGCTAATTTGGCACACTCGAGCTCCACCTCTTCGAGAAGCTTGATGCATCCTTGTACGTCCTACAAGCGTGCAAGCGGAGTGATAAGGAAGAATGACGTCAAGGCCAGTCAACATTCATTAGTCGTGCATCAGTCCGATAAGTTTCACCTCTAGACACTCACACTGATCACTTCTTCCATCATGTCGAGGCGGTGCTGCAGGCTCTTCGCCTGCCTTTCCAACATGCTCAACGAGTTTCGTTCGTCGTTGAGGTGGGCGTGGCGGTCAGCATTGCCTTGCTTGATCTTCTGAGGTGACGTGACCATGCGTGATCGGAGTCGGGCCAACTCGGCCGCCGTTGTTTGGATGACGTACTGAAGATTGGTCTGAGCAAGGGGGTGAAAGAAAGTCAAGTCAGTTCTCGACTCGCCTCGACCGCACGCCTAGATCCAGAAGGCTGCGGGGTAACGGGCGGAAAAGAGAAACGGATACGCACAGACTTCTCCAATATCTCGTTTTTCTCCTTCTTCAACTTCTCCAGCTCGTCCATGAGCCCACTCTGCACTTTCCGAAGGCCGAGGAGCCGCTCGTTAGTTTCCTGGTTCTTCAGCTTCGTCTCCTTCACCAATGGTTCCTCCCTTTGGCGCCGTTGCCTGAAATGGAATAGAAAGTGAACGTGTTCAGAAGGGGTGAGGTCGAGCAAATGCCATACGGACTTTAGAGTGTTCTATGATCGTAAGTGGAAAGAGAACGAGGAGCTCACATGTGCATCTCAATCGCATTCCGGAGCCTCTCGTTCTCCTCCAATAGCCTCAGCCTCGTCTCCTCATTGTCCTCCATCTCCTTCGTCAGTGCTTCGAACTCGATCACTCGGTCGTGTCGGAAGCGGTAAAAGTTGACGAGAGCGCTGAGCAGACGTCGAGTACGCTTTGGGTCTGGTCGTGTAAGGTCGCGTACAGTAAAGTCTTCTACGCCAGAGTGTCGAAAGATACGTTGGCTGTGAATCGAAAGGGGACACTTCAGTAATCGCTCATTTGCACATGCGCCCGGGTCGGCGCCAGCTACCACAAAGGAGGTAGTTTCCCGTCTTTCCCTCGCCTTATCAAGCTCACAGTTCATTGAAGAACATGATGAACATGATGGGGTCGTCGTAAAGCTCCTATTAACGACGGGCAACAGAGAAGTCAGTCAGTCTTTGAAGGGCGTACAAGGGCGCAGCCACGCCCTCCCAGGCCAAGCTTGACAGTCGAGCTCACCCTGTACTCCAACATCCCCAAAGCAGCCTGTTTGGGCCTCTCGAGAGCGTCAAGATCAACGCCAGTGAGGGCCGTCATAAAGGCCGCATAGATCCTCTGCATTGCGGGCCCGGTCGGCTTTGCGAGGTCCTCAACGGTGCAGTGCAGCTCAAGGTCCTGTACGACCTCCACGATCTCCGCGGGCTTGCATGGCGGAAAGTACGTGTACTCGAGCGCCTCGGAAGAGGCCGCATCTTTCCTTGGCGGCATCGATGACGGTGTAGACAGACGGAATGCGGTGCTCGTGATGGATGATCGAATCTGACCGACTTTCGCTCAGGTCGACGCGAGAAAGCGCGTTTGGCTGACACGCGGCGTTCAGCACGTGACTATCAGACTCAAATGAGCTCATGCTCCGCGACCCTTCGCGAGTGCACATCCGAAGGTCCTCCACAAATCTACACTGGACAGCTGAAACCTTCCCTGTGGACACACGACATGCAGGTACAAAGGGGGGACGAATGTGGGATAGAAGGGTGTGTAAGGCAGTAGTCAGGACGTTCGGGCGAGCGAGCGAGCGAACTGCCTCTTGGTGCCCGGCGGCGTCATGCAGTCCGAACTCGCCCTCGCCCGCTTTCCTTCTCCATTTCACACCCCAGAAATGGCGCTTTTCACAAGTTTTCCACACACAGAACATGTGCCCTACGCTTGTCGTGTGAGAACAAAGACGACATGGCACGGCGTAAAGCAAATCTCTTGCAGAAGCTGGGCGTTGGCGAGGATCAGATCGCGGCGATCATCCATGCCCTTCAGTTTAAAATAACGCAAATGATACGGACCGAGCTCTTGATATAAGACCATAGCCCCCATCGTAGCATTCGGCGAGGCGGGTGGCTAGATGGCGGGGGTGGAGCGAAGAACCGGTGGCGACATCGATCCCGTCAACATAGCCTCAAGTAGGTGGTGGTCGTGCGAGCACGGACTCCTCACGGCTGGAAGTAGGGTTAAGATCACGATCGACGTCTAAAGCCAGATATCTATCTTCGTCGCGGTCGCGGTCGCCGCTCCGTCTTCCATAAACCTCCCTTCGCTACTCGACATGGCCCGTCCCCGCTCTCGTTCGCCGCCACCACCCCGAGCTTCCAGCAGATGGGACGACGACGACGATCGGGCAGGATCTGTCAGCGGCCGACGAGACCGACGCGACCGCACAGGGGATCGGTACGATGAGCGCGAAGACAGACGACCACCACCACGGAGCAGGTTTGATGAGGACGAGGACAAGCGGAGGGGACGAGGAGGGTCGTATGGAAACGAACACGACCGAGGTGGCAGAGTAGGTCGCTCAGGTCGGGATGGACGCTTGCGACGAAGATCAGCATCCCGCTCTCGCTCTCCTTCTCCCGGGCGCCGCTCCAGAGGCGCACGTTCGTCGGCTGACTTCGAGCGCGATCGCGCCAAGGAGAGGGATGCGTACCGTGCAGCCGCCTCTCGACGAGATGGAGATGACGCTGGCCCAGGGCGAGGCACCTCTGAGGAGGTAGAGGTAGATCCGGAGGTGGTGGAGCGAATGAAGCCCAACTTTGAGCGTTCCGGTGCGCTGGCGGCCGAGAGCAATAGCGTGAACGGTGTGGCTTTGAAATATCATGAGCCGCCTGAGGCGCGGAAGCCGACAAAAGGTTGGAGGTTGTACGTCTTTAAGGGGAGGGAGCAAGTCGGTGAGTGTGACGGTTTGCCGATCCAAAGCGGGAGACTACTTCGCTTGCTGACTGGATGTGGGCGCACGCAGATATGCTCATTATCAATCGACAAAGCTGCTACCTGTTCGGACGGGATAGGGCTGTGAGGTTTCGCGTATTTGAATTATTTCTTCGTCGAGTAGATGCTGTGTGGGCAATGCTGACTCTCCCGACCCGTCGCACCCTATTTGTCTGCACCTTCAGGTCGTGGACGTCCCTGTCGACCATCCGTCATGCTCCAAGCAACACGCTGTCATTCAGTACAGGCAGATTGTCGAAAAGAATGAGTTAGGCGATACGAAACGATTCACCAAGTAAGCGCGCCGGCGATCTTGAAACCGTCACTTTGAACGGATGGAGCCCAACGTCGGTACTGATATACCCGGTGACATTACGGCAGGCCCTTTATCATTGACCTCGAGTCGACCAATGGCACGCTCGTCAATGACGAGCGAATACCAGACTCGCGATTCTACGAGATCAAGGTGAGCATTCTATCCAGACAATTGCGGACTTGTCCGTCCCGCGCTTATCTTGTCCCGCCTGGTTGGTTTGCCTGGGTATTTTCCTCGCCGTTTGCGGGGACCTTTGTACTCAGGTTGGAGATGGTGAGCTGAGTCTTATGGGGTACGCTCCTGAGCTTCTGGCTTTGTGCTGTCTTTTCTTAACACTTTCTCCGATCTTTTTACCCTTCCAGTCATCAAGTTCGGCTTTTCTACGCGAGAATACGTCCTCATGCACGACGCCATGACTTGAGCGACCTGTCTATATCAGCATCGTTCAAGCGACAGTACACATATCGCCTCGCTCGCCCTATTGTGCCATTTTTTGTTCTTTTCAGCCCGGTTTTTATGCCAATTCAATTGTCCATCGCGACCTGCAGTACAGGACTCGGGTACCAAAAGAGAAGGAAACCTATGTATGCAGCAAGGTGCGCAGTCGCTCCAGGCGGTCAAGAAAAGAAATCGTACACTCCCATCCAGCAGATGGTCCATCGTGTCGCACTTACGCTGCGACCAATGCCATTGCGGGAAGGGCAGCCAACAAGGCCCATCCGAGCATAAAGCCATGCTGCAGAGATGCTCCGCTGGACGGTTGCGTGTCTGCGACGTGGGGCGTACCGAGCACGGAAGACGAGGGCATGGAGGCCATAGCGGAAGACAGAGCGGTGGCCATGGGTGCAGAGAGCGTCAGATTCGCCACCGTCTCCCCGTCGTCCTTCACCACCTCGAGACTCCCCGCCAGTGCCAAATCGAGCCCAGAGAGCGCGGTATCGATCGCGTCCGCGACGCCCGTGCCGTTCGTCTTGACCTTCTGAGCGAAGTTGGAATTGGTCAGGGCGTCCGCGGCCATCTGGGCTCCAAGGATGCCGGTCAGTACGGTCGATTGGTCGGCCAGAGAGGCTTTCTGATTGGCGAGAATGGAGGCGACGACTGCGTTGCGAGCGTCGCCCGGTGTTCAGTATCAGGATGGACGGCCTTTGGCTGCTGGAGCCTCTTCTTACTCACTGTTTGAAACGCCTGACCCCGCGCTCGTCACGTTCGCCATGGCCTGGTTGACCAGCTCGGACGCCGCTTCATCCCTGAATGACGACAAAAGTGTCTGAGCACGCACAGCAGCAGCGACAGAAGTCGAATCGCAAGGCAGAGCTCACTTTGCGCTCGTGGCTGCCGCCATGATGGCACCGAGGGCGGCCTTTGCCTGACTCAACCCTTGCACGGCGTTCATCCGAGCCTGAACGAGGTCGGCCGTCGCGTTGGCCGATGCGCTCGCACTCGGTGCTGGAGGCGCCGGCGCCACACTGGATGCCGAGGTGGACGACGGCGTGGCTGCCGGCGCAGCGAGGCCGAAGAGGACAGAGCAGACAAAGGCGAGCAAGAAGCAAAGACGACCGGCGGAATGCAGCATTGTGGAGAGAAGAGAGAGAGGTTGAAAGGATCGAGCCTGCTCGTACACGAAAGGAAGAAGGAGCGAAGTAGACGAGGAAGGACAGAAGCTAGAAACACTTCGAACCTGGACCGAGAGAGGGACGAGCAGCAGCGCGCCGTTCATATATAGGGCGGGGCATGTGACGTCGAGACGACGATTTCGCCGACGAGCGCAGGACAGCAATTAACATTGGCTTCGCCCTGTCTCGTTGCTGCTTCATCACCCGCACAGCCACTTGCTCTTGCTCGCTACGAACAGCCAAGTGTCGACACGATGAGGCAGGGCGCGCTCACGATCGCACACGACCGACGTCTCGTCTCGATGCCGTCCGCGGCTCTTGCTGTCAAATTCGTCGTCACGTCACGTCGCGCTTCTTTCCCTTGTCCAACCTGGCCGGGCGTTATTTTCTGCACAAGACCCATGCCGAATATGCCGAATGCGGCATCTCCCATCGCGTCTGCGCTCCCTGCCATCATATTCGGGTCACCTGGAGCAGAAAGAGAAGCTGAAGTAGACCGTCGAAGCATCAGGGTCATTCCTTTAGCGCGGCGGTGAGGCGTTGGCGCGTCGCACGCCGCACGGTTGCTATCTCGACTGGAACGATCGGCTTCGGGCCGCCGGAGGGAAGGGAAGGGGCCGGAGAGGAGGCATCGTGCTACGATTCAGGACTTTGAGCAACAGAGTCGAGAAGAAAAACAAAAAGGTACATTCCATGCCCATGATCCCTTTGTCGGCGTCTGTCGTATGCGTACAGAACGGAAGGGTGGGTGGGCCAAGGACAAGGTCGCCGGAGTGTCGGTGCAATCTCGAGAGCTCATTGAAACAATACAGACGTCTCCGTAAAAATATGGAAGGCAGAACGGACGTGGGACAGCTAATTGACTGACTGATTGATTCGAGCGAGGGCCTCGATGATACACGGAACATCCCGTAAGTGCTTCGGTTATGTACAATACATGTGTAGGTGAGAGAGAGAGTGATGCAGCCGACCTGAACCCGACAATGTGTAGTGTATGAATGGAGAGGAGAAGCTGCGAAAGCGTCGCGCTATATCTACGTAGGTATGAATGTCCGAAAACGTGACAGAAAATGCAACAAAAAGCGAAGCGACGAGACGAGCTGAGCGAGAGCGAGAAGCGGGAAGTTACCGAAGGGGAGCAAAGGGAGAGTAGTACGGGAAGCAAGGAAGCAAGGGCAGCGCAGAGGAGGGCGGGGAGCAGCGGGATGCAGTGCTGGGAATGTGCAAGGCGCCGGCGATGGAGCAGAGGTGGTGAGAACATTTCGCGTCGGCGGCAGAAGCAGTGCAATTGGTAGGAGTAGCACAGGGCAGGCACAGCAATGAGCATGGCCGCTGCTGGCAGGGAGGAGGCCATCGCAAATGGCAAGGTGGAGAGGTGAAGGGCGTTCGCAGCAAGTGCAGTGAGCAGAGGCTGCCGCCCCAGCAGCGTGGGCTTCGAGCACCGAGCGCCGATGTGGGACGAGAAGCCGAGCGAATAAAATCAAGGACAGCACAGAGGCTTCACCTCCATATCGCCTTACTCGCGGCCGCCGCCATGGGAGAGGACGGGTGCGAAAGAGGTGAGACCAGTCTCGTGGTCGCGGTCGTGGTCGGCCCTCTTCCGCTTCATCATCGTCCGGTCCGAAATCGAAACGCTAGAAAACGGTGACCTGGGCTGAGAAGGCCGACGTCGAGAAAGCACCGGGGATGGGGATTCCTCCTGAGACTGCTGGGATGAGTCCACGTGCTCAGTGCGGTCCGACTTGGTGTCCTCGCTGTCGGTCGTCCGAATCTCACTGGCGTCGGGAGCGTTCGAGGCGTGGGCCACAGTTGGGGAGGGAGAAACCACCGACCGTCTCTCTCCCTGTCCGTCGATCTGCCCGTCTCCAGCCGACCTGTCCTCCCTTTCGGTCCTCTCGGCGCCACCTTGCCTGTCGTCCTCGTCGGCGACGATGGGTGAGAGGCCGCGTACGCGGCGGAACAGTGGAGCCCTCTTGGCAGCTAGGGAAGCTGGACTGGGAGAGAAAGCGAGGCGGACAGGCGGAGGCGGCCGGTCCAGGCCATCGTCCTTGGAGTCGACATCTTCGGCCATCTCGTTTCCGTCGCTTTCTCGCACACCTCTCTGGCCGTGCGGGGACGACCACGACGAAAACGACGATGAATCGACGCCAAACGACATGGGCGCAGGTGCGAAGGACCGCATGGCGAAGACGTGGCCATCACGGTCCGGAAAAGCAATCACGTGCGATCCGAGGAAGAGGAGGCCGATGTAGCAGCAGGCAAAAAGCGCCACGGCTACAAGCGAGGAAGTCAGGGCGGGAGAGTCGCTGGCAAGCCTCAAGATGTGCGCTAGAGAACGTCGTCCTGTTGGGATGTCGACATGGCGGCGTCTACGAGAGGACGCCTTTCCTGAGACATCGTTCGCCCACCACGGAAGGCCCTTTGACACGGACCTGACTGCCTTTCCGCCAAGCAGGGGCGCAACTGCGTCATAGGGCCAGGAAGGCGAGGCAAGGGTCGAGCGGCCGGCGAAGTCGCGCGTCGGCGACGCAGCCACAGAGGTGGAGAGAGCAACGTCGCTGACGTCTCGATTGAGATGACGGGTCGTGTGAGACAGCCTTGGCGAAGGGCGAGCACGCAGCTTACTCTCTGGAGAAAGCCCTGGCGAGCCTTGAAGACTTCCCTGGCGTTCAGGGGTGATGAGGTTGGTGCCGGCGCGAGGCTGTGACGGACGCTCAGGAGTGCCAGTCGTATATCCAGAAAGGATCCGACTTTGGCGCTTGACGGGTCGGCGCGTCGGAGTGCGCGGTTCTGAATGCGAATCGTGCGAGTCATCCGTGTCCGAGCCTTGACAGGGCGAGCTGTCGAGACACAATCCGAGGCCAGCGTTCGCCTTAACTTGGCCAGCCGCGTAGAGAGGCAGGGAGGCGACCACCTCTTCCTCGTCCGATGAGGAAACCGAAAGCCGGCGCTGCTGCTGCTGCTGCTGCTTGATCCTGCGCATCCCAGTTAGTCGGAAACCGCCCCCGAAGGGAGCAGAAGCTGGGGCGGAGGAGGCCCAGATGGGCGCGTCGGCCGAAGGGAACGGGGCAAAGACGCCATCCTGCACTAGCTGAGGGCTCGGGCTCGCCGGATGGATGGCAATGCAAATGGGCTGCGCCGGGCCGGGTGCCAGCGAGGGACTGGACGTCGAACGACGATTGTACGGTAGGCCCGTGGGGACGGCCCAGGAGGCGTAGGATTGGGAAACCCGCCCTGGAGCAAAACGGCTGTCAAGCGGCACAGACGACGGAATGCAGCCGAGAGAAGGCGGCTGGACAAACCGGCCTCCGTTGCCAAAGCGGGGGGATGAACTGGGGGACCGGCGATGGCGCGAGGGAGAGGAGCTGATGGGGGAAGATCGGGCGTGGGCGGAGCGCGGCATGGGTGCAATGCAGGGGCGGAGCAAGGGAGGGACAGGGGTGGTAAAATCTACCTATTCACAATCCAGATGTCCGAGGAGTTCATCAAGGTCAGCTTCTTCACCGAGTGTGCGACGTCCCGCTCCATATATAAAACTCACCTCCGGCAACGAGGACTGAGAGCAAGCACAAACGAGCGTGGGGGTTGGTAACGAGCGTAGCGGTGAGAAAGCACCAAAGGCAAGCGATGAAGGGAGCGATGGGAAGAGAGCACGCTGGGGGCAGTCTGAGAGCCACTTGTCACCAGGCTCTTTTGTACGCTCTCTCCAGCGCCATAACCAGAGCGGTTGGCGGTGTGTACGGAAGGGGATGTCATTCGATGGCCTGCCAGCCAACGCCACCGACACTCATCAAAGACGAGCTGATCAAGGAGACAGCAATACGAGGATGACATCTGTCTCATCAGTTGGGCGCCGTCGAGCACGTCCATGGCAGACAACGCGAGACATATTTCGACGGACGGGCGTCCTGGACGTCTGTGTCAAGGAAGGTGATGGATGATCAGTGCGCACAAGCGACGGCGAGATAAGGGGTAGGCACGGCACGGACAACACAGCAAGGGGTCAGACGGGCAACGTCGATCTTGCGACGGGGAGGAAGGCGAATGCAAGTCAATATATGCGTTGGCATCCCGCCGGCCACCGTCGTCGACGCGTCGGCGCAAGGAGCGTCGGCACGCTTGGCGCAGATATGAAGCATGCCGCAGCGTCTGGAAAGCTCCGTGTGTAGTGCAAGCACTACAGATTACACCTCACACCGTCAAACTGAACCGTCTGTCTATACTACGCCATCCCTTCCCTGACCACTCCCCGCGAACACCCCGGATGGAGGGGGACGCTGTTGCAGAGGCCAGGCCGGACAAGGCGCTGGTGGTCAAGTGAGTCCGCGAGGGTGCCAGGCGGAGAATGGCTCGTCCGTCCGGAAAGCGACAGGGAAAAGAGCACTAGCTGATCAAGCGGGTCTATGCAAAGTCCACCCTAGCTATTCCCAACCGTACCTGGCGTTCTCATCGCTCGTTGTGGCCGTTCATATGTTTCTGCTTTGCATACCTTTAGGTGCTCCTTCGACCGCTCTCTACGACGGATCACTTTTGCATGCGCCCGCACGGTCACGTTCGACAAGTTCAAGAACAGGGTAAGCTGATCGTTTACTATGTACTGTTGCCTGCTCAGTTTCATTGGCAAGAGCTAGGGTTAGAATGGGGTGTTCTCGATATGTGTGCTCGTCGCCACGGAGCCAGGAGGAGGAGCGGCGAAGCACTGGCCCGAGGATTAAATTCAGGAAGCCTCGGTTACGCCTTCGCGGAAATCGGAGCTCTTGATTGACAAGCGACCGATGTTTTCTCCTTTGCTATTGCTTAGGTAGAGCAATGCTTCTCGCTGCGAGCATCGGCATTTCAGATCTTCTTCACTGACGATGATGGCGAGGAGGTGAATTGTTCTTTCGTACATCGGCCTCTGCGCCGCCAAGGTTGCACCTCACCGTTGTCCCCGACGCGTTTTTCGTTTCTTTTTTCACTGTAACGACAGTGTGAAATTGCTTCAGAGGATGACCTTACAGAGGCGATCGCATATTTCGAGTCCGGCGACGTCGATCTCGGCGAGAATCCATCGTCGACGACAACCACAGCCGAAGGTAGCTCTTCAGCCTCGGCGACGCGCGTCAACATGCGCGTCGCCATCTCCGTGGACTATGATGGACCAAACCTCTCCGATACCGCCTCGACGTACAGCTCCTGGACAGCCTCCTCAGCAGCCAGTTCGCGCAGGACTGGCGTGGGCATGGAGAGCGTTGCCAACTCCGTCACATTCGATCGGTCGGACACTTCGAGTTTCAAATCGGCCGGTGGCCCTTCCGTAGCTCCTCGTGCGCCCGCGCGGGAACTTTACATCGGCCTGGACGACTGGGATGACGACGACGATGACGACGACGACAACGATGACGACGACGACGACGACGATCGCCTCACCATCTGCTCTTTCAGCTCCAACCGACGCGCACCCTCCCTTCCCTTCGCCCCTACGCGAACGCAGAGCGCCTCGGACGTTTTCGACGCCGATCTCAAGTCTCTGTCCCTGTCTTCTCCGACTAGCTCGGATGAAGAGGAGAGCGAGGCTGTTGAGGGGGCCTCTTCTCACCGTTCCCGCAGCAGCAAGTACGACGCCCGAAGACCTAGACGACGACGGAACAAGCTAACCCCTCCCCGTCTATTGGCCCGCGAGCCTACGTACGGAGCGAATTGGACTTCGGTCCCAGGCTCCTCCACCTCAAGCCGCATTGGGCCGCTCACGCCCGAGCCCGTACCGCCGGCGCCGACGGAGACCACGTGCTGCGCGGCTTGCCGGGCCGATCTGGACTCGCTCCGGTACGTGCGTCGTTTGCGGACCGAGCAAGCCTATCTCAACAAGCGATTCTGGTACGGCTACCGAGGAAGCGGACCCGACGGGCTACTTGAAAGGAGAGGCGCGTGGTTTTGGAGACACGGCGACAGCTTCTGACGGCAAAGGAGCCGACCGTGATGACGTGGTGGAGGACGATGGAAGTTTTGGTGCCTCTTCAACCGTGGCGGCGAACGCTACTGCGGAGAAAGGCCTGATTTCGAACCCACGGACAGACGTGCAGTCGCGATCAAGGCGATCGGGCCGAGTATCGCCACCATCTCCTTCCACCACCGTACCCGCGCTGGTTCCGTCATCCACTCTTCCGCCGCAGACGGAGGGGGGATTCGAACTGTGCGCATCTTGTGTCGAGGTAGAGGGTCATCAGCACTCCGTCGCCCTCGCCGCGCACGGTCTCTCTTCCTCTGCTTTGACTGTTGCTGGCGAATCGTCTGGATCCGCACTAAGGACGACGAGACGATTGGGAAAGAGGCCTATGCGTCATGCGTTTCAGGAGTTGATGTGGGGAGTAGGTGGATGGCAGGAAGTGGGTGAGTACGGGTCCATGCTGTCCCATGACTGTTGACTGTGTCGGAATGGAGAGGCTCGCCAAGTTTGCTCATGATCATCTTCCGCTTGTAGAGGACGACAGCGATCGTTCGTGCAGCATCTGTGGCTCTGGGTTGTCGATGGGCCGTTTTAAATGTGAGGGCTGTTCTCCGGACGTCATCACCGGCTTCCTGGTCTAACTTGGTCAAGCCGAGCTTCTCAGGCATAGCGCGTTGTCATGCTGACCAACGGGACTCACTTCTGTCGTCTTGGGCAGGCATTTCGTGCAACCGATTCGACTTGTGTCAACAATGTTATCAGAAGGTCGGCGAAATGTGAGCGACACGGGCATTGATGTTTTTAAATTCTTTCCTCAATATTATCTCTATGACTTACGTCGTCTCCATACGGCCTTGTCTATCCATTTCAGCCACCCTATTCACGCCTTCCTCGCAGTTGGCGACTCGGGCCGACCAGATGGGATCCTGTATGGAGGGAAAGGACGTCCGAATGGCGGTGGCGCGCCGTCCAGAGGGTATTCTCGCACCATGATCTCTTCGTTGACAAGCTCAGGAAAGCCTTCTGCCCTACCTGCTAGGATAGAACATCCCGGCACTACATGTCATTCTTGCATGCGCACCCCCATCGTCGGAGCTCGATTCCACTGCATCAGCTGCGAGAGAGGCAGAGATTACGTGAGCGACTTGTTCGACAGCGGCGGAAGGAGCTGGAGGTTGTACTGATGTCACATTCGGCGATTGTTCTCTTTAGTGTGCTGCCTGCGAGTTCAGCGGCCAGATATTTGCAACTCATGGTGGTCACGACCCTTCTCACATTCTCATCAAGATACCTTTACCCGTCGGCGCCTCCTCTTTCCAGCTCGCTACGGAGCGAGCCAGGCAGCTCCAAGATACGGACGTTTTACCTGTTACGACGGACGCCTTTTCAGAAACGAACGGATCAGCCAGCGCGCCTCTCATCGTACGAGCTCCAACCGTCCACCCAGGCGTCCACTGCTCGACCTGCTCACGCCCCGTAGTGGGCACCCGCTACCTCTGCGCAAACTGTCCCCTCCTGCCAGACTTCAATCTATGTTCCGACTGCGAGCGCTCCTCCGCCGATCTTCATGACCCCTTACATTTTTTCATAAAGATCGACAGACCCGCGTCCATGCCATTGCCCACACCCGCGCCGTTGCTGAGAATGCTGTACAAGTTGCCTGACGGTGCGGATATGCATGGTCAGAATGCCATCGGACGCGGTGGAGTGGACCTGCTTCGCCTGCATAGTCTGGCAAGGCAGGAGACCGTGCCTCTAGAAGAGCTCGTGCACCCGTGAGTATCGGGGGATAATCCAATTCGTACTTCCTATACTCTTCCGACGTTGTAGGCGAATCTTGTTTGATCTCACGCCCCCTTTTTATCCTATTGTCCTCGACGTTCCGTTATCTTATTAATTCGTGCGCAGCTCTGTCTTCTGTGACGGTTGCTTTGAGAACGTCCAGGGCGCCTGGTTCAGGTGCTGCAACTGTTCCGTCGGCTTTGATCTCGTGAGTGACTATTCACCCACCCGCTGCGTGTGGTCGATCCGGCGCGTCTTGCTACGAAGACTAATTTCGTCTGGGCCGTGGCTCCTCTCTCAAACTTGCAGTGTTCCAACTGCGAGGCCGAGTCGAAGCATAATCCTCGCCACGTCTTCGCTGTCTTCAAACGACCCGTGAGCACGATTGCGTCCAGTTGTAACCATCGATCCATTTGGCCGCTAATTCTGGCCGCTAATCCTCGGTCTGTTGTTCACATCTTGGTGGCATTGCAGGTGGACATGGCGCTCTTCAAAGCGGTCGTGGATCTTTCCAGCGCTGAAGGACGCCCCATGCTCCCCTTCGAGATGTATCAGTAGCATGTCATATCAGGTCTTAACCCGAAGGGCGATTGAAGACGTGTGTGTGTGTGCATAATGTGCTGACTGACACGTACTTAGACCAGGTCGACACCTCCGGTGCGACGGCGACTACGACCTCCGCCCAGTACACCATTGATTTATGTTCTTTCCCCTAGCAATTTACCTCTGGCGTCCTCCCCTCGGGGCGCTTCCTGATGCCAGCACAACCCGCGGCGCATATAGAGAGACATGTGGTGTACAAATCCGGGCGAGGACATATCGTCACTGCGAGCGGGACGGTGACAAGAACGATGTCAATTCTTGACGCCTTCTCGCTCAAAGAAGACCGACTGAGCGGGCATGACGATGGTCTCTGTTTTAGCCATAACCCTAACTGAATGGCCAACGACGTACATCCGATTGCCGTAGCGACAAGCGTCTGCCGTCCACGTTCCCGTCACATTTCTGGCCCCGTCCGTACAGATCTACATACTTCTCTGTGGTCGACGAGGAGCTTGCGGTCATCCAGACTTGAATTTGTAAAGGCCCGCAGGCTGTGCGTGGACAGCCTCATTGTTGGAGCGGTGCGATCACCGCCTAGGTCACGCATACGACCCTTGGAGTGGGTTAGTAGCCTTACTCGGCGTCATCTACACTAGGTAGGACCTTGAAGTGTTTAGCCCTGCTCGGCTCCATCTGGTACACAACTAGATAATTTCCGCCCGCCGGTTGGGACAAACGGCGTTGCCTTTTTGGTCTCACGTCATTGGAGCCGGGGATCATCTGCGCCACACCATCTCCGAACGCATTTCGTCTTCACTTCACCTTAGGACGTTCTCTGGAAGAGGACAGAAAGCACAGGCCTTCCACATCATCATCCGCCCGGGTCCTCTCTGTCCGGGTCATCTGCCCCGGGTTGTCTGCTCGGTCGTCCGCCCTCCCAAGACATCCCAGCCGGATACTCTGCCCTCCCTACTTCACCGGTCCCAGTCCCTTCTCTCCATCCAGCGCGAACAGCTTGGAAGGGGCACATGAACAAGCGGCGACGGTTATGGGCGGATGGCTCACTCGGAGGAGCGTAGAAGTGTATGTGACTAGCTAACTGGGCCTGTTCGAGTTTGCTGTGTCTCCACTCTCCTGTCCGACATTGACGGCGACGGTGATCGCGATGAATTTGCACTACGCGGCTAGAGGCCGCTTTGGCGAGATAGCACAGACCCAACCGTTCGGCGCTGATGTCTTTCCACCTTTATCCGCCCTTGCCTCGGGCCGCCACCTCCTAATTTCATATTTTTCCTCCACACTTTTCAGTCTCACTCTCCAGCTAACTCCTTCCCGAGGCCGCCGCGCCGGACGGACGGCGGCGACTGCGCTCGTCGACGTGGTGCCGATTTCCAAGATGCGCCCGTCCCCTCCGTCGTCTGAGAAAGATTCCAAATGATCTTTGCTGTCCTGCTAGCGATTCCTTTTCTCAAGTTGTCTTAGCCTTTTCCATTTGCTCGCCAGCGTCTCCTCTCACCGTCAGGCAACGTCCCGCGCTCTCCACACCACCACTTCCGACGACGACGGTCCCCCACCGCACCCACCCTCTCTTTCGACCTCACGGTACCCCCTCTCAAACCCCCCTCACGCTCTTTATTCTTTTCCTGTCAGCATCTCTTCAGCGTAGCGTCGCTGATTGCCTGACGGCTCTTTTTGGACGGGCTCACCACTGTCATTACTTGTCTTCCCTAGCCACGTCTCCAACCCTCCCCTCCCCAGCGACTCACGGTGCGCGCCCTTATCAAGCCGTCATGCGCCCCTCCGACTCTACCTCGCTCTCCACCCTCCTTCTCGGCGCCCTCGCCGTCTCCATTCCCGCACAGGCGTCCACGAACAGGCCGCCCGGAACGATCGCCCGTGCCCCGAGCGGCTACGTCTGCTCGCGTGGCTTCTTCTGGAGCCCGCGCAATAACGTGTGCATCGAGGCGCGCGACCCGGACAGTTGGAGGCGCGACCTAGGACAGGCTGTTGGGGCCGTGACCAACACCGTTGAGTCGACCGTCGACGGCCTCGGTCAGACTGTCAGTAGTCTATTGTCCGGACTCACCGGACCTGCTTCTAACGGAAAGGGTGCTGGCGCGGCCGCTGGGAGTTCGAAACCGCCCACAGGCACGAGCTGTGCGGCAGGTCATTTCTGGTGGTCGACCAAGGTGAGCAACGACGTTTGCGCAACAAATTGATCGGCCGGCGAACACATTCACTGACCCTCTTTGCAACGTGCTACGACTGCTTCATGACGCAGGGCCTCTGCTTGCCGGAAGGCGGTTCCCACAGCGGCTCCCCTTCTAAGGGCAAATCCTGCCCCAAGAACTGGTCTTGGGTGGCTTCCAAGGGCGTCTGCGCGCCCAACCAGCCTTCCTCGGACGATGGGAACCCGATCTGCGAACTCCTGGACACCATCTTTAACTGGGATCTCCTCTGCTGCGAGAACCAAAGCTCTCCCACCGGCTCTCAGCCCTCTGCCGCTCCTTCTGCCAGCCTCATCGCCCACCGTCACAACCATAAGCGCGACCTTGTCGGCCACGCTCACGGTCGCGGTCATCATTCGAAGGCGAAGGCGCCCTACCAGAGTGGACAGCCCCAGCCGCCTTACCAGAGCGCGCACCCCCACCACGGTAGCCCTCATCACACGTCCTCGGACCTCTGTCCCTTGCCTGGTCTCACCGCCTGCCCCGTGCTGGGCCTGGGCTCTCGCAGGGGTCTCGGCGAGCTCGTCAAGGACGCGTTTGAGTGCCTCGACGTGCTCACAGAGGTCGTAAGCTGTGGAGGGTGCCTGGCAGACAAGACGGGCACGGACTGCACCAAGCTTTCCAACGTCCGCGATGTCGGATGCCAGAACGGCGCCTGTGTCGTTCGTGAGTATCTAGGCCCGTGTAAAGTGGGCCGCGCACGCATCGGGGCGATACCGGAGACGGGGCGTTCAGCTTGTTGACTGATCGTCCTTACCCCATTCATGCCCGTACTCTCCTTCGCCGCCTAGACTCTTGCAATGCCGGCTTCAATCTCTTGGACAACACCTGCAAGTGAACGCTGGGGCGGAGATTCCGCTCGAGTCCAGTCCATCTTGCACCCTACCCTCTCGGCGTACGACGCCTCGCAATCACACAGCCCACTTCGCGATTATAGGACATCCCTCTCCTTCTCTCAACCTCGTTGTTCCTCCTTCGTCCTTTTGCCCTTCTGCAATTTGGATACCCGCCGAGCGACGGAGCCTGCTCTGTCGCGCGCTTGCTTGTCGGTTCGACTTCTTGACGCCTCTTAGCTCCGGTAACGGGGATCCCGTTAGGGGGCTTTGCCGGGCAACGGAGGCAGGCACTTTTTCTTTGTTACGGACGCAGGGCGGGACGGCGAGGGCTTGCGCTCGCCAACACCTCAAGTCGTTCGTGCCGGGCTTGGCCCTGTTCTTCTTGTACGTAAGTTTCGGAGTGTCAATCCATGCTTCCGGACGGGTGGAACATTCTATACGCACCTCTGTCTGTCGTGTGCAGCTCCGATGTAGACGTCCGTTCTTGCGAGGCGGCAAACGCTCTCGTTGGTCATTCTTCTCCTTCGCATGTAGCAAACACTTGTTTGTCAGAAATGGCTCAACCTTGGACCGTACTGCTCAGATATCCTTTATT
Organism: Peribolospora baueri; assembly: GCA_029717555.1. Taxonomy (NCBI): domain Eukaryota; kingdom Fungi; phylum Basidiomycota; class Peribolosporomycetes; order Peribolosporales; family Peribolosporaceae; genus Peribolospora; species Peribolospora baueri. The sequence continues at coordinate 379,170 of JAMDHS010000002.1, forward strand.
AAAAATCTGAACGGCACGGGATTCAGGAGTTTATAAGGAGTGGCGCCGACCCGAAGCTGACGTGCTGCGGCAACCTCCTCCGTTCTTCCGACGTCCGTGACTCGCCTGGCTTCGCGAGTTGCGACGTTGAGCTCGACAACGGTCACTCGCTTTCCTCTGCACCCTCATATCCTCCACTCGGGGCAGTCGGTTGATGCTCCAAAGACTTGCGCGAGTGACATTCTACGCCGGCAGCGCTTCACCCTTTCGTACCCTTACCACTGCGCCACGTCGTCTGCTCTTCCGTTCGTCTGCCTCTGCGACCTCGACCGCTCCGCCTTCGCGCTCAGCTCTCCTCTCCGTGAGAAACACCGCCCTCTTCCCTGCCATCCGCAACGCGCATAGCAACCGTCACGCTACCGCCCCCATCATTGCCACGCGCGCCATGTCCGCTTCAACAGCCGCCGAGCCCGCCGCTGCTCCTCATCCCGTCTCGTCCAATCAGCATCCCGCCGACCCGGTGGCGGCGCTTGCTGATGGCGCTGCTGGCCTTTCCTTGGAGGACAAGAAGAGGAAGGACGAGGGGAAGAAGAAGGGAAAGAAGGCTGACGGAGGCAAGGCGCCTTTGGAGGTGAGTGGTCGTCGAGGCGCGAGGGGGTTCATGCCTTCTGCTCTTCGAATCCAATCGTGGTCTCGCTCGCGCTGACATGTTACCCGCTCTCCTCGTTTTCGCTACGGCCACGATGCGACGCCTGCGCAGATGACCCCTCCCCCGTCGTTCTTCGATCACCGCATTCAAATGTTCGAAAAGCTTCAGGCCGAGCAGGCAGAGTTTGCCAAATGTGAGTTGCCGGTCCAGCACGGCGCGACATTCTCGCCTTACCACCGTCTTGCTGCCTCTTTCCATACATACGAGAGCTGACTTGGCGCCTTCCGATCCTCCTCGATTCCCCTCTGCCACCTCATCGGAATGCCCTCATCGGAATGCCATGCAGCTCAACCGCGAGAGGCCATCACCGTCACCCTCCCGGACGGCTCGACCAAGGAGGCTACATCTTGGGAGACGTCGCCGATGGACATCGCAAAGGCCATATCCAAGAGCTTGTCCGAGAAGATCGTCATTGCAAAAGTGAGCTTGTGGGGCCGAACGGTGGCGGCGGCGGCAGTGGGCGCTCGAGCTCTTGGATGTGCAGCAAGTACCACGGCTGCATTGCCGTTCAAAGGGAATGGAAAATCGCCTGTCAGATCTCGTTCACTGACTACCTCCTCACATCTTCATTCTGGAATGCATTCAGGTTGACGGCGTCCTCTGGGATCTTGAGAGGCCGTTGGAAGCTTCGTGCAAACTTGAGCTAGTGGACTTTGAGCACGAAGATGGTACGTTTTCTTGCTTCCGACAATCGTCTCTGTCGAGGCTCTCCGGCTGACGTTTGCGCTCGCTTCTCGTTCATATCTTCGACCTGCTTCGCACGGCCTGAACTCTCCAGGCAAAAAGGTCTTCTGGCACTCGTCCGCGCACGTCCTCGGTGAGGCGGCCGAGCGACACTATGGCTGCCACCTTTGCATCGGACCTCCCACCGAGGAAGGTTTCTTCTACGAGATGGCCATGGGCGAGAGTGGGGACCGGTGAGTGGAAAAATGATTACTTCTATTGTGCTGCGATAACACAAGCTGCACGGTGGGCTGAACATGCTTCCTGGCTTCTGTATTTGGGCTTCCCGGCATATTTCCTTTCTTCAGCGTCGTATCCGCCGGTGACTATGGCAACCTCGAGACCATCGTAAAGAGCGCCGTCAAGGACAAGCAAAAGTTCGAGAGACTGGTGGTCAAGAAGGAGACCCTTCTCGAGATGTTCAAGGTAAGGAAGCGAAACTTTCCTGTTCGCGAGCAGAGACGAACGTGCAGCGGGCTCTGATCCGTCGGTGCCTCGTTTCGCCCTTGCAGTATAACAAATACAAGACGCACATCATCGACAGCAAGATTCCTGATGGCACGTCGACGACCGTCTACCGCTGTGGTCCCATGATCGACCTGTGTGTCGGCCCGCACATCCCTCACACCGGAAAGATCAAGGCGTTGTCGATCCTCAAGGTGGGTCCCGGCCATCCGCTTCATCGTTAACGCGTGCGACGTCAATGGCGAAGAGCAGGACATGGGACTCACTATCATCACGCGCATCCGTTTCCCCGATCCAGAACTCGGCGTCCTACTTTCTCGGTGACCAGAACAACGACTCTCTTCAGCGAATTTACGGCATCTCGTTCCCTGACACCAAGCAGATGACGGAGTACAAAAAGTTCCTCGAGGAGGCGGCTAAGCGTGATCACCGCAAAATCGGAAAGGAGCAAGAACTTTTCTTCTTCCACGACCTCAGCCCGGGTAGCGCCTTCTTCTTGCCACACGGAGCCAGGATTTACAACTGCCTACTGGATTTCATGAAGGTGAGTTTCGGTTCCATGTTGCCGACGTCGAGGCCAACCGAATTTCTGACCGAGCCTCGCGTTTTTCTTTCTCCTTTCCCTTTGGATGGTTCTAGTCCGAATACCGCAAGCGTGGTTTCCACGAGGTCGTCACCCCAAACATGTTTAACGCCAAGCTCTGGGAGACGTCCGGCCACTGGGCTAACTACAAAGACGACATGTTCGTGCTCGACGTCGACAAGGAGAAATTCGGCCTCAAGCCCATGAACTGCCCCGGCCACGCGCTCATGTTCGGCAGCCGCGACCGTTCTTACAAGGAGCTCCCTCTCCGCCTCGCCGACTTTGGCGTGCTTCACCGCAACGAGGCTTCCGGTGCTCTCACCGGCCTTACGAGGGTGAGACGCTTCCAGCAGGACGACGCGCACATCTTCTGCATGCACAACCAGGTGAGTCATCCTTTTTTTTGCATTGTTCCGCGATGCGTTGGTCGGAGGAAACGAATGACGGTCTTGTTAACCTTCATTGCGCCGCTTCGTTTCTCGTGTCCAGATCGAAGACGAAATGATGGGCTGCTTCGATTTTATGAACCATGTCTACGGTCTCTTCGGGTTCGAGTTCAAGCTTGAGCTCTCGACCCGACCGGACAAATATTTGGGAGAGATCGCCACATGGGACCAGGCTGAGAAGGTAAGTCTCTACTTCGCTTCGAGATGACGAGGCAGGCAAATCGCTGAAATCACCGCACCGTCTTTTCGATCACTCCCACAGAGCCTCGCAGCCGCTCTTGACCGGTTCGTTCCCGGCAAGTGGGAGGTCAACCCTGGCGATGGTGCATTCTACGGTCCTAAGGTGGACATTGCCATTTCGGACGCGATGCGACGCCGACACCAGTGCGCCACTATCCAGCTCGACTTCCAGCTCCCTCAGCGCTTCAATCTCGAGTACCGCGGCCCTGGAGGTGCGGGCGAGGAGGGGGCGGCTGCCATGGAGAGGCCCGTAATGATCCATCGCGCCATCTTGGGTAGCTTGGAGAGGTTCATCGCCATCCTCACCGAACACTTTGCCGGCAAATGGTGAGTCCTTTGGCGTCGTCCCTCCCGTCTCGCGCATTCTTCTTCAAGCTGCATGGTCTGGCGATGGAATGAGCGCTGACGGTTGATACGATGACGCTTCGGCAACAGGCCTTTCTGGATCTCTCCTCGCCAGGTGCTAATCATCCCCGTCGCTGCCGCCTTCAAGCCCTACGCGGCGGAGATCGCCTCCATGCTCTCTGGTGCGCCGTACAACATGTACGCTGACGCGGACCTGTCGGACAACACGCTGCCCAAGAAGATCCGCAACGGCGAGATCGCACAGTACAACTTCATCCTCGTCGTCGGCCAGGAGGAGCTCGACACTCGTTCGGTCAACGTGCGCAACCGCGACGATGCCGGTCAGAAGGGCAAGGCGCAGACGGTTAAGCTGGAGGAGGTGGCGAGCTTGCTCAAGAGCCTTAAGGAGGAGAGGAGGCTCGAAAACAAGCTGACCGTGTAGAGTCCGTCGTCGTTAGTTCCCGGTCCGTGTGTATGACCCTGTCCTTTCACCACCACTTGTCCCTGCCCGGAGGTTTGAGGAAACTTTTGGTCGCGTTAGTTAATTCACCCCGCGGGTTTGTCGGTCCTAAGCTTTAGGTCGCTGTCTGAAGTCGGCCGCCTAAAGCCGCCGATCGCCCTATTGCGAGAAGACTAGGTCTCCCCGTTCTCGTCTTCCTCTTTTTTTTCCTTCACACATTTTACCACAGCTCCTCCTTACCAAAGTCCGGGCATGACCTCATCGCTTCCAGTCGCTCGGGAACAATGGCGGAGGAGCGAGATGAAGGGTTTTCCATGGGCGGTTATTTAATACGGGCTCGGGGACCTTCTCTTTTCCATCCCATGGAAGGAGACGGCGATCCCACCCCCCGCTCGTTTCGCGCCGCTCGGCCATACTTTACGTTAAAGCGTTTCTTTGCCCTCTCCCATTTTCCTTTTTTTTTTCTTCTTTTTTTTTTCGTTGTTCTTTGCATGTTAGCCGGCTTTGGCTTCTTCCTGTCGGTAGGCAAAGGGGATGGTTAGCCGCTGTAGTCTTCCAGTGAGATTGGGACGGTGGGACGGTGGGCTCTGTCGCACAAGACGTCCCCCTTCCCGTCGGCCCGTTCGAACGTACCAAAATTATTATTTGAACGTACCAAAATTATTATTTTACATGTCCCGATGTGTCGAATACAATTCCGTGACGCTATCCAGAGGCAGGACTTTTTGACGATCCTGGACGTTCAAGTGCTGACACGAAAGACGGTGGTAGGAAAAAAAAAAGCGATCGGCGCGGCGCTGATATTGGTGAAGTTAGACCGTCGAGTGGTGATCAACTGCGACGACGACGACGACATCGACAGCGAGCCTCGCTAGGCCTGCATCGCTCTTTGCTTCCCTAATACTCGGTTCATCTCGGCATAGGCCCTCCACTCGCCATGTTTTCCGAACGAGGTGAGTGCGAGCAGATGTCGTCGCAGCCATTGAAGGCACAGAGGTGGATCGTCTGGGACGCCAAGAAGGAACGGCGGGGCAAAGCGTCGAGAAGCCGTCGCTCACTCTTCCAGGTGCCTTGCTCGCCTCCCGCCCGCCCTCTCTTCCCTTCCGTCCTCCCACCCCACTCTCTACACCCTTCTGCGCTGAACGCCTATGCACCGCACAGAACGAGAGCTGGAGTCCGTGCTCCTTCGTGTTTCCATCCAGTGCGCCAACGCCGTCGCACTCCTCCAACGCTCGCACAAGGAGCTCTCTCCTGCCGTTCGCCATTCCGCCGCCTCCCACACTGGGAGGACGGGAACGCAGGGAAGGTCAAACGAGAACGAAGACGAAGACGAAGACGAGGAGGAGGACGGCGGCGGGGCTGAGCGTCCTCGCTTCGACGCTGTCACGTCCGAAGCGGACGTCAAAGTGGACGCCTCGCTCCCGCTCCTCATCCGTTCGGACCTGCTTTCCCTCGTCGCCAGCGTCCGCGCACACAGCACCTCTCTCTCCCTCGCCCTGCGCCCTCCCGTCGACGCGAAATCTCACGAGGCCGCATCAGGAACGCTGGTCAAGCTCGAGGATGCATGTCAAAAGCTCGCGTTCTGTGCTCGCAAGGCGGGAGCGGGGGAGGCGGAGAGAGGTGTGTGTGGGCGGACGTGGGCGAGGGAGGTGGCGTGGGCGGGGGAGGAGGTGTTAGGCGGTGTCAGGACGCTGTGCGAAGCGCTCATGGGGCTCTCGAGGTTACCTCCCCTCACCGCCTCTTCGTTCTCCTCCTCCGCTACCTTTCCTTCCTCGGAAGCACCAGCACAAACGGCGCACGCGCGAGCGCTCCTCCAACGGTTGCACCAAAGCCACCAAGCAGGCCAGTCCGGCTCGGCCAGCGCCACGGCGGCGAGGACGGCGACGCTGCAGCAAACGGGGGCCGTGTGGGCGGCGTGTGACAGGGTGAAGGAACGTCTGCCGAAGGACAACCAGGTGGCGGTGATAAAGGCATGGAAGGAGCGGGGGGCGACGATTGAGGACGGCTTGGAGGAGCTGGAGGCCATGGGAGAGGGGGAGGAGGAGGAGGAGGAGGAAGAAGAAGAAGACGCCTCCGGAGACGACTTTGACGACATTTTCGGTGCCACGTCCAAGCTTTCGCCACCGGAACGAGAACGGGTGCGCAAGCTGGTACCGCTGGTGAGGATGGGTAGATTGCTGCACGCCAAGGTGCAGTCGGCGAGGCTTCCCCTCTTGTCCCTCCTCCTTCCCGCCGACGTCGACGCCGCTTCCTCCTCCTCATCATCTACGGGCCGAGACCTGGCGATGATAGCCAAGGCGAAGACGGCGGGACTAGACGCGCTGAACGACCTCGGCAAGGCGCTTGCGGAGGCGCAAGACGACCTCGTCTCGGCGTGCTACGCGCCACAGGACGTGGAGAACGTGCGTGTGACGGCAGAGGCGTACGCCGACAGGGCCGCCGAGCTCGCCGCCGCTGCGAGGTCTCCCGACCCTTCGGCGGCGGCGGCAGCGGCGGCAGCGGCAGCGGCGGCGGCTGTCGGGATGGGAAGCGAGGGGGCCGTGGACGACTTGGCGATACGACTCGGGGGCGCGAGGTTAGGGAATGAAGGGGAGGGGGAGGGGAAGGAAGAGGAAAAGGAGGACGAGGCGAGCAAGTACTTCGACCTGTGCGCTCAGCAGATGCTCAAGTTGGCCAGGACCGCTCGGTCTTTCTAGGTCGGTTTTCCTTTCTTCCTTCCGTCCGTCCGTCCGTCCATCTGTCTCTCTCTTCATCGGTCGGCCGGTCGGTCGGTCGATCGTAGAGCGTGGCATTCCAAAAGATCATGACGACGTTTTTGTCTTCGCTCCAATGCGTACATACAGACACAGACAAACCGCAAGCAAGAGATGAGGCGTCTCCATGTCACTTTTTCCGTTTCCGTTCCACCGTGAAGAGAGAGGGGTTGAGATGCGTGAAGAGCGAGTTCATCCCGCCTTCCTCTGTACGGGAAAGGAGTGAAAGGAGGCGAGGAGGGTCAAGTCAGTCGAAGCGCGGGGAGGGGAGAGAGGTGGGCGAGGAGGCGGTGCTGGCGGAGGAGGGGCGAAGGCCAGTGGAGAGTTGAGCGGGCCGGTCGGAGGAGTACCAGTCCGAACTGCGTGCGAGTCGCGGGAGGGGAGGTGGTTTCGACGGCGACGGAAGGGCAAGGATGGAGACTCACGAATGACGCCGTCGCTTCGCTCAGGAGAAATGAGAGCGTTCGCCTGCGCCGCATGAACCAAACTGAACCGAACGAACCGAGCCCAGCCCAGCCCAACCCAACCAGACGGAATCGAAGCGATCGGGAGCTCAGAGAGCGACGGCGAGACCGCCGAGGGCGACGCCGGTGGCGCCGACGGCGAGGGCGACGAGCGCGTGCGCGGAGCCGGGGCGAAGGGTGCCGGCGGCAGCGTTGGAGGGGGGCTGGGCGCTCGAGGATGCGGAGGAGGAAGCGGTGGGGGAGGAGGAGATGACGGAGGCGACGCTGGTGGCGGAGGAAGAGGCAGAGGAGGCACTGGCGGAGGAGTGCTCGGACGACGAAGCGGAGGAGGCGCGGGAGGCGGCGCTGGAGGAGATGGACGAGGCGGCGGATGAGGCGGCGGAGATGGCGCTGGGGATGCTGGAGGGCAAGATGGGGCCGAGAGGCTTGTTGGAGGACGACTGGGCGCCGGCGCTCGAGGCGGCGGCGAGGAGGGCGAAGGCGGCGAGGGCGGCGAGGGCGTTGGCGTTGGCGAACATGGTGACGGACGAGGGCTGGAGCTTGGAGTAGAAGGTAGAGACGACGGCGGGTGAGAGGAGAAGAGAAGAGAAGCAGGACGTGGGCGTCCGATATTTATTTATACCGCGGCGGTCTGTCTGGTCTGTGGCCCATCTACGTCTGGTCTATCTATCTACTACCCATCTATCTATCCAACTATCCTAACTAACAATTATCCGACTATCCATCCATCCATCTACTTTCATCGCCTTGATACATCCATACACTGCCACCATGCGCATCACTTGACTTGCCCCGATGCTCCCGACCAACGTGGCCGGGCCGCCGGCCGTGCTCAGACGGCGCGGGGTAATCGTGATCGGCGGCGGCGGTGGTCATCGTCGGCGGAGGCGGCGGGCCCCACTTCGGCCGCGGCAGGAGCGGCGGAAGAGCATGGCGGTGGGGGCGAGTGGAGCGAGGGCCGGCGGCGGCGGCGAACGATAGCGTTGGAAGGAAGGCGTCGTTTGGCCGTCTTATTAGCCGCTCGCTTTGGTCCGACACTTGGCTACTTTTGCGTCATCGCGCCCGGCCAGCTTTTTAAGCTAGCCAAGTATGGTAGACGAGCGGGAAAAAACCTGGATCACGTGCCTGCATGTCCATGTCCGCCCCATGTCTGAGTCCTCGGCGAACGATCGCCCGCTCCACGACGTCTCGCGCGCTCCATCCGCTTCGAATTCCATCTCCAAACAAGAAACAAGGGGAGTCGCGGGGTAAAAGAATACGAGGGGAGGAAAGGACAAGACAAGACAAGACAGGGGACGAAGGAACTAAGAGACGAACCGACGAACCGACAACACTAGATACACATATGCAGGCGAAAAAGATCTGGTTTCCGTGACGAATCAGAACCCATCCGTGACTCGGTAACGCGGGGAAGCGTTGCGCCGCCCCGCGCCGGCCAAGGAGGTAAAAGGGGAGAGGGGGAGGGGAGGAGGAGAGGAAGGGGAGAGTGAACAGTCGGGCCATCGTCCTCGGTAGAACACAGGGGTTGTCGCTCCGACTCCGTCCTGGGAACGACGAATGGGCGGACGGAGGACGAGACGCGACGGCGAGACGCCGCTCAGAAAGCCATAGCGGCCGCGGCGGCGAGCGCACCGGCGGCCATGACGGCGCAGCCAGCGTTGCTCAACGACGATGAGGCGGCCGCCGCGTTGCTCGACTTGCTCTTCTGCGCCGTGGACGACGACGACCCGCTGCCGCTGCTCGTTCCCGGCGCGACGGTGGCCGTGGACAGCGACTCATGCGCCAGGCTGACCGAGCTGAACTGCGCCGCCGTGCTGGTGCCGCCGATGCCGGCCGAGGTGGAGGACGCAGTGACGTTGTTGATCTGGTTCCAGGTCGTCTGGTTGAACGTGCCAGTCATCCGCTGCAAGCTAGGTAAGTCGATCGAAGACAAGCCAGGAAGGTCAGCACGCCGTCGCTGCATAAGCACCCCATCGCCCACCTCGTCCGCCCCAATGATGCTCACGCAAACTTGGCCGAGAAAGCCTCCAAGGGCGCGTTCGGGTTGGACGGGTCCTTGTTCGCACCGGTGTAGCGGATGAAGCTGCGGGCGGGAGACCCAGGGCCGACCCATGTCAGTCATTGAGGTCGGCGGACGTATGGTCACGTGGCTACGTGCGAAGGAACGGCCTCGTCGCCGGCAATGACACTCACTAGTATAGACCGGACGGGCCCACCGAAGGGTTGATGTGGTAGTTCCCAGACGTGGTCGACGGGGCGACGTTGGTGGCCAGGTTCTGCAGCCAAGTCTGCGCGTTGTGGCCGCCCGTGTAGAGGTCGATGGAGAAGGGGCCAAAGGAAGAGATGAGTGGGGCCGTGTTGTCCTCGTGCCACGAGACGAGGAGGTTCTGCCCGCCTTGGCCGACGGTCGAGCTGCGACGGAATGCGAAGGCGAGATGGGAGGGTAAGCAACAAGTCGGTGCGCGGAAATGCTCACAGAGGCTGATGCCGGACGCGTCCTGCGCTCGACCTCCTGTTTGCGTGCCTGCCCTTCTCTCCTCCTCCAGTACGCGTCATCTCCTCCTCCACTCAAAACGCGACGCCGCCCAGGCCTCAAGAAAGGCCGGATGCGGGGCTGATACGGTACACTCACCCGATGGGGCTGGTGGTCGAGATGGTGGCCTGGGAGGGGCTGGCCACCATGAGGCCGGCGAGAGCGAGGGCAGAGAGACCGGCGAAGGAGGAGCGCATCTTTGGTGAGTCTGGACTGGCTCGTGGGTGGGAAGTGGGGCAATGTACGTAATGGACGAGGGGCGAGGAAGGAGAGTGGTGCTGTAAAGAGCGTGTGTGCTTGCGAGAGAGTGTGGAGCGAGTCGACACTGAGTGCGACGTGGGGGGAAGAGCGGAGAGAAGGAGGAGGTGAAAAGGAAAGAAGGGGCGGTGGTGGTGGTAGTCAAGGACGAGGTGAGGAGGCCGACGAGGCAGAAAATCGCAAACCGGTCTCCTACTGCGCTCCTCGCCCGTGCCGGGGCCGGAGCTGAGGGGCCAGCAGGAGGCATTCCCGTCGCCGCAGCTGCCGCAGTCGCCGGTGGAGACCTTGGCCGCGCTTGAAATGGCCACTGGCTTGACTGCGGTATCAGCTGCGGCAGCTTGGCGATCGGGGTTTTATTCGGCTAGAAGGATCGGCGAAGCTATAATACAGCGGGTGCAATACAGTCCATATACCGCGCCTTACTATCACGTATTACAACCCTCTATTCCGACACGCCGCGGGCCTTGACGGCCTCGACTCCTTCCGCCCGCTCCTCTCTCGCAAGAGCCTCCGCACCTCTGTACCACCTTGTGCACATCTTCTCCGCAAGCAATCAGTCAACGCAGAACGTTGGCGGCCCTGGTCTGGCCCCAACAGTCGGGAAGCTCCCCTGCTACTTGCTCTAGTTATGGGACGAGACAAAACGCCTGAGCAAGAGACTGGGAATGCTTGCGTCGATTCAGTCCGATGAGGAACGTGAGATGAACGTAGTCTTTTTCTCTTCCGCTCCATCCTCCTATTCTTCTGTGTTCCTGCAGGTCCCCAAGCAAGACGCGTATTGCCGAAGCGAGCGCCTGACGCTCCCGTCCCGTCGGACAGCGCTCGGTACGTCTCGGAATAGCGATACGGACGGCCAGTCGCACTCGACCGTTCGGCTTGGGCATTTCACTTCGGCAGACGGAAGCACCGAGGTCCGATCGACGACAATCCGCACCATCACTTACGCTCGATCTTGATCGCCGCTTACGTACGCTCGTGACGACGTGACGCCTTAAAATAAACGCCCAAGTCATCTCCACCGTCCGCGCGTCGGCTCTAACCGACTTCCAGTGCTGCAGGCAACTCGGCCTCGAACCCGCTTCCCAAGATCGCTTTGGATGAAGGAAAGGGGTTGAGACATGAACGTCAAGGCTGACCGGTGACGGACCTCGCCGCTACGTGCTCCGCCCGGACCACCATGCCGGCCAGGACTAACCTCCGCCCCACCACTCTTGCCGCCCGGAAGGACAAGGGGCCCTCGCCGATGGGTCGTTCGACGACGAGGTCAAGGCACGCGTCGTTGGGCGACGTCGTGAACGGAGGCGCACAGGAGGAGAAGAGGACGATGGTCGGGAAGAGGGACGTCGGAGCGGGGGAGGGGCGGGGGAGCCGCGAATATATGGAGGAGAAAGGAAGAGGGGAAGAGCCTGCACGGAAGAAGACCAAGACGATGGAAGATGAGGCCGAGAGGAAGGAAGACGAGATGGCGAGCGAGCCGATATGGATGATCCGTTTGTCTGGGACGAATCGACTGACTTCATCAAGCCCGTCGCTTCGAGCCAAGGTGTGACGTCCTGGGTTACGAAGAGACTTGAGATACACACATTCTCGTACTGAGCGGCATGGCATGGAGGGAAGGCAGACGGAAGGCTGAGAATACGGCTGCTAACGCTTTCGTTGGCCGTTTGTAAGAGGGCGAGAGAAATAAGAAGGAGAGAAGGAGACGGCTCGGTCAGTGCGCTGCCGAAAGATATTCGGTCGGGCGCGAGGGACTCGAAGGTGCGGCACGGGCGCCGTGGGTTTCCTAATATAACCTGGAGGCGGAGGGGCGGATGCCGAGCGAGGTCTGCACGTCTCCGAAGCCGCCTTCAATAAAAAGAGCAATGTAATACATAATAAGACTTCTAATGCATGTCACCCAATTATATTCAGATTTATATTGAGCTTTATATATTAACTCTGAGAAATACTTCGCTGCAAGTTAACTTCATAATATGCGTCGGTCCGCGCGACGAAGTCTTTCTTGCAATTTCACCCGGTTATCTTATACTATTCGTTCTTCTTTCTCGTCTCCCATGGCGGAGAAGGAAGGCGAAGGGTGAGAGAGGGAGTAGACCAGAGGGCGTCTAGAGAGGAGGAAGGTCGGCGATGCGGAGCATCAGCACGTAGTGTCCCCTGCCGGCCGGCCGCACCGGGCCTTGGACGCGTTCGCCTGAGGCGACGGAGGAGGAGCAGGAAAGGGAAAGCGTCGGAGAGAGAGACCCGACGAGGGGTGAGCGCACGGACGACGGGATTCGGTACGCGAGCGAGATAGGTCTGTGTGAACGAACGGCGTCGGCTTGGGCGAAGGGGCAAGTCAGTGAAGACGTGCTCACTGGCCACTCTCGAAAGCCTCCACAAGACGGGAGGTACTGCTTGTATTCTCAAGATGAGAACAGGTGAGAAGAGGACCTTACTGGTGTAAACGCGAGCGAGCGAAGCTATCATAGCAACAACATGTGGGGAGGCGGTCCGAGAAAGGAAATGAAAAGAGGGATGAGTACAGGCGTCGGGTAGACTGGGTGATGAATGCGAGCAGGAATGGAAAGGAGAAGGACAAACAGATGCAGGACGAGGGTCATGGGATAGAGGGCAGAATAGAAAAAAAAAAAACTTTTGGATGAGTGCGCCGGGCGTGGAAGCAAATGGAGCGACAAGAGCCTACAAGGTCGGCCTGATAAAGAAGAAGACGAAGAAGCGCGCGAGGGGGGACATGTGCAAACGGTGCACGGGCAAACGAATGAACGCTCATCCCAAATTCCTTACCTCTTCCCCTCGGTCGGGTAAAAGCAAGCGGGGAAGAGAGCAAGGAGGTCTCAATCGGCCATACCATTAATCGCCCTCTCCGGTAGTGGTCACACTCGCAGCCTTTTCGTCACCACCAGCTCTCAACGAGAGCCCGGCCAGAGCGGCTGCGGTCGAGGCGCTCATGGCCCCCGCCCCGCCGCCGCCTCCGAAGCGCTCTTGGAAATGGATGAGCTCGCGGGTAAGCTCGTCCATCATTCTCATGCTCAGAGGCACGTCGTCGTCGACGTCGTCTTGTGGTGGTTCTGGTTCTTGTTGCGCTTGGGCAGGGTCAGAGGAGCCCTGAGGTGTGGCGGAGATTGAGTCGGCCGTGTCAGCGCTGCTGGTTGGTAAAGTGGGGCCATCGGGAAGCTTCGGGGCGTCCGATGTTGATGTTGGCCCTCCAGTAGCGGTAACAGCAGTCGGCTCGACAGGAAGGACGGCCCCGTTGGCACCATTGGTCTTACTAGTGAAGTCACCGCTTGTTCCGTTCAAAACAGGGGTGGCCGTGGGGGCGCCGGTGGGATTGGTTGCGATAGCTGTTTCGGAATCTCCCTCCGCGCCCGTCATCGCCGGTAGCTTGATGTCTGGCGTTGGGCCATCGCTCTCGCCGTTCGCGTCAATGGTAGACGGAACATCGACTTCCATCGGGTGCGCATCCACAAGAGCTCCACCTTCCTTGCCCTCAGAACTGTCGGCGCTATTTTCCTTGACAGGTGTGTCGCTCGTCCTGACTCGATCCTCGTTTTCGCTTTCCCCACCTCCTGCCGCCGTCGTCACCGATGGCGAAGGAACGCCTCCCGTACCGCCGACGCGGATGCCCAGTGCTTTGAGCCTCTTGCTCCTCTCGACGGCCTCGACTTGCGTGCGTGTAACATACTCCAACACGTTGCGAACGCGCTTCCTCATCTCCGGTAACGTCACCCTCTTTCCGGGGAACCTTATCCGCGTGCATGGCTCGTTGATTACCACCCTGGTGGAACCTTCTCCAGAAGACGAGCCTCCGCCGCGACCGACGAGCCGCCATTCCCCTTGAGGATCCTTGTTGCCGTTGGGAGAAGGCAGACAAATCGTCAGTGGCGTTGGTTGCGGCGCGGGCAACAGGTGCGACAGATGGGATAGGTGGTCGGGTAAGCCCCATCCCATGCCCAAACCCGGTCCGATGCCTACACCACCCGCACCGCGCCCTCCTTCGCCGGACGCTGGAGTGCCCATGCGGCTGTTGGCGTCTCCTGCGCGTCGGCGCGTCTGGTGATCATGCATCGGTGCGCGCTCCGAAGGCGCAGCGGAGGAGCGAGACTTGGATGGGGAGGAGAGACCATTGGCCAGCGCTTTGTTCTGGTTGCGGTACGTGTATTGGTTGGGATGTTTGGGCTTGACGTGAGCCGCCGATGTGCTAGAGTCGCCTCCGGTAGACGCCGGTACAGCCGCCTTGCGCTTCTTGCCCCTGGCGGCCGTCGATCTCGACGGCGCTGCGCTCGAACTTTCCTCCTCCGCATCTTTTCCCTTTTCGCCGTCGGACTCTTCTGGCGCTTCTTCGATAGCTTCCCCCTTGCCTTTGCCATGTGTCTCTTTGCCGCCAGGATGCTGACCCACGGAGACGTTAAAGCCGCTGGCGCTGCCTGCGCTCATGCGTCGACGCTTGACATGTTCTGCGGGGAAGTATACTACCTCGGCGCTTAGTGGCGGCGATGTAGCCTCAGGAGATTGTCTGTGAGCGAGGAGGGAGAGAATCGACAGGGAGGCAGATGGGTGAGTGGATGCGCTAAATTCAGGAGAGCGAGGAGAGACCGACCACTCACTCTGCTTCTTCGCCCTCCCTCCTTCCTCTCTTTCTCTTCCGCGCTTGCATCTCCTCATCCGCCTCTTCACCCTCCTCCTTGACTGTGGGATCATCTCCTTCCTCCTTATACCTCCCCCTCTCCTTCCTCTCCTCCTCCTCCATCTCCCTCAGTATCTCCGGAGGTAACGTCTCCCAGTGACCCGCATCATAAGCCGCGTCGCGCGAGTTCATCGTACTCCGCCTCTTCGGACTCTTCGGAGGCTTGTTGGGGGCGTCATCCTCCCGAGAAGCAGAGCGTTGTCGGGAGAAGTGCAGATCTCGTGGGGACGATTTGCTGCCGGACGCTTTCCGGTCGCCGGCGCGGGTCGTGTAAGAAGCTGCCTCGGAGGCACCACCGCTTGGCCGACGCTGACGGGAGGCAGCCTGGTGAGCGGCGGCGGACGCAGCTGCTAGAGCCTCACGCTCCCGAGCCTTCGTGTACTGATTCGGACGTTTCCGATGGGTGGACCTGCGTGGTGGAGAGAGTACAAAACGACGTAGGGGGAAAGTTGTACGCAAAATTGATGGAGAGATAGTTTTCAGTATCCACGCAGTTTCAGAGGGCAAGAGCCAAGAAGTGCTCTTTGAGCCACGTTCTAAAGCCTACGCACCTTCCTAGTGCCCTAAGAAGCTCCCTATGGAGGTCGGGTCGGCATAACTCGCAGTAGTACGTATCGGGACAGTCCTCTTCGCTGGGCATGCCCATGCAGATGCCATGCTGCCAGCACTTGCAGGTCTCGCACTGGACCATATAGCCGAGCGACTCTTCGTCTGTAGCGTGATTGACGACAAAAATGCAAGCGATGAGCAGTCCATACACTATCAACAACCCGTTGATCTGGACGAGACCTGAACCGAACAAGGCAGCAATGCGCTCTCGACGGCCAGAGAGAAACGGCAACTCACCCATCGACCCGCAAATACATCTCGTAACGCCCTGATCGTCCTCCTCGTCCTCATCGACAACCACTCTCTGGTCGTTCTGCATTCCCTCCAAGCCGAGCGCTCCCGCGCCGTCTTCCTCTTCCTCTTCCGCCTCGCTCTGAACGTGCGATGCGCCGGACGCTACCAGTCCCTTGCTAGCAGAGGAGCGCTTGGGTCGAGCGTGGAAGTCCTCTTCACCGTCTTCATCCTCCGCCCCCTCCGCATCGTCCATCTCCTCGTCGCTGCCTTCCTCGCCCTTCTGACGGCCATTGCCAGACGCGGAAGACTTGCGCGTCGACGTCGGCGCGCGCCCGTTGGCGGATCGGGAGGCGCTCTGGCTGCGATTGCGGGACGAGGAGGAGGAAGAGGCGTCTGATGCAGGATGTCGAGCGGTTGACGTCATCGTCGAGGGTAGACCGATGGTGGAACGTGATGGGGAAGGGGAGGGCTGCGTGGATGTCGAGCCTGGGGCTCGAGAACGGGCGGATCGACGGGGAGCTGACATGGTCGGAGGGGCGCCCGTCGAGCGGTGTCGAGGGAATGGAGACCGCAAAGAGAGCGAGAGCAGCCAACTAGAGAAGGAATTCGGGTACGATATGCGTCTCTGTCAGGGACGGTGGGAGGAAGAGGATGGCGGGGAGCTGGGTAGAAGGTGATGCCGGGGGAAGAGGAGGCGCGGGGGGGCGGCGGCAGGCCCAGGAAGCGAGTCGGTGTCTAGCGCGTCAAGCACGCAGGGAAAATTTACAGGGAAAAGAAGGGGAGTATGGCGGTGGGAGGGAGAGGGGAGGAGGGGGGATGGTGAGGATGGAGGGAGGGGGAAGGAAGTGCTCGAGGTCGACTCAGCGACTCCATTGCCTTGCTCGCCTTCCCTCCACCGACTTCCCGCAATCGCCGCTCGTCCGCGTCCATCCCAGACGCCTGCGGCAGTCACGTGATCCTGCTGCGGCCCGGCGGCTGCGGCTGCGTGCCGATAACCTGGCGCCAGGTCTGATCGGCTGATATGAATGACATCGCCGCATCGCCTCGAGACGAGACGAGACGCGAATCAACTGGAGCGGCAGTCATGGTGGGCGGCAAGGTGCGACTAGCCGTCGTCCAATTCGACCCTGTCCCTAACGACCCCCTGGTCAATTTGGCCAAGGCGCGTGCCTTTGTCCGTCAAGCGGCGCAGCGCTCGTTCGACCTGGTCGTATTCCCAGAGTACTTCCTGCACAGCGTCTTGCCGCACGACAAGGCGCATGAAATCATCGGTGGGGAGGCAAGGAGATGGTTGGATGATCTGAGGGAGATGGCCAGGGAGGAGGGAATTGACGTTGTTACCGGCACCGTCGTCGAGAAGGGGGAGGCGGCGTCGGTAGGCGATCCGAACAAGATCCACGGCGTGCACGTGTCGAGGCTGGACGAGGGCGGGCTGGAGGACGAGAAGGACGTCACGGAACAAAGGCTGACGTCTATCTCGACGGAGCCCACCCACCCCTTCCCGCTCCTCAATAATGCCTACTACATCTCTCACACGGGCGAGGTCATCGGAAGCTACACCAAGAAGGTGACCCAGCTGATTTCGTCCCTCTTCTCTAGGTCGATCGTGTTCACGGGCGTGCGAGGCCACAACGACTCAGTGTGCATTTCTTTCTTCTCGTCTTGTCCTTGCATTTGCCCTCCACTCACCGAACAGAACCTCTGGCACCCCGAACGCGCTTATCTGACCCCCGGCGTACACCCTCATCTGGTCTTCGACGTCGTCTCTCCTCGTACAAAGACCGCATTCAGAGCCGGTCTTCTCGTCTGCTGGGACCTTGCCTTTCCTGAGATGTTCAGGGAACTGGTCGCCCAGGATGTTGGTGCGCTCACCCGATCCATCCCTTCTTTCCCTTTCTGGCTCGCTCAACGACCCGGTTCGTTCCAAACTCATCCTCCTTCCTATGTCACTTCCTCAGACATAATCCTGATCCCAACATGCTGGTACGCGACGGACGCGACGCCCCTCGGCCTTGCCCACAACCCCAAATCGGAGACCGTCTTCCTCGACAATATGGTCGTGGCCCGAGCGTACGAGAATGAGGCTTGCGTGGTGATGTGCAACGTTGGAGGTCCCGGACCTAAGTCTGGTGCTTCTCCTTCCTCTGGAGCGGAGAGCGAAGCGATCGGACGGAGCGCGGTGGCTATGCCTTTCCTGGGGCCCGTGGTGAGAGCCGAAGGCCCGGAGGAGCAGGTACTTTGGGCAGAGGTTGATCTGCGCGTGGTTGAGGTGAGCTGTGGCGGTTGGGCGAAATTACTCTACGACCCGGCTCCTAACGAATCTTACCTATCTGCCTTGTCGTTTTGGTACCGCTTTCCACTCACAATCTATCCCCACTTGGCTTGGTCACTCAGGATGCGCGGAATGTGTACAAGGTGCGCGAAGATCTGCGTCTGCGAACGACAGCAACGACGGCGTAAGGGATGCGGCGCGGGTGCGGGGTCGATCACCACCCTCACCTAACGCGTCCCGTCCAGCTGGAGCCTGGTCCGCCGTTACCGTACACGGGCCTATTCTCCCCGACGCGTCTACCCCACCCGTTTCGGGAATCTCACGTATCCGTACACTCTATCTCAAGGAGCTCGCGAACTTGTATATACTGAATTGAAGGGAGGCCAGGACCCTCGTAGATGTTTGAGTATGGATGTACATAGAGTACTTTAGGTCATGCGTTGGCAACATCCCAGCGATAATAAACAAGTCGCCAACCAGAACGGCTGCCCCTCTAGAGAAGCAGGTACTCGGGACGCGTACGAGTCCAGGAGCGGACAGGGCGCAGCACCAATTTGCACCTAACGGCATCACTTCCCTCCACGATATCGTTTGCACGGAGCGTAGAGAGCGTAGATGGAGTACGTCCTCACACCATAACCCTACTCTTTGGCAGGCCGCGCGTCCGAGCTTCGATCACTGGTTGCGGGCGATCATCGTCTCGCCGCCTTCTCATCCTCATCCTGTTCACTTCCTTTTTATCCCCTCCATATCCAACTAGCAGGGGCATACAACGACCGCACCATCTCCAGCGCAAATGGACGCCATCCTAACCCGCTTCGCAGGTCCGCAAGCAGGCGGTCGCTTCGGCTCCGCTCTCCCCTCCTCCTTTCACGCCAAAGGCTCCTCTCTCGCCCAGGACGACACTGATGACGTCCACGGCGTCCAGAACGATTTCGGAAATTGGCATGAATCCGGTGTTCCTAGGTTGCTAAACGGGCCTCAGCCACCCGGGTTTCCTGTTGCCAACGTCAACGACGTGAGTCACGTTCGTCGATCCGGCCGGTCTTTTGCTTGCGTTCGCAATTGGTGTATGGCTCTCGGTAGGACATGGCTGTCCTCCCGATCATTCACGTCCCGCTGACTGGCTCTCGCCCTTGCCCGCTTTACATTCAGCCCATTGCTTTCCTTCGTAGCCACACGGACGACCGCTCAGACCCGTCTGCGCGGATCAAGATCCAGCACGGCACCACGACGCTTGCCTTTCGTTTCCGCGGCGGTATCATCGTCGCTGTCGACTCCAGGGCTACTGCCGGTGAGCTTCTGTTTTGCTTTGAAAGCAGGTGTGATACTGGTAAATGTAACTCGAGGCGTTTGACATCTGTTGACCCGATCTCCTTGGCTCCACTTCGTTTCTCGCAAAGGCTCCTACATTGCTTCAGGGACGGTGAAGAAGGTCATTGAGATCAACCCCTATCTACTCGGAACGATGGCTGGTGGCGCTGGTGAGTACTTTGGTCTGCTAAGAGCCCGCCCTTCCTTTTTTTTTTCCCTTCCCAACGAGATCGATCCGGCGTTCTGCCCTGGCTAACTTCCACATGCCATGCTATCCGTCCTTTTCACCACTTTCGCAGCCGACTGCCAATATTGGGGTATGTGGATCTGATTCTAACCTGACGCTCCGAAGGCGTGGTAATTTGACCCAATTTCCACTTATGTTTCTTTCCGCGGTCCGCCCATCCCGCAGAAACATACCTTGGCATCCAGTGTCGCCTGCACGAGTTGCGAAACAAGGAGCGCATTTCTGTTGCGGCGGCGAGCAAATACTTGAGCAATCTCGTGTATTCTTACAAGGGCATGGGTCTCAGCATGGTGTGTGATCTCCTCTCGGATGGGTGCCGCTTGCTTCCGGGCTTTCTGCCGCAAAAAGACCGCCGTGCAATATTAACATCTTTGGATGTTTCTTATTGTGCTGCCAGGGGACGATGATCTGTGGCTGGGACAAGACTGTGAGTATAAAGCCGCGACAGCATGCCGTTTTCGTTGAACTCGGCGGCCGACGATCATGCTCACGAGGACTACCATTTTGATTCTTGGATTTCCGTCGCGAGCAGGGACCGGCTCTCTTTTACGTTGACTCCGATGGTACCAGGCTCAAGGGCGACCTTTTCTCAGTCGGCTCGGGCTCTACCTTCGCCTACGGCGTCCTCGACCAGGGATACCGATGGGACCTCAGCGATGAGGAGGCGCAGGAGCTTGGCAGGCGAAGCATCTACGGCGCAACACACCGCGTGAGTTTCCTTCGGTGTCCTTCAGGGAAATGTCTCATTTGTCGGTAACCGTTTCCATGCCTGATCGACTGTTCCGTTCGATTGTCCATGTGCGCATGCAGGACGCGTACTCAGGCAACTCGATCAACTTGTATCACGTCAAGGAGCAAGGATGGGAGTTCCTTGGCAACTACGACGCCGCGACCCTTCATTATGAGGGTCCTGGCGACGTGCCCGGCGCTCCAGGTGGAGGTTACGGGTAAGTTTTGGACTGAGCGGTATCTGTGAAGGAGGGACGCTAGTTTCAATCATGTGCTCCTAACAAATGATCATCTCCTTCTTTATCGACCTTTGCTCTCCAGCTGGGAGCCCCGCGTGGGACACCTCTCGTCAAAGCTGGACGGACCGACGCGTGAGCCGGGCGCGCGCACCGACTCAGAGACGCAGCCAATGCAGGCGCAGATCGAGCCTCGACAGTCATGATGGAAGAGAAGGGGCGTGATGTTCTGCCAGGAATGTAGATACGTCTGTTCGCTTTGAAATTGAGCTTGCGGAGTGAAAGGCTGTTAGAGAGTCCTTCTGTCGGGCAATGCTTGCCTATGATTGAACGCCGACTCGGTGCACGTTCGATGGTCCATGCGCATAGTCGCCGCAGCAAGATTGTGCTCAACTGGTGTTGGAAGATGCGCCGCCGGTCATGACCTCGCCATTTTCGCCTCGCCCAGAACCCTCGACCTTCTCTTCTTTTCTCTCGCTCGCCCCCTCATACCGTCTCCGGTTCGATTCAGACGAGAAAGATACCATGGCGGACGTGGAGCGGATTAAAAAGCTTCTCAGTAAGTGAGCCACGAGTCGGCGCACAAATCGTGGACGGGATCTTGCACAGGTAGGGAGGGCCGGTTGTAACTTATTCACGATCCCTTCTCCGTCTCCTCATTACCCCTCTTACCTGCCTCGTGATGACAAGCTTTCCACAAGGACTTTCCCAAGCCGGGAATTACCTTCTGTGACATGTTCCCCGTCCTCCGAGACCCCGTCGCCTTCGAAAGCCTCATCACCCACTTCGTCCACCACATCTTCTCCGTCACCCTCCCGGCTCTCGAAAAGGCTTCCACCCCTTCTTCTTCTTTGAGCCACTCCACTTCCAACCTCACCGGCAATGTGCAGACTCCGAAGGTGGACGTCATTGTCGGTTTGGACGCGCGCGGCTTCCTGCTGGGTCCTATGATCGCTCAAAGGCTTGGGGCTGCCTTTGTGCCTGTGCGGAAGAGGGGCAAGCTGCCTGGCAAGTGCGTGCAGGCCAAGTATCTCAAGGAGTATGGTGAGGTGAGTCCGGCTGGATAGGCCATGGATCCGCGGTACAGCCGTGGAAGAAGACGATAGGCGTTCGTTGTTGCTCTCTGTGGGGATACCGGCACAGGCGTTCGTGTTATGCTTCTCCTTCTCGGATTTTCAATGACTCGGGCTGACATGCTTCGTAATGCGTCACCAGGACCTCTTTGAGATGCAAGAAGATGCCATCAAGCCTGGACAGACGGTTGTCGTTGTTGATGATCTGATCGCAACCGGTGAGCAGAAGTTGTCTCTGTCGTAGCGACAGAAAGACAGTCGTCCACCGGACGTTTCGGTACGAGGCCAGCATCAACGCTGAGATTTACCCTTTTCTATTTCCCCTCGCTTTCTGCTTCTTGTCCTCTCTCCATACATCTCATTCTCTTTCTCACCCAGGCGGTTCGGCCAAAGCGGCAGGCCAACTCGTCTCCCAGCTCGGTGGAAAGACGCTCGAGTACCTCTTCGTTATCAACCTGCCTTTCCTCAAGGGCATGGACCAGCTTGACGCCCCGGCTTACTCCGTCGTCGATATCGATGATTGATTTGCCGTTTACAAAGGGCGCGTCGGAGGGTAAATACGCTGTCGAGTGATGGAGTAAGACGGAATTAGGGAGGGAGTGTTGCGGCTTGCTTCTATTTTTTGTCCGCTCGCCCCGTTCCAGGTCATCGATAGATTCGCAACGTAAATTCATAGAAAGGCCTCGAAAGCCCATTTCGACGGTTTGAAGAGGGAGCGGTGAGACACACCCCTCCCCGCGTGACCCTTCGTTTGGAACCTTTGTGGTCAAGGTTCGGGAAGTGTGTGCGCTTAGCACGCCTGCGGAATCTACTGGGTATCTATACGATACACCTTCGATGTGTGCATGGAAGAAATCTGCCATCACACGCTTGTCGTCTGCATCAAATGCGAAGCTCCAGGACTGCCTTGGCCTCCCTAGCCGATAACCGCCAGGAGATGTTGTCGCTGCCCGTCTGGTAGAATTCTTCTCCGTCTTCCGACTGGAGTCAAAAAAAAAAAGGAAGAAAAAAGTCACGAAATGCCATAAAAGGGGCTGCCAGTGATCAATAGGCAAGATGACAAAGAACAGATACGGGAAACGAAGAGCGGACTAACACTGTCGAGGTTGAGCAAGATGCTCATCTGCTGCAGTCGAGTGAACTTTTCTCGTACGCTGCGCGTCGTTTGGGAGGAGAGGTAGGTCGCCACATTGCGGATGTCCTTGTCGAAGCGGATGGCACCCAGCTGCGAGGTCAATCGCCGCGAAGAGACGGCACGCAGGTTAGCGGACGTGCTTCCCTCCTGGATCTGAAGACGTAAAGGAACAAAGAAATGGGGTGCAAGGCCAGCCTCGGAACTTGACTCACTTCGTTGAACCGCATGCCCATCACCATCTTCTCCCACGGTCGGATGAGCATCTCGACGCCCATGTCGAACATCGTCTCGAAGTTGGCGGTTGTCATGGGGCCCTGTCAGGGTGCCAAAGGGAGACGTAAGCCGAGTCCAGCGATCCTTCATCCGTCATTTCATCACCAGCCCTAAGTCTCCCTACGACCCGGAGAGAATGGATCACTAAGAGGGGCGCGACACGACATACCTTGTAAGCCTCCAGAGCGGCCTCCCACCCCTTGATCAGTCGCCTCCTTAGGACGTCCTGGTACTCTGCTTGCTCGAACGCATCCTCGTCCAGGATATAGCTCACATCCCTGTACGCTTCGGAGAGGACGGGACGTAGTCGTGGTCGGAGCAGCTGGTCGAAAAGGTGCTGAAGTTCGGCCTGATCGACGGGAAAGAAAATCGTGCCAAGAGCGGATCACGGCGGCGATCTCAGCGCTTGACACAGCCCGACCAAAGTGCCTAGCTCTTCGACTGACTCACCCTGCAGACCGATCGAAACACACTGGCGAGTCCATCTAGACTCTGGATGGACTCGACCGCCTGAGGAATCTCAAAGTCGAGAAGTGAGCGTCCGATGATGTCGCTACCGAGAATCTCTTGCACGAGACGTTCCATGTAGTCGGCAGACGTGGAGAGGTCGTTGAGGTAGATCTGAATGCATACAAAAGAACATGTTAGTGATGCGAAGTGACAGCCTCGCGCGTCACAAGTAGGCGACATCGAGCGGTCGGGCCGCACGCCTCACAATATTCAGAGTTCTTGCCTCCTTCAATGCTGCGTCCTTTGCCCCACCGATGCCACCCCCACTCGCAGCGCCGGCTCCCTGATTGCTCACGCCCCTCCACGCGGCCTCCATCCTGCGCAGCAACACGCCCGCATAGTCATCCTCCATCGCCTTCGTCACCCTTCGGACCATCGTGAGCAGGGTTGGAAGAGATGAGGTGGAAACGATACGCGTAAGCACGGAGCGGAGGAGGTAGAAGACATCATCTAGGACGGAAGAGGTGTAGGGCTGGGTCGCCGTGTCGGGCGTGTCAATCGAGTGGGCCTGACCAAGGAGTTTTCGGACGAATAGAGTCAGTTTGTGGCGATCAAGTCAGACTTGTTTCATAACCAAGGTAAACGAGGTCGAGATCCGAAAACTTAGCTCACCTTTTCGATGCTGATCCGCAAATACCAGACTTCCATCGGCTCATACACATCCTGCAGCTCCTGAGCGAGCTCACGAGCGAACGCGGACTCCGTCAAGACTTTGAGCTCTTCCGACTCGCGCTGCTCCGCATCTCCACTTTCGTCCTTGCTGACATTCGCCCCAACCGGAGAAGGAGTGGCTAAGGGCTTGCCGCTTGGCGGCGGTTCGCTCTCCGTGGATCGCTGCACATCCGCTTCCTGTTCAGCGTCAGGTCGTGTGTCCTGCATGACCTGCTCCAGTCCCCGTCATGTCCCCATCATGAGGCGAAAGCGAAGAGTATCGTTTCGGTCAGAATAGCTACGTCTCGACCGTATCTCCGAAACGCCTGGCTCACAACTCACCGTCAACCTCGCCTCGAGAAACTTCCTATACGTCCCCCACCTTCCGCCCATACTCGCCAGCTCGCCCAACAGCTTATCCGCTTCTCGGGCATCCAGGCCGTCGCCATCCTCCCCTGGTGTTGAGAGGTTGACTGGTGTGCTCCGGCCCGAATTGGGGTTGGAGACGCCTCCGCGGGGAAGGCGGTTACGAGGGAATGAAGGTTGGGAGACGGCGGAAGAAAGAGCGAACCGGTGTTTCTTTATGGCGGCGAGCTGCAAGGTTGCAACGGGGACAGTTCCCGTCAGTGTCTGTAAAACGATTCGCGCCGGTCGAGCAGAACTCTTTTGCCGCGAAGCAGACGCAGACACGCGCCCCTGGAGGGAATGACATGGGTATGGAGAACGACAACTCACGGTTCTTTTCACCTCCCTCTCTTCCTCCCAAGCCTCCAAAACCCTATGGGCAATGCGGTCGCACTCCTCCTGCAAGCCTCCCATCACACCGTCTCGGAAGCCTCCCAATCCGTAGAATTTGTCCACCACCGGCTGGTGCTGATCGATGAGCAGGGCGAGCGACTCGAGCAGGACGGTCAAAAGAGAGGCATAGTGATGAGGCGAGGTGGCTGGTGAGTGTGAGCGCGGAGGTGACGAGGCGTGAATTAGAATGAGGTCGCCTAAGGCAAGTCAGATGATCCATCGACGCAACCGGGGTGAGGCTCACCTTTCTCTCTACCCAGAATGCCTCCGCTCACAGCTCTCCCACCCCTCTCTCTAACGCTACCCCTAGCCCATGTACAGTACTCCTCCAGGCCCTCCTTATGATATCCAATGAGAGGGAAGAAGCGGAAGAACCGGCTCGTAGAGGCCTCGTCCAACGCGGCGGAGGCGGTGCGAAACCGCCGGGTGAAAATGTCCAGCAGTTGGCTGCGGAGTTTGGAAAGAGTTTGTGAGGGGGAGAGGGGGAGGTCTGTGGTCGGCTAGGTGTGTGACGAGGAAGGGATGGGGGTCTATGTGAGCCTCCCAGAATTACCTGGGCGGAATGCAATGCGCACGATCGCGCTGGAGGAACCGAGACTTACGACAACGCTTTCGGCAAACTTGCTTTCCAAGACGTCCTTGTCGATGCTCATCGCTCTGGAGCAATGCCGAGTCGCCGCTTCCCAACCCTGTTGTTCCATAGCTGCGTTGAGGGCGAGGAGGGACGACTGTATGCAAGGAGAGTGACCACGTCAGCGGCCGAGCTCAAAGAAGCATGTGAGGAAACTTATTCTGTATACACTCTCTCCGTCGCCTTCCTGGGAGGTCAAACAGCTTCGCCCGCCGTTTGGCTCACCTTGAGGTCTTGCACCTTTCCAAGCATGTCCAGGGCCTTCTTAACTCTGCTCTGCTCCTCGTCGAGCCTCCTCACTCGCTCACTAATCCTCTCTGCCACCTTGGCCGTGTCCTTCAACCTCCCGTCCAACCCCTTTGCCTCGTCCATCACCTCGTCCACGCTCGGTGCTAGAGCCGTGACTCGATCCAAGGAGCTGGAAACGACGGCGCCGGAACGGGAGAGAAGGTTATCGAGATGTAGGTCGAGATGGTTGGAGTGAGAGCTGAGAAGACGTTGGGCTCGATGCACCTCGGCGAGCGTGCGCAAACTCGCGGGGTCGGGGATCGCCGTCCCCGTATCCGCCAACGAAGGCAAAGAGGTCGTCTCGCCTGTCCCTGCTGACTCCATCTCCGCCTTGCCGTTCGCCTTTCGATCCGGAGAGCCGCTTAAGCCGCCGGCGTCTAGGCCGGGCATATTTGGAGCACTGGAGAGCGCTACGATGCGCTCAGTGTGGCGAGGAAGAGATGCGGAGTCAAACGGCCGCTCCGGGCATCGAGACGTTTTCTCGTCCTCCGCCTGGCTGTCTGGCCGCTTGCTCGCGGTTGCTTGGTTCTGACGACGTCCGGACGACGGTGATATCCTTCCCTCGCCTGCTCGTACGTCCCTTCTTCCATGAGTGTTCCCCGGAGTCCTTGCCGCAGTCGCAACCGCACGTGGACGGACGAGAGCATACAAGTACTTGTATACCGTACTATTTACTCGCACTTGCCCGTATACCGCGACTAGAGTGCGCTGGCGCCGCCCTCGCCTTCGCCCATGCCACACGCGGAATCGAACGAAGCCTGCGCGCGAACCGGACGTCGCATTCAGCCTCCATCCAATTTGGACGCACCATCGCCATCGCATCTCCTTTCCCTCTTCCCCGTCACCGCCCCTTCTTTACTCCTGGAGAGCGATACCGCCTTCTTCTTCCCTCCCCCTCTCCCCACCGCTGCACTCGCGGACGCTCCCTTCCCTCAGGGCTGAGCAGTGCTCGTCTTGGTCTTCTCGCTCCTTCCCCTTCCCTCCTGACTTGGCCCCCCCGGTTGGACCAGGAACCGTCTCCTTCCCGTTCTTGTTTACCATCTTGGGCCGGAAGGACCCCTGCGCTCGCTCAGGATGGCGGATTTGCTCTCCCCCTTTGCATCTGCCGGCGTGAAGGCCTGGTTCCCCGACAAAGAACGAGGCTGGATCTCGGCAGAGCTCACCAAGAACACCTCGGGCACGAACGGAGCTGTCTCGCTCGAGTTTGTGGACGAAAATGGCAAGACGCACACCGTTAAAACCACTGTGGCCGAGGTCGAATCTTCCAAGGGCGAAGTCTTGCCGCCGCTTAGGAACCCGCCGCTGCTCGAGGCTACGGATGACTTGACCAACTTGAGCTACCTTAATGAGCCGGCTGGTGAGTTATCCGTCAGAGCAGGGGCGGAGCCGTGTCGGCCCCCTCCGAGAGGAGCAGTGGCTACTCACCTCGCCTTTTCTCTAGCCGAAGCGCATGAACGAACTCGGGAACGACACGTCGTTGACCTCGCCTTCGCGCCCTCGTTCGCTCGTCTTCTTTCACTCTCCCAGTTTTGCACACCATCCTCAACCGATACTCTCAGCGCCTCATCTA
This sequence comes from Peribolospora baueri, assembly GCA_029717555.1. NCBI lineage: Eukaryota > Fungi > Basidiomycota > Peribolosporomycetes > Peribolosporales > Peribolosporaceae > Peribolospora > Peribolospora baueri. The sequence continues at coordinate 406,382 of JAMDHS010000002.1, forward strand.
CACCTACTCAGGCATCGTGCTCATCGCCGTCAACCCGTTTCAGGCCGTGACGCTGTACGAGCAGAACATCATCCAGGCCTACTCGGGCAAGCGCAAGGGCGAGCTCGAGCCCCATTTGTTCGCCATAGCCGAGGATGCTTATCGGTGCATGATCCGGGATCGAAGGGATCAGACGATTGTCGTCAGCGGTGAAAGGTGAGTGGTGCCTACAAACACGGATACGCGCCTCTTCGCACCATACTCACGTATGTACTTGTTCCTCCATGTTTTGTCTTCTCTCCTCGCTCACAGCGGTGCCGGCAAAACTGTATCCGCCAAGTACATTATGCGTTATTTCGCCACTGTTGACGATCCTGAGCGTCCCGGAAAGCGACGACCTGGCGCAGCGGGCAAGGACGCGAGCGGGATGAGTGAGGTCGAGCAGCAGATTCTCGCCACCAACCCCATCATGGAGGCTTTCGGTAACGCCAAAACGACGAGGAACGACAACTCTTCTCGATTTGGAAAATACATCGAGGTGGGTCTTGCCTGACATGATCGGGTCGGCTCTAAATGAATCGGAGGTGGTGTGCCTGCTTTTCTTGACTGTCATCATCGATGCTCACATCTCCCCCTTTACGCGTTCCCCCCGTGCTCGTAGATCTTGTTCGACAAGTCGCAGGAGATCGTGGGTGCGAAGATGCGGACGTGAGTAGCTAGCCCTTGCTCAGCTCTGTCCACTCCCCATTGTCGTCAAGGACGCCGCGCTCAAGCTGGAGTGGGTCGTTTCGTCACGTGCGTTCGCAGATACCTGCTGGAGCGGTCTCGTCTCAACTACCAGCCCGAGACGGAGCGCAACTACCATATCTTCTATCAGCTCTGCGCCGGCGCCCCCTCTTCGGAGCGCAAAAGCCTCGGGCTGCGCCCCGCATCCGAGTTCAACTACCTTAACCAGGGTGGCGAGAGCAGCTTGACGATCAATGGCGTCGACGATGTGGAAGAGTTTAAGACGACTCAGAAGGCCCTCAGCACTGTCGGCATCACGATCGAGAGGCAATGGTGGGCGAAAAACGCGCGACTTATCTCGCACACAGAGCTGTACTAAGCCCACGCGTATCTGACATTTTTCCGAAACCGCTTCTAGGCACATTTTCCGCCTCCTAGCCGCCCTACTCCACCTTGGCAACGTAAAGGTCACCCAAACGCGCAACGACGCCTTTGTCGCCGAAGATGACGCTGCTCTCCTCCTCGCCACCAACCTCCTCGGTATCGATGCAGCCGAGTTCCGCAGGTGGCTCGTCAAAAAGCAGATTCAGATGCGCTCGGAGAAGATCGTTAGCAGCTTGACGGGCGCACAAGCGGCTGTCGTCAGGGATTCGGGTGAGTGGAGGGCGGGCGATGTAATGCCGCCACGGGAACGCGGGCGTGGATACAACGCTGACTGCCGCGGCGTCCGGTCGCGCAACTTCACGCGTTCGGCTTGAATTTGTTAGTCGCAAAGTACATCTACTCCTCGCTTTTCGACTTCCTCGTCGCCACCGTCAACGAGAGCTTGGTGGCTGGTCCCGACATCGACGTGGAGAGCTTTATCGGCGTGCTCGGTGAGTTTCGGCTCTTCGCGTCTGTGTCTGTTATTATGAGAAGAAACAAAGGAGGGAGCAAACGGGATGTCTCTTAGTGCGGGGACGAAGGCTTAGTTCCAGCCGTTCCTGGTTACTCATTCACTCGCCACGTTTCGAATTTTCGACAACACTTACGCAGACATTTACGGATTCGAGCATTTCAAGAAGTAAACCCCTGCGTCTTCCTTTCGTAGAATAAGTTGTTGCGAGAAAGGCGTATTGACCCAGATTGTCTCTCCCTTTGGTCGGCCTCTTTGCAGGAACTCGTTCGAGCAGTTCTGCATCAACTTTGCCAACGGTGAGCTGACCAGCGTAGCGCACTGTGTGACGTATTGAAGCTTTTATACGGAGCGCACCTGAACGTGACTATTCCCTTCTCCATCTCCGTTGTGGGTCTCTTTGTTTTGTCTCATGCGCTCCTCGCCGCCACGCAGAAAAGTTGCAGCAAGAGTTCAACAGCCACGTCTTCAAGCTCGAGCAGGCCGAGTACATGCGCGAGGAGATCAACTGGACTTTCATTGACTTTGTGAGATCTCTTTGGCTTGCTCTTCTCGATTGGCTGTGTTTGCGACATCCTTTTTACGGAGAATAAATCGAGTATCGTTTGTGTTCGAACTGACGGATCGCCTGACAAATTTTCTCTGTGCAGTCGGACAATCAACCATGCATTGATCTCATCGAAGGAAAGCTCGGCATCTTGTCACTTCTTGACGAAGAGTCACGTCTCCCATCGGGAGCAGACTCGACCTTCTTGCAGAAACTCTACACCCAGTTCGACAAGAGGCCAGAGTACAAGAAAGTTTTCAAGAAGCCTCGATTCGGCACCACCGCGTTCACCGTCGCCCACTATGCGCTGGACGTTACCTACGAGACGGAGGGCTTTATCGAGAAGAACAGGGACACTGTTCCGGACGAGCATCTCGCTCTGCTCAACAACACGACCAATTCTTTCCTCAAGGAGGTCTTGGACCGCGCCGTCGCGGTCGGCAACGCGAGCAAGCATGACTCTATCGCAGCTTCGCTTCCCAGTGAAGATGGCGGGCCCACCACGGTTAGCAAGCGCGCGAGCATGCTCATGGACGGCGGTAACAAGCCCGGCCTGCGCAAGGCGGGTGGCGTGATGAAGAAGCCGACGCTGGGTAGTATCTTCAAAGGGAGCTTGATCAGCCTCATGGATACGATCGACTCGACCAACGTGCATTACATCCGTTGCATCAAGCCCAACGAGAGCAAGAAGGCGTGGGAATTCGAACCCCAGCAAGTACTTGGCCAGCTTCGCGCTTGCGGTGTTCTGGAAACTATCAGGATCAGCTGTGCCGGTTACCCGAGCCGATGGACGTTTGCAGAGTTCGCGGAACGGTACTACATGCTCGTGAACTCGTCCAACTGGGGCATGGCGGACATCAAGGACCTCTCGACGTTCATCCTTAGACAGACGATTAAGGACGAGGACAAGTACCAGGTCGGCCTCACCAAGATCTTCTTCCGCGCGGGCATGCTCGCTTTCCTCGAAGCAAAGCGCTCCGACCGACTGAATTACCTGGTGACCATCATCCAGAAGAACCTGCGCCGGTATATCGAGCAGAAGCACTACAATACCATGCGCTCCGCTGCCATCGTCATCCAGGCCTGGTGGAGGGGCATTCTCGCGCGCAGGTTCGCCGAGAGTGTGCGGAAGGAGACCTTCGCCACCAAGCTTCAAGTGGCCGCAAGGGGTTACCTCCAGATGCGCAACTTCAGAAGCGCGAGGCAGGCTATCGTCAGGATCCAGAGCAGTGAGTAAACCCTTTGATGCCGATTATCGCTCTCTTCGCCTCTCCCTGCAAGGTAGATGACAAGTCGGTTCTGACCATGCTTTTCTATCTCTCTCAGTCGCTCGCGGGTGGTCGGTGCGCTCCAAGTTCGGCCAGCAAAAGACGCACCTCGCCGCCACGCGCTTGCAATCGCTCATCCGAGGTTGCCTCGTCCGCCGGAGGGTCCACCACGACAAGAAGAAAATCATCTACCTGCAGTCCTGCTATCGCCGTCGTCTCGCCAAGCGCGAGCTCGCCGCTCTCCGTACGGAAGCCCGGTCCGTCTCGCACTACCAGGACGTATCATACAAGCTCGAGAACAAGGTTGTGGAGCTCACGCAAAACCTTCAGAAGCGGACGAAGGAGAACAAGGAGCTTGGCGCCAAGATCCGCTCCCTGGAGCAGCAGCTAAACATCTGGCAGGCCAAGCACGAGGAGCTCGATTCCAAGGCCAAAGGTCTCCAAGCCGAAATCGCGAAGCCCACGGTGCCGCTCAGCGAGTTCGAAGAGCTGGAGCGCGCCAAAGAGGAGCTGGATCGCCGATACAAGGAGTCGTCTAGGCGCATCACAGAACAGGATAATCGCATTTCCCAGCTCATGGCGGACATGGAGAAGCAGTCGCAGGAGATGGAAGCCAAGGCAAAGGCCATCACAGGTCAGCAGGAAGTGTCGGCTTCGGACGCAGAGACGATTACCAACCTCCGTGCCGAGGTGGCCTCCATCCGAGAGCAACTCAACCGAGCCAACGCGCTCAACGCCCTGCAGAAGAACTCGAACCGGGCGGACAACGCTCAGCCGCCGGTATTCAACATGGCCACCGGTCAGAACGGTTTCACCACTTCGAAGCGCCGTCCTCGGCGTCACAGCGACGCCACGGCGATCGAGAACGGTCCCGCCGAGCGAGACTCCACCGACGAAATGCTCATGGCCGTCAAGCGCAGCGCCGCGAACGCCAACCGCCACGTCTCTGTCGCCTTCGGTCCCGACGGCGGACAAGCTGGCTTCCGCTCGCCTGGCGGCCGGCCGTACAAGAACGAATACGATGACCCGTCCGAGGAGATCATCAAGATCTTGGAGGCAGAGGAGATGTTGGATGAGGACGTCCTCTTCGGCCTTATCCGTAACCTGCGCATTCCCGCTCCGAGCCTCACCAACCCGCCGAGTCCAAAGGAGGTCCTTTTCCCGGCCCACCTCATCAGCTTGGTCACGAACGAGATGTGGAAATACGGCTTGGTCAGGGAGAGCGAGCGCTTCTTGGCTAACGTCATGCAGACTATCCAGCAACATGTCATGGTGAGCGAGATGGACGTCGATGGGCTCCTTGGATTATCTATACTGTCGATGCCTAATATGCGTTTTATTCTACCCGCCTCACCCTCATCCAGAGCTTCCAAGGCGACGACGCGATCGTGCCCGGCATCTTCTGGCTCTCGAACGTGCACGAGGTTTTGTCGTTCGTGTGCATCGCTGAGAGCGACATGCTTCAAGGCATCGGCCCGGGTGTCGACGGCGCCGCGCGGTCCTTCGAGTGGGGCGACTACGAGCGCCTGGTGACGATCGTCAAGCACGACTTGGACAGCCTCGAATACAATATCTACCACACCTGGATGCAGGAGGCGAAGAAGCGGCTGCACAAGATGGTCATTCCGGCCCTCGTTGAGAGCCAATCGCTTCCCGGCTTCGTGACGAGTGACTCGGGCGGAAGGCTCTTCAACCGCCTCTTGTCTGGCGCGTCTACACCAGCCTACACCATGGACGACATCCTCGGCATCCTCAACAGGGTGTGGAAGAGCTTGAAGAGCTACTATGTCGAGCAGTCCGTCGTACAGCAGGTCGTCACCGAATTGCTCAAGCTCATTGGCGTCACCAGCTTTAACGATTTGCTCATGCGCCGCAACTTCTGCTCATGGAAACGAGGTGAGTCGTCAACTGTTTGCGAAGCCGAGGAGGAACAGTGACTGACTGAGGAAGTGGGCTTCCTTCGCCCGTCGGACTCAATCAATAGCGATGCAAATCCAGTACAACATCACACGCATCGAGGAGTGGTGCAAGTCGCATGACATGCCCGAGGGCACGCTCAACCTTGAGCATCTCATGCAGGCCACGAAGCTGCTGCAGCTCAAAAAGGCGACATTGAACGACATCGACATCATCTACGATGTATGCTGGATCCTCACCCCGACGCAGATTCAGAAGCTCATCAGCCATTACTATGTCGCTGACTATGAGGTGAGCGAGCGACATCGCGTCGGCTTTGTGCTGGCAAAGTGGCTGTCTGACCTCGATGTATGGCCACTTGTGCTCTATACCGTCCTCCTCTTCAGAACCCGATCTCACCGGAGATCCTCAAGGCGGTGGCCTCTCGTGTCGTGCCAAACGACCGGAACGACCACCTTCTTCTCCCGCCAGAGGTGGATGAGGCAGGACCTTACGAGCTGCCTCTGCCGAGAGAAGTGACGGGCATCGAGACGTACGTGCCGTCGTACTTGCAGGTGCCGCACATTCGACGTGAGTACCTTTGTCGCCGCGTCTTTGTGACGTGCACAAGCGTCCTGCTTCTGTCTCTTTCGCTTTTTACGCACCCTGACCTTTCTTCTTCGCTTTCGCATATCCAGGTCTCGCCCTCACCGTCGCTTGAGGTCGATCTCATAAGCCCTTCTGAAGGGGGAATCACGCGTAAATAAATCGTCTGACAGCTGTTTCCACATCGAGCAACCTCTCGTCACTCTTCTCTTGCCGTGTGGGACTTCCCATCCCATTGCTCGTACGCCACGTCCCACCTTTCTACCCGTCGACCCTTCTCTTCCTGATCCTATCTGCCTTGCTGCTCCTTCCCCCTTCATGCCCCTTGACGAGCCCTTCGATAGGAACGACCCTCACCTCCGGCGTCTTGACCTTTACCTCTTCTTCTTCCTTCAGCGTTCATTGTACGTTTAGATGACGATCGGCTCTTTTCTCGTTTGTGGCTTCCGCGAGGGCCATTCCGTTTGTGTGGAATGGAATGATTGGAATGAACAGGTGTGCTCATCACGATTGCATCCAAGGGGCCCCGGAGAAATGACCCGATTTTTGGCCGGCCGTCCTGGTCTCGAATCGGAACGGGCGCTGCCGCAGTCGACGAGTCCGGGGCGTCACCACCCGAATTTGGTGTTCACCCGCACCCGGCGACTTCAATTCCCGGCCACCACCCAGCTTTGATCCATTTCCGACCCTCGACACCGTGCTCCTTATCATCGGTCCCTTTCTTCCCCTTCCTTCTCTCTGTCTCTGCCTCTCGCGTCCATCTGCCCATACGCACGCCCCACTCTCTGCGCATGCCTCACTTGGACTGCCGCTGAGCCGCCGCGGATCCGAACAGGGAACGAAGGTCGCGAAGACCAGAAAGAAGCATGTCGTCCACGTCCAACGGTCTCTTCGGTCCCCCGCACTCGCATGGAGGTGGTGGGAGCCACAGCCAGCAGCAGCATCAACAACCTCCTCCATACGGAGGCTCTTCTTATCCTGCTTATGGCGCGACATCGTCAAACGGCACTGGCAACGGCGAAGGTGCAGGATCAGGACGCTCCGAGGTCAGGGAGATTGTAGAGGCGGTGGAGAAGATGTCGTCGACGTTGAGTGGTCAGGTGGGTGTGCAAACCGCCTTGCTCGTTCGGTCAGGTTTGGATTGGATTTCTCTCGTGCATGGTGGAATCTTTTGGAAAGATGTTGCCCGACCTTCATGAGCCGAGCGTCGGGCATCCCAGGCTGTTGATTTTCTGAACGCGCATCTCCTCTTCCTATTTCTTCTTTTCTCTTCTTATCAGCTCAATATGCTTTCTACTCAGCTTGCCGGGATGGTCGCTCTTACCAGTCGTTTGATTGAGGTGGGTTCTTGCGTCCCCGCTTGGCCGACCTGCGGCACTGTCTTCACGTGCGCCGCCCTCAGGCTTCGTCTCGCTTTGTCGGTCCTTATATGCTTCCTTCATCGGTGCATTTCAGATCCAACAACTTGCGGCCAGTCAACCCCGACAGCCGCCCACACCTGTGTCTGCACCGGCGGCCCCATCAGCTCCGCCCACACCCTTGACCGCAAATGCACCTCCTGCCCAGGCAACCCCTTTCACACCTACGACTTCGAGCGCTAGCATAACGGCAGCTGCTATACAGACTGTCGCTGCTGCTGGAGTATTTCCTCAACATCATCCGCATCATCACTCTCCCGAACCCAACTTGCCTTCCCGAGCCCCAGGTCCTAGCACCAGCTCGAGCGAGTCGATATCTCGAGGAGCGCCCACGTACTCTCCAGACGACTACCGGTACTGGCTCATGCAACCTTCCCCAGCGCAGCGATCTCCTGACGATCGCCCGACCAAGTACCCCACTATGCATTTGGCCAAGATGCATTACAAACAGGTATCGGGACGGCCTTCGTCGACGTTGGGTCGATTGCCGCTGAAGGAGTATCTGGAGGCACCTCCGGACGAGTACTTGCTGATTAGGGTAAGTGTGACACAAGAAAGTAGCCGAACTTCACTGTTTGCCTATTCGACTTGGATTCAGTCAGGCATTCATCCATTTCTTCGTCGTCTTTATTCACCTTTACTCTCACTGCACTCAGAAAAGCGCTCGAAAAGTGTATCAAGATTTTCTTGAGCCGCTCGTCAGGGCCGCAAAGCAGCCCAGCGACCGGATGCAAGCTGCCATCAACAGGTTGGAGCACGTGCACCCTTTGCTCACCAGATGTGACGGACATTGGAAGGCCAGAGCCTTGCTCTCGCAAGTGTTGGACAACGCTATTGATGAAGACGTGCGTTGCGGCCAAGCGAGACTTTTACATCACTCCATGCATTATCCTGTCTATGCTCGTATTCATTTCGACTTTGCTCTCTGATTTGTCTTCTTGCAGCACTCAAAGAGCGCGGAGCGGGCGTCGGCCACGGCGGCGTTTGATGGAACGAATCGTGGAGATGCTTCCGGATCTTCGTCATCACAGAGTGAGCGCAATTAGGATTGCTGCTCCATCATCTGGACCTTTTCTGGCTCAGTGGCCCTTTCAAACAATACCCTTCTGTCTTCTCTCTCCGCTTACTCTCAGTCACGGGACACAAGCGTACTGCAGAGCCAGAGCAGTCGCCGTCCACGGCGGCGCCCCGCAAGCGAGGTCGTCCACCGAAGAATGCCCCTGCACCCATAGCTACGGCCTCGGTCCCAACCTCAGGAACGCAAATTGTCCATCCACACAGCACTGGCCAACAGACTTCCCCTTCCCACGCGCACAGCCAACCCTACCCACTAACGCGACATCTTTCGCAAACGCACTTCCAACAGCACCCCGGTGTGCAATCATCCTCGTCTCCCAACGTTGTCCACAACCATCACTTGCAGCAGCAGCGGCAACATTCGTCGGCTGCTTCCCTGGCTGGACAACAAAGTGGTGGAGGACATCATCATCATCCCCCTTTGCCTGGTGAACAGGTGCGTTCTAGCGCTGGACGGGCAGAGGTGCAGTCATCGTTGTATGTGCATGTCTGATCGACGAACTGACGACCGTTTCATCTATGTATCTCCGCCCTTCGTTCACTTCCTCCCAATCACAGCCACGCTGGCTCCCAGGCATGAACTGGCTGAGTAGAGACGGCGCTTTAGGTCAGGCTCTCAATGCTGGACGCCATTAAGGTGGTCGATCGCGGGTGGATGGTATACTGTGAATCATGGACACTTTCTTCCTTGCCGCTTGTGCTTCGTCGACCCTTCGTTTTCATCGCGTGTTCCGGAGTGCGGACGTTCGTCTCGGTTCTTTGTCATTCCTTTTCTCCTGGTGCATTCTAGTCAAGGTCTTCTTGCTTTCCTCTCTCCATCATCCTAGTGCCGCCTTTAGGGACCTGTTGCAATGACCTCAGTTTGTACCGCCCCCGCTCCCCGCGTGATGTGTACCCTTGTGCACACGCATGTGGGCATGAGTGATCGTTACAAGGATGATGATGTTGATGGGGCCGACATGTCAAAGGGACATGTCACGGTACCTGGCCCAGATCACCATGTAGGCTAGGTGGTCATGTGATCGGTGAAGGGCGTGGATATCCATCGCAGCCCCTACCGATCAATATGGAATCCAGTAGTCTTCCTCCATCTCCTCTCTTGGGTGCGTTACATGGCGACGCCAGCAGGGTACCCCAACCTATAGCAACCAGAAGCGATATTCAGAGGGGAGACTAACCTTGACCCATTTTTTTTCCAACGCACCCACCGAGCCACACGCTCAAGCCGCGACAACGTCCCAACGCCTACGCCCAAATGATGCCCACGACGAGAGCCGAGGTCGTCGCGTGAGAAGCGAGGGCGGCGGATGAGATGACAGAGGCCCCAAGCTGGTGTCCCGACTGACCGCCGCGCTCGCACAAGCGTCGAGCAAAGCGTCGCAGAGCGGTCCCCGCGAGTCAATGATCCGAACGGACGCGTGCGTCGGAACCGTCTTGCGAAATTCGCGGCCACAGCCAAGCGACGTCCTGTCCGCCTTGGCGACGATCACGTCGTCCGCGTGGCGAACCGGTTCGGCGCTCAGAGGGGACGAGCGGCCCGTCACGCTGCTGTATGCCGAGGGGTCGACCTTCTCACGGAGAGCTGAGGCGGGCGTCTTCATCGGTCGGAGACGTCGGATCCAGGGACGGGAGGAAGGTCGGCTTGACGTCCGTCCAGCCTGCAGAGCCGGGTCGTGGGGTGTCGATGGGAGCGGAGGGTCGTTCCCCCCGACGCGGGCAGGGACATGGCGGGTGGATCGACGGCCGATGGGCGGACTGGGGAAGGCGTCGAGCGGGCGCCGTGCAGCGTCTCAACGCAGTTCTTGAACCGGATGAAGATCTCAGCCGTCCGCGACTTCGGCGCCATGAAAGCGAGTGTCGTATAGTGCGTCGCATCGTCGACGAAGTTGACGGCGTATCGGACGTTACCGATGTCTTCGACTTGCATCGGTCCGCAGAGGTCCGAATGAATGAGATCGAGTGGTTTTTCTGACGTCGTTTGACTGTCGGGAAGTGGTAGCCGCTTTTGTTTGCTAATCTGGCAAGCCGTGCACATTTCGTCATCTTGAGCGCTGTTCTCACCATATTTCTCGGCACATGCCGGACGATTATGAATACGCAACCTCTTCGGATCGACGACCATAAAGGGCAGCCAAGTTGGGCATATGGACGAGGATCGTGGACGTATCGTTTCCGAGCCTCAAACGGCACACTCCAGAAGATCACGTTCACGAACGTCCTTTACGACCGGACGACGGACAACAGTCTGTTGTCGGTGACATACTTGGTACGAAACTTTGGCGCCAACATCACAATCGATACCGAAGGAGCAAGCATCCGCGATAGTGAAGGAGAGTTCGCACGCGGTATATGGGACGGTCGAGGCAAACCTTGCCTTTCTCTTGTTCGAAGCCTTCTGGCTGCTCCATGTAGATCTCCTTGTCGATATCGCCTTGTAGGTACGCAGCAACGACGTCCCATTGTGCGATGCCGAGATTGAGGTTGACGGCGAGCGAACGTCTCTTCGTAGTCTATGCCTTCTCTTTGCAAGAAGCCTCTTGCGACGAGCCTAGCTTTGAAACGGTTGATGCGACCGTGTTCGTCTCATTTAAGCTTCCATACCCATTTGAAAAAAAAAGGTTACGGCTCGTCGTCCAGGTGGCAGACTACTGTATTCCATGGTGATTGGTGGGGGCTGCGATGGATATCCAGGCCCTCCAACGTTCACACGGCCTAGCCTACATGGTGATCTGGGCCAGGTACCGTGACACAAAGGCGGACGAGCGGTCCGTTTCGAACCCTGCGAGCCCTCGATTTCCAAGGAGTTAGCCCCTGCTTCAGTGTTTCGTACTGTCCACACTCCTCTTCAGTGAGAGAGTTCAAGTTCTGTGCTCGCCCAGCCCATCGGTCTGAAATGAGGCGCAAGCAACAGTTTAAAGTTTCAATTTCCGAATCGTCCAGAATCGCATCGACGTCAAAGGATGGATATGTTTGTGTCCCCGACAGTCTGTACCGACTACAGACGCGCGAACGGTGTGGATTGCTACTTCTCCGAGAGCGCAGCGACGCCGGGAAGGACCTTGCCCTCGAGGAGCTCCAGACTGGCACCTGTAAGGGGAAGAAAGCAGGAGACAGAAGGGAGGTTACGAGAGCAGGGCCACTGAGTCAGGCAGGAACCAAAGATCATAATGTGTAACTGAGATTAGTTCGAGCACTCACCGCCACCTGATCGGATTATTAAAGTAGAGCGCGTGGAAGACGAAGTCGGTCGGTCAGAAAATCGGGTAGTAACGGCCCTCGAATGAAAAGGCCAGAAGCCAGACGCGACCGCCCTCTCACTCACCGGTAGAAACGTGGCTGAGCCCCTCCTCGCCGCCGAACTTGGCGACGACGGTGGCGGTGTCACCGCCACCAACAATGACGGTCGCGCCCTTCTTCTCCGCCTCGAGGGCGGCATCGAGCATGGCCTTGGATCCGTTGGCAAAGTTGGGGAACTCGAACACGCCCGGGGGACCGTTCCAGAGAATAGTCTTGGACTTGAGGATCGTCTCGCGGAAGAGCTCGATCGACTTCGGGCCAACGTCGAGACCGAGATGGCCATCGGGGATGCCAGTCTCGTCCGTTGCAGTGCCGACCTGAGGACAAACGTAGAAAGCGAAAGAAAAGACGGGAAACGGTGCGCCAAATGCCATATAGTGTCAGTATGGAAGGGCCGGATTCCCTCAAGGCAGTCATAGTTCCACAAAATAACATACCTTGGCATCCTTGTCGAACTTGTCGCCCGTAACGTAATCGACGGGCAAAACCAGCTCAACGTTGTTCTTCTTGGCCTTCTCGAGGAGCGCCTCCACCTTCTTGGAGCCTTCCTCATCGAAAAGGGAGTTGCCGATCTATGGCCCGCGGAGAAGCAGTCCGAGGAGAGGCGTCGCCTTGTGAGCAACTCTTGTCCGTTGGAAGCTTATAACGCGGGAACAAAGGCGAACGCACCTTGACGCCGAAAGCGGCCTTCTTGAAAGTGAATGCCATGCCGCCGCCGATGATCATGGCGTTGACCTAGGTCGTGCAGTTAAAGAAAGTACATATCAGTCGAGCCTTCGTTCTAACCACCTAGGCGGTACTCATCCTCACATACCTTATCGAGCATGTTCTCGATGAGTTGGATCTTGTCTGAGATCTTGGCACCGCCGAGGATGGCGAGGAAAGGTCGCTCGGGGCTCTCCAGAGCCTTGGCGAAGAAGTCCAGCTCCTTCTTCATGAGAAAACCAGAAGCCTTCTGGGGCAGCTCGATGCCGACCATGGAAGAGTGTGCGCGGTGGGCGGTGCCGAAGGCATCGTTCACGTACACGTCTCCGAGGCTCGTTAGGCTCTTGCGGAACTCGGCCACCTTGGCAGGGTCGGCCTTGACCTTCTGGCCATCGGGGCCCTTGGCAGAGCCCTCCTCCTCAATGTGGAAGCGGAGGTTCTCCAACAAGAGAACCGAGCCGGCCGGGGCGTCCTTCACTGCCTTCTCCGCTTCCGGGCCGACGCAGTCAGGGACGAAGATGACGGGCCTGCCAAGGAGCTCGGATACCTTGCTGGCGACCGGCTTGAGGGAGTACTTGGGGTTCGGCTTACCGTCCGGACGGCCGAGGTGGGACATGAGGATGACCTTGGAGGCACCTGAAGAAAGAGGCCCAAAGCGGACGACGTTACCATTGGAGATTCCAAGGTCGGCTCATTGTCGTCGCTTGAGTCAAAGACAGGACGAGTGGACGACGAGATAAACAAAGGTCGTCTTTTGTTTCACGCACCCTGCTCGATCGCGTACTTGATCGTGGGAAGGGCAGCCACGATACGCTGAAGTTTCGAGAAGAGGTAGGACAAAAGCAAGTGAGTACATGCGCCCTCAGTCTTTAGCTTGTGGGAATTTTTCTTCTGCATAAAGAAAGACAACTCAACCCACCTGAGGGTTGGTAATGCGGTCGCCATCCATAGGGACGTTGAAGTCAACCCTGCCAAGGGAAGCACAACGGGGAATGCACGGGTGATCTATGTGAGTGTCATAGTACGCTTCATGGATGATAAATAAGGTTGAGCACAAACCTGATAAGGACGGACTTGCCCTTGAGGTCGACGTCAGTGATGGCAAGCTTCTTGGAGAGAGACATGGCTGTTGCTTCTGCTTGTTACTGTTCGGATGGCGAACGGAGGTGAGATGAGGAAGTCTGGGAAGGAACTAAGCTTAGATCCCAGATCGACTTGTGAAAGAGGCCACCGATCGCACACGTGCTCAGCGACTGCGGCACATGGGAAGTGAGCGATTCCACTTTCTTCCCGATACCCACGGACCACCTTGCAAGGTAGTCCTTCGCCTTTCTCGTCCACCGTTTCACCCCATCGCTCACTTCGGCCATGTCCTTCCTTTCCACCACCTCCTCCGCCCTCAGGACGCGCGTCGCTGCTTTGGCGACCTCGTCCTCCTCATCAACAGTATTTCTCGCTCGGACCTCCTCCCCACTTCCGCCTTTCAATTTCGGTGCGCAAATCCAGACGAGGAACGCGACCAAGCGAGGCGGTGGGTCGTCGAAGAACGGGAGGAACTCAGCGGGAAAGAGATTGGGTGTCAAGAAGTACGGTGGTTAGTAGAGGCTTTTCCTCCCATTGTGCTTGCCTGCTCGGACGCTCCGGACGGACGCCTTGCACATTTCAAACCGACCGTCTATCGTCTCATGCTCCCGCTCGTTTTCTTGCCTCGCAGGTCAGTACGTTGAAGCGGGCAATATCATCGTTCGACAGCGAGGGACAGAGTGGTATCCTGGTCAACATGTGCGTTTAGTATTGACCGTCTCTGGTAGGATATGTACGTCGCGCAACTCAAGCTTACACTTCATCCCCTCCCCCCTTCCTCTTCTGCGCCGTTCCGTAACGCACACGATAACCACTCGTGCAGGTTGCTATGGGCAAAGACCACACCTTGTTCGCTCTGACCGACGGCTTCGTGCGGTTCTACCCTGCAACCTCCGCCGAGTCTCCACCCCCACCGCGGCTCTCCACTCTCTCCGCCTCCACGTCCCCCTACTCCACCTCTCCAACTCTCCTCGGCCACGCCCAGCCCGCCGCGGCTGCCACGCCCTCCCTCTCAGCCGCCCCGCACTCTTCCGCCTCCTCCCGCCGCAAACGCTACGTAGGCATCGTCAAGGACCCGCGCGAGATGCTTCCCCGCAACCTGGCAGAAGAGGGAAGGAGCAGGGTGTTCGACAAGGTGGATCTAAACGCCTGGAAGGAGGCGAGGCGGCTCCACCTACTCCGCTACAACGCAGCCCCCGATTCTTCGGCCATGGACGTGACCGAGACTGGTGGTTCTCCTGCGCAGACCAAGTGATCAATTGGGCCACTCTCGGCGCTTGTACTTGTCCTCCTTCCTTTACGGGGAACAAAACGCTTGAGGCGGACGAACCACACCTCGCTCCCGTCCTTCCGGGCGCTTCATCGCTTTGTCTTTCCGTTCTGGGCTGACATGTGTGTCAAAGCGGCCGTACCGGTTAGGGATCGGAGATGGACGACCGAAACAAGCGTGTTCTGCGGGACTCGAAAAAGGGTTGTCCATCGTCACCAAGGCTGATTCAATTCGATTACAGAAGAGAGAGGTCAGTCAAGGCACATAGGAAAGAGAGAAGGCAGAACTCATTCTAGGTGAAAGGGGAAGGGGGAGCGAAGGAAGGAAGGAAGAGGGGAATGTACAAACGCGATCGCAGTTGACGACGGACGGGATGCGCAAATCTACGTGATGACGACCGGTGGTCATCGATGACCACCAAAAACAAATCTATCAATTAAAACCACAGGCGTGCTTGCTCAAGCGTACGTCACCTGCTCCTCTATCCGACCCGAGTAGTCGAGCACCGTCACCGTTCTCCGTACGCACTTCACCTCCACCACTCACAAAAGTACGGAGCGTCGTCAAAGAACAGGCGATCGATGAGCTCGGCGTACCTCTCCCTGTCTCCCTTCCCAGCCTGTTGCTTCGCTTGCCTCCCGTCCGCGTCCGGGCCCCCGCTATCGTCTTCCTTCCCTCCATCTCGTCTCCAGTCTGTTCCTCCCAACTCAAAACATGCATCCGAAGGGTGCATCTTCCACCTTGATCTTAAACACTTGCGCCACTGTGACTTCGAACAGAGTGCGTCTGGCGCACTCCTCGCCGCTTCCTGTCACCTGCGGCGTCCGCGACGAGCCATTCATCTCCGCCACGACCCTAATCTTCTGTCCAAATCCTTGTTCTTCGAGAATCAAACTCAGCGGGGGCTTTTTTTTTTTTTTTTTTTTTTTTTTTTTTTTTTTTTTTTTTTTCTTTCTCTCATTTAAACGACCTAGCCGAGAAGCTTTCCCGCCCTCCGAGTCTACCATACTTTGAAATCCAAACGACTGTAGTCCCTCGGTGTCGACCCGGACGTATAGATTTCGCTCGTCGAGGGAAAGGGTGAGAGGTCGAACGTCGCGACGCGTTTCAAACGCGCGATGGCCGATAATGAGGACTCGGATGGGAATTGGGCACATGCGGCTCGCCCCAGGACCGATCAGCGGTCCACGGACGGTCTATCTCCTTTCGCGGGTAGGGCGAAGACGCTAAACGGGCGGAACTCGTCAAGCCGCCCATTGACTGATCACTGTGGCGGAGACGAGCGTCGGCGTTGACCTCGTCGTGGCTCTTCCTACGATGCTTGTTGACGTCGGAATTGAGGGCCAAGCTATCCTCGAAAGGGAAGCGTCGTGGCGAGGAATCACTTCCGCCGCCGACGTATCCCGTCCGACCCGGCGCATTTCCGTCGCCAAACAGGCCCTGGGCGCGAAGAACCGAGCCGGGGCGGGTCGGCACCTGCTTCTGGAGCTGATTATGTTTCGGACGACTCAAGAGAGCTCGTTGACGCAGGAGGTGGAGGGCTTCGTCTGTCGCCTTGGGAGTAGGCACGCTGATTTCCCGTTCGCCGCGGTCACCTACGCTGTCGCCGAAGCAAACGCCAGAGTCCCGCCTGATGGAGGAGGGAGGGTCTCCGGAGTGGCAGGCCTCGCTACATGCCTCCCTGATAGAGCGCGAGGGTGGAGAGCGGTCTCGATCTGCTCGAGAGGCTCTTCGCCTCTTATGCCCCGTACCCAAGTCACCGTCATCATCATGGTTGTGCGAAGACCTCCTCTTCCTTACCGTCCCCAACAGCCGCAAGGTCCCAAAGTCGCGAATATCGCCTATGTATGCGTCCTCTTCTCTCGAAAAGAGCGGCTCTTGATGCTGGACGGAAAACGAGGTGGGCGTGGAACCGTTGGGACCGGGAATGGACGATGCCGAGGTTGACCCTGGCGTCGATGTCGGCACGGATCCGATCTGCGGAGGCGGAGGCGTGAGAGTGAGCAAGTCGTCATCAAAGGCGACCTCGCGGCCACCGTCTTCGCGAGTTGGCGGACTAGAGGGAGACCGGCGCTGGGAGGAATCGGATGCCACCGGCGGTAGAGGCGGGAGGGTAAAGGAGTCGTCTCCGAAATCGATCTCGTAGTCGCTGCCTTCGCTTGACGGAGGACTGAAGCGAGGCGCCGAGTTCTTCTCGGCAGATATCGTGGAAGAATCTTTTGCTTGGTGGGCCCGAGGAAGCGACGCGAGACGGGACGGTCCGTACTCGTACGGCGGTGTCGCACCGTGGCCGGCATGACGAGGAGACGGGCTGTACCTGCGATGTGACGACGAGGAGGAAGGGTAAGAAAGTGGCCGGCCAGCATTGGCGTCGGGTGGCGAGGGATCGCTCGGTGCTCTCGACGAGATCGAAGGCGGGATCATCGCTGTGGCGTGTCTGCGCATTCGAAAACGATGCCGACGTCGATCGTCGTCCGTAAATGAAGGGTGGTGGTAAAGATGGGTTGAGTACTGATAGAGGGGAAAGTGATCAGGGTTGAGGAAGGCAGCAAAAGGCGATTGAGCGCGATTCTGAACAACGTGCGGCACCGGCTGGAGAAAATCGTGGAGAGCAGATGGGTGTAGGTCAGAGCGGGCCTCGGATCCGCTGCGGCTGAGATGGAGATGGGATGGGGCGTGGACCGGTTGCGGTCGGGTTGGTTGGAGGTAAGGAGGGAGGAAGTGGGCGCCAGCGATGCTTCATGGAGTAGAAAGAGATGAGGGCCGGTGCGGTTGCGACTTAAAGCCTCTGGACGAAGGGCAGTGCGGTGAAAGGAAGAGAGTGGTAGAAAGGAAGACGGTGAGGCCAGACTGGTGCGCAAAGGGCACAAGGGAGAGAAGAGAAAGACTGCAAGTACGCCTCGGCGCCTTGTTTGTTGTTCGTCACTGAAGACGGGCGACACACGCAAGTAAGGAAGAAAGGAAGAAGGTGGTGTCGAGAAGGACACGGCGGCCGCCCTCGTTGCTCGTCAGCGCCGCCTCGCCTCGAACCAGTCTCGTCGTCCATCGCTGGCCACCTTGTCGCCCATCCCGACTTGGAACCGAACCGACGCAGCGGCTCAGGGCGCGTCGAGCGTGTAAATGGACGCTCGCAGCAGCCTCGCGCATCGAGACCGTCGACGCCGCAGGAGAGTCATGTTTGCCCATCTTCGCCTCCTTAGAGTGAAGAAGCGCAGCGCAGAGAAGATGAGAACAGAGAGCGGCGCTGGACGACGTCTCTTGCCTTTCTTTTGCAGATCAGTGGAGAACGTAAGCAGACGTCGAACAAACGAGAGCATTGGCTCGGCCACGCCAGCCAAGTCGCCGCAGCCTATCAGGGCACGTGCGCATTAGGGTTAATCAAATAATCCAACATGCGCGTCACCGCTAACCGAACGGACAACGGGCGGACAGACGGTGTGATCCCTCCCACGAGTCCTTCGCACCCCATTCCTTGACCATGGCGCCCATCAAGCACATCACTTCTCATAGCGGTGAGCGGGAACCGCGTGGAGCGCTCATCGCGCTCATCGCCGTCTCGTTCGCTCACTCTTTTCTTTGCAACCTCGCCGAACCCATCTCGGCCAGACTTCGACTCCCAGCTCTCCTCGGCGGCGAACAAGCTCGTCGTCGTCGACTTCCACGCCACATGGTGAGGCCCGCGCTGAGAGGGATGGGAGAGGCGAGGGTGGAGGAGGCAAATCGATGCGAAGCGGAGGCAGATCTTTGGAGCACCCCAGTCCGACTTGAGCTGACCCAGACCGGCCCATGTGTCTTCTCCCCGTCGCCTACGCTCGAACAGGTGCGGTCCTTGTCATACCATCGGTGAGCGAGCGCTATGGAGATATACTAGACGGGGCAGGAGAGCGTCTTGGACGACGGTGTCATTTCGTTTCCCATAAAACCGCGGACTGACGGATGCACGGACGGCCGGTTGGACGTTGGACGGATGTTCTTCTCGACACACTTCCTTCCCTCTCCCCCTCCCTCTCTTCCACAGCTCCGGAGTATGAACTCCTGGCACAGCAGGTGGGCTCCAAATGCGTCCTATCTCTATTCCGCTAGTACGGTCGTCTTCGTTCCAATCTCACCCGTTTCCGATTCCCTCCCTTCCTTCTCTATGCCTCTCCCGCACCTCCCAGTACTCCCAAGCCGTCTTTCTCAAAGTAGACGTCGACCAAGTTCGATCGGTCGCGCAAGCATACTCCGTCTCCGCCATGCCCACGTTCTTGTTCATCAAGAATAAGAAGGTCGTCGACCAGGTGAGCTATTTTATTTTGCGCGCTGCGTGCCGGCGTTGGGTGAAAGCTCGGTCGTTCAGCCGAGTCTTTCCTGCCAGCGTGAACCGATGAAAACGAACAAGAGTCTGTCTGACGCAGCCCGTTCGTCCCTGTCTTTCCTCGCCCACGTCCTCTGACCCTTCAGCTCAAGGGGGCCAACCCAGGCGCTCTCCACTCCCTCGTCGGAAAGCACGCCGGCTCGACAGCCTCCGCCTTCTCAGGCTCCGGCCGCACCCTCGGTGGCAGCTCTTCCTCTTCCTCAACCTCCGCCGCCACATCTTCTTCGCTCCCGAGCGTATCGGGCATTATGGAGGGGCACGTGAGCATCGAGAACATCTTGCCGCTACTTTTGCTTGCCGGGTATCTGTTGTATGTCTTCACTCAGTAATGAGGGAAGGAGGGGGTATGAGCTCCAAGTCCCGGGCGGGGGGAAGAGGGGTTCGAGCTGGCGTTACAGATCTGGCTCTATCGGAGCTGTAGACGGGCGCCGGAGACGTGATCGGAGTCGTCGTTTCCGTCCCTGGCAATACCATTTCGTCGGATATCATGGCATATCCCATCCGTCGCCCTGTTCCTCCACCCGACCCCACCCCGTCTGGACGGGTCGGTTGGGTCGGCTTTGGCTTCGGTTGTACACGGCTCGTTTGACTCGACCTGCGCGCCAAGCGTCTTTGCTTAATCCGAATTCTGTTCATACCCCACTCGCCTTCGTTTCCCCACCCACACGCCCACACGCGCAACCGCAACGCCCGTTCCCTTTCTTTTCCATCTCCCCCCATGCTCGCTCCCTCGCAACAGGAGTCGCTCCTTCCTGCCGTCGAGGTCAACCAATCCCACTGCCTCAATGAACAGCCCACCCGTTCCCTCAGGGGCATTATCAAAGGCCCCAGCGGAGATCGCTGGCTCGAGAGCGACGCAGATGAGCAGGTGCGCCCTCTCCTCCCCTTTTTCTCTTCCCCCTTCTCCTCCGCTGGGCTCGAACCGAGCAGGGCATCGCTGCGCTTATTGGACGAGATCGCCGACGTCTCTGTCGTCCTTCTGCTTCCTTCTGTCTCCCATCGTTCCCTCCTCCTAGCTCCTGCTCAACATCTCCTTCATGCAGAAGGTAAAGGTCTCCGCCCTCCTCCTCCGCACCTCCCCTTCCCACCTCTCTCAAGCGCCCAAGCGCATCAAGCTCTTTATCAACAAGAGCACGCTCGGCTTCGACGAGGCGGAGGACGCGGAGCCCGCGCAAGAGGTCGAGCTGACGGAGGAGCACGTCAAGGGCGGCGAGAACGGTGGCGGAGGACGGCCTGTGCCGTTGAGGTTTGTCCGCTTTCAGGCCGTCAACTCGCTCCAGGTGAGATTTTCGTCCGTTCTTCATTTTTGTTTTTCGGGTTTTCGGCCATTGGCATGGAGGAGAAATTGGCTTTGGGTGAAGAAGAGCGATGCCGTTCTTGTGTTGCTCTTTCGATTCGAACGAGCATGGCCGGCTGACGGCCACGAACGACGTGGGACTCTCGCCCCTTTCTCTTCTCTTCCCGCCGCCTAGATCGCCGTGCTCAGCAACCAGGGCGACGAAGACACGACGCGGATTGACGCGATCGACCTGTGGGGCCAAGCGGGGGACACTTTCAACATGGTGAGCTAGCTATCCCGCCAAGCGGGCAAACTAGGTGGAGCGAACAGTGACGTGGACGTGGACGTGGACGTGCTGTCGCCCTCGTTGATGCGATCCTTTATGCCTTCCCCCCTCCCTTCCCTTTCTGTCCCGACGAACGCAGAAGGACCTCAAGAAGGTGGAAGAGGAGTAGACTAAAGTAGATCAGATGCGGCTTTAGAGGGAAAAAAAAAAAGAAATGGCAAGGCAAGGCAAGGCAAGGCAAGGCAAGGCGAATAGGGCACACAAGCTCGGTTGGGGCGTCCCGCTATGCGATATACAGTGTAGGACAAACATGAGCCGTTCCCCAAGGCGAGGCCAGCCGAATAAAGCCATTTCCTTCCCTCGCGAGGCTCGAACGTCGAGGTTGGACTCAATTGCCGCGAGCTTATGTCCTGGACGAGCGAGCAGGGAAGGGCATACACCAAAGTAGTTCGCTCTTCGCCTCCGCCATCCTCGTGCTGCTGGTGCTGACGCGAGGAGAGGCCGGGCCACCAGTTCGGCTCGATGTTGCCGGGTGTGCCGAGTCCATCCATCCATGAGCGTGAGCAAAGACAGGTTCACCAAGTCCGGCATCACTCTCTTGCTCGATTGTTATGACGAGAGATCCATGTTCCGAGATAAGCCGAGTCTGAGACACGCACGCTATATTCTACAGTGGGTTGCGAGACAAAACGGACTCGGTGATTACGGGAGAGTACGGCGGGAGTATGGACGACTACGGGCTATTACGAGCGGACGATGGACGAACGATAGAGTGCCGGGCAAGAAACGTGCTGGGAACGTGGCGGAGCAAGAGAGACGGGAAGGGAAAGACGGGACGGACACGTGGACGGAAAACGTAGAAAGAAAGTGAGGCCAGAGTGAGGGGCTGGATAGAGAACCGACAGGTCCGAATCCGATTCCATCTTCGCGAACGGTCACATTCAATAGGCACCATAGGCACCCAGTGTGGAAACGTTTAGAAGGAGAAAGAAAATAGAGAGAGAGAGACGCGTAACTTGAACGAGATCGTAGGGATCAGCGGATGATGACGTCCGACTATTTTTTGCCGCCCTTCTTCTTTTTGCCCCTCCTCCTCTTCTTTGACGAGGGAGGCACCTCGCCGACAGTGCTCGGCGTGGGCGTCTTGTCGCCGTCATCTTGCGAACGCTCGGGCTCCCTCTCACCGCGCTGCTGCTGCTCCTGCTGCTGCTCCTGCTCAATGTCGATGCCGTCGTCCATGCTGGGCCCGCCGGTGTGGCTGCTTGTGTCCTCAGCGCCAGCAGCGAGCTGCTCCTCCTGGGCTTTCATAGCCTTACGGTTCTCCCTGTCCTCCTTGCTCTCGGTCACGCCCGAGGAGGAGAGGCTCTTCCTCACCAAGCTAGCGATCCGTCTACGTGAAGATCTGCTGCTCGTGGTTCCGAACGGTCCCGCATCGCCAGCTGACGGAGAGGGTGTGGCAAGAGCAGAGGGCGAGCTGGCACCGACGCCGTCGTGCGAACTCTGAGCCGGGCCGCCGCCGCCCTCGGAGAGCAGACCGTCGATCGAGGCTCCGCGACGGGACGAAGACATGCTGAGCGTCCTGCTGTGCTTTCCTTTGTTCGCAGCGTTCTTGAGAGCCGAAGGCCGGAAAGCCGAGCCGATGGACAAGATGCGCTGTCTAGGGCTGCGCTGCGTCGGTCCGCGTGTAGCTTCGGGCTGTGACGGCGCCGAACTCGTCGGGAAGGACTGAGGAGCATCTGTCGTGCTCTGGGCCGCCTCCTCTTGACCCAGGCGGCTCGGGAACGGAGTCGACTCAGCGAGACAAACATCTTCCGGTTCCTCCGTCAATGGCGCTCCCGTGATGTGGGCGGTCGGCAAGGCGGTCGGGGTCGCAAAGTCCTTCACGCAGATGCTCGTCTCTTGAGCTCCACTGTCAGCGGGCAAGAAGTGCACCATCGCCACCTCGACGTCTTCCTTTCCAGCCACGGGCTCAACGGGCGAAGGCTGGACCGGCGCGACCTCAACCTCAGGGGTATTTGAGGCTACTTCCTCTTCGACGCCCTGATCCTGTGCGTCGACGTCAGCGTCGCCAGTTACCTCAGTTACCTCGGTCGGCTCCTGAGCAGCCGCGAGAGTCCTGGACCCTGAGGTAGACGCCCCGGAAGGCTCGTCGACCGTCCCATGCCCTCCTATCGCGGACACCTCAACAGCCGCTCTGGCCTCGCTGACGAGCTCCTCCACCTCCGGTCCAGCCTCGGGGCTGATGTCGAGCAGACTTGCGCCAGACGCGAGGGATTTGGGATGTCTGGCAGCGGTAACCTCGGCCAGTTGCTCGGTCTGGCTCTGGATCTGCTTCTTCCACATCTCGGCATAAGGGCCGTCGTTGGAGACCAGCTCGCTGTGGGTGCCCGCTTCGAGGACCTGGCCTCTCCCGACGACGATGATGAGGTCCGAGTTGACGATCGTCGAGAGACGGTGACTGCGTGGGCGCGCAAAACCGAAGACAGAGCAGTGACAATGAGTCTCCCGAACGCGCCAAGAAAATGAGTGGAAGACGGACAAGGGCAAGCCGCGGCGCCACTCACGCGATCGTCAACGAGGAACGGCCCCTCATCTGTAAGAGAAGAGGCCGAGAACGTCTCAGCGGATGCTTGAGCAACGAAGCCGGGAGAGTTTCCTTCAACTCACCAGCGCGCGGAGTTCCTTCTGTAGCATGTGCTCCGTAGACGTGTCTAGCGCGGAGGTAGCCTCGTCCAACAACAGGATGGGAGGGCTTAAAACGCGAACCGGCACGGAGCGGTGAATCATCAATAAACGATGTCCCAGCTCACCGACCATCGTCGTCATCTCACCACTCACTTTTTCAAAATCGTCCTGGCAATGGAAACTCTCTGCTTCTCTCCTCCGCTCAGTCGTATACCCCTCTCGCCGACGACTGTGTTATCTGCGGCGCAAAAGGTAGAGCGCGAACGAACGCAAATGTCCATGAGCGTAAACTCAAATGCAAACGAATAAAGCCGCGCACTCACATCCATCAGGGAAAGTCACGATCCGGTCATGAATCTGGGCGGCCTGGGCGGCAGCGATGATCTCGTTGTCGTCGGCGTCGATGCGGCCGTAGTTGAGATTGAACTTGATGGACTGGTTGAAAAGCGTGGGATCTATCGCGACGAAAAAACGGTCCGAGGTTGAGCACCTAGATTCGTGCGGACGACGGCTGCGAGAGAAGGATGGAAGCTCACCCTGAGGAACGACGCCGATAGCCTGTCTCAAGCTTTTCTGCGTGATGTGGCGAATGTCCTGGGGAAGAGAGAGCAAAAGACAAGACCCATCAACCTGGTCAGTGACGGGCTCTGAGATTCGCAAAGTGCAGCCGAATAGCTGGACACACCTGCCCATCGATCAAGATCCTTCCTCCTTGCACGTCATAGAACCTGTACAGAAGCTTGAGGATCGTGCTCTTTCCGCCCCCGCTCTCGCCCACGAGCGCGACGGAGGAGTTGGCGGGCACCTTGAAGGTGAGGCCCTGGAGGGCGTCCATCTTGCCATCGTAGCTGAAGGTCACGTTGTCGAATTCGATCACCCCTTCGGTCACCACAAGCTCTTTGGCGTCCTCGACGTCTCTAACTTCTGTCTTTTCTTCCAACAGAGCCATGAGCTTGTCTAGAAGGCGAAGATGCACGGAGGGGGAGCAATGGTTAGTCAAGCGACGTCACTCTAAAGAGACCAGCAAGGCAACATCGGCTCACCGGTATCGACCAGATTGTTCTGGATAACTCTGTAGAGAGTGCCAAGGTTCTGTGAAGGAAAAAGACGCGCGACGCGGCATTTGAGTCTCACACCTCGTAGACCGCTGGGAAGACAGGTACGGTGACGGATGGCAAGCGCTCACGTTCAAGGGCCCCAGAAGCTGACCAACCAGGGCGATGAAGAAAACGAAATCGGCGGCGGTGCGGTAGCCCCGGACGACGCCGTCGACGATGACCATCGAGCCGACGAGGAGGCCGAGGGCGGTGATGAAGTTCTGGACCAGGTTGAGCAAATTGAGCGAGCCTATTGGCGGAAGAAAGATTGGTGGGACAGAAAGTGGCGCATAAGTGTCCCGCCACCTTCAGGTGCGGTTGGCCGCCGAGGCATGGCTAGCGAGGAGGGAAGCGCCGACTCACCGATGACCTTGTATTCGATCACTTGATACTCTTGGATGTTCTTCGCATAGCGCTCGCCCTCGTAGGTCTCGTTGGAGAATATCTTGACGGTCTCGTAGTTCTGAACGCGCCAGGTCGCAATAGAATAGCAAAGCCAGGATCCCAGACGACGATGTGAGCCCGCCATGAAGGCTTTACCTGTAAAGACGAGACAGCAGGAGGGAAGGACGACTCACGAGGAGGGTGTCGGTGTTGATCGCTCGGATGGTGCTATCCTTGTTATTCATCTGGCGGCGAAGATTTGCCCTGTAGGTGGCCATTTTGACTGCGAGAGCAAACCGAGGACGACATCACATCAGCTCGACCTCAAACTTAAAGAGAGCGCCGGCCTGAGCGGCAAATTATCGAGGCCAGAATTGGATCCCGGCCGCTCACCGGAAACCCAGACGTATGCGATCATGACAACGAGTATGATGGAAGACACAAGCGACCCGAACCTGCGCGCGCGAACAAAGCCGACATGACGGCATCGATAAGATCAGCGAGGGTTTCCATACTGATCGACGAAGTCAGAGACGGAGGAGGGCGAGTGGAACGCACTTGAACAAAAGGGCGACGACGGCGATGGTGATGTCCATGAAGATGGGCAGGATGGAGAAGATGAGGTACTCGAAGAAGGAGTTGACCGCGCTTCCCCTACGGGGACATATGAGAGAAAAGGCGAGCCGGGTGAGCGTCCCAAAGCTGGTATCCACGAGAGCAGCTTGAGCCAAAGGAATAAATGATCGGTCACGCTCACCTGTCCAGACTGAGCCATCGCAAATCGTCGGAAGAAAAACGTGAGCGATCCGCCCCCCCCCTCTCAGCAGCCAAGCGAAGACAGTCCGAGACGGCTCACATCCTAAGAACCTCACCCGTCTTGCGCTTGGTATGGAAGGCGAGGGAGAGGTTCAGGAGGTGGTTGAAGGTCATGTTGCTCATCTCCCTGTCGCTGTATTGGAGGACTGTATATGATCGGTCAGATGGGAAAGCGAAAGTGAGTCGAGGCCTACCACCCAGGTATTCCCAGGTATTCCCCACCATGGTACGCCTCCACATTGTCTCGATGAGGTAGACGGATAACTCACCGGGTGCCCAAGCGATATTCTGGATGACCTTGAGAATGCCTCCGCTTCCTTGCAGGAAGCGCAAACCGGTGTATGCCAGCAGGCTCCACCAGGGCGCGCGGCCGTTCTGGAGGTCGTCGACGACCCACGCAAAGGTCTTGGAAAGTTGGGGAGAGCGGGAACCGCAATGCAAAGGGCCATCGAAAGGTCAGGGGCGCCAAAAGGGAAGAGAAGTGGAGGCGGGCGCAATGATGGCGAGATGCGACCGGGCGGGTGCTCACCAAAGGGCCGAGGATGTTGACGACGCGACCGAGGAGCAAGAGGCCGAAGCAGAAGAGGGCGACGCTCTGGAGCTGGATGCTCTTCTGCGGCCAGAGGTAAGGGAAGAGGATCTTGATGCGGGTGAGGAACACCCTGAGCGTCGGGGGCGGCGGTGGAGCGGAGACGGAAAGGGTCGGATTGGCGAGGCCCTTGTGGATACCTTGGGGTTGACCGCTGTTACCAGCGCTACCGTTTGCGGCGCCGGAACCGTGATTAGGAGAGCGAGAAGGTGAAGGATTCTTCATGGGCGTGTTGATGCCGCTGCTTCCCCTCCTCAGCAACGGCGTGTTGGCTCCCGAATCGGACGAAGAGGGAGGAACGAGGGTGTTGCCGGCCGAGCGAGCGGTGAACGTCCCGTAGCCGGCGGCTGCGCGACTAGTCGGCCGAATCGAGTCGGTGTCGGCGTCGGCGTGAGTAGTGTGATCGCCTTCGAGGGGGGTGACAGGGACGAAGATGGTCTTGGTGAATGAGAGAGACAGGATGAGAAGGATGAGGAGCAGAACACGAGCGGCGAGGAAGCCGAGCTGGATGATCGTAAAAGGTTCGTGAGGGAGAGACTTGCGACGCTCTGGGGAAGAGGGCATTGGCACACACGAACCGAGTCAGTCTCAGAAGAACTGGCGGTCACAACGAGAGACGTCAGGTTGAGCCGTGAGGCACCGGCGTGAACCTACTGTTGTCAAGAGTGATGAAAAACAAGGCGACCTGCGCGACCCCGCCGGCGAGGCCGACGAGGGCCATCACAGCGAACGTCCTCCTTCCGAACCTGCCCTTGCCCCCTTGTTTGCGCTCCTGCCAGAGCAACCAGATAGCGGCGAAGGACCAAGCAAGGAAGCCGAGAGCGGAGGACAGCTCAATGCCCCTCCAGGAGGGATCCGCGTAGCCCTGCCATTCGCGCTGGATCACGCCGCGTACGACGACGGCTATGCCTTGGGAAAGGTGAGAGATGGCGAGGAGGCAGAGTAGGGCGAGGATAAGGGCTCGTCGGGGTAGACGGAGAGGCGCGATGTCGGGTACAGGCTGGTCGTCAACGAGCGAGTCGCCCGGAGATGAGGACACGTCGTGGTAAGGGTCGTCGGGCACGGGGGCTCCGTCTTCGGGGATGGGTGTGTAGTCGCTTGTGCCGAAGAAGAAGCAGTCGAGCAGATGCACGACGGGCCGCCAGAGTACGGCGACAAGAAGGACGAGTAGCAGGATGGCCTCCGTGCCGAGGCGAGCGCCAAAGAGCGCCATCTGACCATTACCTAGACCGTCAGGCGTGACGATAACGGGCGGAGGCATGGAGGCCGCCATCGCGTCGTCCATTTTGGGAAAAGACGTGACAGACTGGGTAGACGGAACAGCAGAGGCCGAGTGTAGCGAAGAGAAAGGTCGTGAAGCTGAGTCGAGGTCGTAATGCGAAACAAGGGTCGTGAATGCCGTAGAGGATCGTCAGAAGAGCGGACGCAAGGCGCGAAGGGCTGGCCGAAAAGAGACGCCAAGGCGGCGTCGCTGGGTGGTCTCGTCGGACGGCCGACCGGACGGCGTGACTGGGGGATAGGCGATGCAGGCTTACCCGTAGTCAGACTCCCGTGTGTCTCGGGGTCGAAGGGACGACGACGGCGAGAAGAGCCGAAGGTGGTGGACGAGGCGAGGGGGATGGGGGGAGGGAAGAGGGTTGGGGGGAAGGGGTGTCACGGCTTGGGGTGGGACTCGGTCTGCTGCTAAGCCGGAGCGGAGTTGACCTGAGTGATACGGGGCTGTCTTCGTGTTTTTCCTACGATAGAGGAAGCAGACGACGACTGGGTGACCGAGAAGGGAGCAAACGGGGGAGCAAACGAATGGCGGACGGGTCAGATAGATAGACGGGTAACCTTGAGCAGTTAAAATGAAAGGCCGCTGCACCTAAGAGCGGAGGCAGAGGGAGAAGGTGCCGGAAGGGCGGCGCCGGCGACAGTGGAAGGCGTGGAAAGGGGGCTGATGTCGTTCAGCGGCGTCGCGCAGTCGAAGTCGATCGAAGTCGAGGTCAACGTCGAGGTTGAGAGGAACGAAGGTCGAGAGGAATGGAGGTGGTGGAGTTGACGAAGGCCGGCGGCGATACGCAGCGAGCCGATCGCGCAGGCAGGGCGAGGCGCGAGGCGTGGCGGGCAGGATGGGGGTGGATGGAATGCAGTGGTTTGGCCGACCCGACGAGCTCACATCCTTTCCTCGCCCCTGCTAGCAGTCTCATTCGGACATGGTATGGTATCGAAAGGAGCATTCAACGAAACACACCAGTCGACTCAACGGTCAGCAAACTGCCAAGGCCTACTATGACTACACTCGCCAGCCGAGTGGCTACCAGGCGCCGTGATTGCCGACGATGAAAAGAAAAGAAAGAAGGGAAGGACATATGCTAAGACAGCACTTGAAAAACGGTGTTCCGGATCAGGATGGCGACGACGCCGCCTCGTCCCCAACATCGCCGCCACCAGGCCCCACCCAAGCCATGATGACCTTTTCTCCCCATCCACCGCTGGAGCCCTTTCCCTCCCCTTCCCAAGCGTCCCCGGCAGGGTCGCCCACCATGAATAAATACCTAAGAAAGGGCAAGCGGTGCGGCTGGGGGAGGATGGCAACGTGCTGCGAAGGCCACAGCATCAGAGGCGATGGTGGGAGACTTGTTTCGGAGGAAACAGAAAGAAAGGAAAGAGCCGATTTTGCTGAGATGGACGTGCCGGGGCTTAGCCAAGAGCTGGCCAAGAAGGAGATGCTGGTGCCGAGAAGGGAGGCGACCTGGTTGAGCGCGTACTACAACACTCGTGCTCACCGTGGGTCAAAGAGAAGGGCAGGCCCATTCCATCTATGGCGTGGAGGTGGTAAAACGCATGTGCAGGAGGTGCGTCGACCACATACTGCGCAAGGTTGAGGCCGAGTTGGGCTCGTCAAGGCGCGCGGCTGAAATCATGGGTAGACAAGAACGACTGCGAGCGTGTGCAAGCACAGCAGTCCAAACGCCGAAAGGCGTAAGTGAGCCGTCCATCAAAATGGGTCAACAAGGATCCGTAGAAACGGTGGTGCGCTGTGTCCGACCCGAACCGCGATCTGGTGACGGAGATAGAGTTGCTCCACTCTTCTTTGATAAAACGATAAAAAGCTTAAGGTCATCCTGAGTCGGATACATTCCTTGATATCTGCATCGAGGCAGCGGTGGACGTCGGCCTCCACTGGTGCAGAAAAAATGAGCATTGTCGGCCGCGCGCCCGGGACGGCAAACAAGAGAAGATTCGACAAGGACGTGGGGTGGGATTGTGAGCTGATTCTGCTTGTAACCTGGTTCGCTCTGAGCCCCGGTCTGGGGCAGGACAAGCTCAAGCTGTGAGGGCTCCTAAGAAAATTTTAGAAAACGGCAAGAAGGTAGAGGAGGGGGTGAATGGCTGTCCAGTGAGAGGAGAGGCAGAGACGCTCGCCTAGTGGTGTGAGCCGGAGATGGGCAACACCTGTGTCCAGTCCATATGCGTGGCCCCATCTGGCGAACACACACCGCTCGCGAACATACGCCTGATCTCAAGAACAGCACGCTCCAGGCTGGAAAGCTGCACTGGGAAAGGGAAGAAGGCGTCGGAGAGGAGTGACGAGCATGGACGGCGATGGTGTCGGCGAAGCGTCCTCCACGACCGCTCACGCACGACCGTCACCGCCGACCTTCCAAGCCGCGATCGCTGCTGGACGACTGATCGTCCTACTTGCCCGCGGAAGACACGAAGACACGCCCGTCTCTCTCCCTCCTCCTTTGCCCACCTGTGTTCGCGTGAAATATAGGTTGCGGCTCCATGAACGCTCGCGCTCGCCCCATCGACCGACCGACCGTAGGCCAAGTCTGCCACCCACCTACGCCTCGGAACCAGGCACGACGTTCTCCAGCTGCGCTCTGCCCGCCCGTCATCTGACGTAACTTCTACCCCACGTGCTTGCCGCAGCGATGATCGGAAGCGCGGGGCCCGCCGAGCCGAGCTGCCGGGATGACAGGCGCGGCGGACGAGAGCAAGCAAGAGAGAGAGGTACGCTACTCAGATAACGATCGCAACCAGAACCGACGAAGACGACGACTAGGACGGACCAAATTGATCGTTGTTGTCTGGCTCTCCTCAAGCGCCATTCCTCCGTCATGCTCCTCACGCCCCGCCCGCTGTCAATCAGGCACCTCGCCGGGAACGCTTCGTTGCTGGCCCATGCTGCTCGACCAGGTGCGTCTCCTCGTTCGATGCGCCCCGCGCCCGGCTTGGCCGTCGCCTGCGTCTGCGGGAAAGGAAGGAAAGGAGGACGTGTCTGCTGACGTTCTGCATCGCCTTCCACCTCGCTCCATAGCCACCGTCCCCACCTCCATTCGTCGCCGTCCCAACGCGCCCCTCGCATCCGCTCTCGCCCCGGCGGTCTTCCTAAACGGCCACGGTAAACTTTTCTCGGCCTCCTCCCCACGGACGTACTCCACCCCCTCCGCGAGCGCGGCCAGCGGCCCATCCAGGCCGCGCAGAGCGCTTCTCTATGTTCCGGGAAGTGATGAGAGAAAGATCAAAAAGGTTCGTGTCCGGCCATCTTTGTGTCCTCACCGAAGCGGAGCGTGAAGCGGACGGACGCTCGTCTGGTCTTGACTAAACCCCCTCCGTCTCTCCACCGCTTGTGCTCCTTTGCGACGACGGCGTAGAGCCTTGAGAGCACGGCCGACTGTCTGATCTACGACCTGGAGGACAGCGTGGCTCCGCATCGCAAGGGAGCGGCGAGAGAGA
This sequence comes from Peribolospora baueri, assembly GCA_029717555.1. Classification (NCBI taxonomy): domain Eukaryota; kingdom Fungi; phylum Basidiomycota; class Peribolosporomycetes; order Peribolosporales; family Peribolosporaceae; genus Peribolospora; species Peribolospora baueri. The sequence continues at coordinate 437,367 of JAMDHS010000002.1, forward strand.
CCGTGCTCAACGCTTTGAACGTGAGTGCTATCAAGCTCTTCCTTCGCACCTTGTGTTTGGTCCATTTCCATTTCATTCGGACCGGGAATGCATCGCCCGGCTTCGACCGTTCCATTGTCGTGGGCGCCTCTCCCATCTCTCCTTCGTTAACGACATGCCGCCGCGTGGCCCACGCTTTTTCGACCAGGCCACCAAAACAGGCCCAGAACTGGCGGTGCGCATCAACCCTCCGTCTTCTTCAGCGTCTCTCGCCTCCGACGACCTCGACATCGTCCTCCTCAGTAACCGGCTGCAGACGATCGTCATCCCCAAAGTCGAGAGCGCCGAGGACGTGCTTTTCGTCAGGGACAGGATCGCCCAGGCGAGGAGCTCCAGAGACGGAGATAGGTGCGTTTTTGTTGGAGAGACTCCCCATCGGCATCATCGCTTGTCCGCGCTCATTGTCCCGTCCTTATGATACTCTCCGTTCTCCTTTCGGCCCCGCTCGCCACCTCACCCCACAGCCCCATCTCCGTGATCCTCTCCATCGAATCCGCTTCCTCCCTCCTCCAAATCCCCCACATCATCCGCTCCGCCTCTCATCATCCCACAGCACCCTCCGCAAAGCTCTCTGCGCTGCTCTTCGCCAGCGAGGACTTTTGCGCCCAGACGGGCATCGTGAGGACGGAGAGTCGGAGGGAACTCTTGTATGCCAGGAGCAGGATCGTCGCCGTCGCCAAGGCGTTCGGTCTGCAGGCTATCGATATGGCGAGTTTGCTTGTAGATAGCCAAAGAGGGCTTGTCTAACCTTTCGCTTTCTTTTCCCACTGCCGCCCCGCCTCTCCTCAGGTATGTATCAATTACAAGGACGCCTCCTACCTTCAGGACGAGTGCACGGACGGCAGGCAGCTAGGCTTTGACGGAAAGCAAGCCATCCACCCCTCCCAAGTGGAGATCATCCAGCGTGCCTTCTCTCCCTCCCAGGAGGAGGTGGAGAGAGCGGCGAGGATCTTGGCTCAGTACGAGACGAGCTTGCGGACCCATAAGGGTGCTTATGGGTTCGAGGAAAAGGACGGCAAGGGGACGACGATGATCGATGCGCCCATGGTCTTGCAGGTGCGTCGCAGCTTTCGGGACGTGTCACAGTCCTTCGTGTCGATCGGATGGAGGGCCGGGCTTCGGTCATTCGAGCCATGTCTGACCTGATCTCCTCCCGTCACCTCCCTTCTCGGATTTTGGCAGGCCCAAGCGATCATCGACAAGGCGCGTCTTGCGGGGATGGAGGTGCCTGGGATCGACGTGGAGCCGTCTTCGGAGGGGGACAAGAAGGAGGGCAGACTATGAACGAGCGGTCTTCCCGGCCCATGGCGATTCATGTTTTCATCTGTTCTCTCTCCCCACATCGATGCCTTGCCATTTTCATGTCATTCTCCCCTCTTTATGTCTTTCTCTTCTCCTTCCTCCCTTTCTTGGCACCTCTCTTTCCCGTCCATAAACCTACGTCGAGCTTCGTGTGCGATCAACAAACGCCTCGCCCGTCTCCGTCCACAAAGCCTTCGGCGCCCGCGTGCGTGGTTCTGCATCCGCTAAGCCTCTCCAAAATGGGTTGATCGGCCTCGATCGATCGCTCACCGCCGTCGAAGGATACATAACAAACTTGACAACGCCCGGACGGAGGAATTGAAGCCGACGACGACGACGACCACCACCACCACCACCACCACCCAATTTGCTTGCTTGCCAGCTCCACCAACCACACGTCCCGGCCATGTCCGTCGCCCCTCATCCGGCGCTGAGCGCCTCTTCGCACCTCCTCCCCGCCCTACACACCTTCATCCCCGCCTTGCGTGCCCACTTCGACTTCTCCAAGCGCTGCCCCGTCCACCTCTCCACCTACACCTCCTACTACACCTCTTCCGACCCGCTTCACCCGGCGCTCCTGTTCTGCGCTATCGTGACCGCGTTTTGCTGGGTGGCTGGAGAGGTGACGGGAAACGTGAGCCAGGTGGACCGGCTGTGGACCTTCCTTCCCATCCTGTACACAGCCCACTTCGCTCTGCACGCATGGATCTCTGGGGCAAGCGGGGCGGCCGTGCCGCCGAGGTTGGCGCTCCTGTTGGGTCTCCAGGTCCTCTGGATGCTCCGGCTTTCCTATAACACTTGGCGACGCGGTCTCTTCTCACCGTGCGTGTCCATGTCCAGGGCTTGGGAGCTGTCGCTTCTCCGCTGGCTCTCCGCGCGCACCGGCGCGCACTAGCGCCTCTTTCTTTATCGTCCTAACATATGGTTCTTGGCGGTCTGCCTTTTCAACCCCCACCCCCCTTTCTCCCGGTCCTTGTCCGCGTCGCAGCTCGAGCGAAGACTACAGATGGCCAATACTCCGCCGACAGATCCCGAGCTGGCTCTTCAAGCTGTTTAGCCTCTTCTTCATCGCCATTACTCAGAACGTACTCCTCGCCGCCACCGCCCTTCCACAATACGTCCTCCTCACCTCTGCCAGCCCTTCTTACCGCGCCCACTCGGTTGCCCGCCCCATCGGCGAGCTCACCGTCTGGGACGCCCTTCTGGCTGCGCTCTTCGTCCTCAACCTGGTGCTCGAATTTGTAGCGGACGGTCAGCAATGGGAGTACCAGACGTTTAAACATGCAGGCCTTGACCATGGCAAGGAGGGGAGAGAGCAAACGACGGGAGGCGGAGACGGCTCGACTCGGAGGAGCAAGTTCACCGCCGAGGACCGCGCCAGGGGTTTTGTCACGAGCGGCCTCTGGGCTTGGAGTCGGCACCCGAACTTTGCGTGAGTCGGTCCTTCGTTCGGTCATGGGCTGTGGTGTGAAGCGGTGCGCGAACGGCCCGCTCACAGGGCTGCGCCGTCCACTCGTCCTCCCTCTCCCGCTCCTCGTCGCTCTTCAGTCGCGAGCAAACCGTATGGTGGCTTCTCTACGCCTTCACCTGGATCACCTTCGTTCCCTCCTTCTCCGTCCTCCTCTCCCCGTCCGACCCATCGTCATCATCGCACGTTTCCCTAAACTACGGCTACCTCGTCAACTACTCCATCATCGCACCGCTCGCCATGAGTGCCCTGTTCCTCGCAAGCACCCGGTTTACCGAACAGCTGAGCGCAAGCAAGTATCCCGCGTACAAAGAGTATCAGAAGCGGGTCGGGAGTAAGTTTCCTTTCGTCTCCGTTCTTGATCGACCGGCGTGTAAGCCCGTATTCGACTGCGCGCGCTCATCGGGGTCCCATCGCTCCCATTCCCCGGACCACCCACACTCGACATTCTCCATTCTCGCTCTTCCATCCGGACGCGCCTTACCGACGATCAGTGTTCTGGCTCCCGGACACTCTCCTCCGCTCGTTGCACTACAGGTACTTTGCCTCCCAGTCTCAACGAGAGCGCGTGGAGAAGGCAGTGTGGGGGAGGGCCGTTGGGACGGAGAGGGAGAAGGTCGAGTGAGGCGCAGACGGAGAGAAGGCGAGAAGGGGCGCGAGCATGAACGAACGATGCACCCGTACCGTAGACGGGAGGAATGAAGGGACATTTTTTGCCTTCCCCGAGCGCTTGGCTCGACCTCGTCGCTCTCCTCCACGCGCCGTCCTTGTAGCGAGTCGTCTGGAAAAGGACGAGCGAGGATCGCGATGTTCCGGCGTCCCTTGCCCGAGGGCCACGCGATCTGTTGTGCGAGTGGCTCGTCGTGCGTCACCACCGTCGTCTCCGCACGCAGCACCCCACACCCGTAAGCTTGTAATGGCCCAAGGCGGTGAACCTCGGTCATTTACAGATAGATATAAATGCGCGCTCACCGATACGATGAAGGGCCCATCGCCATTGCTATCCTTCTCTTCCCTTCCCTTCCATCCACCAAGCGGACGCTTGTTCGTCGTCGTAGACGTCGGTGCTCTGACTGTCCTCTTCCCCATCGTCTCCCGTAATCGAAAACATCCCGTCAAGATGTGAGCCCGCCTTCACTTCGAAGCGGCACCACGCCCGCAGCTGCGGCCCTTTCGTGTTCTCGTGCGCGATGATGCCACTCGCTCACCCTGGCTTTCGGCTTTCGCTCGTCGTCTCGCCGTCAATGTAGGGTCAAGTTCACCGTGGACGAGATCCGCGGGCTTATGGACAAGCCGACCAACTTACGTCAGTCTCCGCCCCTCCGCCCATGAGTGGAAGCGATCAGAGTGAAAGAAGAAAGGCTCCAGCGTTGTCTTGCCTGTCTCACTCCCCTGCGAACGAATTAGGAAATGTCGGTCATCACCCACGGTGCGCCGCCGCCGCTCGTCCGCTCGTTTCTAGTGTTAGAAAGACCGAGCAAGCGCTGGAAGCTTTCCTCTTCTCCCCGCAGTTGACCAGGCAAGTCGACGCTCACTGACTCGCTCGTCTCCAAGGCCGGTATCATCGCCACCGCCAAGGCAAGTGAGGCTAGGTACACGGACACCCGGGAGGACGAGAAAGAGCGAGGCATCACGATCAAGTCGACCGCCATCTCGATGTATTTCGAGATGGCCGAGGAGCAGATCGCCTCGATTAAGCAGAACACCGACGGCAACGAGTTCTTGATCAACTCATCGATTCGCCCGGTCACGTCGACTTTCTCCTCCGAGGTCACCGCCGCCCTTCGCGTCACGGACGGTGCCCTCGTCGTCGTCGACTGCATCGAGGGCGTGTGCGTGCAGACGGAGACTGTGCTCCGTCAGTCGCTCGCCGAGCGTATCAAGCCCGTCGTCTGCGTCAACAAGGTCGATCGTGCTCTCCTTGAGCTCCAGGTGTCCAAGGAGGACCTCTACCAGACCTTCTCTCGTACCATCGAGTCGGTTAACGTTATCATCTCCACCTACAATGATCACGTCCTCGGCGACGTCCAAGTCTTCCCCGAGAAGGGCACCGTCGCTTTTGGCTCCGGTCTCCACGGCTGGGCTTTCACTCTGCGCCAGTTCGCCGGCCGCTACGCCAAAAAGTTTGGTGTGGACAAGGACAAGATGATGGCCAAGCTCTGGGGCGAGAACTACTTCAACCCGACCACGAAGAAGTGGACGACCAAGGACGTCGACGCCGACGGAAAGCGCCTCGAGCGAGCTTTCAACATGTTCGTCCTGGACCCTATCTTTAAAATCTTCGACGCCGTCATGAACTTTAAATCGCCAAGATGTTCGACAAGCTCGACATCAAGCTCTCCCAGGGCGAGGAGAGCAAGGAAGGCAAGGATCTCCTCAAAACAGTCATGAGAAAGTTCCTTCCCGCCGGGGACGCCCTTCTCGAGATGATTGTCATCAACCTGCCCTCGCCTGCCACCGCTCAGCGGTACTGCGTCGAAACTCTCTATGAGGGCCCCATGGACGACGAGTCGGCTATCGGTATCCGCGACTGCGATGCCAACGGCCCGCTCATGGTCTATCTCCAAGATGGTCCCCACGTCCGACAAGGGCCGCTTCCACGCCTTCGGTCGCGTTTTCTCTGGCACCGTCAAGGCCGGCCCAAAGATCCGAATACAGGGTCCAAACTACACGCCGGGCAAGAAGGAGGACCTCTTTGTCAATTTCATCCAGCGTACCATTCTCATGATGGGCCGCTACATCGAGCCCATCGAGGACTGCCCTGCCGGTAACATTGTCGGCCTTGTCGGCATCGATCAATTCCTCCTCAAGAGCGGCACCCTCACCTCCTCCGACACGGCCCACAACATGCGTGTCATGAAGTTCAGCGTGTCCCCTGTCGTCCAAGTCGCGGTCGAGGTGAAGAATGCAAATGACCTGCCCAAGCTCGTTGAAGGCCTCAAGCGCCTCTCCAAATCCGACCCGTGCGTCCAAACGTGGATCTCGGAGACTAGCGAGCATATCGTTGCAGGAGCTGGTGAGCTCCACCTTGAGATTTGCCTAAAGGTGAGTGCCTCCTGCAAAAGTCTGACGTATGACGTCGAGCGACGCGAGGGTGAAGCGTTTAATATGTCCTCCCCACAGGACCTCGAGGAGGACCACGCCCAGGTTCCCCTCAAGACCTCCGATCCAGTCGTCGGCTACCGTGAGACTGTTCAGACTGAGTCCTCTATTGTCGCTCTGTCCAAATCCCAGAACAAGCACAACCTTTTATACTTCAAGGCCGAGCCGCTCGGCTAAGAGCTCTCCAGGGACATCGAGTCGGGCAAGGTCGGCGCTCGTGACGATTCCAAGGTTCGCTCCCGTCTGCTGGCCGACGAGTACGACTGGGACGTGACAGATGCGAGAAAGATTTGGTGCTTCGGTCCGGAGACGACGGGCCCGAACTTGTGGACGTCACCAAGGGTGTGCAGTACCTTAACGAGATTAAAGACTCTTGTGTAGCAGCCTTCCAGTGGGCCACCAGGGACGGCGTGTGCGCCGAGGAGAACATGCGCGGCATCCGCTTCAACATCCTCGATGTCACCCTCCACGGAAACGCTATCCACCGAGGTGGCGGACAGATCCTCCCTGTCACCCGTCGGTCTGCTACGCAGCCGCCGTCCTCGCCACCCCAGGTCTTCAGGAGCCCATCTACCAGGTAAGCGGCCCCGCGGATGCGGAACACCAATTCCAATAATACGGGCGTTTCACAGCAAGCGGTCGGGGCGGGATGAAAAACCATCAACTAAACACGTTCGCTTCGTTTGACCCAGGTCGAGGTCCAGTGTCCGGAAAGCGCTCTCGGCGGGATCTACTCCACCCTCAACAGGCGTTGCGGGCACGTCTTTTCCGAGAAGCAGCGTCCCGGAACACCCATGTACACTGTCAAAGCTTACTTACCGGTCGCCGAGTCCTTCGGCGTGAGCCCCCCCCCCCCCTGGGTTTTCCGTCTTCCTTTCCGTTTATATCTATCATCTTGATGACATCGTGCATCGCACCCACCTCTGACCGCTCGCTTCACTCTTTTGGCTCGCATGCAGTTTAACTCGGACCTCCGCGCCTAGACCTCCGGCCAGGCATTCCCCCAGTCCGTCTTCGACCACTGGGCTCTCATGCCCGGAACCCCCCTCGAGAAGGACAGCAAGCTTGAGCAACTTGTGCAAAGCATGCGCATACGCACGGGTCTCAAGCCGGACATTCCTTCGCTCGACAGCTATTATGATAAGCTCTAGGTTTGTCTCCTCGTCTAGCTTTTCCAAGTGCAACAGGTGCGGCGCCTGTGCTGCGTGTGCGCGTACGCCGCGCGTGCCTTTCTATTAGTGCTGTCGTATCGTGTACTGTTTTTGTGACGAGGTGGAAACGTGGATGGGCATACCCCGCAGGCTGTTCCCCTTCCTTGATCACGTCCGCGTCACTCGGCAAAGCTTGAAAGCCTGCGTCGTGATGATATCTCCCAGAAACGGATTGTAGTTGCTGTAAACGGCGTATGTATATTCGGACACATCGGTCCGGTCCATGAACGTCCGTCCAGAAATGGTACGGAAGCGAAAACCAGACGACAGGCCGTTCAGGGAGGGGGGCAGCGGGGTTAATCATCGGCCTTGTCGGTGCCCAAGGCATGACCTGCTGATCCCTTGCCCGTCACTCCGTCTGTCCAGCCAACGTGTCTTATATTCTACCCCAACGCACCGCACCGCACTGGTCCTGGACGACGCGTACATAGCGAGCAACAGCAGCGGTATGAAGCACGGCCGCAGAACCTAGCCACGGAAAGCGGAGGCGCGGCACTGGACCGGAACGAGGGAAGCGCCAAGGAGCGCCGGCGTCATCTAGCTAGACGCTTTCCCCTACTGCGCTGGCGGAGGGACGAGCTTGAGGCTGAAGTCGATATGTGGCGCCGACTGGTGCGGTTGGCTCGACTGTTCGACAGGATGAAAACAGTACACGTTAGCAAAGGCTGGGCGGGACCTCCTGGCTCTGTTCGAAGAGCGCGCGCCGTGCCTTCCGTGCGGAGCTCACCGAGATAATGTCGATATCTGACGTTGCAAGGAGAGATAACAAGACAACAAAGGAAAGAGGGTCGGCGGTCAGCTGAACGATGCCCATCCGCACCACCAGAGCGATCGCGCGAACGTGTGTCCGTCCCGAATTCATCGGCTCACCGTCTGACAAGTGTCCCTCCAACCCATCAAGCGTGATACCGCCACTGCTCTCAAGCAAGAACTTGTGGGACGCCACGAGCTCCTGTTTAAGCCTTCTGGCGCAGGAGACGAGCTGGGAGCCTTTCATGTTGTCGAGCATGATCACGTCAGCTTTGGACGCGCGGGGTGGGGCGGGGGTTCAAAAGGCCGAGCGAGGAGCGGGAAATGTAAAAGTCAGCCAGTCGTATGATATCGGTGATGAACCTTCGATGTCTTTCGGCACAACGAAACTGCACGCTTACCGCCGGCCTTGATGGCCTCGACGGCCTCCTCGTAAGACTGTACCTCCACGTCGATCAGTAGCGAGAAGCCGCAAACAGAGCGAGCAGTTTGCACAGCATTGGTGATGGAACCTTGTGTAGCACAAATGGACGTAATGTTCGCAGGAAGAAACAAAGAGAGGAGGGAGAGCAGCAACGGAGGAAAGAGGAGGAAAGAGGGGTGTCAGATAGGCGTGAGAGCGGACGAAGCCGAACAAGTTTGAAGGCCCCAAACCCACCTTTGCTCCAGACGTGGTTGTCTTTAACTACAGAGCGAAACATGAGGGAAATGAAATCCAGTCAGGGCCATCTCCCAAACAGACCACCAAGCGACCCGATGGAACGCAAATTCAGCGACGGCTGTGCAAATCAAAGGACACTCACGCATGACCATACTGCTCAGGTCATACCGATGAGCGTCAATACCTCCTACAATCATACCGTATTTCTCCACCACTCGGAAGCCTGCCAAGTCGCATTCGGTGGGAACAAAGCTCGTCAGCGCGAAAGGGGAAATGAGGACATACCGTCGGACGGACGAAGAAAGGAGCCAATCGCTCACCCGGCGTCGTCTTCCTCGTACCGGCGATCACCCCCTTCCAACCGGTAGACCGTGCCTTTTCTGCAAAGGCTCGGGAACTGCGAAAGCGGTGGCGGCGTAAGAGGAAAGTGCAGGCGGCAAAGAGCTGTGGAAGGAGAAGGCTGCATGCTCGTCGTCTGGGCACTTGGAGCAGACTTGGCTCACATCGTCGCGATGCCCGAACACCTCGCGAGGGTGTTGAGGGCCACTCGTTCGCCAAGGAGGACGTAGCGCGCCTTGCCTCGCACGGTCGCCACTTTGACCTTGGACGAGGAGGCGGTGGGTTGGACGAGCGCTCCCTCGGCTACATGCCACTCGACGCTGGGCGAGTGAAGCATGGAAGCGAAAAAAAGGTAAGCATATGACTTGGCAAGGGCCGGTTTATGCAAGTGCATGTACACACGAGCAGCCGAGCTGTTTGAAAACCTCGTCGAAGAAGGGCACGCCTGCGAGGACACCCTGGCGAGGGTCAGGACTCGTCGATCAGCATACAAGAAAAAGGAGGACAGAATTTGGGAGGCATCGCTGAGGAAACATTTGTTGACGAGTCCGGACTCACCTCGGCTTTGGCCCAAAGGATGGCCTCCCTCTCCGCCTCGCCAACGACGAAGCCGCCCCAGTCCATCGACGGACAGTCCTCCTGGAGCCACTCTGCGATCTTGGACTTCCAAGAGGGCGGAAGGAGGTGGGCGTATGTGCCGTGCGGCTGAGACGAGTGTGCAGCAGGGCCGAGAGACATTGTGAAGGACTGGGGGCGAAGAGGGCGGAGGAGCGTTCGACGACGACGAGAGAGTGATCGATCGATCGAGTGGTCGAAGAAGAAAGGGCAACCAACGATCGAAGGTCGGCCGCGACGGACGGTCGTCGGTTGTCTCCCGGATACCATTCATCACCCTCCCACCAATGGCAATGGCCGCCGACTCCATCTTCTTCCCGTCCGTTCATCCGCCAGCGACGGTGGGGCGGCAGCCGTATCAGCCGCGTCTCACCGAAGAGCAACGGAGATACAAGCTGTCGTTCGCGGAGGACGTGCAGCTCGTCAGGTTCTGTACCGCTGAACGCGGCAGGTCGTTGCTGGCTACCGGTGAGTAGTTTTAGCTCTTGGCTCAGGGCACCACGGTCCCATCTCGTCGTCTCCTTCGACATGACCGGCTGAAATTGGCTGTCTTGTTTGTCGCGCAGCTTTAAGATCCAAAGTGGAAGTGCACGAAGTGACGATCGGACATGTGAGCGAATGCCCAGGCCATCCCATCCGTCTTGGACCACGAGCCGATGATGAGACGCTGCCGCTGACCTTCCATCGCCGCCCGGCATCGTTTGCGGGTCTTCCAATCAGACGGACGATTCGTGTTTTCGGCTTCTGGCGAGTTTCTACTTGGGTTCGCTCCCCACGGCGCTGGCATGGAGTCCCCTCTCGATCTCTCCCAGGAGGAGCGAGGGCGGCAGGGAGGTGTGGAATGTCGAGTGAGCGTCACGGGCGAGCGGCATTGGCCGCGCTGGGCGAAGTCGCTCATTCTCCGCTTTCCGTTCTTTTTATCAAGACTGATCGCCGGCTGCGAGGACAAGCGAATGCGCCTGCTCACGGCCTCGGACGACCAGGCTCCATTGGTAGAAACGGTGACAGATCGATCATCGGGCCATAGCCGGCGCATCACAGACGTTGCCTTTTGCTCGGCGGAAGGCTACGAGCGTGTCTTCGCTTCCGTCTCTGGTGAGTGGTCTTTGTGCGAGACGGACGTGGAATCTCCCGTTGCCGTCAAGGGGGAAGGAAGACTCGGATTGACGAGAACGCGTGCTTTTCTTTTCTTTTCCTTGCAACGCAGAGGATCACACGCTGCTCATCTGGAACCTCGCCCCGAACGACGTCGAGGGAACGTTTTCCGAGCCCAAGGCAGAGGATATGGACGAGGACGACTCGAGTGCGCCGGAGGTGGTGGTGATCGACGACGGCGAGGGAGAGAAAGAGAGGGAGACGGCTGTGAAACCGACGATATACGCTATCCCTTTCCACCACCCACTACTGTCGGTCTCCTTCCACCACAGCATGGCGAAAATGTTGATGGGTGAGGTTGTGCGTCGCTTGAAACGTCTGTTCTGTGCGGTGGCCCCACGCTCACCGGACCGCATCTTTCCTGGTTCACCCGTGCAGTTCTGGATGACGTAGGGACGGTCTATCTTTTGGACTGGCTGTCCCCAGGCAGGTCGGCAATGTCGCTCGGCACGGCGGCGGCGGCCAATTGGGCCGCACAACCACGACAACACGTCGTGCTCACCTTCAACGATCCCAAGAGCCTGGCAGCCCAGGTCTCGGGCGGGAGGCGAGCGGGCGGGTGCGCGGATTGGAAGAGTGATTCGCACATGTGAGTTTTCGTCCGTCGTCTCGTCCGTTTCCGCGTTTCTCACGTCCGTCAATCAAGCACACTGGACTGAACTCGCTTGCCTTCCGCCGACCTCTGGCCGGTGTCAGCTTTGGAGCAACGATCAACGGACGGTGGGTGGTGTGGGATCTACGCAAGCTGAACGGGGGCAAGCCGGTCGCCTCTGGGCTCGGCCACGGTGAGTCGGCTCTGCCTCCCTCGGCAAAGGCGGCGGCGGCGGCGGCGGCGGTAACGACGGGAGCGACGGCGACGACGACGGCGACAAGGAGCGCACAGGACGACCGCTTCCGGTGGTGTCCCGCCTCGCCACACTACTTTGCCACCTCGACCTCATCACCGAGTGCGCCCTTCCCCGTGCAAATTCACCACACGGCCCACCCAGAGACGCCAACAAAGTCGGTGTCGCGCGCCGACCTGCTCCTCTCTACGGCGTCGTCGCCGGACGTGGAGGGCGGCACGGTGAGGGACATAAGCTGGTACGCGGGTACGGAGGCCAACCTGCTGGCCGTCGCCGTCGGTCATCGCGTCGCCCTGATCAGCCTGGCGTTTGATAGATGATTGAGTGAGATCGGGCGAATTGAGGAAGGGAGCGAAACAAATCGGTTTGGATTTAAAACTGCCACAGGGCTAGTTACACGAGCGAACGGAGGGAGGTAACAGAGGTGAGGAATAAGGGGTGCAGGGCCACATGGACGGGCCGCGTCGAGAATAAACGACCGAAGGACGAGACGAGTTCAGGCGCAGGAGCAGGCCTTGCCTGAGGGTTTAAGAAGGGAGTGGAGGGGAACGAGAGCGGATAAAAGCTGGAGTCAGTGGATGGGAAGGAGGTAGCGCGACGCGGACAGGCCCACCCCGGCGCTGCCGACGCAGACGCAGACAGACACAGACGCGTACACACCTTCCTTGGCGCACGCACAACCCTCGTTGGAGCCCTTGCAGGCGCACGCCTTGTTGTGCGCCACCTTGGGGCAGCCCTGGCAGGCGCACTTGCCGTTCTCGCACTTGCAGTTGGCCTGGTTGCCGGCGCAGTCGCACTGGGAGAGGGAAGGGGGAGGGAGGGTGCAAGAGGGGCGGATTGGGCCAAGCGCATTCAGCTGCCGAACGCATGCGTGTGGGGAGGAAAGCGGACGGCAGACGCTCACCTTCTGACCGACCTCGGCGGTGCACTTGCAAGCCATTTCGAAAGATGTGTATGAGCTGGGTGTGATGAGACGTGAGAAAGCAAAGCTGTGGGGTTCTGTTCGGGTGGCGGGATAAAGGGGACAGTGACTGCGGGGAGGACTGCTTATATAGGCACCGACTGAGGCCGCTGTGGGCCGAGCTGAGCTGAGCTGAGCTGAGCTGAGCTGAGCTGAGATGAGCTGAGCTGAGCATTTTTTGCGCGGGGCCCACCCCGATCGTCGATCGGCAACAGACGGACGGAGAGTCGGACGCACCTCCTCCATCCAGTGTCCGTCGTTAGTTCCACCGGCGGTCTTGGCGGCGGCAAACGGGCGGGTCGACCCGCGTCCTGATCTCCGCGCAAAAACCGCTCGGAATTGGAAGGACGGAAGAGAGTAGAAAGTAGGAGTGAGCGGCACCGGTCTTCAGCCGGCCAGTCGTTCGTCGTGGAGGCAAACTAGGCGAACGAGGACGGGAGACGAGATGAGAACCGGTCTGCTCTCTGTCCGCTCCGTCTCGGTCGGCCAAGCCCCGACGCAATCCCGTCACATAGAGGCAAGGGAGCCAGCCGCATAACCCCTCCGTTCCGTCCCAGGTGGCAACGCGGACAGGCGGTCGGCCGTCGTCCGTCCGATGGATGGATGGGACGACGGTAAGCAAGGTCAGTTGGCGGGCGGGTCGAGCTGCGCGCGGAAGAAGGAAAAGAAAGGGGGAGCTGAGCACGTTGGGACGGGACGTCCGTCGCCTGTCTTCATTGATCGCCTGTCTTCATTGGGCCGAACGAGCGGGCAGGTCAGAGAGAGTCTGAAGGGAGGGCAAGGAAGGCGGGGCGGACTGGGGCCTGGATGGATGTGTAAGAGAAAAAAGGCGCCTCGGTCGACGACGACGCCAGACAAAGACAGGCCCTTCGCATTTTGTACTCGCTCACACACGAGTGGCCCATGACTGGTGCGGTGCGGTGCGACTCGGTCGGTGGACGGTGAAGGTCCCCTTATCATCACGACACGACACCACGACACAGATGATGATAAGCACGCCATCGATCGATCCTCGGCCCACTTCGTCCCCTATTCTCCTTTCCTTCTCTCCTTTTGCGCTCGAAATGCATGTTATGTCTGTGTATATGTATGTATGTGCCCCATCACTCCGCCACCTGCCTGTCCCAGACTCGTCCCAGCTTTTCAGGACCGCGCCCGCGGGCGCCGCTAAATCGACCCTCCACACGCATCTCGCTGTGTCTCTCTACACGACGACGTGTGACTTGCCAACCGGAACGGAGGTAAAGGTACAAGGACGGCGGGGGGCCTGCGGAAGACGGGAGCTGCCAACGACGGCAGCGGAGCGATGATGGAGGTGATGAGAATGCGAATCAGACCGAAGATGCGATCATGAGAAGCTGTGGGGCGGCGAGGATGAACACGGGTAGGATAGGAGGAAAACGGGATCAGCTCGCGGAAAACGGACCACAGCGCCTTCACATCCATCGGCGATCACGATCGTCTGCGACACTCACTACATGTGTTCGTTCTTCTTCTTAGCCTGCACCTCGAGGATGCCATTGTAAAAGTGCTCGTGGTTGCTGTTCCCGCCCAAGGGCAGAGGAAGAAAAAGAACGAACGATCAGCGATGAACGTCACCTCCACGCTAGCCACGCCCCCCACAGCAAGATATTCTCGATGATGAAACCCGATCGATCACTCACAGCTCCGTCGCACCCTCTCTCAGCGCAATCATACCCGCCTCAACGCAGACCGCCTTGAGCTGAGCGCCGTTAAACTCATCACAGCTCCGGCTGAGCTCCTCGTAGTTGACATTAGGGCCGATCGTCATTTTCCGAGAGTGAATTTCTAGGATCCGAGCCCGCGCTTCCTCGTTCGGCAACGGGAACTCGATTTTGCGATCCAATCGCCCTGACCGGAGCAAGGCCGGGTCCAGGATGTCGATTCGGTTCGTGGCCGCAATGACCTGAGAGACGAGGAGACGAGATGGAATGGGAACGTTGGTTCCTTGAACACGGTGTGCGCTCCCGCCTCCTCAGCAAGTTGGAACTCACCTTGATCCTGTCGTCGCTCCCAAACCCATCCAACTGGTTAAGCAACTCGAGCATCGTCCTCTGCACCTCCCTATCTCCGCTCTTATCGCTGTCAAAGCGCTTGGTACCGATGGCGTCCAGCTCGTCGATGAAGATAATCGCGGGACTCTTTTCCTTCGCCAGCTCGAACGCATCTCGGACAAGCTTGGCGCCATCGCCGATGAACATCTGCCGAGGCGGAAGAGGGGCGCTTAGGTGAGCGAGCCCACCAATGAGGCTGGGCCGATGCGCAGCTCACCACTCCAGCTCACCTGCACCAAAGACGGTCCGGCCAACTTGAGGTAGCAAGCCTTGGTCTGAGAAGCGCAAGCGCGCGCGAGCAGCGTCTTTCCCGTTCCGGGAGGGCCGTACATGAGGACTCCCTTGGGAGGCTTGATGCCCAGGTTCTTGAACTTTTCCTGCTGCTGCATCGGAAGAACGACTGCTTCTACCAGCTCCTCGATCTGCTTGTCAAGGCCGCCGATCTGCACAAGTGAAGAGAGCGCGTCGTCAGGCTTTCTTTCAAACTAAAGCTGAAATGCATGTGCAGAGTCGACATGGCTCGACTCACATCCGTGTACGTTTCTGTTGGCCGTTCGTCCACCTCCATCGCCTTGACCCTTGAATCGTACTCCGCCGGAAGCTTGTCTAACACGAGGTACGAGTCCTTGTTGACGCCAATCAAATCACCCGGCCTGAGCTCGTCGGCGGGGACGAGACCGATGAGCGGCAAGAATATGGTCTATATGAAGTGGACCGAGGCCGGTCGGAGTGAGGTTGGAATACGAAACGAACAACTTCAACACGGCCCTGCTCGAGTTGTACACCTTCTCTCGCCTTCCACTCACCTGACGAGTGCTCGTTTTGATGACGGCGCACTTCCCTTTCCG
Source organism: Peribolospora baueri (assembly GCA_029717555.1). Taxonomy (NCBI): domain Eukaryota; kingdom Fungi; phylum Basidiomycota; class Peribolosporomycetes; order Peribolosporales; family Peribolosporaceae; genus Peribolospora; species Peribolospora baueri. The sequence goes on from JAMDHS010000002.1 coordinate 452,738, forward strand.
TATGCTATCCAAGTCCACATTCGCCCCTTCCTCCACACCTTCGTCCGACTCGGGGTCCATCTCCAGGATCTGCATAAGGTCACAAGAAGTACGTCTCAGCTACGCTGGCGCCAAGATTCTGGCATCAAGCCGGCCCTTTAGGGTCATCAGCCCGAGTGGATCGCCGCTCACCTCGACAACGTTCCCAACCAGATACGGCAATTGCTTGTTCTGTTTGATCTTGTCCGCGTTGTCTTTAATCTTCTCCCTCATCGTCGTCTGCTCGTAGTTCAGTCGCTGCTGCTCGGATCGCAAGACCTGGATTGAGTGCGGTGGCAAATCAGGCGAGAGCAGTGAAATATAAGTCAGTAAAGACAGGGCCACGTCCATCACACAAGCAAGGTCCCCGCGCACAAGGACGCCGCCACTCACCTTGATATCGTTATCGAGCAACCTCGTCCTCGTCTTAATCTCTTCCACGCTTGCGTTGAGGATCTCGGGCGGCAGAGGCTCCTCCTGAGGCGCTTTCTTCTCCTCAGCGTCTGCCATCTTCGCGTCCCCGCTGGCGTCGACAGGCTCTTGCGCTGCAGCGCCTATTGCGCCGGGCTTCTCGCTTGGAGGGTTGGAGTCGTTGGGCGGCTGGGCGTCGGACATGACGGGAGTGAGAGGAGGCGATGTACGATGTGTCCCTCCGTGCGGGTCGAAGGAGAGAAGGACAAAAAGATGAAACGCTGCGACTGGTTGGATGCTGAAGATAAGGAATCCGGCCCGAGGTCGAGCGGGTGTGGCTACGAATGAATCGATCACCTCCACCGCTGACGCGTCTAACCCTACTCTTGTCCGCCTGCGGCGAGAGCAAGTCTGCTTGTCCCAGCCATCTCACTGGACCACCGTCGCGTGACAAAGTCATTCATGTCATTCACACGAGAGGATCTGGTACCTAGAACGCAGCTCTATGACGAGCAGGTCCTCTACGAGCTCAGACACCGATTCTATTTGTAGGGCGACGTGGAAAGGGCTGAGAGCGAGAAGGAGTGGGAAAGAAAGAAACGGAAGGGCGAATGCAGCACGTGACCCTCGATCAGCTGCAGCACCACCACCCAAACCCAGCTCAAAGCCCTAAGGCGGCTGTCAAGTCACGCCAGCGGCTTCTCTTCCAGGTCCACGCATGCGCACATGAATGCGCTTCGTCAAGATGACAGAACAAATCACCTCTCTCCGAAAATCCCTGTTTCGCTCCAAGAACATCGTCGCTTTGGCCGGCGCCGGGCTGTCGGCCGCCAGCGGTATTCCGACTTTTAGGGGTGCCGAAGGTGGGTGAACGGCCGGTGCAGTGCAGGTGACCGGACCCGAGGCCCGGAACGAGGCGCTCGAGCATGCAGCCGTTGAGGAGGCGCCTGCTTTGGACGACGACTGAATTGTGTCGATGGGCCATTCAGGTCTGTGGCGGCAACATGACGCTATGAGCCTGGCGACCCCCGAGGCGTTCCGCGCACATCCGTCCAAAGGTGGGTGAATGAGAAGAAGGGAACCGCGGGTCCCCAACTTCTCATATACCTGGAAGATCGCTTAACTCAGACATGCGCTGAGACCCCGGCGTACCTCTATGCGTCCAGTCTGGCAATTCTATCACTACCGGTGAGGGCGTCCTTCTCTCGCCCCGCCTAGACAGCTCGATGGGAGACAGCGTCCCGTCAAACGTTTTCGCTCTCTCGCTCATACCCATTCCCCTCCGACGGAGTGTAGCCGAGAGATGTGCCTGAAAGCTTCGCCGAACGCCGCCCATCGGACCATAGCGCTCCTTCAGAACCGGCCGGACCTACTCTCCCGACTTGCGCCTGACGCGCAGAGCTTCCACTTCGTCACCCAAAACGTCGATGGGCTGTCCATTCGCGCCGATCGCGCCGCGGCCGAGGTCGCAGCGAAGAAAAATGGAGGAAGCACAGGGAGTTCGACGGCCGAAGGCCAGGCGACCAAGAGAGGCGTGGCGGCGGCGCAAGCGCCCGATATCGGCCGCGTCAAGAGCGGCAGCGACTCTATGAAGAGGCCGATAGCGACGTCAATCATCGAGATGCACGGCTCCCTCTTCCGCACCATCTGCCTCTCTTGCCGCCGCGTCGAGCCCAATTTCGACTCTCCCATCGCTGCCTCCCTGGCAGGCACCGAAGATATCTCTGCCAGTTACCAGGACATCCCCCTCGAAGAGCTGCCCCACTGCCGGTCTTGCGGTAAAGGCCTTACGCGACCGGGCGTGGTCTGGTTCGGAGAGAGCATCCCCACCCTGCCGGGCATTTTCGACATTATCGAAAAGGCGGACCTCATCCTCGTCCTCGGCACTTCTAGCACCGTGTACCCTGCAGCAGGATTCGCGAATCAGGTGAAGGCGAACGGTGGAAGGGTGGCCGTTTTCAACGTCGAAAGGACGGGTGAGGAGGAGGGCGAAGCGGACTGGTTCTTCGAGAGCGGCGTGGAGGAGTGGCTGCCCGCGGTTATGGGCGTCGAGGAGGAGCTCGGGTTGCCTTCGCCAGGGACAAAGGCGTGAAAGAACATTATTTCGTCTTGATATATATCTCCGGTGCAAGCTGGAATACTCCCTTACGACATTGCCAGTAACGCAACGAGCACGACGAAGATGGAGGGCGAGCGCGAGCGAATTCTCGAACGCTTGCCGATGATCATTTATTTAACTAAATTTGGGCGCGTTCGGCAACATCCATCTATATTCCGCGGACTCGACTGCGGCAGAGATCGAACGAGCAAACGAAGATTGATCCTGGTCGTTCCCTCACAACATCGCCCACCCCGCGGGCAATCAAATCTCGTCAGTCGGTCGGCCATGGCCTCGCCATCTTTCGCCTCCCGCCGTCTCGCTGTGCGCGTTCTCAGAGAAGCGTCGAACACCAGGCTGTCGACCGCCGCCGGACCTCTCTTCCTCGAAGGCACGGCGACCGTGCGATTCCGCACGCCCGTTAGACCCTTCTCATCGTCGTGTCCCAAATGCCTTCCACGCCTCTCTTCGAAAGACCGTCTGGTGGGCGCTGTCTCCGTCTCGTCGACTCTGAAAGAAGGAGGAGACGATGTCGCGGGGGTGCAAGGTCTGAAGGAGAGCTGGCAGGAACGGTTGAAGGAGGCGAAGCGCGGCAAAACGAGGGCTCTCGATGACGATCGAGGTTTCAAGGAGACGAGCCGGAACAACGACGAGGAGAAGAAACGGAGAAAGGAAGGCGAAGAGGACGACGACGGCGGGCTTCCGTGGTTCGTCGACCCAGCCTATGAGCCCCAGCAGTCATCGCCGCCGGACGCAGGCGTTGGCGTTGGCGCTGGCGCTGATACGGCTTCCGCCCGCCTCGCGCATGCCCCTCCACCCGCGGATCTCGTCGGACCGCTACGGAAGCTCCACGAGCTGCTCACCACGGGTCACATGGCGTCCAGCGTCGCTGCCCCGCGCGAAGCGACGGTTGAGGAAGAAGAGGATCGACAACTCGACGGCGGAGTGGACGCCCCCGTGCCGACATTTACGCCGGAGGAGCTCGCGCTGGAAGAGTCACTGGGCGTGCGACGGTTGGAACGTTCGTCTTCATCTTGGCTATCGCCGTCCACCGCCGCCTTTGGAGGAGGGATCGCAAGGTCCAGTGAGATGGAGAAGGAAGAGCTGCCGCCTATCTCGTATATCCACGCTTCCGCCATCGCTCCGGACGAGGCGTGGACGGATTGGATCGTCGTCGTCGAGACGAGGGGAGAGGGCATGGGCAATGTAAAGAGGGTGGCGGAGGCCATTGGGGGTTTGGTGAGTGGAAGACCGAGATTGGATTCAGTGTCCGTTCTCGCTTTTTTTTTTGTTTCGAATCGCCTTGTCGCACGGAGCAAATGCTAAATTTCTGCGTTGTTGCCGGTCCCATTTTCCCAGCTCAAACACCTCCCCCGGCCAGCGACGGCAAACGCCGACTCTTCTGTCTTCCCCTCTTTCACCAGCACCACCACGCCGATTCACTATGTAGGCCTTACTGATCCCATCCCCGCACGGCGTCGCAATCGCTCTAAGCAATCCTCTCGCCGCAGTGCCTCAGAATCGTCCACTGCCGAGGGCACATGGGTCCTCGTGGACGCAGGGTGGGTGGTCGTACACGTGATGACACCCAAGGCGAGGACAAGATGGGACATCGAGGGTGTCTGGGATGAGATCGGGGCTGAGGCCAAACGCGAGGCTGAGGTGTGGGAGAAGGGCATGAGAGAGGAAGGCACGGTCGCTGCGAGGAGGGTGTAGAACGAAAAATCTTGTGCACGCCTGGCGTCAGCTATACGGTAAAATGCAAGGGCGCGATAGAGAGCGGGCTGCTCTGTATGAAGAGACCTCTGCGAGAGTAACGGGCGAGTTTCGAGATGAAGGCTGCAGAAAGGACCGAGCGCCGAACACCGGCTTCCCGTATCTCACACACACGCACACGCACATGGCACATGGCTTGGCCGCTCAACAAGTTCCGTGTTGCAACGCCATGACCATCTATCTATCTCTCTTCCCGCCGCTCGGCCGTCTCACCCGCCCTCGTCGGGACAGGTATGTATGGAGACACGACTAACGACATGTATGATAGGGTTAGGGACAGGCTGGAGAAAAAAAAAGAAAAAGAAAAAAAGATGCGGTCCATGAACCGTTGGAAGACCGTCCTTGACGCCCAAGGTAGGGCTCGAACCCACGACATTCTGTGCTGGGACATACGGTCCGATAGAAAATGGAGAGCCCGAGCACCCCGCTCGCCGCGTGACGCTGGAGGACGTCGAGAGGGTCATGTGAAGAGGAGCTGGACGCGAAGCTGCGGTGGCCGATGCATTGGCACAGAGGAGGTTGGGCGGCGCAGCCAAAGGGAGAGAGGCGGAGGAGGGAGTGTAGGCTGGCTATTTATTTCCTTCTAGAGGCCTGGAAGGCGGCGATGGGCGCGAACATCAAATTCGACGTCGTCGACTCGCGCCTTTATTATTATTAGCCTGCGGAAGCACTCAAGAGAAGGAACGCTCAGTCAAAGGCTGGCGTGCTCCGCCAAGGGAGGGACTGGCTGACCGGACAAGACACGTACGTACCTTTGTGGTATCTCACTGTAAGCGGCTCGAGGTTCGTCGCTCGACATGGCCTCCTGGCGGATTGCAAGCCGTGATGATCGCACCCGGTGACTTGCGCCCTCCCCCGATGCAAAGGGAGCGTGTCCCGGTCCGTCGCTTTCCGATGGCTGAGTTTAATCAACTTGGGGGCGGTCAGGCTCCCGCGGAAAGTGACGTACGAGGGTCGTACGACGTCCGGCCAGAAAGGGAGGGTACAAACGCGGCGTCCAGCGTCATATCATAAATGCATCGTCTGTGCGGCGCAAGTTGAGGATGCCAAGACCGGCCAAACAACGGGCTTACTGTAGTCGGTCTGTCAGCGCATCGCGATACGAAGCTCGCTCGTCCCTATGGACACATCGGATGGAGGACCCATCATGAGCAGCATCTGAATTTCCATTTCTTCATCCCGCATCCCCAAGTCTGTCGCAGGCGTGCGCGACGCAGGTAGGCGACGTCCGTCGAAACGAGAAGCATCATCCCCGCAGGCTGAATCGGATCGCCTTCCATCGTCCCCCACCCTTCCCTTCTAGTTTCTTGGCATATCCGCTCGGCGTAGCCCAGAGTGCACGCCCCACCCGTCGGCAGTCTTCCTCACATATCTATACCCACCCCTTCTGCTTCCCACACCCAGTTAATCACCACCAGACTACTTTCCACCCCTCCCCCTACTCGGCACACAACCCTCCATCTTAGTTGACGGTCTGCTTCTCTTGAGCCCAACGGCGAGCCTGCGAGACAGACGGGCTACTTTACACTCTTTTCTCTGCATCCTCGGCCTTACCCTGAACTCTCCCTCATCCCCACCTTCCTTTTCGTTCGTTTGTTCCCTCCGCTTGACATGCTGTTGTCTTCCCTGTTCCGGCCATCGCGCCTCGCTCTCTTTGCCGTCGGCCTCACCGTCACTGCTGGCGTCGTAGCGGGCGCGGGCGCGCAGACCACGCAGGCCGCCGCCGGTGCCAACTTCAACCTGCCCGACCCTCCGATCCCGTACAAGACGCTGCCCGTGCCCGCCGGTGCGACCCTCGAGGACCTCCCCGTCGGTAGTGGGGGAGCGGTGGCGCCCATCTACTACTCCTCCGACCCCACCAACCGCGCCGACGCCAAGCACGCCTTCGTCATCCTCCACGGCCGCCTGCGCAACGGGTATGACTATTTCACGACGATGAAGACAATCAAGGACCAGGCGGTGCAGGCCAACATCGGCGGGGCCTCCACCTCCGACCTCATCGCCGCTCCCCAGTTTTTCGCCACGGAGGATGGCGTCCTGCCGCATAAGAACCAGCTCGTCTGGGCCGACCTGAACCAGTGGCAAGTCGGAGATGTGAGTCGCGCCCAGGCATGACGTTAGCCTCCTTCCTCACATCATCATCGTCCACGTCGCCCGCCCGCGGTTCTCACCCCGTCCGCTCCGCTCCCTCCTCCTTCCTCGCAGGACGCCGTGCTGCCCAAGAACGCCGGCAGCGTATCGTCGTTCGACGTCCTCGACACCCTCCTCACCACTTTCGCCGACCAATCCAAGTTCCCCAAACTCACCAACGTCACCTTCATCGGCCACGGCGGCGGCGCTCAGACCATGCAGCGCTACTCTGTCGTGGGCATGAACAGCCCCGACCCGGCGCGCGTGCACGTCCGCTACGTCATCGCGGACCCGTCGACGAGCGTTTACTGGTCCAACGACAGGCCCGTACAGTTTGACGAGTCCCAATGTTCCAACTATTCCTCTTGGCGGTGAGTGTTCTTGGCGTGCCACGTTCGGCCGTTTCCGTGGGAAACGAGTCAGAGATAATGGGGTCGGGAAGCTTGGAAAAAGAACGAGGTCCCCCCCTAGTCCGAAACGGGATTCTCGAAGCAACTCTGCAGCAGGCCAAGATGGAAGGACGTTAGCTGGGCATCAGTTCTGTCAGGCGGGTCGACCGGTAGAAGAGGATCACGTCATGCGTCACTTTGGCGCAAGACACTGTTCCCCGTCCGACGCGTGCTCACTGACCTTGGACAACCCCCCCCCTTTTTTCGTCGACCTCGCTGTCGCAACAGGTACGGTTTCGACCCCTACACGATCCGCTACCAGCTCTCTGACACGCTCGCGTCGTTGTTCGTGCGCTGGACGACGAGAGATATCATCAACGTCATCGGGCTCGACGACACTGCCGCGGAAGGCGACCAGGGCTGCGAGGCTTTTGTAAGTAGGCAAGGTAGAAGGACGCCGGCGCCGGCGTCGTACGTATAAAGCCACCCTAGCTGACTCGGCTTTCCACTTCCTCCGCGTCCTTCCAGGCGCAAGGCGGCACAGAGCGCAAGAACCGCAACCTTGCTTGGTGGCGGTATTCGAACCTCTTGGCGGGCACCCAAGAGGACGTCTCCGGCTTTCCCGGTGACTTTTCCAACTTGAGCAACTGGGCCTCCCTCTCCGGTGGCAAGCTCAACCACCGGCTCGCGACCATTACCGGCGCGACGCACGACGCGGCGGCAGTGCTCGGCAGCGACGTCGGTCGGACGGCGCTGTATGGCGTGGTCGTGCAGCAGGGGTGGAGGCCACCTTCGAACTCGACCAACGCGGCCCAGCTCAAGACCGAGCCGAGTGCGTCGATCAGCATTCCCTTCGCAGTCTCCAGCGCTGCCTCCACGCCCGCTTGGATGAAGTCGAGCGGCGGCCAGGTGACCAAGGGCACGCCCACCCCCGGATCGCCGCAAAAGAGCGCGTCTAACTCTGCTCGTGGCCGGCTCGCCGTCGGCTTCGGACCGGGCAGTTGGCTCCGATTCGAGCTGTGAAGAAGGACGAGCGAGAAACCGGGGATAGCCCGACTCAAATCGCATCGCATCGCAGAAGCGCGCCCTTGGGGCGATGGCGAAACTTCGGCGGTCTTCCTACACTATCTTTTTTTGCGCTCGGATGGAAGCGGAGTGGCTGAAGGAACGGACGAACTTCCGAGGATGGACGTCTATGTGGCCCTCCTTCCCCCGACATCGCCTCTAATATCTCGTCATGGTCATCACACGGAAACATGCCTTCCTTCTTATACCTCGCCGTCATCCCACGTACACCTTCACTGGCTCCGCCATATCGTCCGCGTCTACGACGTCTTCCTTTCTTCAGCGCCATCGCTTGCGCCTCTGATACCTTGCCGCCGCACCCCACCTGTGCACGGTCACATGTCGTGCGGAACGCCGCTCTCCGCTCCTGCCTACCCCCAACCCACTTGCCAACGCTCCTGCCCTCGCTTTCGCCGACGCGGCTGCGAACGTCTTCCCCCGCTCGCGTCGTGTATAATATCCTCTTCTTTCTTGCTTGGGACGGTGTTTTTTTAGTTAAAACCCAGGCCGTCGATCGTTCGTCTCCGTTTAAAGTCGTGCCCAGCTGACCCGAGCCGAGCCTGGCCGTGGCCGCTTGCCGAAGCGAGACCCTATGCGGACAGCGGATCCCACTGAGGCGGGCTTCTTCGTCGGGAAAGAAAGAGCGTACGAAGAAGGACGCGCGAGCGAGTCTCAAGCTGCGAGCAATCCGCGCCGGTGTCTAAAACGCCGTTTGCAGTGTCACGCGCGGGATGTCTTCAGCAGAAGAACATCCCCCCCCATGAACCATATGTTAAGCCCCTGAAGGCGTCTGGTGGAGACGTTGTCAAAGGTCAGCCTGGTAGTCGAACTCGCCGTCCATCATCCGTCACGATCTTCGCTACCCGCATCGCGCGTCTCGTTCTCCTCCTCTTCAACCAACCAGCCTCTGGCGAGCCACACCCATCGCACAAGACCAACGCTGACCTTCTTCGCCTCTGGAAAGTCGTACGACACAGTGGGAATGGGAGAGGGAGGCGGAGCGTCTTCGTCGCCTTTTTCCTCGTCCGAGCGGGAAAGACCCACTGCGACCATGACTTGGGGAGGTAACGCCTGATCGACGACGAGCAGTCTCACGCGCCTCTTGCTGCTCTCGTCCTCCCATGCCTCCACCTCGCCGCGCAACATCCTCCATGCCTCCAAATTGGGCGCGATGACCTCGACCCTCGTCCCCAGAAAAGGGCGACGAGAGGCAGAAATCCGAGAGATCGGCGCGGAGAAGTCAGAAGAAGACGGGCCATCTGGCCCGTTCGCGGGCAATGTTGGAGGTGGGGCGGCGGTGCTGACCAGCAAGAGACGGACGTGCCCTGCTAGATGCACCATTGTGAGCTGGGCTATATGCGGCGGTGGACGCCTCTGTAGCCGAGCCTGCCCGTGAGCGCTCATGTAGGCGTCTATCGTTGCTGCCTCAGCGACCCTCGTCGAGGTCGTAGGGCCAACGAGAGCAGGGATCTCAAAGGTGGTCTGGTCAGGCCCGCCGAAAAGCCGGAACATGCGCGACTGCACCCACTCCGACGGCCACCTCTCCTCCGGGAGGAGTCTGATCTCTCTCAGTCCGGAGCATTGAGTGTGTTGACCCGACTTTCGCCCTCCGGCGTAGTCGTCTTGTTGCGACGGAGACAAGAAAATGGGCGAGGAAAGAGCGGCCCACCGGGAGCTGGAGCTTGTCGTCAGTTCCCTCGGCCTCAGACCCTCGATGTCCTCCAGACTGTTGAATGGCCCCGGCAGGTGAAGGAGCAGTGAAGGTTCCAGGGCGATAGACACCAGTGAGCCCGGTCCTGTCTCAGAAAAGGGCAGACGAGGTGACGGTGCGGCCGAGTCATCACGACCCGATGACGATGGCACCGGGACTGACGGGCCACAGTATCGGAACAGGCGCACGATCATCTCTCCCCTCTCCTGCCTCGGAAGGGCCCTCATTTGAGGTGGCAAGGTAGACAGGCCAGGTTCGCCGATCCACAGGTGTCGGACCAGGCTCCCAAGCCGAGGTCGGTCCGCGAGCGAGCGAAGGAAACTGAAGAAGGCATGATCGGAGGTGAGAGCGACGAGCGAGTAGAGGCGAGGCAAGACGACGAGGTAGGCCCAGCGTGAGAGCCGGAGGAGACTGAGTGCCTCCTGAGAAGGCAGTCCTGCGCGAGTGTAGAGGGCATAGTCGAACACTTCTAGCAGGACGTCCTCGGGAAGGGTGGGGAGGGAGTTGGAGCGGTCCATGGCCGACGAGATCCTAGCACCTCCTATGCGTCAGAAAGACTGACGACTAGCAGCAGCCCGAACGAGGGCCTTCCTAAACCTCAGAGGCACGCAGACGTCCTTTCGTAACTATATATCTGTAGAGACGTCTCTTCGCCCCCTCGAGGTCGTCAACAACGGCGGTGACCATCCAGTTCGCCGTCCGAATCGGATTAACAAGCTTTCGTAATCGTCTTTAACCCGCCTGCTGCGGCGTGCCTTGCCCGCGACTTGCCTGCCGTCTGCCGTCTGCTGACCATTGTTCGACGTCGAGCGTCTGTCTCGTTGGGACATAATTTGGGTTTCCCCACACGCTCCTGTCAAACGTTTGGCGTCACCGACCACAAGGTCCTGGGATAGCCAGCTGCAAGCGAGGATGATTATAAGGAGATGTGTACACGCATATGTATATGTTCGACATCAAGTTGGAGGTCGATAAGCGAGCGAAGCGTCCGCCACGACCGAAAGAGACGATGAAATGGAGAAATGGAGGTCGTCGAAAGCGTCGGAGGGGACAACGAGAGGAGAGAGAGAGAGAGCGAAACGAGGGGTCCTGACAAAGTGTTTATCCGTCGTCATGACTCGCTCACACTAACAAGTGTCCGCCAGGCGAACTCCATCAGTGTTTCCCGCCCTTGAGGTCCTTGGGTACCTTGAATTCAAAGACATCGCCACGGTCGAGGCAGACCACCTGTTCTGCGAGGCCTTCCTTCTCCATAAGCTCTTCAAAGGCCGAACGGGGCGAGACGAAAACATCGTAGCTGCCAAACAGGAGACGGTGAGCGTCCGGCGGCGTCCGTTCAGGTTCTTCCATAGTTCCAGGAACAGGGACGTCGATAAAGGCAGGTGGAAAGAAGAAAAAAAACTCACTCGTCGTTATGGATCGGAATCGTCACTCTAGGCTTGATCAAACGCACCAGTTTCACCCCCTGCTTTGCGTCCATGGTAACCTGTGAATTAGTAGCAGCCCGGGAACGTCCAGACGGTTAGTCATCTCTGGTCATAGAAGCAAAAGACAGACACAACGGGCTTTCACCATGACGAGAGGAAGGTTCGGACTTGGAATCGTAGTCCCGCCGAGGTGAGCCAACATGAGGTCGACATTCGGGAAACGAGCGGGAATCTCCTGTCAAACGGTTGGTGAGAGAGGAAGACATTTAGCGGCCGAGACATGGCCCGACGCACGTCAAAAGCACCTATTGTCTGGACGAGTCGCTCACCTTGAGATCGTTGACGAAAAGAGTGTCCCCCGATATCTTCCATGCGGAGAGCGCGTCCGACCATTTCAGCGACGAAGCTCCGGCACCATCCGCTTATTCCTACAACAAGCTCGACTCACATAGATCCTGTATGTGACGTGTATGGCATCGTCGTCGACACCTTCTTTCGCCCATCCGAGCTCGATGACGTGTCCGTTAATAGGCGGAATTGCGTGGACGACGTCGTTGAACACCTTGGGGACGCCCGTGACGTGCTTGCCCGGCGTGGCTACAACCCTCATCGCCGGGGGACGCTCCTCCGGGTCGGCGGTTACGACATGACGAGCTCTGGCACCGGCATCGGAGACGGAACGGACATGGCTACCGTCATGGGTCTGCTGGGTATGCTCACTGTCGTGATTGCCTCCACCCGAAGAGGCCTCGTTCGCAGCAGCAGCGGCCCCGCTTTTCTTCTTCTTCTTCCTCTTCTTTCCCGACTCCAGGCTCTGACTCTGACCCTGGCCCTGGCCATTGCCAAAAATCGGCGACGCAGGTGGCGGCCCCGCTTCACATGTGGAGGTCGAGGCCAAGGGCGCCTGACGATCGAGGCTGCGGCTGGGGATAACGGAAACCGCAACCGCTTCGAAGGGCTCTAGGCCCATGACCTTGGAGAAGCCGAGCTGCATGAGGCAACGGCCGGCGTGGATCGTGCTGATGATGGGCAGGTCTTTACGCAGCCTGTGCTGGACGTGGCGATCGAAGTGGTCTGCGTGCGGCGAAAAGTATGCGATGCGAGGGTATAGAGTCAGCGTGCCTACGAGCCATATGCCCGACGATGGTCCGAAGGGATACCTACCCTCGTGAAAGTGAGATAGAACCACGATGTCGATATGCGGAAGCTCATCTATGGCGAAAGCGGGATCCGTCACGCGAGTGCCGTAGACGCCCGGGCCTGACGAAGATATGCGACTTGCAAATGAGCGCAGACACGAGCATGGACGGCAGACTGTGTCTCTTTTCCCCCTCAACCGCTGACATGCTCACCCAAGTGCACATGGTCGCCTTTGTGAAGAAAATTAGGGTCCGTCATTAACCTGAGCCCTCCCCTAGGAGCAGACCAGGGTGGAAGGAGCAGACCAGGGAGCCCTCCTGGATCTCAACTAGCCATCGGGCCCTTTGCGAAAATGTTCTTGGGAAAAATCCCGGTGTGCTCACCATTCTAGGATGGTAGTGGCAGTACCGACGAAAAAGAGCTTCGCCTTTTCCTCCTCCGACGCCGTGGAGGTATCGCTGGAAGGATGGGTACGGACGGCCCGGGGCGCGACGAGGCCCTCACGGGTGCATCCTTCTCCCTCGAGGCGGCGGGCAAGCGGGGAGCGAAGGTCGCCCGGCTCGAGGGAGAGATGGTGCTTGGTGACGATGGGCGGTGGCTGCGGGGAGCGAAAGAGGGAGGACATGGTGAGTGCGGATTGCCTGACTGGAATGGAGGTGGGTCGGGCGAGGCGGCGATGGGAGGGAGAGAAGGATGGTGACGGCGAGTCTCAACTGTGGACCGGCGTCCACTTGCGTCAACAATAGAGTCCCGTGGTCGTCAGTCCTGCGCGACGTGCGGCGAGGTTTGTCAGCAGTGGCAGAATATCCAAGGTGTCCCGAACGCCTCGCCCAGACACGTCGGTCGGACGATCGGAGAGAGACCTCTCTGTTCGAGTGACGCCTGATTCACCCACCCATCTTCGCGCGCGATAGGCACGCACGACGAAAGGAAGACGCAGTCACGTCGCTCGATCATGAGTAGGTTATGAATCACGTGCAATACTCCCACGGGGGGTTCCGCACCGAGTCGTTCATTGGATGTACGTGCGAGCGAGCGGAGGCAACCGAGAGAGACGATCGCTTTCCATAAACTCAACGCCCCCAGGTGCACCGTTTCCTCGCCACCATCTCCTCCATCGCCCAGTCGACCTACCGCTTCTGCGGCGCGCGACGACCGCTTTCCTTCTCTCCAATTTTACCTTCGTCTTCCCTCTTCGCCATAGAAACAGTGGCCAAAGATGGCGTCAGACAAGCCGGACAAGCTCGCCTTCCTCAAGATGCAGGCTCCGGCCTCGTACGTCGCCGGTCTGGGGCGAGGGTGAGTGATTCTTCTACGTCTCTTCTTCTTTGCAAAGGATCTGCGTGAGATGGAGGCGCTGGATCAGCTTGTTGACCTACCTCGTGTCGTCCTTTTGGCATGCTGCAGCGCGTCTGGATTCACCACACGTTCGGATATCGGCCCAGCCCGTGAAGGGCCCTCGGAGCAGACGATTGCGTGAGTAACTCACGGTGGGATGATCCAGTCTTCCCCTTTCCTACGTTCTTCGTATCGCTATAGTCCTCACTCATAACCATCTGTTTGGGCTTTGGCAGCGAGGCTCGTGCCAAACGAGGTGAGATGGAGGATGAACCTGATCCGGAACAGTTCCAGGACCCGGACAACGAGGTGGGCTTGTTCGCCGGCGCGGTGTACGAGAAGGATGATGAGGAGGCCGATCGGATATGGGAGAAGGTGGATCAGCAGATGGACGAGCGAAGAAGGAAGCAGAGGTGAGTCGGCCGGCCCCGTTCCGGTCTTGTTGGTGTTTTTTCTTCCCGTCCTGTTGAGCTGGTTGCTGATCGTTCGTCTGTGACTTTTGCGGCCACAGGGAAGCGCGTGAACAGGCCGAACTGGAAGCCTACCGAGCCACGAGACCAAAGATCCAAGCGCAGTTCGCCGACCTCAAGCGCGGTCTCTCCGCCGTATCCGAATCGGAATGGGCAGCACTGCCAGAGGTGGGCCAACTTACGAAGCGTCGCAAGTATGCGGAGCGGGAGGCGCGCAACAACGCGCGGAGCTATGTCGTTCCTGACTCTGTCCTCGTGGGCGCGAGGGACGCCAATGCGGTCGAAACGAGCTTGAGTGCCGAGCAGCAGGCGGGAGGGTATGAGACGTCCATGAATGGGACGGTGACGAGCTTGACGGAGATTGGAGAGGCTCGTGGCAAGATCTTTAGCCATAAGCTTGACCAGGTGAGCGGCACGACCGTCCTAGAGGCGAGTTCGAATTCACGACGCTAACGAGATCTCCTCTATCGCCTCCTTCAGGTATCCGACTCAGTCACCGGCGCCTCTACGATTGACCCGAAGGGCTACCTGACCGACCTGAACAGCCTCGCGATCAAGAGTGAGGCTGAGATCGGTGACATCAAGAAGGCTCGCTCGCTTCTCGACAGCGTCATCAAGACCAACCCAAAGCACGCGCCCGGCTGGATCGCCGCCGCTCGAGTGGAAGAGGTGGCCGGGAAAATGGTCAATGCGAGGAAGGTCATTGCCCAGGGATGCGAGCATTGTCCCAAAGCGGAAGACGTCTGGTTGGAGGCGGCTCGACTGAATGTGAGCAATGATTTTTCGCTGCCGTCCTGCTTTTATTTCCTCGTTGAGCTCATAACACCTCATCTCTTTTCATCATCTTTCTGGTACGCAGACCAATGAGAACGCAAAAATAATTCTCGCTCGCGCAGTCATGCATCTTTCTCAGAGCGTCAAGATCTGGCTCAAGGCCACTGACCTGGAGCACGATGTCGAGGCCAAGAAGCGTGTCTTGCGAAAATGTGAGCCGTCTCATCTCCCTCAACGCGTGAGCACAGGCGATCCGAGCTAACTGCTTTGTCGCGTGATTAATCCTGCTAGCTCTTGAATACATTCCCAACTCGGTCAAACTTTGGAAGGAGTTGGTCAATTTGGAGGAGAGCCCAGAGGACGCTCGCATCCTCCTCTCGGGGGCGGTGGCGGCCGTGCCCATGTCGGTCGAGCTGTGGTTGGCGCTTGCGAGGCTCGAGACGCCAGAAGAGGCAAAGAAAGTACTCAATAAGGCTCGAAAGACAATCCCGACCTCTCACGAGATCTGGATCGCCGCAGGCCGTCTGCGCGAGCAGGAGGGCAACGACTCGGAGGTGGACGCAATCATCGCTGCCGGTGTACGCAACCTGGGCAAGAACGGCGCCGTGCTCTCGAGGGAACAGTGGCTCAGGGAGGCGGAGAAGGCGGAGGAAGAGGGTAGCCCGGCGACATGTGCTGCTATCGTCAAAGCGACGATTGAGATGGACGTGGAGGAGGAGGACCGTCGCACCGTGTGGATGGAAGACGCGGAAGCCTGCGAGCAGAAAGGTCACGTGGAAACTGCTCGAGCGATCCTCACCCACGCCCTCAAGGTCTTTCCGGACAAGCAGAACATTTGGAGGAAGGCGGTGGACTTGGAGAAGGCCCATGGCAGTCCGTGAGCATATCTTCTATCTCGCTGTGACTTGATCTCGTCTACAATTGGACGGAAGAGTGAGTGCGTTGGCTGACCGAGAGCCCTTCCAACTCATCCTCCTTCCCCCCCCCACAGCGAAGCGCTGCAAGCCCTTCTCGCCCGCGCGACGTCCGCGTGTCCGCGAGCCGAGGTGCTCTGGCTCATGCTGGCCAAGGAGAAGTGGCTCTCCGGCAATGTGGCGGGCGCTCGCAAGGTGCTTGAGGACGCCGAGCGCGCTAACACGGGTTCCGAGGAGATTTATCTCGCGGCCGTCAAGCTCGAGACGGAGAACGGGGAGTTAGAGATGGCCAGCAAGTTCTTGGCGCGCGCGCGTGAGGAGGCTGGCACGGATAGGGTGGGTATAGGCTTTCCCCGCTCATATTTTATGCCCTGCTGACGCATCTCATATTCTACGTGTCGCGCGCTGGCAGGTCTGGATGAAGTCTGCGGTGTTTGAGCGACAACGCGGTCATTTGGACGAGGCGCTGACGCTCCTCGTCGAGGGCATCTCGCGTTTCCCGGCATGCGCGAAGCTGTACATGGTCAAAGGCCAGATCCATGAGCAGCTCAACGACGTCTCGGCTGCGCGTGACGCTTACACCAAGGGCTACAAGGCGGTGCCTAATTCCGTGCCGCTCTGGCTGCTTGCCAGCAGGCTCGAAGAGAAGGCCGGCATCGTCATTCGCGCGAGGGCCATCCTGGAGAAGGCGAGACTGCACAACCCCAAGGACGCCGAGCTGTGGCTCGAGGCCGTGCTGGTGGAGGAACGGGCGGGCAATCAGAGTCAGGCCAAGGGTGCCATGTCCAGAGGTGAGGGTCGGCGCATTGGTCTTGTGTGTGACATAACAAAATGAAGCAGGTCTGTCTGACCGTTGCCTCTTTCGCATCTTCGTTTCGCAGCTCTGCAAGAGTGCCCCACCTCAGGCATCCTCTGGTCGCAGTCGATTTGGATGGAGGCCCGACCGGCTCGCAAGACGCGCTCTGTGGACGCGCTCAAGAAGACGAGTAACGACCCGGCCATCATTGTCACTGTCGCCCGCCTCTTTTGGCAGGACCGGAAGATCGAGAAGGCGCGCTCTTGGTTCGAGCGCGCGGTCAAGACGGAGCCGGATCAGGGGGACGCTTGGGCGTGGTGGCTCAAATTCGAGCGGCAGCATGGGACAGAGGTGAGTCGACGTGGCCTTGGCTACGTTGTGATCGTGTAAACGACGAGTGCAGGGAATGACGTGCTGACGATGGTTTGCTTTGCGTCTTCTTTGCAGGAGCATCGAGAAGCGGTCATAAGTCGGTGCGTGACCGCCGAGCCCCGCCACGGAGCCGTCTGGCAATCGGTCTCGAAAGACCTTTCGAACGCTCGAAAGAGCGTGAGGGAGATCCTCGAGCTCGTTGCCGACGCTTTGCAGCAGTGATGTCGGATTCCGCATTGGTTTGTGGAGTTGGAGGAGGGATGGGAAAGGGTGAGGAGGGTTCGGCGGCCGCTTTCCCCTCGATATCGACGACTGGCTGGCGCGCTAGCCAGTGCTCTGTCACATCAGGCCACATCAGAACACGTCAGACCTGACGCCGTCGACATCGACGCCGTCCGTCCTCTCCCTCCCCGCTTCATTCCCCGCGCCCCTCTCGTCTTTTCATGACCGAGGACGAGGAGCGGATGAAGCCCGCACGCGAGAGCCGCACGCTCGGCACACCCGGTCCGTGACAGCAAGCACCCTGCGACATTTGACTATACCCTTGTCGCAGCGGCCCAAGTCGAGCCATTGTCGTCCGTCAGTGCTCTCATTGTGATCGTCGCGCGCGCGCCCTACGTGTGACCCGGATGTCACCGACGCACCGTGGTCTGGCCTTCTCTTATCCTCAAAGACCACTCCTGCTCCTCCCTGTCCCTCCGCCATTTTCGTTTTCTTCTGATTTCCTGTCCGGGGGGGATCCTGTCATTCAACGCCATATGAGCACGAGGGTTGGGGAGCTCCGTCCGGAGGCAATAGAATCAGAGCCAGCCCGATTGGACCTGGTACTCCGCCGACCTGGTCGGTCCATTTAGCTCGCTAACCACGAGTGCTTTGCCAACCTGAGTTATTGGGGGCGGGTTGGCTTGAACGTGACGGTGTGGGAAGGGACTACGGCATGCGTGCGTCCGTAAACGCCTAAGTCGACGACGGCGGTCATTGTCTGCTTGCTGCAAGGGCCCGCCGTCCTCTGACGGACGTGCCTTAAGCACAGCTCCGAGAGCTGAGAGTGGGGGCGGTGGGAAGGGTGCCCCGTTCGAACAACCATCCTGTGAGCCGACTGCGCTGGACTGGTGCGTCGTCATTTTGCTATCAACACCATCTCTGCGGGTCGTGACCATCCTCTGCTCTCCTTGCAACGCCGTCCAACGCCACCGCCGCTTTCCATGGCTAAGCACGAGCAAGAAAGTGCCAGTCCGGACGACCGGCCTCGCTCTCTATTCAGGTCTGATACCGCGAAGAAGACTCGCTCGTCGGCCGACGACGTGGGCTCAGCAGACTCGTCGACGAAGATTCCGTGAGCGTGGAACCAAGTTTAAGGGCGTCCACCTCCGTCCTCCGTCTCGTTCTCCGGTCCCATCTTGCTCCTCTCTCGCCCAGCTGGTCAGGCGAGGAACCTTTGGCGATGGTCTCGTACATACTTGAAACGGCGCTCGCGGCGCCCTGGAAGGAGATCGTCCGTGTGGTCAACGAGGCAGGCGGCAACGAGAGGTCGACGAATGCCGTCAAGCGTAACTG
The DNA here is from genome assembly GCA_029717555.1 of Peribolospora baueri. Lineage (NCBI taxonomy): Eukaryota > Fungi > Basidiomycota > Peribolosporomycetes > Peribolosporales > Peribolosporaceae > Peribolospora > Peribolospora baueri. The sequence continues at coordinate 471,124 of JAMDHS010000002.1, forward strand.
GTACCAAAGGACCAGGCCTTTGTTGGAGCGGGCTACCACGTCTGGCTACGGCAATCTGCCGGTCATCTGCTCCATCCCATCCCGCTCCGTCCCGTCGATGGATTGCCATCGCTGCATTGCCTCGCACCTTTCAAATCTGATTCCTGAACCCCCATCGGTCTAGCCAAACCTAGGTTCGCCAAGCTCCTTCCTCTTCGCTTCTTCCCTTTCGCCACCAAAGCGACGGCGCACGGAGTGCAGAAGCACAGCATCCAGACGAGCGAACGGCACCGATCCGGGGGGAGGAAAGTTAGACTCGACGCCGCTGGCCACGGAGGAAGGGAGAAAGAGAAAGAGGGATTTGGCGGGGCGCAGACGGTGCCGTACATATGCAAATGCGCGCGAACGCTGTCGTCGCCCGTCTGCCTTCCGTGACCAGTGACGAACCTTGTCGACATTTCCAGCGGTGAAGGTCCAGTCGGTTCTGAGCAGTTCCGCTACGACCGACGACGCTCGTCGGTGGAGATGGTGGATACCGCCCAAGAAGGGCGCTCTGTGTGTGCGTTTCTCACGTGGACGCCGATCATAGTAGAGACGACAAACGACGGAAAGGAAAATGAAAAAGCAGGCGATTTACACGACATGTAAATGACGCACCCCGTGCGCATCCCACCGCAGCCACTCCTTCTTCCTCTTGCGGATGGATCGTCGACGATACTAGGAAATAAATCAGAAGCAGCGACGAGGGTCTCGGTGACCGTCGACGCTACGTCTCGCCTGCCGGGATCATGGCGATGAACCCGGTGTTGCAGGACGCCTACTGGGTAGCACGTTCAAGTGAGCACCTAGCGACGGGAACCGTGCGCACGCACGCCGGCCGACCGTACCTCCGCTCACCCGTCGCCCCCTTTCCTCGCGCGCCTGTTTCCCAGCTCGAGATGTGCAGCTCCGGAGGGAGAACGTGGATGCGGTCGCAAAAGAGGTGAGATTGTTTGTGCTCCGCGTCGCATCCGCCGGGTAACCCGGGGTGCGGCCGGTTGGTAGGTGATCCGAGAACCGCTCACGCATCTTCTTCGCCTCGCACAGGTCCTCAATGCCTTTCGGAGGGAGAAATATTCGACCAAGACGTGGATGACACACCCTCTGCACCCCAGGGTCAGGGACGAGAAGCTGCTCGATTGGGTCTTTTTTGTCTCCACGCTGAACTGTGAGCACGGATCGGTGGATGGCCAGAGAGTCGTTGGGAGGCGTGAATGAGGGTACCGGATCGGGAGCGAACTGAATCGATCGTCTGACCGTCCGCCGCCGTCGTCCACGGTCTGCCCACACCGTCGTACGCCGGTCTACAGTCTCCTTTTGGTCGTCCCGGGACGAGTCGACGCGATTTTCGGTGACATGGCGTCCAAGGTCCCGACGACGCTCGTCGGTTCGCTCGTCTTCTTCCGAGAAGACGCCTACACGTTCGCCGACCCGCTGGACCGGCTACTGGTCCCTTCTCGCGTGCGTCAACCGCGCTCAGTCGTTGGGCATCCCGCTCACCGATCCCGCGTTCTACTCCTGCCCCGCTCGCTGCCCCGACTCGCTCCTCCGCGACGTCTTCCGAGGGGACGTGGGCGCAGAGCAAGGGGGCGAGGAGATGCCGCTGCTGGAGGAGCGCATACGGTGTCTCCGACAGGCGGGCGACGTGTTGCAGAGGGAGTTTGGCGGCAGGGTGGCAAACCTGGTGGAAAGCGCCGAGGGCAGCGCGTTGCTGCTCGTAGAGACGGTGACGGAGCGTTTCGAGTGCTTCAGGGACGAAACGGTGGTGGAGGGGAGGAAGGTGCACTTTTGGAAGAGGGTGAGCGAGCCACCCCTCTCTGTCTCTCTCTCTTCCGTCCCTCGTCCTCGCTCCATTCGCGTTTTGCCCTCTCGGCGGACCGGGAGGCGTCGCATATGCTTTCCTTCGCGCTCCCGTCCGAAACTCAATTACGCCATTCACTCTCTCACCGAACTACGTGACATCCATCCGTCCTTCGCCCATACGCATATCCGTCCGTCCGTCCGTCCGTCCGTCTACCACCGACGCCCCGTTCCGCACACAGGCACAAATCTTCGTCGCAGAATTGTGGTGAGTGAGGCAGACGCAATCTTTTTTCCCCTTTTGAGCCAAAGCACGGCTTGGTTCGCGCGCACGCCACAAAAAAAAAGGGAGACCGTCGTTGAGGCGCCGAGTAGGCATCCTATCACCGGACCGCCCAGTCTAGGCTGGCTGTGGGGACGGGATGGTAAAACGCGCATGACCACGGGACGCCCTGCTCGTCCGTGTCCGGCGCACGTTTGGTTTGCGAGCCCTTTTTTTGCGTTTGCGTTTGCGTTTTTCGCAACTCCTCGTGATCGTGACAAATTGTTCTGTTTTTCCGCGCCGATCGACCGGATCAGCGGTTGCCGAACGTGCAGCCCACTTGCGCACTCACCGCGTTCCTCGCATGCCCCCCTTTCTGTCTGTGTGTCTGTCTGACCGTCCCTCCTCCACTCGCCGCCTTGGCTCTCCTTTTCCGCTGATGGGGCAGGGCGGCGTTTGACCAGCAGGGTTTTGGAGCGTTCCACGACATCGACAGTCTGACGTGTTTCCCGGACTATCGGTGCGTGTGTCGATCGTCGACATCGTAGTGGGCGAACGCGAAGCGAAGGTCTAACAGATGGATGGATGGGCTTCTTTCTGTGACCTTGCTTTTTGCGCGCACAAGGGTGCCACAACATCTGCACACGCTCTCCCTCATCTCCTACAGCGCGCGCCTGCGAGCGCGCCTCGAAGCGGGCCAAGAGCTGCGGTACGGGTGCCGGGAGGAGGTGGAGATCCGGGCGCTGACCGTCGTGGCCGTCGAAGAGCTCCGGCGGGCGGTCGCGAGCCGGCTGTCGACGGTCGGCGGCTGGGACGGAGGAAGGGAGGGCATGGTGGTGAACAGCGTGTTGTTGGACTTTTTTGTGCGTGTCTCGTCTTTCCTCCTCTCGTGTCGTGGTTCGAGCGACCAACCGCTTTGCCGACCTGCGGACCTGCTTGCTTGCCCGGGCGGCAAATCACGCTCGCTTGCACATGCTTCTCGGAGAACGACTCCGCTCGTTTCGTTTTTACCGCCTGCCAAAGCGGAGCCGAATTGAACTCCGAGTTTGCGAAACCCGCGCACGGGTCCGATCGGTGGATTTTTTTTCTCGCCCTTTGCCGCCGCCCGCGCGCGAGCGCGCAAGCGCATTAGCGTCTTCGTTTTGGCCGTTCGCTCCACTTCCGAAGCGGACGGACGGACGAAAGGTGGCGAGGGCGGGCGGGTGCGCGTGTGTTGTGTATGCGGCGATGCGGTGACAGGTCTCGTGTCATGAGATCATGGATCGATCGATCGGCTCACCTTTCCTTTCCTCGCTCGTCTTTCTTTGTCCCGACGGGAACGGGCAGATCTGGGACGAGGCGAAGCGGATAGAGCGGGAGCAGGGGCGGGCGTGCCTGCCGGTCGTTCCGTGCCACCGCACGAGGTCCATCTATTACTGACGGACGGACGAGGCGAACGTGTATGTGTACGTGTGCGTGGACGTGTACGTGTACGCCTGGACCAAAAAAAAGAAAGTTGCGAGGGAGGGAGGCAGGACGGATGCGAGATGGATAATAGACGGATACATAGATAGATAAATATACGTGGACGGACGGACGGATGAATGGGTAGGGGGCGCGGGACGTCGCATCGAGTACCACCGCACCGCACCGTGTTCCGTTCGGTCGGACCCCGGCTGAGCTGGGTAGAGAGAGAGGAAGGATGTGGAGTCCCGGACCGACGGACGAACGGGGGGGCTCGCCAATTTTCTTGCTTGCCTTGCTTGCAATGGGGCCTTGCTTGCCTTGCCTTGGGTTGGATTGGATTGGATTGGCTTGGATTTGCTTGCTGCCTCCGGCGATCCGACGCAGCGCGACGCGAAACGCGCGGGCGGACGGAAACGCAAATGCAAACCGAATGCAAACGCAAACGCAAGCGCAAGCGCAACGCAGACAGACAGAAAGACAGACGCACGCAAAGGCAAAGGCACACCGGGGGACGTGCACAAACGTCAACGTTTGTTTTGACATTTCTTCATTGTGATTTACAAGGCTTTCAAACGCTTGTTGAGATTTGTACTCGCAGCAGCAAGTCGCCGTTGGGCAATCTGGCTCTGACGAGTAGAGTTGCCTACTGCGACAGCCGCCGTCTTCTCCATCAAGGAGGCTTATTAAAGGGGGAAAAAAAAGGGACGGAGGCATCAGAGGGAGGGACGGCATGGCATAGTAGGCGACGCTTTATTATCTGGTCGGCCGGCGGGGCCGTGGTTTCTGTCCGCGGGGCTAGGCTAACGTTATGGTTGTGTCTTGGGCGGGCCTCTGTTGGAGGGAGAGACGGGATGGATGGAGGGACGGATGGAAGGACGGAAGGAAGGACGGAAGGTAGGACGGAAGTTTGCAGGTCAACAAAGCATCAAGTTGCTCTCTTTATTTTATTTTCCATTCCAGTGGGACTAGCGAAGGTACTTACATGGTTAAGCGACCGACCGACCGACCAACGCTGATCCGGCTGGCTTGGCGTGGGCTTGGGCTCGCTTTTTCGCCCCTTGCATGGGTCCCCCGGGGTCCGTGTGATGAGCGAGCATCTAATCTATCCAACTACAGTATCTATCCGAACTGACTGACTGACTGACTGGCTCACGACGGTCATCGGCCGTGGGTGGGCTAGGCGAGCGAGTCGGTTAGCCAAGGCGTCTTTTGTCTTGTCTTGTCTTGGCTAGTCGCCTCTACTGCCACTGCCACTCTCGTCCCTTCTCCGCCGCCCCGCCGCCCCTTCTCTGTCTCTTTCCCCTCCACCCCCCCCAATCCAATCTGGATCTGTTTGATTGTCTCTCCGTCCTGCCTTTTTCGTACCGCGGGCGCACTTACGGTCCCGCGCGAACGGACGGAAGCGGACGGAAGGAGGGAGGGATGGACGGACGGAGGGAGGGAAAGAGGAGGGATGCAACCCGACTCGGTTCGAGCTCGACCTTGCCTCTGTTCCTCCTCCGTCCTTGTTCATGACGCGGCCTGGGTCCACTCACTAAGTGCCGGCGCGACCTGAGCCACCGGTGGCGGTATCGTATGTGTGCATGTTCCAATCCGTCCGTCCGTCCCTCCTTATTTTTGTCGTCCGCGACCGGCGAAGCGATGCGAACATGAACGAGAACATGATATGGCATGACCGTGACATGACATGACATGAACGTGCCGACAGGCGCGGGCGAGCGGAGGAAAAAGGCTTGGACGGTGGAGGCGGAGGAGGGGTAGGAGACGAGGACGACAGGCGAGCGAGGTATGCAATGTACGCGGGTGGACGAGGGAAAAGAGGAAGATCCTGGAGGCGTGCGTGCGTGCGTACTTGGCTTGGTTGGGATCAGGTGGGTGGCGCTCCACGTACGGACGAGCGATAGTGGGGGTGGGTGGGTAGCGTCGTGGTAGGTCCGTACACCCTCGACGGACGGTGCGGTACCGTACAGCGGCCCAACAGTCCGGCGCCTTGCCGAACTGGGACGGACGGAGGGAGATGGTTGTTGGTTCCCCTCCTTGCTTGCTTGCTTGCTTTGCTTTGCTTTGCTTGCTTCCGTCCGTCCGTCCTTGCTTTCTTTCCTTCCTTCCTTCCTAGCCGAGGGCGATGTGAGCCGCCGTCGTTCGTCCTTCCCTCCGGTGGCCTGCATGACGCAAGCTCACCACGCGCATGTCATGTGTGTCGTCGCGTCGCTCCACTCTCGTCGCCGTCGTCGTTGTGTCGTGTCGTGTCGGTGTGCAGCGTGTGCGTGGGCAGTCGATCTCGCCCTCGCTCTCGCTCCCCGTCAGCGTAGCGCGTCCGCGTGGTCTGCGCTCAGCGAACTCTATTTCGAACCCGCCGCCTCCGTCCGCCCCGCGCGCGCCCTTGCCCTGTCCTTGCCCTGTCCTCCTTGTCCGTGCCGTCGCCCTCTTCTCTCAGCGATCGTCTCCGAACGGTCGAGCGAGCAAGCGAGCAAGCAAGCAAGCAATCAATCAATCAATCAACCAACCAAGCAAGCAAGCAAGCAAAAGGGGAGAAATAACCCATGTACACAAACACCATCCCATCCCCATCCAAGCCAGCCGAGCCGGCTGCAAATCGCCGGCTCGACCCGAATGACGTCCTCGTTCCCCCTCTTCTCCTCCGCCCCCGCTCCTCGTCGCCGTACGGACGACCTCCGCTCGCCGCTCGCTGCTCGCCGTTCGCCGTCCGCCGTCCGCCGTCCGGTCCCGTCGACGGACCGCGCTTGCCGTCCGTCGTCCGCCTCGCCTCGCCTCGCCTCGCCGACGACGGACGGACGGACGGACGACTGCTCCGCACCGCCTCGCTCCCTCCTTCCTTGTTCATGCCCCTCCTCCCTCCCGTCCAGCCACGAACCCGGTCGACGTGAGCCCGAGAGCGAGCTAGCCAGCCCGAGTACGAGCACGAGCCAGCGCGTGGGTGCTCGGAGCGCGGACGAACGAGCGAAAGAGCGAAAGAGCAGGCGACCGAACGACGGAACGAACGAACGAACGAACGAACGAACGAAGCGGCTCGCCAGGCTCAACCTGCCTTTCTTTCATCCTCGCCTTGGCCTTCCCTTCCCTTCCCTTCGCTTCGCTTCGCCTCGCCTCGCCTTCCCCTTCCCATCCCACCTTCCTTTCCGTTTCCCACCTCGCCCCCTCCCCTCCCTTTCAACTACGATCCCGACGGCCATGCGCATGCCCATATATCCATATCCATCCTATCCCCAACCCCATCCTCGCCCTCGCCTTGACCTCCATCGCCCCCCGACGTCACCTCGTCTCCCCTTTTTAACAACCCGCCCTTCCACTCCCTCGCCCACCCGCGCCTCCGTCCAACGCCATCCAACCTTCCCTCCAGCGTCCATTCCATTTCCATTCCATTTTTCGCCGCCCTCGCCCTGCCAGCCAGCCGCTACACACGCCAATACCCCTCTCCCTCCCACCCCATCCTCCCTCCGCCCGCTTGTTTGCACTGCAAAGCGCGTCCTCGATCACTCCGCTCGCCTTGTTTAAGCGCGGTCCCAACCGCCGACGACGACGACGACGACACGAACACGAAACGACCCGACCCTGACCGTCGATCCATCAACACGCCCGCCTCCTCGCTCTCGCGCTCGCCTCGCCTCGTTTCATCCCCTTCCCCCTCGGTGAGTGGCACAGACGAACAGGGGAGAGAAAAAGGCAGGACGAATACGAACACGAATACGCGCACGGCCACGCCGCGTCCCGCTCGCTCGCTCGCTCGTTCATGCGCTCGGCCCTCCTCCGGCATGCCTGCCGCTACGTGAGCGTGAGCGGGGGGGCAGGCACAGATGCGCATAGCATATACATAGCTGGACCGACTCCTCCTCGTTCTCGTTCCTGCCCGCCCGCCCGCGTTGTTCGCCCAATCTCTAACGTGGGCAATTGCTATTGTTTGCAGAGCCTCGCCTCCGACGCCAACGTTGCTCCTCCCTCCGACGACCCACATACCCTCCGTCCTATACCCCGGACCCGTGCGAGTCGTTCCCGCCTCCCGAGCTTGTATACTCCGCTGCGTTCGAGGCATGCACCATCCCGCGACCACCACCACCACCACCACCACCACCACCACCACCACCACGGCCCTCGACGGCCACTACGGAGAATATAGCACACGCCTCCACGGCCACGGCCACCCGTCCGCCGCGCTCAAGCACCGTCTCCCTCGACACCGCCTCCCAACTCATCACCACCACCACCAACACCCCGTCGGCGCCTTTTCATCCTCTTCCGTCGCCGATTGGATCGTCAACATGCGCGGCGCCGCCGCTGCCGCTGACGACCACGACGTCCCCCTTCGAGCGCACCATAATCCCTCCTTCCGCGATCTCCCTTCCACCATGCTCCAAGATCAAGATCCCCACCGCCCGACCTTGGACGACGCCGACAGCTTTCGCCCGTCCTCCCCCCGCCCCGGCAGCAGCCACAGCAGCGGCGACAGCAGCGCTCCCCGCGACGACCTCTCCTCCCACGCCGCCTCGCCCCTTCGCACCGCCCTCCCTTCCGCCCTCCGTCTCACTCCCGGCTCCGCCGACGCCGACTCACCACCTTCGCCCTTCCTCCATCTTCCCTCTCCCCATCCCGGCTCGCCCCCCGCCGCTGCCTTTTCCTGGACCGTAGCAAGAGACACGACGACAAACCATGTCAAGCTGGAAGAACCGTCCGACTCGGGCGCCGTCCACAACGATGACCACCGCCAGACCCCGTTCGCCGGTGCCGCCAGACGTCGGTATACCATCGAGGGCCCCGTCTCCCCCCTCGCCGGCGACGTCTATCTTCGCTCCGCCGCGCATCAACGTTGGCCCCCCCGGCGACCCCAAGGCCCCGGGGACGCCCCCGCTCACGCCGGCGGCCATAGCTGTCCCACCGCTTCCCCCGCCCTCCGCGCCCAGTCCGGCGGCTCTTTGGCCCCGCCTCCGCCCGGTCCTCTCGGCAGACGCAACACCCTCTCCAACCCTCCCTTCCGCCCCTTCACCCTCGGCCGCCCCAGAAGCTCGTTGTCGAGCATCCGAGATTCGGACGCCTTCCACACCCTCGGCTCTTCCGCCCCGCAGAACTTTGCTTTTGGACGCTGGACCGCCCACCACCACGGCTTGTCCTCTTCCGATTCCCTTCCCGGAGATCTCCGTGCCGCCATTCCCCGCGACCAGGGCCCCCTCGGCCTCTCCACTGCTCCCTCCGCCTGGTCCCAGTGGCGCGCCGGGCCTTGGTCGCCCTCGTCGTCGTCCAATTCTTCTTTCGGAGGACCCTCTAACCAGCCCGGCAGCCCCGCCCAGCTCGGCAGCTCCGGCTTTTTACCGCCCGCCTTCGAAGCCGGTCCGCTCACTCCGCCCTCGCCCAAGTCGGAAAATGAGGCCTCGACGGCCGACCCCAGGTCTCTGCCCAAGCATGAGCCTACCGCTTGGGAGGCGTACGTCCAGAGCAGGTCCCTCGCCCACGGCCGTCCGCCATCACCAGGGGCCGCGCCGACAAACGCGCAGCAGCAGCAGCAGCATCCCACCCTCCCTGCCTTTGCTTCCCATCCCCACGGTACCGCTCGCCGACCGTCGACGTCGCCGCCAGGCCAGCACAGGTCGACCTTCTGCCACGAACACGGCCACGGCCACGGAGCTCCACCTTCGTCGCCGACGCGCCGGCATCCCTACCGCCCACCTCCACCCATCTCACTCCATGGCCACCCGCGCACCTTTTCTTCTCTCGGCGCAGCCTCTTCCCCTTCAGACATGTCCCCTCCCCAGGCGTACGCCCCCACCGGCACGTCTGGACTGATGGGAGCGTCGAGCGTGCCTCGTTCCGCACCCCGTCGAAGGCGTAGGCCGCCGTTCTCCTACTCCTCCCTCATCGCCCAGGCGATCGCCTCGTCGCCTACCGGCAAGCTCACCCTCCGGGAGATTTACGAATGGATTTCCAACGCCTATCCGGAGTTGTACGAGATGGAAGGCGTGGACAGTCAAGGGTGGCAGAACACGGTACGACACAACCTCAGCCTCAACCGGGCGTTCATTAAAGTTCCTCGCGGACCTGACGACGAGGACAGGATGAGAGCCGATCCTGGTCGGTCCAAGGGCAAAGGTGGATACTGGGCCCTCGACCCTTCTGTCAAGCTTACCGGCCCCGCTGGCGTCGCTGGCCCCAAGGCGCAGAGGACGGCTGCGGCGAGGGAAGCGGCGAGGGATGCGCGCGCTTCCGCCGCCGCCGCCGCCGCCGCCGCCGCTGCTGCTGCTGCCGCCGTCGCGCCTGGTCCGGCTGGCGCCTTGGACGGGAGGGATAGGGAGGGAGTGATGGCGATGGAGACTCGTCCCTTGGCCTGACGCCTCCCACCAACGCCATCAAGTTGTTATTTATCGATACCATCGTTCTTCGTTCACTCTGTCATTCCCTCCCTCGTCCGTTCTTGTTTCTTCTGTGTTGCCCCGTCGCTCCTTCGTCCTATCGTCTCTCCGTCGGTCCGTCGGCTACGAGCCTTCGTGCTCGCCCTTGCCCGTCCGCCCGTCTGTCTGGTCTTGATCTTGTCTTCTTTCTTACCCACTCTCCCGCCCTCTCTTGTTCGTCCATCATTCCCTCTGTCCCGCCGTCCTTCGTCCTTCATTCTTCGATCCCCACATTCATCTCGTCTCGTCTCGTCTCATGTCATCTGTGTCTCTCCGAGCGCTCTTCATCCGTCCAGTCTCTCTCCAAGCCCTCTCGTCACTCTTTCCACTCCGTCCGTCCGTCCGTCCGTCCGTGCGTGTGTGTGCGCGCGCGCGTCCGCCGTCGCCGTCGCCGTCGCCTTTCCTTTCCTTCCAAACCCACAAATCAGCAGGATACCCCGGACCTTGCTCCTCCTCCAAGTCTTCATCGTTCTCCTTCTTCTTCTCCTTCCCGTCTCTTCTCTTTCTCTGTTCATGTTCGTGTCGTCTCTGTTCGTGTCGTGTCACGTCGTGTCGCGTCGTCTTATCTCGCTCGTCACCGCGTGCAACGCTGAAAACTTCGAACTTTTTTTTTTCTTTTTCTCGTTTGGCTGGCAAGCTGGCCTCGCTTAACTAGCCTAGAGTTGGAGATGGAGATGGAGATGGAGGTTGGAGATGGCAGGGCGGACGGAACGAAGAAAGAAAGAAGCACGGGCCCCCGCCCGCCGTCGCTCGTCGTCGCTGCTTAATGGACGTACATGTCGGAACCGGCGGACGCTCGAAGGGACCGACGATCGTCATCAACAACATCACTATCATTATCATCAACATCTTTTCGTCTCTTTCTTCTTCATAAACGACAAACAACAACAAGGTCGGCGTCGGGCGTCGAACCGGCTCCGAAAACGCCGCCGTCCAAGATGTTTATTTATTTATTTTTCATTTCATTTTCCTATTCCTTCTGTATCTTTCCATTCCTTTCCAATCCTCCCAACCCTCCTCCACCACCCATCAAAGCCTCTTAAGCACCTCCTCCAAAACCTCCTCCGTCCCACTCCTCCCTCCCAAATCCGGCGTCACCGCTTTCCCTTCCCTCAACACCCCGTCCACCGCCGTATAGATCCGAAGCGCCGCATCTGGGTAACCCATGTATTCGAGAAGGAGTGCTGCGGAGCGGATGGAGGCGATTGGGTTTGCGATGCCTTTGCCGGCGATGTCGGGCGCTGAGCCGTGCACCGGTTCGCCCTGTTTGTTTCCGTTCGTTCGTTTTGATGACGGAGGAAGCCAAGAAGCGGGTCAGCGAGTTTTTTTTTCGGGTCCCCTTGCGCCAACGCCCGTTCCGTCGTCTCTCACCATGAAAAAGTTGTCGCCCGCGTTGACGCTCGACACGAGGCCGAGCGAACCGACGAGCGCGGCCGCGCCATCGGAGATGATGTCCCCGTACAGGTTCGGAGCGACGGCCACGTCGAACACCTCGGGTTCCCGGAACATGCTTTGTCATCAGCCGGCCGCGAAGGAGAGAAGGGGAAAGCGAAAAAAAAAAAAAAAGCCTTCGGTTAGCCTCACGGAGCCCTTTCGTCGAACAGCGCCGCTCCTGAGCAGTCGTCTCCACAGGCGCCTCACCGGTACACCATACTGTCGACCAGCTGCTCGTCCATGTCAATCTCAGCATACCGACCCTCCTCGTCGCCGGCCTTGACGGAGCGGACGGACTCGCGGAAGAGGCCGTCGGTCGTGGACAGGACGTTGGACTGCAAGGAAGGGAGTAGGGGCGAATCGTAAGCTCGGTAGGATACGATGGGACACAGACGATCTCATCGTGCTCGCAAGATCGACGTACGACCCTCGGGACTCACCTTGTGGACAATGGTGACCTTGGGCGGGCCCTGTGTTCGCCAGAAGCAGTGACGTCAGCCAAGCATCTCGAAGCCACAACCGAGTTGACTGTCTCCACTCACCTTCCAGATCTTGTCAGAGTCCTGCATCCTCTTACGAAGCTCGCCCCTCCTAAGCGCCACCTCAAATGCCATCTTTCCGATTCGCTTCGAGGCGCGCTCGCTGATCTGGCGCGTCGCGAAGGCTACCTTGCCATCTTCGCGCGTCTCGAGCTTCTCCTGCTTGACGTACTGAGAATAGAATGGTAGGCAAAAGGAGGAGTGGTTGAGGAATGATCAGCCCGTCGAACCAGCTATCAAAAAAAAAACGTAAGCCACTCACGAGGCACTCGGTGTTCTCCCGGACAATGACCGTGTCCACCGCCTTTCCCGGGGCGCCGACGACGGAAGAAACGGGGCGAATGTTGGCATACAGGTCGAGGTGCTTGCGCAGAGCGACGATCGGGGAAGAGTAGCCCGTGACGCGGTGAGACGGCGAGCTGAAGGCGGCGAGCGTGGAAAACGCGGCGACGTCGACGTCAATCGATGGAGACGGCAAGGATAGATGGCCCGGCTTTTCTTCTTCCCTCACCTGACCGAACCAAACATGGCGCCCGTGCACTCTTCCTTGAGACGCCGGACCGTCTCCTCCGGTAGGGCGACGCCGTGCTTGGTAAAGTGCTCAAAACCGGCTGGCAAGCGCGCGCAAAGCGATGAGTCCGACGGTGCCGGTTCAGTCCGATGGAATGCGCGCCGGCGCTCCACTCACCATCGAGATGAATGAACTCGGGCTTGGGGATGCCGGATACTGCAGAAAGCACCCTTTGGGCGGCCTGGCGGTCGAAAGAAGACGAGCCGGCGGTCCTCAGAAAAGATCAGCTGGGGACCAGGACGTCATTCCGGCCAGGGCCGCGAATCGAAATGACGAAAGGGACACGCACGGGAAGGACCTCGCAGCCAATGCCGTCGGCGGGGATCATTCCCAGCTTGAGAGATTTCACAGCTTGACGCGCGGCCATTTTGACTGGGAATATAAAGGAACTACGGCGGAGGAGCGGAAAGTCGGGAGAAGTGGTGAGTCTTCGATGGAAGATGACTGTGATCGAATCCGGCCGCGAGTTTTTTCCATGCGAAGATCCATGCTGCGGCGTCCGTGCGTGTTATAAGTCAAAGTGATGAACTGGAGACTGAGAGGAGGGAGCAGCTGCGGAGGACTAGTTCTACTTGTATTCTACTCGTACGAATTACGTTCCTGTTTCCGATGTCTCGTCGATCATCCTCCCCTCCGCCTCGTCCACCCGGATCCTCTCCGCGAAAAACGCCCTAACCTCCTCCAGGGTCATCTTCATCTTCACCATATCCTTGCTGTTCCGCGCTCGCACGTTTATGACACCAGCTCGCAACTCCTCCTCTCCGATCACAAGAACGTAGTGATAGCCCTTGGCGAGGGCTCGGGGGATGGCTTTGCGGAGCATCGGTGGGGAGAGGTCGACGTAGAACGTAGGGCTGCTGGCTCCAGTTTCGCCATCTCGTCGCGTTCCACTCAAGGACTGAGCGACACGTGCAGCCTCCGCATTCGCTTCGGAGGTGCCCACACCGATAACGCAAGCTTGGTTTGGGCTGAGCCAGAACGGCCAATCTCCCTTGTCGCGTTCGGCAAGCAGGGACACGAGTTGATCCAACCAAATTTTGTGACGGATTGTGAGAAGCTCGTCTTTGGTAGATCCTTTCTCACCGGAAATATCCTGCGTGGGCAGATGATTCGACGATCCCGCCCGCTGTTCGCTCTGCACGACAGCCCCGGCCCATATTGATGCGACGAGGCGCTTGCCGTCGCGCAAGCGCGCAAAAATGTTCAGGCTTGCTTGCAGAGCTGAAGGGCCGAGGACCTGCTCCTTGGGGTGGGGCTGAGCTGGCAGAATCTGCAGCTCGCCATCGGCCATGCTATTGAGCAGAGCGGCTTGAGAAGCCACTTTCAAAGGAGTGTCCCCTCCAAACGCAGTGGATCCGACGTAGAAACAATCGGAAAGACCCAGCCTTGCCAAGAACCGCTTGAGGCAGAGGACGTAGGTGGTCAATCCAGCGGGAAACTGAGCTTCGTCGCACGACGCGGTCCAGGTGAGCGTCGATGATCTGTAGAAGGGCGAGCCGGCAAGTCAGTGATGTGAGAGTTAAACCATGGAGTGCAAGCTAGGGCATGCAAGACAGACACTTACCCGTCATGCTCAAGGCTTCCTCTCGGCATATCATCCTCACCAAACCACCCGCTCACGAGACCATTCTCAGGTTTTTGACCCTTGGTGGGAAAGTTCCCAGTGCCAGCCAAGCCAGGCGCACGATGGCCTTCATAGCATGATGCTGCCAATGCCGAAAGACGCTGAGCGACTCGTACGCCCATCCTGCCGAGCGTGAGACGTCCCGAAGCACCGTGCGATGGCGTAAACAGTTCTTGAGCCCGACCGATAAGCAGAGGATCAAATGACACTCCTTCCGCCTTTCCTTCAACGTACGAGGTCAGCTGTTCCGGATGCGGAAAGGAAAGGCCGGTGGCGCGGGTCATGGGCAAGTGGATGGAGCCAGGGGTGGGATGGGAAAAGCTGCAACTCGAAGGCGCCCAAGACTCCGCAGAGATGCGTTCAAGCATGAGGGCCCGCAAAAAGCCAGTGCGTGGGACTAGGGCACGATCAGGAGGGATGAGGTCGAAAAATGAGCCAAGACGCAAAGCGACGACGTCACCTTCGCCGTCTTTCTCCTGCTGGTTTTGCTCCGCCTGAAGGTACTCGAGCTTGAAAGGCTGATGTTCGAATAGACGGCGTGCCAGCTCGAACGAGAGTCGGAGGGTATCAAAAGGAAGATCCTCAACCTGCAATCCGCGCGCATGTCTTTCCACGACGCCCAGCTCGCGGGGCGTGGAAAGAAGTGGGCTGGGGCGCGAGGGGGAAAGCAGATTCGTCAAGCGCGTCCGCAAAGAAGCCGTGTCGTCGTCCTCAATCTGTGCATCTCCTTCCGCTCCACGGTCGAGAAAGTCATATGTCCAACCAGATCCTGGGAGTGAGGCCTTCTCTGTTAGGCGAGGAGTGCCGCTGAGGAGGACGCGATCACCGAAGATGGCGTCGAGGGCGGCGGCAAAAACATAGGCGGAGGATAGTCGGCAAGCGTCGAGGACTAGGCGTTCGTCCGACCAGAGGGGAAGAAGGGTGAGACGAAGGGTGGAAGGCCGGATCGACTCGGAAAAGCGGTGGAGGAGGCCATCGGCTAGGGCGACGGCGATGGAGGTTCTAGCATGCGGAAAGAAATCTACAAGGCCAAATGAACCCAACGGTAAACAGGGTGGCCCCGTCTTCTACATTCTCGATGGCCAACGACAAGCACTCACGTTGTATCACCTGACCAGGGCTCGCTCCAGCTGGTACAGCGACTTTCTTGACAACCAGCTCACGTCCCTCTGGACCCTCGACCTCTATTTCCAATCTCTGCAACTCGGACCAATTTCGCTTCTGCGCCGCTAGCTGACGAGCCTTTTCCTCCTCCCAGATCGCAGTTTGAATTTGGAGACGCGCACGGGAGGACATAGACGCTGGCGAGTGCGTATGATTGAGGGTCAGCGGACAAAGCTTTTCCGGAGTTCTTCAGCAAAACCGCGACTCGATGCGCACAAACTCACAGAGCCGAACCTGCGCCCCGCCATGGCGGATCTGTGCGACAACGCGACAGGCGAAAGAGCCCCGGGCGAAACAGTTTCGTCGCAGCCCTGTCGTCGTCGCAAAGCCGAGAATCATGAACAGAGGCCCATGAAGGTGGTGGTGGTGGTGATGATGATGTCGGAAGGAATTTGGGACCGGCCGCGTCAACTTTTCTTGCCTTATGCCGATCACCTTCGCACGCCCTCGATGCTTCCTCGTCCAGTCCATCGGATCCTCGCCCGCAGAACGCTCATTCGAACGAAAGTAACATACAGAGCTCTCTCCAACGAACTCGGTGAATAAGGCACACGATAGATATGAACGACCAGTCAGGATAACATGAAGGCGACGTAGGGGTTCCCCTCTCACCGCATCTTCAGGCACTGACGGGAACTTCTGTTTGCAGTGCGTCCACGTGACTCGACATTATCCCGTGATCAATCATGTTCTCACATAAGACTGCAACAAGGGGATCTTCGTGCGGAATCTAGGACGCATGATCTACACGATCGAAGAAGGAGTTTGTTTTGTGAAGGCTTCGTTCCCGGTTCACGTCCCGTTTCGCGAAAGGGTTCGTCGGCGCACCGGGGCGCTTGGCAAACGGGTTCGTAGCTGACGGGCGGGAGAACGATCATATCAGATCTCTACTCCTGAAGGGAGAGATGATGAAGGGAGCATCTGCTCACCTTTGGGCTTGGGCGGCGCGGGCATGGCCGCCTTGTCGCCTTCCGAGGCGGTCGCACGAAGTCTCTTCTCTCGCTCATTGCTGTCCTCCGCCAGCCCTCCTTCCCCGCCGTTGTACCTCTTACGCTTGCTTTCCGCCGCATCGTCGATGTCCCCAGTCAAGTTTTCGGTGGTAGGTTGAGGGCCTTCTCCCAGTTCACCGTCACCAGGGACAGACTCGGCTACGAACGAAGTGAGCGAGTCTTCCCGAGTCACCCGGCTCAGCGAGGCGTCATAGGGCGCAGCGGCAGACGAGACGCTTTGCTCTTGCCCTTCGCCTGCGTTACCCGAGGTGCCGAAACCACGCCGAGGCTTGCGGGAAGAGCGTGGCGCGAAATCGTCCGTAAAGGGCTTGCTGCCTCTCGATGTAGTCAACTCGTCCTGGCTAGCGGGCACGAGGACCCTTGACGACAGATGCGAGGCTTGGCCCCAGCCGACCCGCCAGTTCGCTCGTTCCTCCTCTCTCTCTCTCCGCTCTGCCAAAGCCTCCTTGACGTCCTGCAACTTGTCCTGAAGCGCCGGAAGATGGAAGAAGCCTGCGATCTGGGCAGCAGCATCGACACTCTGAGGAAGACGAAGCTGTGCCGCTGCGTCGAGGGCTCGGCCATGCTTGTCAGACTTGCATGCCAACTGAACGAGTTGGAGCAGGGACTTGTCCACGGACAGTTCCTGACGGCGGAGATCGGGTTCGCGAGACGAGAAACCAGGCAAGGAGAGCGTGTCCTTGAGAAGCGAAGCGAGGATACTTTCGCGTAGGAATCTGTTGTATCGGAAATGCCACGTTGAGCGCTGGGCACATGCATGCGAATTCTTCGCACGTTAACGTCGGCCATAAAATGCCCATGACGACTCACTTTTCTTCCAGCTGCCCCTGAGCGTTGTCGAGGTGCAACAAGGGCATCTGCAAGTTGAGCTCCTGAATGAGCGGTCTCGGGAAGTAGGGATGCTTCTCCTCACCCTAGTAGAAGGAATTGAAATAACACAGGAGGTCATCAGCAATGTTTCGCCTTGCCCTTGAGAATGTACACCTACGTACCTTGAGGATGATACACATAAGCTGAGTAGACGAGACCCCCACCGGCCAGTAGCTTTCTTGCTTTCCTTCTCGTCGGGCAAGACCATTAGTGTCAAGAGCAGGTACCCATCGAGCTTGACCCGGCTCGCGACGCACTCGGTCTAGGACGGAGAGAACGCCTGTGGAGTCGTACATCGCTGGAATGCTGTCGTCGGTGAAGCCGATCCACTTGAGCGTCTGGCCCTTCAGGAGAGGGATGCGACCGGTTTGCACGACAGTGAAGTCTGACAGGGAGACGATAAAGAAATTGAGGTTTTGGTAGCCTGTGACGGTCGAAAGGGGAATAGAACGTATATGAGTTCGACTGACGCGCTCCTCCTCAGCGCAGTTCACACTACTTACCATTAAAGGCGGCTCCAGTTTCGCGAGTGATGACAAAAACCCACTCTCGGCTTGCAGTCATGGAGACCACCTCGTCGGTCAATGTCCACACGTATCGTTGCAGACCCGCGGCAGTGAAGAAGCGCAGGTAACCTCTGCTCGTAGCGACGACGACGGCGGCAAGGCCAGGCTCGGCATTTGCCTCCGCGCCCGCGTAGGAGCTCGAGCCCGGCTTGGCCCCACCACCGACGGCGATCGCGACGGCGTCCTCTCCGGTGGGCAATCCGTACTGCCAGTCTGAGCTGGTCCCCCAGCTTTCGTAGCTCTTGTAGTACACGGTGCTGGGATGCCGAGTGTCCTCGTCTGTATCGGAGGACACGCGCTCAGAGGGGCAAGCATACAGCGCTCCTTGCTCGCCAAGCGCAGCCATCGTGTACTTAAAGTGGTCGGTGAAGTGATATCCTCGTCTCGCGTTTTTGTCGTGGAACTCGACCGTCACAAGATGGTGAGTGTCCTGGTCGACGGCGTGAATGACGCCGATCATGTTGAAAGCAAGGTAACGGCGCTTGACCTTCATGGGAGTCGATCCCGGCTGGAAAGCGGGCTGTCCGCGCGACAGAAGGGCTTTAAAAGCAGGGGTGAAAAGGGACAAGCCCGTCAGCCTTTTGCGAGAGACGCTTCCTGTAAAAGGGGCCACTTACAAGATCCTCCTAACGGACTCTTGGCCCTCTCGGCCCTTTCCTTCTTCAGCGCCTTCTTGTAGCCTCCACCGTCATCATCGATGATCCAATCGTCGCCGTAGGGATCTCCCTCCTCGTCCACGCCTTCCTCCACATCGTCACCCTCCCCCTCCAGCTCTCCAAACAAAGTCTCCGCATCGTCATAGGCACCCTTCTTTCGACTATCGTTCACGTCTTCCGCAGGCCCGTCCACGACCTCGGCGGGGTGAGGATAAGATGCGGGAATAGGGCCCGCCCAACGCCGAAGGACGCCTTGGTTGTCGACGAAGGCCAAAGAGTTGCCAGTGGGATGCCATGAGATGGACGTGACCAGGGAATCGACCCTGTGTTTGAGGATGACCGTTCGCGTTGACATTTCCCAGATCATCAACGTCCCTTTCGTATCGGACGATGCAAGGTAGTATCCGTTGGGAGAAAAGCAGAGCTCGACGATGTCCTGCCATATCGCCAAAAAAAAGTGGATAAGCGAATGAGCCGAGGGAGGTACGGAAGGTCGAGTCCCTTTTTACCACTCACCCCACTGTGATCTCCAGCAAACGTGCCGATCCTGGACCAAGTGTTCCTTGACACGACAACAATCTCGTGCGCCTTGGAGACGACGGCGAAATATTTGCCGCGCGGGTGCCAGACGGCGGCGCAACCGACATCAGATTCTGGCGGCGCAATGGGGATAATCCCATCAATGGTCTTGATGCAAAGGTGTTCTGAGCCAGACAGATCCCAGACACGGATGGTGCCGTCGGAGGAAGAGGTGGTCTAAATAGGATTGTGATAGTCCAGAATTAAACAAGTTAGCAGTAAATAAAAGGTGGAACGCGATGACAGCACAGATGGTCATTTAATTACGCCAACTGCGATACGAACCAAAAGGGGTTCAGAGGGATGCCAGGTGGCGGCTCGAACGGGTTTAGAGTGTTCAGCGAGCAAGGAGACGCGCTTGTTATCCTTCACGTCGATGACCTTGACGATGAGTTCGCTGAAAGACGACACAAGAGTCAGCGCCTGTCCGCAAGCGCACAGAGCAAGTTTGGGAAGGAGTCATGAGCTTACTCTGAGCACACAGCCACCCGCTTGTCCTTCGTTTGCCCCTTCTCTACAGCAACACATCGTACCGCCGCACCGCTGGTCCTCGTGAGGAGCCCTTGAAAGTCGTACGGCGCGTCCAATCCATGTAGAGACACAACACCGCTTTCACCCGCGACAATGATTTGGTCCGTGGAGGAGGATATGGCGAGAGAAAAGATGGGCACGTCCTTGGCCACGTCGAACAGCTTGGCTTCGAGAGTCGAGTTAGGCGAGGAAGGCAGGACGCGGACGAAGCCTTCGTCGCCGGCGGTAAAGAGCGTGCTTCACCACGGTCAAAAATACGTGGTCAAAACGTCAGCGAGCACAAGAAAAAACCGCGCGCTTCTCATCTCCAGCCTAGGTTCTCACCTCCCATCTGAAGAGTGGACGACCCGCGTCAATCCTTCGACGTGCAGCGGGACTTCGTGAATGTCCGGCGTCGCCATGGTGGGAGGTCGGGACAAAATAGAGCAACCGTGCAGCAGCTGAAGAGACGTTGGGTAGGAAGATATGGGTGTGTAAAGTTGAGACCGACAAGGAGGGGCTTAGAGATCGGATGGGGCGTGGTAGAAAAGCAGTGAAGGGCCGGCGAAGGGGTCCGTCGTCGAGGCGCGTCGAGGCGCGTATATGAGCGCGTTAAGACCGCTACCATCCGCTCGCCTCGATCATGTCACTCCGGCAGCGCCGTTCCAACGTCCACTCGGCAGCCACGAGATTCGAATGCGATGCCCTCGTATACAAAACGCCAGCCAAGACGTAGCACGTAGAATACATCTGTACAGCCCACTGGTCGAGTGCAGAATAAATACCGCTCCTTATAGAAACAGGCCGTCCTCGCCGATCTGCTCGTCTCCGCCCCGGTCTTGTGCTCGTGGGGCCCGAGATGCTGACTCGGTCTGTGTACCTCGCCGCGTCTGGCGTTCTCCTTCTTGTTGGTGACCGAGCGTTGTAGCACTCATGACGCCCGTAGCTTCTTCCCCGGCTTGCTCATCGTCCGGCTCCGTAAGCGGGAAAACCGGCCTGGACATCGTCGCGGTAGCATCGCTCGTTCCATCGCCTGCCCTATTGCGTCCTGCCGCTGCAGCAGCCTGCTGATCCGATCGAGGCCTTTCTGAAATAGGGACATCAGCGGATGTGGCAGCTGGTATCGGTGGAGGGAGCGCGGGCATGTTGGTAGCGAGGTCGTAATGCGGGTTGGAGGCGTCGACGCCCGTCTTCTCCTCCAGTGCACGACGAATGAGGCCGATTCGAGCGGTTTGGGAGGCACTAGCGGAGACCGGGAATGAACGGCCAAAAGTAGGAGGATGTCAGACGATGGAGTTGGGGCTAACAAAGGATAGACCGAGACGTGCTTGCTACAGATGGGTGAAACGGCCAATGAAATGTCCAGGCTCCAGAACTCACATCACGCCCTCATTCTCGGTAATCGCGCCTTCGAGCTCCTGCTTTGTGTCGTCGTCCACTTCGTCCATCTCCGCAGACCTCTGATCGACGGTACCGTCCCTCCCATCCGTTCCCCCTGCGACGAAGGCTTCGAGCTCATCGTTCGATCTCCTGAGGTGCGCGATCGAGTTTTGCAGCCGGAAGATCTCGTTGGCGAGGGTTTCGACGTCAAGAGAGCGGAGGTGCTCGAGCGTCAAGCGTGGGTAAGAGCCGGAAGATGCGGTAACGTCGGGTAGGATGAGCGGCATAATGCCCAGGTCTGGCTGAGAGGGCCGATGGAGGGAGGGAGGAAGAGGAATACAGGGACGACGTTGGGTAGGTAGGGAACGTCCTTCGAAAACCGCGCAAGTCCGCTCGGAGGGTGATAAGCCATCTTGACGGGAACAACTAAGTCCGGCGCCGATGTGCCAGAGCTGGTTAATGGGACGAACTTAAGGTTTTCCACCTCGCGCGCGAGGCCGAATACGTTATTCGTTTCTGGAAACAGAGCCGTGGGTTCGAGTCCCACCGTCGGCACCACTTTTTTCGGTTTCTGCATCGACCGCAGCAGTTGCATTTGCATTTGCAATTGTCCCGGGTCATTGGGTCACGGATCTGATCTGATCCCATCTCGGATTATGGACGGCGCGTAAAACACACGAACCGGTTCGTCGCGACAATCCAGAACGGAGGGCTCAGCGGTGACCTACCACCTGCCATGGCCAAGGTCGACGGTGCCCGCCCCGCCTTGGCCACCTTTGCGGACTGCACCACTCAGGGGATAAGCGTGGAGTACAACGAATACAGTACAACGAAATGGCGCAAGCGTTCTGATAGGATTCACAATCCAGCACTGGTATTTACGTATGGTGACTGCGGCGACAGCGCCCTCTTGTCTGAGCCGTCTGTTTCTTCCGCCCGTCGAGCTGCGCCGCACTGCATCGCTTCGTTTCGCCTGCACGCACATCCCGCGCCATGCGATTGTCTGTCTATGCACTCAAAGTGTTGGTCGCCGTTACCTTAACGTGGCGTCCTACGTTTTGCGTTCAGCGTCCGACCGACCTTGTGCTTGTGCTTGTGCTTGTCGCCCAAGCCCACCATCGATCCCAGCCCGTGCGACAACCAGCCAGCAGTCCGTCGCCGCGTCGCATGCGCGCAGGCCATGCACAAGATGACGGACACCACGCTCGGCGCGAAGGGCAGATAGGCCAGACCAGACCAGACTGTCTAAAGACGTCTTCCGTACTCGCACACCGCATGCCTCGTCCATGCTTGTCACCATGTGATGCCTTTCGCCGACGGCGCCGACGGGACTCGGGACAAGACGAGACGAGACGAGACGAGACAAGGCAGACGAGTCAGATGCCTGTCCGGCGACACCGTCTACCAAGGCCTAAGATATAAAACGAGCCCCTCCCCCCTCCGCCACGTTATCTGACCATTTCCCCAAACTTCATCGCTCCAGTTTCACGCTCCCAATCCTTCAGCGTCTCTCCATCTACGAAATCGTCACGACAAGCAAAAGCGTTCGTGCTCACCATGTCCTGCCACAACTCGTACTGCTGCAAAATTATCCAGAACGGGGACAAGGTGGCCTACAACACGGATCCGAGCGGCAAGCCGTTGCTGAACCCGACGAGCATGGGCTTTGCCAATGGCTCCTCCTACCCCGATACCATGGGATCCCTTTCCAAGCCCAACAACAATAACGGTGACGACGCGTCTGCCGGCCAGACCCCTGCGGCGAACGTCAAGAAAGGCACCGTCATTCGTCTCCTCACGGACGGCGTAGTGGGAGGTACGGCGACCAACACGATGCTCTGGAGCGCCGAGAGCCCGAGGTACGTCGTCGACGCCGACGACGGCAACGGACGCGCCATCGTCCCCGCCTCCGCCATCGTCGCCACCGCCGCTCCCGACCTGCCCGACCATTTGGACGCTTGAACGTCAGCGCCGCCCCAGTCCCATCCTTTCTCTCCTCCTTCCCTTGACCCCTTCGCCTTCGCCCTCGCCCTTTGCGCAAGCGAGCCTCCCCCCGTCGTCGCCAGTGCGACGCCTTGCCCTTTTTTTTCTTTCTCTACATTCTTAATGTCGCTCGCAGTGTGGAGTGCGCTCGTTCGTAGATACCGGCGCTAGGACTGTGAATCCTATCAGAATGCTTGCGCAATTTCGTTGTACTGTACTCCACGCAGAGACTGCGGCCCGAAAGACCGGCAGACGGTGGGTCCACCGTCGAGCCCTCCGTTCCGGATTGTCGTGACAAACGGTACCGGTTCGAGTGTTTTACGCGCTCGTCCGTAATTGCATTTCACGCTACTTCAACTGGATGCAGACATGACTAGCCGCTGCTTTGAATGGCAAGGGAAAGGTAGGAGGTATCAGAGGTCATCGGATCATCAGCGCCCTGCGACTTAAACAGCGACCGTGTGCATGAAACTGGAGGCGGCGGCCGGTCACGATGAGTGAAGCGACAAAGACCTCCGGTACGAATCTACTCCGTATGGCGATGACGGACACAAGGTCGGGGCGCCATGACTCACTCCCAGCGACATGAATCCAAATCCTCGAAATCACCTGTCGCCGACGCCCTGGATAGTTACTCGGTTCGCTCGACACCCGTTGGAGATCTGCTGGACTGCATCTTGCAATGCGTTGGTGTTAGTCAACTTTTGTGTCTTGAAGTAGAGTGCAGCAAAGTCAACCTCGGTCTCATCATTCGGCAACAGGCCGTCGTCTACCCCAGCACAGTTGTGCGGGACAAGCGACAGCGTCCGCTTTCATTGTGACCCTGCCAAAAGTCCACTTCCTGTCGCCCGTCGTCGCCCTCCGCATCGGCAACCGAGGCAATCTGCGCCCACAACCAGGAGTCGACTGCTCTTGCCTTCCTCCACTGGCAGCGGTGCGTTGCCACACATGGTCAGCGTCCGGGCAAACCTCCAAGAACGCCTGCTAGAGGCCCGTCGGTGAAGTGCTCGTTGTGCCTGATCATATCGGGGAACTCCAAAGACAGGATGTTAAAACTTGCTCCATCCGCTTGGAGCCTTGTCGTCCATCGTCTTTCGCGCGTTCCAAACTGGAGCAGGGGCAATGCAGAACAAGATGGAGCTGGCAACTGTCATCCCTGAGAGGGACCAGGGGTATGTGAAGAAGGGGGACATGGCGAAGAAGGAAGGTAAGAGAGAGGTCGAAGACAGGAGGGGAAGGAAGGTGATCGCTGCGGCTTAATTACCGTTCCCGGCGCCACGCGCCGCAGATTGGATCGGACAACCATTCGCACCCGTCATCGTTCACGAGAATGTCCTTGACGAAAAGAGGAGCGATACATGTACACGTGAAATGCAATCGGGGATATGGAAGCATGCACCCTTCAAATGACGTCATGGAGGCCATAACTACTCAACAGGCTAGAAAACCCAGGCATGGAAGAAAGCGTGGGGATTGCGGAGAGCAGAGGAGCAAATTCCAAGAGACGACGACGAAGAGCAGGCGTCGGTTCCAAGAGTGAATCCATAAAGATCGTCAAAACCCCACTCAACCCTTGCCAGGTCCGAACAGCTGCCTCCTCACGCCGTCCAGTCCAGCAGCGACGCCCCACGACCTACCCGCCGCAGCTTGGCCTCCGCGCCGCGGCTTTCTCTTACTCGGCGTACCGGGCTCGAGGTCCTCCTCTTCCGGATCCACTTTCCCGCCGGTCAAACCGGTATGCTCGCCTTCGCCGTCTCCATCCGCACCTTCGTCGTCCTCTCCATCTCCATCCTGCACCCTCGAGCCCCTCGAGCCCCTATGGTCCGAGGCAGAGCGCGAGGAAGAGGAGGAAGCACTCCGGAAGCCCAACCCTTCCTCAACCCGGGAGCTCGGCGTACGCCTCTTCACTCCGAACGGCCGTCCCCCCCACCCTAACAGGGAACGAGCGCCGTCGGGCGTGGTCCTGTTGGCGACCAAAGCGACGTCTTCTTCCTCAAGCGGCTCCGCATCCGCATCGGATACGAGGGTGGACGACGCGGAGTCGGAAGAGAGAGATGAGGCACCTCTGCGGTGGCGCGAAGGAGAAGACGGCGAGGGAGCGGTGGAGCGTTCGACGCGCACAAGCGTATGACGCGAGCTCGCAGGGCCAGAGGTGGAAGGTGTCAAGGCGGGAGCCAAGTCATCATATCGGAGGCTGTATCGGCTTGGAGTGTCGTCCACTGATGGGCCGGGGGAGAATGCTCCTCCCAAGAGACCGCCCATCCGGCGCGGAGTCTGACCACCCGGAGGCCGAGATTGCGATTGAGTCCGTGAGCGGGCTGCACCGACGGGCTCGGTGCGGCCCCCACTTATTCTCCTCGCGGGTTTGCCGTCGACCCTCCTGAACCTTATCGGGACGTCCGCGGAACTTTCCTCGCTGCTCTCGTCCAAGCTGGCCGGGTCGGAGAGGTCGTAGCTCAAGCTGTACCTGCTTGGGGTCGAGTCTGCGCTGGGTGAGCCTAGCGCAGCGCTGAACGATGGCAACGCTCGTCGTGCTTCAACAACTGGACCACCGCCAGAAGAGACTTCGCCGTTAACGTCTTCGTTGGCCCTTTGTCCTTGAGCGCCATTAGCGAATCGGCGAGAGCCGGCCTCCTGCTGAGCCATGCTGGAAGACGTGGGGGATGTTCCCTTGGCGTGCGCGGTGCGACCGCTGACGCCGCCCGCTCGGACCGCGATCTTAGCCTGCCTAGCCCTAGGTCGCCGGGAGGGCGAAGCAGGCATCGTGTACCGTTCCGAGCTAACAGTTTCAAAGGAGAAGATGGACGTAGATGTGCGGCGACCACCACTGCCGCCACCAAAAGCGTTCGCAACGCGGTCGAAGAAGCTCCTTGTACTCGATGTCGTTGGACCCCTTTCCAGAGTCGCTCCTTCGCTGTGGGCATCCAGATCAGTTCCATAGGCCGCCCGAAGGCCAGATCGAGCGGTTGCGCGCGGCGTACTCTCGAGGTCCGATTCGTTGGCGGTCGAGTCTTCCAAGTTACCGCGCTGCGGAGAGGCTCGGACGGGGGAATCGCCGGTGAGCAGGCGGATCGTCGACATAGACGGGTGGATGGTTCGGCTGGTTGAAAGTCGAGGTGTCTGCGGAGGCGAATGTGCCGAAGAGTGGAGCAGACCGTCCTTGCCCGGCGTGATGCCGCCGCCCAAAAGGTATCGCTCAACGGCATCCACATCATCCTCGTCCTCGTCCATCGTCTTCTTCCTGCTGCCCGGGACTTTGTTGGACCCCTTCATCTCGTCCAACGAAGACCGATCGGAAGAGTAAAGTGTATCGTCATCGCTCGCCCACTTGCTGCTGTAGTTCAGCGAGGGGGGTTTCGCAGACCCGAAGCCGTGATCGAGGCTCCACCACCCGTTGAAGAAGCTCTTGCTGCGCGGCTTTTCTTCCTCTTCCTTGTCCTCGATGTCACTCCCTTCGTCGTCGTCCAGCTTCTCAAACTCATGTTCCTTTCCTAATGTCTCCGTCTGTCGTATCTTCCGTACCAGCGACGTCCGCTTGATCTTGTCCGTGTACTTCTGCCTCTGTCCGGGAAGCCTCTTCTCAGACTTGGTGATGGCGAGGGCGAGAATGGTGCCGAAGAAGACGAAGAGGGATACGCAGA
Organism: Peribolospora baueri; assembly: GCA_029717555.1. Lineage (NCBI taxonomy): Eukaryota > Fungi > Basidiomycota > Peribolosporomycetes > Peribolosporales > Peribolosporaceae > Peribolospora > Peribolospora baueri. The sequence continues at coordinate 497,572 of JAMDHS010000002.1, forward strand.
CGAGAATGACGTGAGTTACGTCGATAGATTGATGCGGCGAAGGTCCAGCTCCGTCCGGGGACGTGAGCGGCCCCGATGTTGGAGCCATGGCCGTCTCAAGATTGCGCCCTACAGAGTCGACGATGGGCGAGTCGAAGACGTCGCGAGCGTTCGCCATGCCCTGCAAGGGAGAGGTTTTGCCGCCACTATACCTAAGGGAGTGTGTTTCTTGCGAGTGTGTCGAGAGATAAAAAGGACAGCGGTGGTTTGTGCATGCACAGATGGCTTCGCGAGGTGGATGTTGACGGCTTCAACGCCCGCCCAGCACCGGCGCGTCTAGACGCCACTTTCATTTTCAGTCACGTGCACGTCTAACGATTCACCACGACTCTCCTCCCATCTTATTTTCCAGAATTGCTGTCTAACGCTTTTATGACAAGTGCCGCCCTCCTCTTCCTCTGCACTGCATCCCCTGCAGGATGGCTCTCGGCCGTGGCCATGACAGCGTCTGCCTGTTCCGCGAGCCTTACTCCAGAGTTGGTAGTGGTGGACTCAGCGGGTTCGGAGGTCATTTTCTCGCCCTGTGAATGGTCCACGCCGCTTGCGGGAGTCGGAGCCGTGACAGAGGAGACGACGGCATCCTCGTTCGGTTGCTCCGCACTCTCGGCTTCGGTCAGCACGTCTTTGCACGTGGTGAGGAGGTGCTGAAGTGGTTGGCACGGGCGAGAGTCAGGTGTCAATACGTACGAGCCTCCAGCAGTTTCGGATCATATGGAGTCCTTTGACCATTGGCACCATCAGATAAATTAAGCATGCTCACCTCTCTCGATCCACCCTTGATACTGGCGAGATACTCGATCACACCAGCGACGTAGACCTCGGGAATCTACCAACGATGCCAAGGCAGGTCGGAAAAGGAACCTATGTTAGCGCATGTCCTTGCGCATGTCCAGCGCCGAAAACGGACTTTTAGAAGCCACAGTGTACCTCTGAAGGAGCGCAAAGAGGGAGAGGTGAGCAGAAATAGATGGACTCACGACGGCAGAGTTGAGGATGTTCTTGAGCAGAAAATTCTGTTTAGCCTTGTTGAACTTCCATTCCTCTCGGCTTGTCAGGTATTGGTGCGTGTAGACGAGTGCTGTAGGGGCGCGGCATGGAGCATGAACAGATAAGGGGAAAGTGCGACAAAGAAAGAAATAGACCAGATGGGTTACAACGACAAGAGGGTTCAGGGACAGATGAGTTTCGGCAAAGAAGAACGGCGGGAGAGCCATCCAGCCGTCACCCACCTTTCTTCGCACCCTCGCCAAGCGACTCGTCTTGTTCGGGTGATGGCATTTCTTCTTCCTTCTTCCCCTCCATTTCCTCCCCCTTCTTCCCCCTTCGTCGCCTCTTGCGCTTCTTTCCTGGTCCTCCCTCCTTGCCTAGTGCGTCTTCCTCCTCCTTGTCCTCCAATTCTTCGCGCTGTCTTGTCCCTCCGCTCTTGACGCGCTGCCCATCGCTGACCTGGGCGTTCCTCGCATCGTCGGCTCGCATATCCGGGTCATCATCTCTCTTGTCGTCTCTCGTCTTCCCAGCTGTGTTATCACCCATCTCCTCAGCCTTGCGCTTCTTCCCTCGGGATCTCGTCTTCTTCTTCTTCGTCTCCTTCGTCCCTCCGCCATCTTCCGCCGGAGTGTCGTTCGGAGCGTGGATCGCATTTCGTGCCTCCGCATCGGTTGTGTCTGCCTTGCCGTTCGAAGCAGCCTGACGTTCCTGTCCTTTCTCGCCCGTCACCTGGGACTCCGCCTCGAGCTCACCTCCGGCGCCGTCGACGTTCCCATCCTTCTTGCCCCTGCCCCTCTTGCGCTTTTTCGGTTGTTTCTGTTCGCCCTCCCCGCCCTCCTTGTCGTCCTTCTCGCTATCCCTCGTCCCCGCCGCCAAGCCTGCGACGTCCACGCCAAAGGTCGTACCGTTCGGCTTATCGTCGTCAACACGGCTGCCCGCGACCCCGTCCTCGATACCGCCTTCTACTCGTCCTTGACCCTCACTTTGTCCCTCCGACACTCCTCCACCTTTCTGTTTCCCGCCCCTCGTGCGTCTCTTCTTCTTCTTCTCCGTACCTCCCTGTTGGAGCTGCCCGGCGAGGGCCCCCTTGGGACTGGAAGGGACAGGCTGTCGGAGGACTTCTGTCGACATGAGCGAGCGTCCGGAAAAGGAGGTGTAAGTTGACGGAGATGAGTGTCGCTCTCCACCGAGTTGATAAATGAAAGGGGTGAGGACGAAGTGAGAGAGTCAAGGAAGAAAGGACCGACGTTGACGTCTGTTCGTGTAGCCGCAGTTTTTCCCGAATGGAGCCTGATCGTGGCGCTTGCTCGCTACGAGACCGCGTCACAACGGTTCGAAGAAACCCAGTCAGGAGCTGTTTCCCCTCGCCAGGTGCAGCTCGCTCGATGAATAAATGCTTCAGTCGCCCGTGACAAAGCCATCAACCCAGGAACGATTTCGGCCTAGGACGCATGAGGCGAGCAAGCAGCTTGAAAACAGATGGCGATTCGCCCAGACAGAGCCCCGCGCCCAGCGATCGACGTCGTAACGCGCGACCACAGCTTCAAGAATCAAACGCTCGCTTCGATTCGAGCAGGATCCCACGCTGACAACAAGTGAACATTCCAGCGGGGAACGGAGATGTGAAACCGACAAAAAAGAAAGACACAACGAAACGGCAGGAAGAGCAAGAAGTATGGACGCTACAGAAGGTCTCTGAAGGAGACCGCGACGGATGAGTAAGGCACGACAGAGAAGACTGAACTATCCGAACCATTCAAGACGAGAATGAGCGGGTGGATGAGAGTGAGAAGCTTCGAGAAAGAGACGGAAAGACAGCGAACGTGGGTATATTATGGCCTCCGCAGAATGAGGCGTGCACGTCGCGCTGGGAGGGCCTACAGGCATGCCTTCCTACCTGACGAGACCCGTCCTTCCTACCTGTCCATTTACCCATCTTTCGACAACGGCGCCTGAGCCACGCCTGCCGCCGCTTCGGTCAGGGATGTAGACGACGGCGGTGCAGCAGAGGCGCAAGCTGAGACGGAGGATGGTCCCGCGAACGTAGCCGAGGGGGCAGCGAGGGCGGCAGCGGAGGAGGGACCGGGGATTGGTATGGAAGATTGGGTGGCGACAGTGCGGAGGGAAGGAGAGCGGTTCATGCTGAAGCGCGTGACGCGGAGCAAGAAATGGTGCGTGTAAAATTATAGGGAAAGAATCGAAGGAGCAAGAGAACGATGTGAGTATCAATTTCGGCCCTCATGCCCACAACCACCGTGCACGACAGTCAAGTGTGGAGAAACCACAGGCAAGAACGGCATACCAAAACGTGAACTAACCTAATCCGATCGGCCGGCGCGCCCGGCGCGCCCGGAGGGGGAGCAGCTATAGAGGGGGCAATGACGGACGGCGTGGGGCCAACAGAGCTGACGGCGATGCTGTCCCAAGTCTTGGCGCTCGCGTCACTCCCCCGTCGACTCAGAGGGGGAATGGCCCTAACACTCGCGTCGTCGTACCCGAACCTGTCCGTGTCGCCACTACCTCGCCTCTCAAGAATGCTGCCTCCGCCGAGAGAACGCGTGCCTCCGGCGCTGCTGCTGTGGGCGTGTCCACGCACCGAGGACGAGGGGACGATGCTGTGCGTGGTGGAAGACGCGAGGGTGAGCACGGAGGCGTTGTCGGGTGGCGGCGCCGAAGGGTGAGGGTTGTTGGCAGGGTGAGGACGGGTATGCGTGGGGAAGTACATGTATGGAGCGGCATGCTGTACAGTCTCGTCGTAATGTCCGCTGGCGCCGCGCGGGGAAGAGCCACTGGCGAGGGCAGAGGTGGGGGAAGGTTGTTGAGAGGACGTAGCGGCATGTCGGGGAGAGGACTGAGAGGGAGACGGAAGGGTACCGAAGGTGACGGCAGTCTGACCGCCAGAAGCGGATGCTCCCGATATGGAGAGTTGGGAGTTAAGCCGAACTGGAGCGTGGGGACGGTCGGACGCTGCTGCATGTCGGGGTTGGGCGATGTGTGCCATTACTGCGGGGAGAAGAACGAAGAGGACGACATAGATCGGGAACCGGCAGGCAGCAACAGCGATTAAAGGTCGAGCGTCAAAAGTCGAGGAAGAGAGAAATCATTGGCGAGCGCCTCACCTTGTCCCGCAACGGGCCCCGGCTGCCACTGTCCAACGTGTGCACCAGTGATCCCACCATTTGCACCATGCATTCCACTCTCAACGCTCAAAAGAGTGGTGGGCTTAGTGCTAGCCTTACTGGGAGCTTTTCCGCTTTCAAATGTGCGATTTCCCAAACTTGAATTGGCGTCGCCGCTCGTATGCGTTTGGGTGCTAGACTCCGTGCTAGAATCGGAGGCAGGGGAGGCGGAGCGGGAGTGAGGGCGGTCGTAGGTGGAGGATGCTGAGGAGTGGGGTCGGGCGGGATGGGCCTGGGATGAAGGCACGGCACCAACGACGCTCTCGCCTTGCGTCGTTTTCCCGGCTCCCTCGCCCGCAGCGCGTTCCAGCCGCGAACTTGCGGCGTAGATCGCGGCCATACTAGGCTTCGAATCAGCGGCGGCCAGGTCGGCAATACTGGACGTGCTCGTCGTGCCCGTCCCGCCAAAGGTCGTAGTGATCCGGTTGGCGAGATGGAGAGAAGCGGGGGTGATAGGTCTTATGCTCGCATCCTCGTCCGCTCCTGACCCGTTCGCAAGAGACCTCGCGCCTCCGAGCTCGTTCACGCTCGTCCCGTCCAGGTCGCCGCGGTTGCCCATTCGGAGAGAGGCAGGCGTTATGGGCCGCATCGACGCGTTCTCGTCTGCTTCAACGCCAGTTACCGGAACGGAGGAAGCAGAAGCACTGTCCATCACCTCGACCTGGCCGTCAGCGGTGCCCATCCCTCCGTCGGTTCCTGGTTCCACTTCGATCGTGGCCTTCATTTCCTTCTCAGCATCATCCGGTGACGGATCTGCTGGAATCGTTGCATCCACTTCCTGCCCTCCGTCAGCAGAGATGCCAAGCCCCATCATCGGCTGGCCGGGAGACTTTTGTTGTTGTCCTCCTTGTTGCTGTCGCCCGACTTGCCGATCACGGTGCGCACCCTCAGCGGGTGACGACGATCCAAGCGGACTGGACAAAAGGACACTGCGAACGTGGGGCGGTTTCTGGGGTAGGACCGCCGAGTCGGCCTGATCGTGCAACCGTGTCTGCCCATCAGGGACGACGTTCGGTTGTGTGGTCGGGCGAACCGTTCCGCCCCGTTTCCTGCCCAGGCTACCGTCTCCTCTTTCCTTCTCCTTCTCCTTCTTCTCCTTCTCCTTCTTCTCCTTCTCCTTCTCCTTCTCCTTCTCCTTCTCCTTCTCCTTCTCCTTCTCCTTCTCCTTCTCCTTCTCCTTCTCCTTCTCCTTCTCCTTCTCCTTCTCCTTCTCCTTCTCCTTCTCCTTCTCCTTCCCGTCCTCCATCTCGTCCTCCTTTTTCACTGTGCTCGCAGCGCCCGCCGACGCAACGACCGCCGGTGCCGTGCCATCGTCACCGATGTTAGCAGGAAAGCTCTTACGGTGTAGCCGTCGCTGGAACCAGCCGATGAGGGGCTTGCCCTTACGCGCCTTTGAGCGTACCGAGTCGGACTGGGTGAGCGGCGCGGCAAGAGGAGGAGCTGGGGAGGCTGTCGAGGGGGACATGTGGGAGTAAGTGAGTGAGTGGGGTGCTGAGTTCGGAGATGTGGTCGGAGAACGGGACAATCGTCTTCGCTGCCTTCGCTCGGACCCTCCTGCTCTTACGACGGGGTCTCGCCGGGAACGGGAGAATCGCGCCGCAGCAAACTCCGAGCACGTGCTCCGAGCACGTGTGGTCTGCCCCCGCGATGGACTTTGGACTTTAATATTCGACCATCAGTCTGGATGGAATTCGTTGAAATTCTAGGGCTCCAAGTCTGCGTGCGTTCCATAAGGAACTGCTGTTCAGTCCTTATCGAAGACAGACAGTGCGAGTACGGAGACGATAAGATACATCGGTTCGTTGGACAGCGGGTGGGACATCGCGTCACTTTCGAGAGGTAGTCGAAAATCATGGCCGTCAGAGTTGCGATTCGCACTGGTCCCAGTCCTCGAAACCTGCCACGCAAGAGGGTCAACGGCGAAACAACGTGAGCGTAGCGCGAGGAAACGGGAAGCAAACAGGGGAAGGAAAGGGGGAGGCAACGAACCCATGTAAACCTTGGGGCCCCAAGGAGGGTGGACGAACCTCTTGACGCCCCCCTTCTCCTTCGCAAAGCCCTCCAACTTGGCCACGTCCGCCTCATCGAGATCGACCAACTTGGCATTTTCCTCAATCCGGTGGGGCGTCACGCTCTTGGGAAGCACCACGAAACCCCGCTTGACGCTCCAGGAGATGAGCACCTGTCCCGGAGAGGCGGAGTGCTTGTTCGCGATAGACACCACCTCCGGCTCGGTGAGGAGGGGGCTGTCGTTCGAGCCGAGCGGCGAGTACGCTTCCATGACGATGCCCTTAGACTTGCAGTAATCGACCAGATCCTTCTGAGGGAGGTAGGGGTGCAACTCCACCTAAGAGGTGCATGCGCGCATACACGGACAGTACAATCACTCGATCAGCTCGGCCTGCTCGTCGCACCCCTTTCCCCTTCGTCCGAGGGATCCGTCGGTCACACACCTGGTTCGCGGCGGGCACGACGGCAGCCACACTGAGCAACTCTTCGAGCCTTTTCACGCTATAGTTCGACACGCCGATCGCCTTGGCCTTGCCTATCCATGAACAAAACCAGGCTGCTGTCAGAAGACAGTTCCGCTCAGCCTGTCGGGCTCATCCACTCACCCTTCTTGTACACCTCCTCCATCTGCTTCCAAGTGTCCTGGATGTCCCAGTCGAAGTCGACGTCACGCTCGCCATCCGGGCCGATGGGAATTTGCTGCCCGGCTAGACGGGACGAAGTTTCGAGGAAGGGGACGACAAGGATTGAGAGATACGATAGAGGGCCGGTCATGAGCATTATCATTCCGCTCCTCGACCACTCGCCCAACATCCTCTTCGTATCTCTCGCTCCCACACTCACACTCGGACTTGAGAGCCACAGGCCAATGAACAAGGAGAAGATCGACGTAATCCACGCCCAGGTTCTTCAACGTCTCGTCCAGACCGGCCTCGACGCGACTGTGGAAGGTGGACCAAATCTTGGAGGTGATGAACACCTCCGAACGGCGGACGCCCGAGGCGACCAGGCCTTGGCCGACTTCCGCCTCGTTGCCATACTGGCGTGTTTTCGTTTCGTGAGAGGGGGAATGGGCGAGGTCAGCGGGAACGACCATCGCCACGACCGACCTTCCCTTTCTCCGAACGACGTGGCCCTTCCCGCTCCAGAGAAGGAACGTGAAGAATAGAAGCTCACCGCCCAAGCGCAGTCGATGTGCCTATAGCCGTGATCGCGCAAAGCGGTTTCGACGGCTTTGGCCACGACGCCCTTCTCGGAGCGCCAGGTCCCCAGGCCTACCGCTGGGATTTCGGCGCCCTAGACGGGTTAGAACGGACGTGGCATGAAGCGGTTCGGGAGTGAAGGAGACGACGACAAGGACGTAAGAAAGAAGCAACGGGAAATGCGATGGCGGAGTGAGTGACAGGTGCTCCATTGCATCATCCGGTCACCCGACGTCCGTACTATCCCCGGGGGAGGAGGGATAAAGGCGAACGAAACTCACGGTGTTGAGCTTGATGGTGGGGTGCTTGGCCATGTTTTTCTGTCCGGTCTGTCTGGGGAGTCCGAGCGAGAAAGCGAGCCGGGTGTACTGGGAAGGAGAGTGCGAGGACGGGAGGGACGAAGGTGAGGGCGGCGGTCCGTTTATATAGGAACGACGGCCGGGAAAGCGGACGGAAGTACCTTGAAGACGGAAGGATAGTTAGTGACGAGGAGAAGAGTGAGGAGAGGGAGTGGAGGAAGAAGCAGCAGTTCGTCGGCCACCCATCCGTCTCTTCCGACCGGTTGGGGCTGCCAGAGCCGTCCAGTCATCCATCCATCCAGCCAGCCAGCCAGAGAGCCAGCCAGCCGGACGACTAGCCAGCCACAACGACAGCTACATAGCCAGTCACTGCTTGGCCCCAAAATGGATGGACGGATAGATGGATGGCGAGCAGGGACTTGGAAAATGGCGACTTGGCCGAGCGAGCAAGCGGGTTGAGCAGAAACGACCGCAGCACCGGTGACCGGTCCGGGTCGCCGGCGGGCGGGGTTGGTGCCGCCAGAACCTCACCCCGTCGTCCGTCCATGTTTGCGAATACAAGGCTGAACTCAGCACCCTGTTCCACTCCTTGTCCCCAGACAGAGCTCCGCCTTTGAACATGGCCCATTGCTGAACGTCTTCCCGGCCACCTCTGTAGTGCCGCTCACCCGCCCTCGTCCCCGAGATCCTGGGGAAGCAAAGCGCAATCAGGCGGAGCAAGGCGGGACCAAAACCGCCCGTAAGGTCGCCGCGGCCCCCGCGCAACCAATAAATGGGCCCCCACTGGGTCGGTTCCTCCCCAATACTCAATAAATCTCTTCTCTCTCTACTACCACGTAGATCGCACCTCCTCCGCCTCACTTCAGTTTGACGCTTGGCCAACACGACAACGGATAGTGAGTAAGGTTCCCACCGACAACAGCACACGCTCGGCTTGGACAGGTCCTGTCAATCCCAAGCATGGACGATGGAAAATAACCGTGACCTGCTCCTGTCTTCCCACGTCTCTGAAACCAGGATCACATATTCTCAGTTTAGACTGGCGTGCTTCGACGGTACATTACTTTGAAAACCATGGCTCCTTCTTCCAAGCCCAAGGTCCTCATCTGTGGGGCGCTCGTTCGTGAGTCCTGCACCCGGCCGGAGGACGAGAGGGACGAGGAGGGAAGGGAGAGCGTCCGTTTGAGTTGATAGTCTCTAACCTGTTCACAATTCCCGTCTGCAGACGCACAGAAGGAGGTACAAGAGATCCTGGGGCCTATCGCCAACGTCGTCGTGAGTGTTCTAGCGTGGCGTCCCGGGGCATCGGTCATCCCACGATCAGGTTCAGGTAGCGCTCGTGCGGAATTCTAAGTCATGTTGGCTGCATCTTTGGCAAAACCGTCCATTTCATGCCTACTAGCTCACGCTCGGTCCCATTCCCTCCTCCCTCTCTCTCTCCACAGCCGCTGATGGCCAAAAGCCGCGCGGAGTTTCTGGCTTCCCTCGCCCCCCGCGGTGAACTGTCAGACCTCTTTGCGATTTATCGCCACAACTCTTCCGCCAACGACATTGGCATCTTTGACGCGCAGCTCATTGAGGCCCTCCCAGGGAGCTGCAAGTTCGTCTGCCACAACGGAGCAGGGTATGATCAGGTCGATGTGCAGGCGGCGTCCAAGAAGGGTGAGTTTGGTCCTTCTCTGTTCCTCGTTTGATTGGTTCTACGGAAAATATTCGGTCTAAGTGGGTGTTTGCCTCTTTATGCCCCGCTCTCACCCCTCCTCTTCCCAGGCATCACCGTAACCCACACGCCCAACTCCGTAGACGATGCCACGGCGACGACGGCCATGTACCTCATCATCTCCGCTCTTCGCCAGTTCCAGCGCGGAGAGCAGAGCGCGAGAAAGGGCGAGTGGGGCAAGGGCACCGTGCTCGGCCATGATCCTGAAGGGAAGGTGCTCGGTATTGTTGGGATGGGAGGCATCGGCACGGTGAGTGGCGGTGGTGGGTTTGGGGGGCGGAAGCTACCATGTCGTCCCCGACGGACCGCGCCAAGTGAATCTCAATCTCCCCAACCGCTCTTGCACCCCCATTCTTTCTGCCTTGCAGGCCCTCGCCAAGCGCGCAGAAGCCTTCTCGATGCGCATCCAATACCACAACCGTCGTCCCGTCCCCTCCTCCCCCTACACTTACGTCCCCACCCTAGACGAGCTCCTGCGCACCTCGGACGTCATCTCCCTCAACCTGCCCCTCAACGACGAGACGCGCGAGAGCTTTGGCAAGAAGCAGTTCGAGATGATGAAGGATGGGGCTGTGCTCGTCAACACCGCGCGTGGGGGCGTGCTTCAGGAGGACGCGTTGGTGGAGGCGTTGGAGAGCGGCAAGGTGAGCGGGCGACCGAATTGGGGAGCGACGCGATGCAGGGTACGGACGAAGGGAGCGAGCGTCGACGACCGATCTGTTCGATGAGGCCGGTCACTCACGACAATCACGAATGCCCGCACACTCACCGTTTCCACCCTTCTCTCTCTTCCACCTCCCCACCCCGAACAGCTTTCGGCGGCGGGCCTAGACGTCTTTGCCAACGAGCCGAACGCGGACCCACGCCTCCTTCGTATGCCCCAAGTGGCCGTCCTACCTCACATGGGCACGCAGACCTCCGAGACGCAGAAGCATATGGAGGAGCAGGTGCTGGAGAACTTGAGGCTGGCGATCGAGATGGGCAAGCCGAGGGATGTGGTCAAGGAGCAGAGGTAGATGGATGACGGTAGCCTGACGTGACAGTCTCAGAAGGAAACAAGCAGCTCGCCCGCGGTGACCGGCCGTACAGAATGGGAGATAGAACGCCAGAGCGGAATAGGTCATCGTCGGCTCGTGTCGAAATGTGAAGGATCGGATGGTGTTGGTTATCGCGAGCGTCCGCTCCATGGAAAGGAAGATGGTTAGACGTCACCGCTCGAACATATGCAACATATCTTTATTTTCTTTCCTTTAACTTTGGAAGTCCTACGCCCCCGCTCCCGCTTTCTCCCCAAGCTAGACGCTCGACCACCGCCCGTTTTCGCCTGTGCTGCCTCGCTAAGAGCGAGGAGAACGTCGTGGAGACGCCAAGTGCTGCTGCTCCACTGCCATCGGGCACGAGCGCCGCGTGCGGAACCACCGTCCCTATAGCTCGACGGCGGAGTAGGCAGGCGACCAAGCACCATCTGGCTCCATCCGAGCCGTAGTTATCCTTCCCAGGTCGGCGCACCCAGCCCTCCTTCATGGCGACAAGCTCGATAAGCTCATGGAGGGGTACAAGCGAGCTACCCGGGTTCCATCTATGGAAAGGATGGAGAGACGACCGGAGGCTCCTACTTGGTTGGACCGGCGACGATGGACGAGTTCGAAGAATTTGCCTCTCGCACTGAGGGAAAGTGTTGGGCCCTCGGGTACGAAGATGGTAACATCTACGTCTTTGGCGATCCATGCGGTCCACACGCCCGTGTCGCTGCGATTATGAACGACCTCATTCAAGGCCCCATTCTCGGGATGGCCAAGGCTAGGACCGGAGAAGACCATCTCCCTGAACAGTACATCGTGTACACGCCTGACGCGATGGTGAGGGCTATAAGAAGCGTTAGAGTCAGAGGACTTCCTAGCAGGGGAAGGGAAAGGGACGAGGTGCTGTCGGAATTCGAACCGGGAGGCGAGGTTTGCGCCGGTAGGAGATTTGGGGGTCGTCCAAAAAGCCCGACGTATCTGAGACAGACATGACAAATCGGAAGCCTCTAAGGGGCAGTGAGACATGATGAGGAAGGTCTTGCTTATTGGCAAAACGAAACGCCCGCCCCCCGAGGTGCTGTGCCGGCTCCCGGTGTGTGGGCCGTTCCCTCCTCGTGTTAAGTGTCCCTTCGAAGCGAAACCACAGATAGTTGGTTGTCTTCGTCGACGAGTCTGGGGATTAGAGTGAAAGAGCAGTGATCCACCTCACGATGTGGGACGATGGACTCTCTGAGATGAAGCCGCCGGAATGTCTTCTTCCTCGTATTTGGAGACGAAGCTCAGTTATCCACCCTCAAAAGCAAGACCGATTGCCAACCAAACGAGATCGAAGGACACCCACGCCAACGCCAGACATCCAGAGAGCCCCTGTGGGTGGCTGAGAGGGTGAACACGCGTCCAGAGAGCGAAATAGAAGTATGGAGTGAAATACAAGATGCCCGCACGGAGAAGAGACGACTCGACGCCTCGGGGCTCGGTCGCGGGAGAGGACCGTGCTGAGCTAGAAGGTTGTGATACAAAACGGTGTGTGACTGCGGCACTTTAATGCCACCACTTGCGCAAGCTTCGGCTGGCTCAGCTCTCCCAACCGTCTCCTTCCCGAGTTGGGCATCGGTGGAGGAAGAAAAGGTCGATACGCGGGAGGGCCGAAGTATGTGAAGGCCCTCGAATGGAGTTCAACAACTCTTCTCATCTGGCCGCCCTCATCCACACGCTCTCACTTCCTTGCCTCCGCCGCGCTGACTTCGGCGCATCTCTTCCTTTTGTCCGTACGTGTCCTCCACCACCTCCAGGAGCACCGCTCCTCCGCCTCCTTCTCCTCCTCTTCGGGAAACAAAGCGCTTGCTCTGGTGCCGAACTTGTGAAGCTAATGGCGTTCGGCTCGTTTCGACGGAGCCGCCCACTCGCAAGATCTTGACTGAACGTCGCCTACGAGCAGAATCGCGTCGTGCAAGGCCCGAGGTACCACCCGAGTCGTTCCTGGCACCTCCTAGGACGTTGTTCACGAGAAGAAACGCACAGCTCCGAGCCTACGATTCGTCGCTCCCCCCTTCGTCAGAGCTTGAATCGGATGGACTGGCCCTATCGGTTGATGCAGCATCCGCTCCAAGGGCGGGCCAACTTGAGGAGCGGATTCGGCTCCATGGTGGGACACCACGGTCTCCTAAACGTCGCTTCACTGGGCACGGCCGATCCTTCCGTCCTCCTCCTCCTCCTCCTCCGCATTTTCCTCACTCCCCTCGCTCACCTCCTCGTTCTTATCTTCCTTCTCCTCGCTCCCCTTGCCTTCCTCTGAGGTGGACGCACTCTCTGCCTGCGAGCCCTGCTCCTCCGCTTGGCCTTCGGGCATCTTGGAGGGCGAAGAACCAGAGTCGGTCGCAAGCAGGAGACCTTCACGGGATGACTGGCCTTTTTTTACTCTGTTGCGAGTGGGCTTCTTGCGAGACCGATCTCGCTTTGATCCGGGATTCGGCTCACTCTTATTGTAACTCCTGCGAACAGGGCCAAATGAGTCGTGGTCAGCGGCAAGCTCCCATCAACAAATCTACGAAGCTAGCAAGTCCTTCCTAGACTTTTACTTATCGGAGCAAGGACTCACCAGACGGATCCCCCCTCTGCGACCTTCCGGGAGACGAACTCTCGGTTTATTGAGAGAGTGTGTCTGGTGGTGCTCTTCAAAGCGTCAAGGTCCGCGCTCATTAGGAAAGGCATGAAGGCCTCGAGTTTTTCGAAGATGGTTCCGACGCGAAGGTCCCGTCCCGTCAAAACCTTTCGAATCGCTTTGGCGTATGTCATCCTTTCCAGCGTGGGCTCAGGCGAGACCGTCACATCGTTTTGAGGGGGCTGCCCTCGCTGTGCTCTGGGCGGTGCTGCTTGCACCGGCGAGGGTCTGCGTCGCTTCGCAGTTGTTGCCTCATCGGCGGCCCCAGCCGAGGTCTCGCTTGCATTGCTTGTCTCACGCGAGCGTTTTCTCGTTCGGGGAGGGGACTTCCCTTCACCTTCGCCGGCTCCAGCGTCCAAGTTCGCGGCGTTTGCGCTGTTGCCGACCGATGGGACTGCCTTCATCGACGTTGATGGAAGGTTCATGGCCTGCGCAGCGATCGACTCCGCCGACGTCGACCCGACCCGTCCTGGACGGAATCCACGGCTGATTGGTGAGAAGGAGCGGGGGACGGAAGCCAGCTCTAGATGGTGATGCAGAATGTCGAGCGGGTTAACCTCCGATGGCACCGTCCCGCTCTGACCCCACATCCACCTTACGTTCAGGCCAGGCCTCTTAGGCGCGTGCATCGAGCCCATCATCTCGTTCGCACTTGCCAGAGACGCGAGGATCCCGGTCGACATCAGCGCCGGTCGCATCCGGGGCGCGAGCAGAGGGAGAAGGCGACTCCTTGCCACTGTGCTCAACGCATGGGTGGTCAACGGTAGAGTTGGAAGTGAAGGAGGCCATGCTGGAGTGGTAGGCGCGGGGTCCAGCGGCAGCAGCGTGGATGTCCATGGGTCGCCTGGGTCGACTAGCGACGCCAAGGAAGTCGGGTTGGCGTGCGACTCTGGCTCACTTAGGATGGTTCCAGTCAGGAAATCGACGGTATTGGCACCGCCGGCAGTCGACTCAGGCTGGCCGATGTCCTGCCATCCGTCAACGTGCGCCAATTGGAAGGCATCAGGGGACCACAGATCGAAATGGGGAATCATAAACATGTCACCGATTAGGGGTGACGAGGTGGGATGGGGCGTGGTGGAAGTCGACGCGATGGTCGAATTGAGGACGGGCGGCGCGACTGCCACATTCGAAGCGAGAGTCGATGTAGCTGGCTCCGTGCTGGCGAGGTCGGCGAAGGCCGAGTCGAAGGGCGGCACCCGGGTGGCAGGAGTGGACGATGGCATCGTCTCGGAGGAGGCGTTGTTGTCGGTGTCGATATTCGACTTTGCACTCATCAAGGAAATCGACGCTGGCGCGTTCAGGACGCAGGGCGTGCAAAAGCTTCAAGTTTCAGGGCGCGAGCGAAGCTGAACACCGAAGTGTGGAGGGCGTCGCTGATGAAAACTCGTCCTAACGCAGTCGAGGAGGAGTGTTCAACAAGAGAGATTGAGTGATGAATCGAGAGGGCGGTGGAAGGGCGAACAAGAAAGGCTGGTGAGTGAAAAGGGTGGATGATGGATGCGTGCTTGACTAAATAGCTCTCGTTGGGGAGGCCCGTGCGGCCTGAGCAGCCCACCCTTCAGGTACAGCTGGACACGACCTTGGCGAGCGATAGCCGATGCGATTCAACGCTCAAACCACACCGCCTTTCTTCCTCGTCGGCTTCGGTACCGCCCTTCGTCCTCTCTCCATCACTCCCTTCCTTCCTCAACTCCCCGCTGATTCCTCATGTTCCTCATGCACGACAGATGAAGGCAGCTAAGTTTAACGGGCGACATCTTGAAGAGTGCGAGGGCAACCGCAACCGCTTCTCTCAGCGCACACCGGCGTCGACGACCAATGCGCCAATGCGCCAAGCTTCGCTCGAACCCTCGCGCGACTTCCTTTGCTACTTTGCTACTCTCGCGCCATCTTTGCTCCCCTACCCAGTCTCCTCACACTGCTGCAGCTGCCCCTATTCCATCCTTGGCGGACAAGGGTCTGACCAGGACCGTCAGCAGCGAAATGCGACTTCATGTCTCGTACGGGATCTCCCCCTTCCCTAGCCGTCGTTTCCCTTTTCGCCCCGTCCCCCGCCGATCGTGCAGTCGACTTCTCGTCTTGCTCTCTTTGGACCATGCTCGTCTGCTCTGGATGGTCGTGTATGGGACGCTTCTCCTGCCAGAAAGCGGTGTTGAATGCCCTTTTCCAACAACACCCCCTCCGGCATGTAGAGCCGAGCTCGGAACGGCTCCCGCCGCGCGAGTCGCTCGTTCAGGGGTAGTAGGAAATGCCAGCGAGCGGGCTGCAGCCTCGGGTCATGCTCAACCAAAGTGTAACAGGAACATGTGCTCTTCCCGTCCAGCTTCGATTTTACTGAAAAAAGGGGACAGACGGACGGTGCCGGGCGCGTTTTCCGGCCGAAAAGTGGAACGCCCGCACTTTGTACCTACCGCAGCCACCGCTACCTGCATCCACTTACATCACAGTGAGGGAGGGGTCCATGCACTAACCTCGGGGCGGCGAGGCTCGCTCAAAGAGACCTCGGACGACGGACAGCGGAAGTCCATTGCACGACGGACAGACAAACAGCCTTTGTACCACGCATGCGCGCACCTATCTGTCGCACAACCCTTGTACCGGTACAGCCAATGCATATAGATCCTACACGAGCGAGGGAGACAAAGGAACGGGGACGTAAGGGACCGGGGATAAGGAAGGGGAGGGAAATGGAGGGGAGGACAAAAGGACTCCAAAAAAGAAGGAAGGAAGGAAGAAAGAAAGAAAGAAAGGACGACAGTGGGCGGAAGTGAGATAAAGACAGGATGTGCGCGAAAGAAGGAGTAGGAAGAAAAGAAAGCAGTATCGAGCGGTTCCGCACCGTCCTTACTACAACGACGACGAATGAGAAAAAAAAAAGAGTCCGGCAATTAAATAGTGGGAAGGAAGGAGTACATAGTAGTAAGGTGCGATATCGAACAAGACGGACTGAGCTCAGACCGACCGGCAGACCCGCCCGCCCATCCATCCGTCCATCCATCCATCCATCCATCCATCCATCCATCCATCCATCAGACGACCACCGCAAGGCTGCCTGCCAGTCCAAACGAATCACTACAGCGCGCCGAACACCTGTCCTCCACCGTTCAGCGCCGATGAAACCGCGGTTGGAGGAAGCGATAACGCGCCCTGTCCGTGCCCTTGCCCATGCGCATGCCCGGACAAAGGGGCGTAAGAGCCTCCCCCTTCTCCATGTCCATGTCCATGCACGTGTCCACCCATCGACATGACTTCGGCTGAAGAGTCGTCCCTGATGCTCGACAAGAGCGACCAGAATTCGACGTCGTTCGCAGGCCCCGGACCAGCCGTCCCTCCTCCGTGTCCACCTAAACCGCCGTCGTTCGTCGTATGGTGATGATCCGAGGCGACGAGCGAGTAGGGAGGGTGCATGTGGGCGCTGCAGGCGTTCTCGTTCAGTGGCGGCCCTGCACCTTGTGTCGGCGGCCCCGGTGGCACCGATAATCCATGCTGCCGCCCCGCCAGAGCGTGCCGCTGCGACTCCAAGATGACCTGGGAGGAGAAGGCCTGGCGATGAGGATGAGAGCTTGGAGCGGCCCCAAAGGGGTGCGTGTGCGCGGGAACGTGGATCGCGCCGGGCGGCGGCGGCTGCTGCTGCGACGCTGGTACCTGCAGTGGCTGACCAGCGTCGGCCGCCGAGGAAACATAGCCTTGGTGCGCCCCTGGGTCCGAGGAGGTCGGTCCTGCCGAAGAAACAGGAGGGGGAGGAAGCTGAGGCATGGGCTGCATCTGCCGTGGCTGGACGGAAGCAGAGCCCATGAAGGCGGCGGGCTCGAGGGGAATGGCCGGGGAAGAGGGGCCCTGTATGACGGACTCCAGGTGCCACCAGGACGCAGGCACGCTCAAGGCTTCCGTCTTGATCGTCTCTCCTCCCGAGCTGCCATCACCTTCGCCTCCGAAAGGGTTGTGCCCCGCGGCGGCCGCACCGCCGGCGGCAACGTCGAACACGGAGACGGCCTCGGCCTGCTGCTGCTCGGTGACGAGGTGTGGAGCGTAGGTGCCGCGCAGGAGCTGCTCCCTCATCCGCGCCATCCTCGATTCCTCCTCGACGTCCTCCCCGGCCTCTGTCCTCATCCGCCTCTTCACTCCGCCTTTCTTTCGCGAAATGAGCTCCTCCAACATGCCTTGCAGGACCTGGGCGCCGTTGCGTGCCACCTTCGAGTCTCGCACGAGCGATAGCTCGTACACCGCCTCGCGGCATTCGAGGATGCGCTCCTCCGTCTCTCGCGTCGGCTGGACGTGATCCTCACCGGCGTGAATGGACTCATCGGCGTGCAAGAGGTCGAGAATGAGCGTCGAGGTGGCGGAGAAGAGATAGAGGTGGGAAAGCCACCACTTGCGCTCCGGCCGGTCTTCCCCCGCTGCCGTTCGCGTCGTTTTCATGGCCCGGATGATGACGCGGGCCGACTCGACACACGTCTCTTTGCTCTGCCTGTATCGTGCGTCGCGGTAGCTGCGCGCCAAGTACGGACGGTGGATCTGCCGGACGTTATACAACAAAAGAGTCAGTCGATCCCACCCGAACGTATTACCCGATCACGTCCCCCCCTCTCGCCACGAGCCCAAAGGCTCACCTTGATCAGAACGTAACGAGTGAAGACGGCGGCATGACACTTCCACAACTTCAGCATCGGCTGTTGTCGGATCGCCTGCTCCGCCTCGGCCGGAGGCTGGTCCAGCCGGAGGCAAGCGGGCGTCTCGTCGATAATGCGCCTCATTTCGGCATCCGTCTCCTGGATGAGGTGGTACGGCGGCGCCGCCTTACCGTAGTTCGCCTTCATGATGTCGTTGAAGCGGCGGACGACCTGCACAGTGGGAATGCTGACGAAGGTGTCCAGACATAGTTCCGTCGGCACCTCGCGCGGATGGCCAGTCTGAGGAGACGGCTGGCCCTCCACAAAGTCAGAGTCGCTTAGGTTAGCTGGCGGGTCGGTGGAGAAGATATCGTGTACCAAGTAGGTCGCATCGGCGCTCTTCGAAGCGGTGTACCTGCGTTAGGGATTAGCGGGGGGTGTGTGTGCAAAGGAGGAGGCAGGAAGACAGTTGAACACGCCATCGCCCGAACCGAGTGACCGCAACGGGCAAGCAGGTCATGTGTTGACCGCTGAAAAACCCACCAATCCGAGAGGACAAGCCTCCACCAAGCGCGCCTCGCCTCCTCCACTTCAATGAAACTGAGCTGCCTGTTGGAGTGGCCGACCAACTGCTTCTCGTAGCGACCCTGCCTCGACATTGGTGGCAGGCGGTGAAAGCCGTTCTGGATGCAGATTCGGATGCCGAGGGCAAGTAGCAGCTGCGCTTCTTCGCCTCCGCTGAAATGTCGGAAAAGGAACCGGCGAACGGTGAGCACCAAAAAATGCGCCAATAAACAATGTAGATCAAGCTTGGAAAACTCACGCCTGATTCTGCAACCACTGGATGCTGAAGCAGATAGCCTTGACGGTATCCAACCCGTTCGTAACGAACGGGTTGCTGCGCCACAAAGCCCTCTGGCCGGCGATAAACCAAGTGCGGCTGAGCTGCCCCATGTCCGGTCCCTCTCCCGGGCCTGCGCCACCACTGGCGGCTCTCAGACCAGCGAGGGCGTCTGCGTCTGCGGGAACGGTGAAGTACGCGCCTAGGGCTAGGCCGAGGAAGATCTGGGCGAGGAAACAGGGATCGACCTCAAGGTACGACGTGGACTTGCGAGAGAACACGGTCCAGAACTCGTCGTACTGGGAAGGAACGGGTCATGAGGCGTGCATGAAAACGAAACGATAATCTTGATCAGTCCCTGGCCCATTGAGCGAGCGATCCTAGAAGCCGCGAAGCGAACGAGCGCGACATGGCCCGCCGCGCCCCGCCGCTCGGCTACTCACCCGCTTGCGGAAACTGGGGATGTGGATGATGTGCAACAGGAGGCCGAGGATGTGGCAAAACCTGTCGATCAGAAAGTCGCACTCGTGCTTGGGCGGCAAAGTGGCGAGGAGCTGTCGGAGTGGAGTGCCGTCGTCGACCAGCGGAAGGGGACAGAGGAAGAGGTTGGCGAGGGGCTGAGAATCGGCCGCGGTCGCCGATCCCGACTCGGAGATGGGACTGCGCTCCATCGGCGCCGCGAGCGAAGAAGTGTCGTCCCGTATCTTCGTCGATGCGAAGCGTCAAGTTGTGTATTCGAGGTGAACGGAAGGAGACGACGTCAGCGGCTTCCCTTCGCCTAAAGTTAAATTTAGGGGTCCCAGGCGGACCACCGCTGCTCCACTCACGTTGCTAGCGATCTGCATGCATTTCAAGTTGGTCCTTGACGACCCCTTCCTCAGGCGACCATCGAATCCAGTCCTGCGTCCGATCGTCATGGCGTCCAACGCCATGGCAAAGTCGCCCTCGTTGTCGCTAGAACCGCTGTCGTCATCTGCCCGCGCCTCCTTCTTCAAGATCCACGGATTGGCAAGACGCATACCGTCCGCGTAACGTCCACCCCTTCCTACTCCCAGGCCGTCCGCATAACTCGGAGCCTCTGCGGTCGACATGGACCAAGGCAGTTGTGGCAAGCCTTGGGAGGCGTTGTAAGGCGCGAAGGGCCTAGGAAACCGGGCCGAGGATGGGGAATCATCCGACGTGAAGCCAAAGGAGTAGGGATGAGAGGCCACAGAGGGCGAAGCGAGAGTCGTGTCAGAGAGGGTGGACATGGATGTGTTGGAGGCAGAGGGTGGAGGGCAAGCCAGCGAACTTGACCCCGGCATGGAAAGAGGCGGGTATCCTCCCAGCAGCGCAGCCATCCTCGCTCGCTCGGCGTTCAGCTCTGCCTCGAGATCGCCCACGCGTATGCGCAGTGAAGCCAGCTCATTGGCCATTGCGGACGCCCTGAGATGAACGGGCGAGCGATGCATGAGGACACAAGGATGGTGAATGAAGCCTTCTTACGGCGGGACGAGTTGGTCAAGACGCGCGCTTACCTTTCCGCCTGGATCTTTCCTTTCCCTTCCTCCCACCTGCATTTCTCCGCGATTCCTCGTTGCTTGCACGATGTGCACGGGTAGAGGCGGTCGCACTGCTCGTCATAAAAAAAAGCGGGGAGGAGTCGTCAGATGTGAAGAAGGGAGATCCACGCCGGGCAGACCGGACGGTCTCCGCAGCGCACCTTGATTTTCCGGGCTTTGCATTCGGTACAACTGGAGCGACCGAGATGGGCAGAAAGAAGTGAGCGACGGTGAGCGACGTCCCGTTCCTCTCCGTCCCACCGGAAGGGGTCTAAGCTCACCTCAAAGTGGGCCTATTCCGTGTGCGCTTCGACTTGGCGGCGCTGTCCTTTCCATTCCCTTCCGCCTCCGTCTTTGTCTTTCCATCCTCGGCAAAGTCCTTGCCGTCCCCCTCTTTGCCGCCCTTGTCCTTGTCCGATCCCTCGTCCGACTCGCCCTTGAGCCCGGCCGACTCGGTGTGTGGTGACGCGGAGCTGGAAAACGAGCGCGCGCCGCCCGAGCTGCTTCCCACTTCCGCCGCATCCGCCCCGTTACCTTCTTCAAGGCCAGGCAGAGTCGACAAGATTGGCTTGGGGGCCTTGGCCTTGGCGAGCGGCGGAAGTGGGGCCGTCTTGGCGGGGAAAGGATCGCCGGTGGCGCGTATGCGCGTATGGGATCGCTGCCGCCGGACAGAGGGTTCGTGGAGGTCGTTCTGAAAACGCTCCGAGTTGGCAACGATCCAGAGCGAGGCGTCGCCCTCGAAGGAGAGGGAGGACATGGTGGTGGTGGCGGGACGGTGGACGTCGCGCGAGGGCGGCGGGGACGGTCGGTCGGGTCGGTGGTGAGCTTATTGGTGCCTGCGTTTGGAAAACAAACCCGCGAGGACGGCGCTCGCTCGGCGACGACGGCGACGACGACGACGACGACGACGACGACGATGTCAGCGGAGGCGGCAGCGGCAGCGGCGGTGGCGACGGCGATGGTGACGTTGCTCTCTTGTTTGCGCTCGTCCGCCGTCAAGTTCGAGTCGGCGGAGCGGAGTGGTGTGGGACGGGGAGGAGGCGGCGGCGGCGGGATGACCACGCGCATCGGCCGAAGTGGCGGACCTATTGTATTATACTCGAGTATACTATACTCGGTACTCGCTACTCGAGCCAATAATTCACCGACCTCCGCGGGCGGTGTAATCACGAAGTCGGCGTGGGTAAGCAAAAGTAAATAACTCGCCACTTACTCTCCTTTACACTTAAGGTCAGTCGGACTAGTCGCCCCGTCGTAGGCTGAGAAATAGGCTTCCATTCCATGTCACGCACGCGTC
This sequence comes from Peribolospora baueri, assembly GCA_029717555.1. Classification (NCBI taxonomy): domain Eukaryota; kingdom Fungi; phylum Basidiomycota; class Peribolosporomycetes; order Peribolosporales; family Peribolosporaceae; genus Peribolospora; species Peribolospora baueri. The sequence goes on from JAMDHS010000002.1 coordinate 518,984, forward strand.
CGACCTCGACGCCGGTGTCGTGTCGTCGTCGGGCAAGCGTCCGCGTCCTCGGGAGCCGGGTCGGTCGGGCGGACGGGCGCCTTGTCGGACCTGCGTCTACGTCTACGTCTGCCCAGCTTCCCGGGAGGATCACCTCCACGCTCCCAACGGCGGCGGATCCAGCCGCGCACCTGACTGAGCCTGCGCTTCCAAGGACACGCACATGTATCGTACCGTACCGACTTGCGGACAGCTCAGTCGCTTCGTCGATGAATCGATGTGGGAAGCAAGGATGGGATCGAGGGCGCGAGGCACGCAAAGCCGTCTTCTGCCCCGAAGGGCTCCCCTTGGCCCCATGTCTGACGGGCACTCAGCGTACCCCAAGGCAGGCGGCCCTCCTGGCTGTCGCGAGACTTCGAGACACCGTCCCTCTCGCGCGGATCCTGAGGTGATCGAGCTTCGAAGGAGGGACAGCCATTCATTTCCTCGCTCGCATCACGACAAAGGCATCGGCGCCGCGCCTGCGCCCTGCACGCTCATGTACTCGCGACGGCGTCAAGCAATTCTTTCTCTTCCTCTCGCAAGGCCACTTTCACCACGCGATCGTTGAGCAAGGCGCTGCCTTCGAGGAGGCTTTAGACTCGATGGGCATTCGCATCCGTCCTCAGCGTTGACATATCCCCCCTCGATCGCGGCCACCCAGAACCACCATCGTCCTCCTTGGCCCTCGCCTTCGGCCCCCGCGGAACGACCGCGTGCTCTCGACTCGTGTCCCCCACTTGCATCACCCTCTCGCGGCCCCCCGGTACGACACGTACATCGCCGCGACGGCCGCTGCGCTAAGCAAGGATAGCAGCGCTCTCGGGCGCGCCCTGCCAGACCGACGTCGATCCACCAGGACCATGGCCATGGATGGAAGGCTCGCCAGCCAGCCAGCGGCAACCACGTGCTTATCGGCGCCAGCGAGCCAGCCAGGGACGACATCGTACCAGGCGTGTGCGACGGGTGCCCTGTCTGAACGAGGGCGACGCGCAACCGTCGTCGAGGCGTGAGACGAGAAGAGGGCGGACGCACATCGGGCTGGAAGGCATGGCGGACGACATTTGCCTGTGAACGTCACCGCCAGCTGGACAGAGGGGCAAAATCCGGTGCGTAAGCTCAGCTTCCGCTCTACTTGCTGCGCAAAGGGGTCGAGATGTCGGATGAAGAAGAGAGGAAACAGGGTGGGCGAGGTGAGCGAGGTGAGCAAGGTGAGCGAGGTGAGCGAGGGTGAGCACAGGTGAGCACAGGATGAACGAGGTGAGCGACGGTGAGCAGCACACGCCATCTTAATGCGAGGAAGCAATCTTTATAAAATGGGGCCGAGATGAAGGTCGGCCTGGAGGAACGTCTGTCTGCCTGTAGGGCCGCGCGTCGTGTGGTACGGACGGGGTGAGTTAAGCTGTCCAAGGCCCACAGCTTCCAAAACTTGAGCGTGTCCCCTAAGTGCTGTCGACGGATGATGAGCAGATGTCATCCCACGGTCGGTGATCCTGAAAACCGTTAGGAACGCTCGACTTGGGCTCGACGCACGGATTCTTCGAGCCCGTGCCCATGCGCCCGACTGACTGCGGCAACAGGACTTGGAAGGCGTCGAGGGGGTACGGATATGGGACATGATGGCATCGGGCATCATTCGCACACACACATTTCGACCGTTCCCCTAGGCTGCCTCAAAGGAGAACGGCGAGTGAGGAAAACCGACGAGGACGAGGACGAGGACAGTGTTTGCTTGCTTGCTTGCTCTCGCACGTCCGACTTGTGGCCCGACGGATGGCAGATGCCACGCCGCCCGACCCCCGCACCCCTCCAGACGCCAAACACCTCGTCGGCCTCCTACCCTTCCACGGCCAACCACGGCTCCCACTCTTCCGTCATCCCTCTCCTACACAGCCCGTCCTCTCGCTCCCCCACCTCCCCCTTCTCCCCCTCGTCCGCTCGCAGACGATCCGTCTCGACCGCCAACGGCCGCAGCAACTCTGAGGCGGACCTCCCGCGCTCGTCGTCCATCTCGGTAGCCAACGCCGACACGGACCGTGCCCGGTCTTCTTCCTCCGCGTACACCTCCAGCTCGGACGCGTTTGTGCCCACGTTGAGCGGCCTCGGAACAGGTGTCACCATGGGAATGGGAAATGGGAATAGCAAGGGCAAGGGGAAAAGCCACGGGAGGAAAGAGTCCGTCGAGCTCAGCGCCGTCGAGGGCGGTTATTCCTCTCGTCTCACCAACGGCGCCGAAGGACCGACGGGCCGGACTTTGTGGGAGGACAGTATTCACGACGAGGACGACGAGGACGATGACGAGGCGGGCGACTCTCGCTCCTTCCTCCGCTCCGCGTCCCGCGCTCCTCCCGTCGAGGCTTTCAAAGCCGGCGGCGTGGGAAGGACGATCGGCGGAGTGGGGTGGAAGAAGCTCGCGTTGATTTTAGCGATCGTCATGGGCCTCTTGTGGTTGCTCGGGCCGAAGGAAAGGAGGCAGAGTTTGTATGGGTATGCTGAAGGTGGGTGCGCGAACGCGTCGTTCGTCCGTGGTAAAGCCAACTTGGGTCATTCTCATTGGAACGTCTGCCTCACTTCGTGCCTCCTGTCAGAGGAGTACAACGTCCGGATCAAAGGCTCAGGCCGACCGTCGCCGTCAGGCCGACCAGTTGACTTCGACGGCTCAGACCCCAGCGCCGTCCACCCCGGGGCGAAGCCCACGTCCACCGCCACACACACGGTCTCCGCGCCGCACCAACCCGCGTTAGACCTGTCCAAGGAAGTGCGCGTTCCGCCGGCGCTCCACGAGGACCCGTTGAAGACGACGAGATGCATGACGCCCTTCCCGGGCAAGCCTTTGGTTCAATACGCGTTGATGATCGATGCGGGCAGCACGGGTAGCCGTATTCACATCTACAAGGTAAGCGCGAGTGCACATTACTTCTTCGGACCGGTGCTGACCGCGTCAGCCTTCGCCTTTGGTCTTCCGACTGGCTCCCAGTTCAACTACTGCAAGCCCGCGCCTGAGCTCGAGCAAGAGATCTTCGAACCCATCAAAGGCGGCCTTTCCAACTACAAGGACGACCCCGTCGGCGCGGCCCAATCTCTCCGACCGCTCCTTAACAAAGCAATCGACGCCGTTCCTGAGTCCCTCCGAAAGTGCAGCCCCATCGCTGTCAAGGCTACCGCCGGACTGAGGCTCCTAGGGGCCAGCCAGAGCGACGCCATTCTCAAGGCTGTGAGGAAGATGCTTGAGGATGAGTTTCCTTTTCCCGTTAGGGATCAGAAAAAGGGAAAGGAGGGCGGGGATGGCGTGCAGATCATGGATGGGAAGGACGAGGGTGAGCGGCGGCCGTCCATTTGTCTCTATTGCTTGCGGAAAGAGACGTTCATGTTGATCTTTTTTTCATTCTTCTTCCCTCGTCAAGGTGTCTTCGCGTGGATCACGATCAACTACCTCCTCAACCGCATCGGCGAGGGCACTGCCGGCAAGAAGACGGCAGCGGTGATGGACCTGGGTGGAGCGAGCACACAGATCGTCTTCGAGCCCTCGTTCCCCGATGACAGCCAGCTTGCGGAGGGAGACCACAAATACGAACTGAACAGTATGTGTGCCTTGTTTGTTCAGCGACTGCTTTCGTCGTCCATCCACTTCTTTCGTCGGCTCAAACGCGTCCTCTCCCACATTCGTTCGCCACAGACTTTGGCGGCAAGGACTTCACGCTCTATCAAAATTCGTACCTCGGCTTTGGCCTGATGCGCGCCCGTCGAGCGATCAACAACCTGGCCGCTTTCAGTTGGTTCTTCGCCCAGCCCAAGCACGTCCTCACTGGCGAGCCTTTGCAGTGGGACGACCTGAATCCGTCCGTGGAGGTGCCGAACAGCTGCTTCGCCAAGGGATATCGCAAGGTCGTCGAGCTTGATCCGCCAGGGAGAAAAAAGGTCAACGTAACGTTCACCGGTACCGGCGGTGGCGTCGAGGCTTGCCGGAGGCTCGTGGAGGTCATTATGGGCAAGGACGCGTGAGTGGCGAGGGGCGAACAACGAGGCACCCGCCCTCAGTTCGATCTCGCTCGATCGTCCTAGTCGGTCGGACAGCGCGCTCGCTGACATCCGGCGTTCTTCCTCCTCCGACAGCATGTGCGCTAACCCACCCTGCTCCTTTGCAGGAGTCTACCAGCCCTCGCTGACGAAGACCTTCTCCACTTCGCCGATCATCGCGCTCTCCTACTTTTACGATCGCCTCTCCCCCTTAGGTCTCGCGCCCACCTACACTGTTGGGCAGCTCGCGAACCTTTCCCGGGACGTGTGCGCGGACCCTTCGACGTGGAGGCAGAACTTTGGGCACCTGCCGAACGCCATGAGCGAGCTCGAGGATCGGCCCATGTACTGCGGCGACCTTACCTTCCAGCACGCGCTCCTCAGCCTGGGCTACGAGCTGCCCGAGGAGAGGCAGATCGTGAGCGAGAAGAAGCTGGGCGGGATAGAGCTGGGGTGGTGCTTGGGTGCCGTCATGTGAGTGGATGGTCGAGGATCGGGTCGGGTCTTGGTGAGCGATACGAAAGAGCCGTCTGTCTGACCTCAGCCCGACGCTCTCTTTTCGTTCTGCAGCGATCTATTGGACGGAGAAGGTCTGGAATGCAAGGTGTGAGCGGACAGATTGGCTGCGTCAGTAAAAACGGACGGTCCAGGTTTTGTGTTTTTGTATCCCCCTCGTCACGCCGCCGTTCGCCTTGTAGACCTACATACACACGTGTCCTGGAATGGCGTACGCCGAGATTAGATCGGTTTCTTTTCCTGTTTGCTGGCTCTCGTTGGGAAGAGCCGGAGTAATCACGTACTGTATGTAGTACCGTCCGTTCTCTTTCCTTCCGAGGGCTGCATCGAAACGTGGGTCGTTTTCGGGCATGTCCGCGATCGTTGACGTCACGTTGCCGCCGGCGGGCATGCGAGAGTAGTTTAGGTCGAAAGTGGACCGACCGTCGGGTCGAGCCGTGCCTCTTCTCTCCGACCGCCACCAGCCGCCCTCGACAAACCGCTTTGTGGACACCTTATTAGCCACTCGTCCCTTTCTTCACCTCGCCCTGAACGGTCTCCTCCAACTCAACCACCTCCTTCGATCCATCGCCGCACCACACTCGCAATGGCCCGTACCTCTTCCGTCGGCGACATTTGCCTGTGAGTGCCCAACCCTGTCGCACGAGAATGAGTCCAGTCTCCGCGGCGCAGCGCCTAGCGGTCGCCCCCCTCTCTTCTGCCCTGAGGGACCGTCTCACACTTGCTCGCTCGCTGACCTTGCCCTTCTCCCCACTCCAATCCTTGCGGTGATCATACCACCCCAGGTACTTTTTGGCAATGTGAGTGAAGCCCGTCGCTGCATTCGTACGATCACTTCCCCCCCAAGCGACGTCGTCCCTTCGGTCGTGCGCTCATTGCTGTCATCATACGTGGCGTCCTTCGATGCTCTGAGCTGTCCGTCCGTCGGCCGCCCAAGCGGTCACGGTCACGGCGATGAAGACTTCGCGCACGATTTGTGCGCCCCCCTGGGAAACTTTCACGATGCTCATTCGCCTTCACGCCCGTCTTTTTCGCCACGCTCCTTGACTTCAGCTTCCTTCCTCCCCTTGCCGTTTTCTTCAAGGTGCGTGCGTCTCTCGCTACTCGCGCCCCTCTTCTTTTCGCGTCGATCACCAACCCTCGCTTCTCTTGGAATTTGTTTATCTGCGTGCAGAGGGAGTGCCATGCCGATTTCTGGATCAACTGCGGTGCGTCCTGATGTCCGCGAAAGCCTTTCTATGGTTGTTACAGTCCGAGCGTCCAGGAAAGGAGATGGGCCCATTGCTCTTCATCAGTGATGATGGCGGAGGCCGGGTCTTCGCGCGTCCCAACCATTACTTTCCCCCCCTTCACTCATTTCAACTAACCCCTATTCTCATGTTTTCAGCTCTTTGCGTCCTCGGTTGGGTCCCTGGTGTGATTCATGCGTGAGCCTGCTTCTCTACCTCTGCTTCCCGTCGCTCACGTCTTGAGGTGTGGCCTATGCTAAATCCTGCGTTGTTCGTCTTCCCACGCGGACAATCAGATGGTGGATCATTTCCAAGTACGAGGTGAGTCGCCTGGATTGACGGTCCCCCATCCCACCACACTCGCTCACGCCCTCCTCTCCACTGTTTGCCACTCTTCCCTCCATCATGGTCTAGACCGCGGCCAATTAAACGACCACTAAGGACGCTCCCCCCTCCCAGCAAGCCATCGTAGGAAGATCGCGTTGCAACCGGACTCCTACCATCTTTCCTCGTTTGCTGTCCCCCCTCCCCCCTCTTCTTCTTGGCAACCATCTGCCCTTTCAAGCGACGACCTCGACGTTCATGTAAGCTTTAGTTCACACCCTGCTTGTGCCCGGTCTTCATATACGTATACCTTTTCGCGGTTTGCCCCGCGCTAAGCCGGCGCCATTCTTCCGAGTGCGATATCGTCAATCAAAGCAGGCCCATCCGCACCGAGCTGCCGTGGGCAAATCTCCCAAGGAGAGAGAGAGAGCGGGCAAGAAATACGTTTTATCTGGCCCCTCCAGCTGGAAAGCATCCCCAGATCTATCTAATGCGGCCGCGATCGACGTATCGTTCAGTCCGTCTGCATGGAATCGTTCCTATCATCTCCCTCTCCCTCTCCCTCTCCTTCGCCAGAAGACCCCGCCACACCACCCCTCGCCTGTCGCTCGATGGCGCGGAGGAAGGCTTCGATGCCTTTATTCCACGTCGAATTGGAACGTAGCCAGAAAAAAAGGGAGATGTGAGCAAGCGTGTCCGCTGCAAGCGGAGAGCCGCGACGAAGATCGAAGAGAGAATTCGCACAACTCACCGCTCCCTGCCTCAGGCTCAAGTCCCAGGCTGCCTGCGATGGGAGCCAGCTGGCCGGTCCGCAAGGCGTGATCGAGGCCGCGCACGGCGGCCTGGAACTGAGGCGACTCGATTACCCGCCTCACGCTCGCTTCGTCTCGGGGTAGCTCGGGTGGCAAGTGCGGGAAGAGGGAGGTCGCGAGCTCTTGGTTGGAGAGGAGGGGCAAGAGGGATGAGGGTGTGAGGACGTCGCTAAGGGAAAGCTCTGGGCAAGGACGTAGGTAAGAGACGAACGATGGAACAGGACGAGGAAGGCGGTAGAGCGCGTCGGTCAGTTTGCGAGCCGCGCTCAGGGGACGAGCGAGTATGCATCGACAACACGGATATCAGTCCTTCCACGCACCTTCCATGTGCGTCGTCTCAGCCCCTTCCGGAACGGAGATCCCGCCGAGAATCTGCCTCAACTGCGCCATCTGCTCTGCCGTCAAACCCTCCGCACCCCTCGCCGCAGCGCCCGCGCCGGTCACAGGAACCGTCGCCCTCTGCGCGCGAGGAGCGCCCGGAACCTCGCCGCCGCCGGGGCCGGTGGTCGTCGGCGTCTGGGGGGCTTGGCCCCAGTTGGAAGGTAGAGGGGCGGAGGGGTCTTCAATGACAGCGTTTACACGCGCTGCTCGCTGCTCGTCTAACGCAGAAACACCGTCTTGCATCCAGAAGAATTGGCGAGAGCTCGAGGACTGATTGAAATAACGTGGAGATAAGCAGTGATGAGATAAGGACGGAGAAATAGTAACGATAGCTTCGATAGATCAAGAAAGTTTGTCTGGCTCACAAGAAACTTGAGCACGTATACACGACCACCCGGCGCTTGAGCCACCTTGTCGAATGTGGCTTCGCCAGGGAAGATAATGAGATCCTGCGGTGCAAACAGGCCAAAGGCATCCCTAGAGTCAGTTGTGATTGCGCAAGCTTCACGCATGCTCGTGTGCATCTGCACGCTCCAAAGACAGGTGCAAAACGAGCCTCACATCCACGACTTGGTTGCTGCGAAGAGAATGACAATCACAGCGTGGTACGGAAAAGTTAGTCGCGGATTTCGCTGCAAAAGAGCGCAGAAACTACTCACGCGTCCCGGTTTTTCCAAACTACGGGCGAATATCACCCGTCGCCCACAATGCCTGGTCAGCACAAATCGCCTGATGCACAATCGTAAAATGAGCAACGCTCACCAAAGTGGGTCAAGCCATCCTCCGGGTTCTTACCAAAAAACCAAATCAAGCATAAGCCAGATGTCAATACCTAACTCTACACACGCACCACTTTTCTCGCCTGGTCCTGCGTCCCCTGCTATCACAGCCCGCGTTGCCCGGGCACTCACCTGCTCGATATACAGCAGACCTTTCTCAGACTGAGGGTCAACCCAGTTCGTCTCGCCTCTACGCTGACACTTGCCGGCCTTGAAAGAAACTAGGGCAGCCATTTTAGCGAGACAGCCAAAAACACAAGCAATAGAGCAGCAACGCTATAGAGTGTGTGGCTTGGAGTTCTTGACGGTGGACGCGGTGAAGGTGGAATCGAGTTGATGATCACAGCTGACGACGCTCCATCACGTGCTCTGACCACGACTGAGCCGAGCATCCGAAGGGGGATTTCGTCTCTCCACCGCAATCCATGGATGCCATCGCAGCTCGCCGACTTCGCATATTGCGTGCCCTCAGCGCTCCTCAAATCGGTGTGCGTTGGTAAACGACACAGAGGTGCTGAAGTGGACTAGCGACACGATTTGCCTACTGCCCATCTCACCACTGCATGTACGGCGCGGAGATCGGACCCCAGGGCTGACATGGTCTGTGGTATGGCTGCCTGCCTCACCGGTTTGTTCCCTCATACCACCGTTCTGTCCCTTTGGCCCATGCGACTACGTCTCTTCAACTCATGGCTCATCTCCTTCCGGAGAACGTCGCTCAAATGACGATCTTCACTCAGCTCGCTGTCCGCCTCCACCGAAGCAGATTCCTTCGTCCGGGCATGCCAGTTCTGAACTGCTTAAAATGGCCGGCCTGATATCTGATCACCTCCCTACTCCCCTTGCTCTTCATATCATACCGCTCCTTATACTACCCGCACACCTTGACTTGCCCCATTGTGCTGGATCAGGCTCTTTCTACTGTCAAGTCACTGTTGCCTCTTCTCCGACGCTTGATTTTAGACTGCGGACCGGGAAAGCACGAGGCGAGGTGGCCAGGTCTGCGAGACTTGGATGAAGTCATCGATTATGGTTGGAGGCTGAAGAAGAAAGAGACGACAGACGCGAGATGTTTTGCCTTTCTTCCCAGATTTGTTTGGACTGTAGGAATCGCACTTTTTATCTGGCGGTGATCCATCGCTTTCTCCCGACGTGGGTGATTATGTGACCGAACATCGGTGCGTGCAGGGTACATAGTATTGCCATGGAGACCTCAAGTACGAGCGCAATATTTCTCGACGTCCTTATCTTCTCCATCCCAACGACGAGTGCAACCTTGCTTCGCCAACGTCCCATACTTTGAAGCTTCAGCCGGAAGCCGAAGAAACGATCATGCCAGCTCGTCCTTGCGAGAATGTGAGTGGACCGCATCCTCGCACTTCATCGTCGGCCGGTGTCGTCTCGACTGACATTTGGCCATCTGGCTCTGTTGGCTTACTTTCCACCCTAACGGAATGACAGGCGTGGTTCTACCCTCGCCCGCCGGCCCTCCAGCATACGTCTTCTCGCCTCAGGGTCATCTGGAGGCAGGGACTTCAAGCTCAAGAGGTGGTCATAGCGGACACAACGAATGGGTACAGGGTATTGGAGACATCTCGTGAGTGGAAAGGAGGGAGATGGCTCGGCCTGCTGCTGCTGAGCACCGTCCTCGCCTCTCCGTGCCTTGCTTTTCGGATATGTCTCCCAGATCCACCGACATACTACATACCTCCAGAGGATGTGCGCACAGACCTCCTCCGTCCTTCCTCAACGCGAAGGACCCTGTGCGAGTGGAAGGGAGTGGCCCTGTACCATGATTTCTACCCTCCGCCTTCGTCCTCCTTGTCTTCAGACATCGCACCTATCAGGGCTCGCATCTGGTCCTACCCTTCCCCCAACGCTCCTTTTGCTGCGATCAAGGATTACCTCTGCTTCTACCCTTCTGTCACTCCTACTCAACCTGGACGGACGGTGGCAGAGACAGATGAGGGATGGACATGCTATGTGGATGAGGACAGGGTTTCACCCCAGGAGGGGGGATTCTACGGAGGATGGGTCACGCCTGAGATCGAAGGGAAGATGAAGGGAGGGTGAGTAGTGCTCGTCCAACTCGCCTCAATCAAGGAGGACGAACGCAAATCAACCGTCGCGCCACTTCTCTCCCTCTTCCATCTTTCTCAGCCCCGGTACCTGGGCTTGGTGAAGGAAAGATATCCAGTTGGAATTGGCCATGGATGCGTGAATGAGAGATAGGTGATTAGACTCCTGTCGCGCGTGTGTGACGCATCAGAGGGTCGAACCAGGCTACAAGTACAAAAAATGTGTCGCAGAACAAGGTGTGACAGATGGAGAGAAATGGTGACATAGATACGCGGCGTCATAAGAAGCGCAGACGACCTCCGGCCTAATTGGGATGTGCCGCCATCGCTTTACTTCTTTCTTCCACCCTTGGCGGCCGTCGCGTCGGCCTTGCCGCCAGTCGCTTTGGTTTTCTTGGTCTTGCCCTTGACCTCCTCCTGGTCGCCCTGTTCGTTCGACCCGACACGACAATCCGTTCAGCCACGCTTTTAAGCTAGACAGAACCCTACTCATCCGGTGCACCCGTTCCGCTTTCTCCGAACACCCACTGCTGCCTCGTACACTCACTTTTCGCTTAGCCGGGCCGCTGGACGACACCGCGAAGAAGCCATCGAGCCTTCCCTGCTGCTTCGTGTGGAGCATCTTTTGCAACTTTGCAGCGCCACTTCGGACACGTTCTTCGCTGTTTGCGTGAGCGATGGTGGATGGCACGGGGTGGTACGGACAAATACAATATCAGCAACGGCCAGCATCTCGCAACGAGCACAAAGGCGGGCGCGGGTGGGAACGGAGCAGAAGCTTTCCTCTCCGACTCACTTGAAACCCTTCTCGCGTACCAGGAAGTCGACGAGGCCTTCCACGTCTGGAGCTTCCCATTTAATCTGCGTAACCGACGAGACGGCCAAAAGGTACGTGGCGAGAAAGGGCAGGTATAAAGCAAAAGATAACGACAAACCAGAAGATGGAATACGCTGTCAGGCAAACGAGCAAGGTCCGCAGAACGGATAAGCATAGTCGAATCCAGGCAATCGGCTGACTCACATCGAGCTCCTCAGCAAGAGTCACGTCTGGCTTCTTGAAAAGCTCCCTAGCATCCTGGAAAGGCCACTCGTCCGGGACCTTGATGCTCTTCTTATCCTCCTGGCGTAGGTGCTCGACGACCTTTTCGAGCGAGCCGTGCTCCCTAATGTATTTGAGTGCCGTCTTGGGACCGATGCCTTTAATTGGCTCGAGGTAGTCGCAACCAAGCAAAATACAGAGGTCGATAAACTGATGTGTCGTATGTCGTTCGGAGCGAGAGTCGTCACCAACGGACGAGCAGATGATGGCGGCAGATGAGTCAAGGCTACGGAGACACAGAGCCGCGCGACCCGTAGCGAGCACGCTCACCTGATCCCTGGTCATCTCCAAACCCTCCAATGCCTTCTCGAGGTTGATCTCGTGAATGGGCATTTTTTTCGCCTCGCTGAACGTCAAGTGCCGGAGCAGGATGGGCGTATTAAATGTCAGGGTATCCATGTCTTCCGAGCCGGCTGCGTACACCTGAAGAGGGGTCGTAATGCGGAAAGCGCCAAGTCAGGACGTCCTCGATTGCAGCGGGAACAGAGGAGCACTCACTTTGCCTCCTCGTGCGAGCTCGGCGCACTGCGCTTCGGCTTCTCCAGGAGCCTGCAACCCGGACGAGGGATCTCTAATGAGCGCTCACTCGGCAACGGGCAGCGACTCTGAGCTGAACCCCACGTGCAGTCCTACATCACAAAACAAAGACGCACCACGACGCAAGGAATGCCCATGAGCTTGAGCAGTCTCCGACATTCCTCGTTGTGCTCCTTCGTCACTCGCACAGTTCGGCGGTTTATCTTATCCAGCTCGGCGGCTTCGGCTGTCAAACCGCATAAATCCACAGGTGGTGGAGAGTTTCCGTCAGATATCGATCAGACAGTCACAAGTCTTTGTAGACCACCCGCGACACGATTGAAGTGCCGAGCCGAAGCGGAAGAGCCTCCACGACGGAAAGATGATTATATAACAAGTTCCACCTACCAATGTCCTTCTGCTCCTCTTCCTGCTCCTTGGCCTCCTCTCGCCTTTCAAAACGTTTCGCTAGCACGCCCTTCTTGAGATCGGGTGGCTTGCCATCGAAAACGTACGCAGGCTTGAGGCCGTTGTCGACCATTCGGATCGTACGGTAGAAGAAGCCCATTAGATGGCTTTTTGGGAAACATGAAGAATGAGACAATTGCTCAGTTCATTTATTCAGGATCTCATAAAATTTGACGAGACGAACAAGGGTGTTAGATGGCGGGAGGTTACTTACCTCGTCGTCTCTCCACCCTCCGACATGAGTTGCTGTCCGTCCTGCTGTCGCACAGCAATCAGAAACTGTGTGACAGAGACAAGAAGACAGACAAAGAGGGGGCGTCGGTCAGGCTCTGCAAAATCGTACTCATTAGACTTTATCCAGACACGTAGGCTGGCGGTGGGCGGCTGACCTGGTATATGCTCATGCTCGCGTCGATGGCAACCTTCCTGCCAAACAGGTGTTTCATTTCAAATTCCTTGATTGCGCGTGGAGCCTAAAAAGAAAGAGCAGCAAGGATGTTAAGCGACATAGCCGGGTATGTGGGTGAGATAGGGTTATCAAGCACTGGTCCATATGAGGAATGGGCTGGAAGAAGCGAACGCACCCCATCGCTGATGATGGACGTCAGCCCTTTAATACCCTGCATGAAAACATGATAATGTCGGAGCGTGCAAGAAGGATGAAGCTTAGAGACAGTTTCTCGCCACGATTGCATGTAGCCACAGGCTGAGGAAACTGACCATGTTGGAAGATGGTCGAGCTAGCCACGCGAGTGCAGTGCTCCGTGAATCTGAAGCGGAGAAGAAAAAGCCAAAAGTCAGTTGCTGCCTCAACCAAAGTGCAATCGATCGTTCGCCTCGTCTGCTCACCCAGTGAGCTTCGCCTTGATGGTGGTGACAATGGAGACGATGGAAACGTCGCGCGATGGACCAAGGACGTGCCGTTCCTTCTCAAGCGCGCTCATTCGCTCAGCGCGTGCCCTCGATCGCGATCGGCCTTACCACCGCCTACCGCCGCAACGCGCATGGTGAGACGCGAGCGCGTAAAGTCGGCGCGCCGTTGTATTCGCGCTTCGCCACTCGCACTCCAGCCTGTTGCTCGACGGATCGTCTCTGATTGACCGTATTCTCACCTCCGCATTAAGTCTTCATATTTGGCACTCGTCACGGCTGAGAATGCTCTCCACCCTTTCCTCCTCGCCGCCTCTGCCGTCCCTACGGCTCTCTCAATCTCCAGCGCCATCAGCAGCAACTAGCTCGACCGTCGTCCTCTCTCCCCCTCCGTCCTGCTCCTCCTCGCCTCTTCACCAGACTTGGAACTTCTATTCTCCCTCTCCGTCTCCTTTGAAGGAGGATTCGCGTTTTCCTCCATTCCGAGGCGTTCAAGACATGTCCAGCCGTTCGCCGCCACGTCTCGACGACGATTACAAGGGTGACCAGAAAGGCCCGCCCAGCAGCCCGCTCACTGAGAAGTCCCTCGGCGGCGGCGGTTCTCTCCACCGGCCTTTCTCATCTACAGAATGGAGCAGTAACTTTGGTGGATTCAACACCATGGACGCCGGCCACACGCCTCCTCAACCGCTCCCACCTCCGCGCAAGTGCCACTCCTCAAGTCCGGCAGCTACCCTGCCCTTAGCCCAACTATCCTCGCCTTCCACTTCCGCCGCTCGGTGCCTGCCAGCTCCGACGGCAGCAGTCCTTGCAGCTCGTCGTCGAGCCTTTTTCTTTAAACGACCTGAGCATGCCGCTGCATCCTCCAGGTCGGCGCGACATGCTGCGAGTCAGAACCATGGCTTTGGATCTGGCTCCTCTCGTGTGCCCATCTCCTCCATCATTGCATCTGACCTCCGACCTGGTCCATTCGTCCCGTCTACCGAGGGGATTGGAAATGGCATGGGAGAGGAGAGTCCGGAGCGCGCCCTTTGGAGGGACCGCTTCCGCGCCCGGTGCGTAGAGAGGATGCGCAGTGATCGGGACCGGAGCGTGGCTAAGGGGAGAGGGTGGGGGAGCGTCGGCGGGAGCGGGAAAGGACCAAAGAGGGGGACGGATGAAGAGATGACAGGGAAGGGCAAGGCGAGGGAGGAGAGGTGGGGGAGCGATCAGCTGAGGAGCACGAGTAGTGAGGACGGGAGCGAGAGCGATGAGGAGGATGAGGATGACGAGGTACGTCTCTTCACTTCTTTTATCCCCGGTGGAGCGCCACCACTCTGACAACTCCACCTCTATCGCCACGTCCACCACTGTCGCAGATCATCCGCCGCGTAATGACGTCGGAGTACCGCCGACTGAAGCGCTCGCACGACTACGCGGCGCAGAGGGAGCTCGGAAGTCTCGACCCTGATATCGTCGCTTGTCTCGAGGAGGAGTTGCGAAGGGATCAGGAGGTTGGCGCGGCCGAGGGTGAGCAGCCCATCTTCTCCCGTTTGCGCTCCGCGATGGTTCTTCGCGGCGACGAAGCGCAGGGATTCGGAGGAAAGGGGGGATGGAAGTGCTGATCAATCTCCTTCACACCTCTTCTACCTTTCCTTTTTTTTTCCCCTTCGCCTCATTTCGCCCCCGTCCGATAACGATCCGACAGACTTCGAACCGCCACCGGACGTCCTGTTCGAAGACGACCTCCTCTCCGAAGCTTACGAAGCCCATCTCGCCTCCTTGTCCGATCCGTCTCAGGACCATCGACGAGGGCAGGAAGAGCGACCTGACGAGGGGCGAATGAGGGCGACGATGGCGACGACGACGGGCGGCGATCTAGCCATGTCCGATTGGGACGATGACGAGTTTGAGCTGGGCGACGACGCGGCCATGGCGATGGAGATGGACGGTTGATGGGACCGTTCCTTGTCGTCCATCAGTGAACATTTTGTAATGCTCACACCAGCTTTGGGGTTGCTTATGGTAAGATAAGAGAGCGAGCTGCTCAACTCAATTTTCTTCCTTTCAGGGTTCGGTCCGAGTCGACCGAGCCTAGGATCGGGTAGACAGGAAGGAAGAGTACGAGATGAGATGAGATGGGATTGGAAAAGAAAAGCCAAGCGACCGATCGATCGGATCGAGAAAAGACGACGACGACGATACAAGTGCGGACAGTGTGACGACGGGGGGCAGATAGGCGGGCGCGGCAAAGGTCTGGAAAGGACGGACGGATGGACGGACTGAATGAATGAATGAATTGAATGAGTGGGCGGGGGAATGTGAAATGGAGGGCAAGGAATGTGTTTTAGTTGGGGGACGGAGAGAGGGAAACGGTTGGAATAAACGAGTGGCCGGACGTGAAGCAGCAAGCACGGCGGGATGGTGGGAGTGAAAGGAAGGTGGGGAAGAATGAGAAGGAAGGAAGCGACTGCGTGACCGAGACGAAGGTGAAAAAGGGGCGGACGCGAGGACGCTCGCGCCGAGCATCCAACTGGGAACGGTCAAAGGAGAAGACAAGACAAGGGAAAGAATGGGCAGACGATGATGGATGGAAGGGCGAAATGAGATGGATGCAAAGTTAATGCAAAGCTTTTTGGGGTGCAAGGAAGAAGAAAGAAGAAAGACAAAGTGGAGAATGAACATGAACATGTCGCAGAGTGGAAGACGAAGACGAAAACAATTTTTTTGGTTCGAACGAAAAAGAAAGAAGGCGAAAGTAGACCGCGGTCCCAAGTCATATAGCAGTGGATTCGGAATTGAACGGGAAGCGGGAAGCGGGACGTGTGTGTGTGTTGATGCGATGGAGACTGCGTGAGTTGGTGCGGAATATAAAAAAATGGGCCGACGGAAATAACTTGGGACGTGAAGTGGGGGCAATCAAGATTGTGAGGGAGTGCGATGGAGGAAGGAAAGGGACGGAACACGATGCAATTTTGGAAAAGAAGGGGGGGGGAAGGGAGAAACGGGCGGCTCGACTCGGGACCTCCGATAGGGCGCGCGGTGACTTTTCGGACAGCAAGGGGAGGAGGAAGGGAGGGGAGGGGAGTTGAGAGCTTGAGATGCATGGGGAGAACCCATTGTTGAAAGCGGGTATCGATGATTGCGAAAGGGGACGGACGGAGTGACGAGATGAGTGGTTTTGGTGGCAAAGACCCAGATCGACGACGAGATGGAGAGGACACGCGAACGAGACCGAATCGAGGCGAGCGAGATCGAGATCGGAAGCCGACAGACAAAAGTCGTGCAAGTCGAGGCTGGAAGGAGGCGCTGGAGATGTTGAGTATCGAAAGGCGAGTCGTCGAGCATCTCACGCGACCTCATCATCTCTCCGCGACTCCTCTCGCTCAATCCTCGTTTTCATCTCCTTGAGCTGTCCATGAAGCTGACCAAAGACGACATAATGCTTGGTAGGCAAAAAGCCGTCCGGTTGTTTCTCAAGGAAGCCAAGGATCGTCTCCACGGCGGCACATGCTTGTTCGACGGTTACTTGGGACTCTTCGTTTGATGGCATGGGCGAGCGGGAGCGGGAAGTGGACGTCGAAGGTGAGCGCGGGATCGTCGCGTCGAGGCGCACCCTCGTGCTGCGCCCCCCCACGTCCGAGTCCTGCGTGCAGCGGGAAGAGCGGGAGGAGGCGCGGGAGTGGTCCATCATCGGCCCACCACCACCACCACCACCACCGCCGGCCGTCTGCGTCTGCGTCTGAGAGACACCGGGCATGGACTGCATGAGCCGAATGGCCTCCTCTCCGGCGTTGGGCGCCAAGTTGCCCGAAGCGGTCCGAGAGAGCGAGGAGGAAAAATTTTCAAACATGGTCGCGTGCAGGCTCTGGGTGGCGGCACCGTCGAAGACGTGCGAGGAGGGACCTCCGCCGTTGCCCATACCGGTGGACGGGCGAGATGGCTGGGGGGACGTGGAAGAAGGCATGTCGCCTTGATGCTCAAGACCAGAGGGACAAAAGAAAGACGGAGGTCGAGGGTGATGCAGCGATTCGCCGCGCGGACGTGTTTTCGGAGTATGCGGTCCGCCGCCGGCGGCGGCAAAATAGGTGCGCTCGTGAGCGGACGAGTTGCGCTGGTGATGATAGTGCGCGCCGTCGCCTCGAACCGATCCCCTCCTTTTCTTTGACATCCCATGACCTTGCCGATCGTTACCGCCGTCCGTAAGCTCGGCCAGCGCCGAGCCGTACAGCCAAGGAGGGCCGGGTTGAAGCGGTGAGCCGAGCGGGGTGGTCGAGTTGCGAGACCGACCGTCGCCATCGTCCATATCGTAGGGCTGGGAGGGCGCGTCAAAGCCCATGTGGCCGAGTCCACTGCCAAGCGGGGACAGCGAGTCGGACATCGACTCGGACTGACTGTAGTTGCGCTTCCGAGGGGAGACGACGCCCTGTGGGCGATGATGGACGGCGACGCCGCCTGCTGAGGTCAAAGGAGCCTGCGGTTGGTGGGCTGGAGGATGAGCACCGCCGTCGACGTGCATCGTCGCGCCTTGAGAGCCGGATGGCGGAGGAGGCGGAGGCGGCGGGGTCATGTCCATTGGGACGAGGTCATTCGAAGGCCCGAGGTTCTCAATGCCGTCCATCCGATCGCTAAAGTGGACGACTTGGGTCTCTACGGTCATGTCCACCGGCGCGACGAGACTACTCGGACTCGCGCCGACGCCTTGGGTAGAACGACCTGAGTGGGCGATGGCACCCACCTCACTCCCGGTGGGTGTTTCCTCCCCGTTTTGCTCCGGCGGTGGCGGAGCGGAAGAAGGGTTGTCCGTCTTACCGGCAGCGGCGAGTCCCGCTGCGCCACGGCGGATCTGGTTCCTCTCCCTAAACTTCTCGATCCATCCCCCGGATGCCTTGAACTTGTCGACTCCGAGGCCTTCCTCCCTAGCGAACGCAAGCGCTTTGGTCTTGATCGCAATATCGGTGATGGGCAGATTTTGAGCGCGTGTCTCCTCGACCCACGAGAGCAATTTACGTTCGATCTCGGGGAATTTGGCCGTGCTTTTTCAGGGCAAGCGCCCGCCGAAAGCCGGGGACACGAAAACCGGTCAGGATGATGGACAAGGACGCAAGGACGGAAACGAAACGGGCATCCTCACCGGTGCTTGGCAACCTTGGCCGACTCGCCCTCCTCCTCTATCCGGAGCCACTTCTCCTTCTGCTTGAGGATCTTGCTGACCGTGCTTCGCTCGATGCCGAACATGACGGCAATGTCGTCCTGGCGGTGCTTCGGGTTCCTCATGTGGTGGTCGCAGATGCGCTTTCTGTCGATGTTGAGCAGCTTGGTCTTACGCTTCGGAGGCACGACGCCGGCCGCGATGGCGGCAGCGGCGGCGGCGGCCTGAGCGGCTTGAGAGGCGAGCGAGACGGCAGAAGGACCGTTGAAGGAGGAGGAAGTGGAGGGCGAAGAGGCTCGGCTACTGGGGCCAGGCAGGCCAGAGGCCCCTGTGGCGGGGGAAGGGAGCATGTCAGTGGACGTATCCACCTTCGTGCCGTCGTAGCCGCCCTTGAATCTCGGGCTCGACCCGGCGCTGGCCGGCAGACCGCCGATGAGGCCGGACCCGAGGCCGCGCCCGCTGACGCTCGTGATCGAGCTGGCCACGCTGCCCGCAGGGCTCGTTGAGCGGGCCGACATAGCGCCCGAGCTCTGGCCAGTGCCGGTGCTGGTCGTGGATAGGTCGGCGGAATGGAAGCTCGTGTTGCTCAAGCTGCCGTTCGGCGTGGCCATCGACGCAGGGGAGAGCTGGTGGGTAGAATTGTAGGGGTGCGCTTGGTGAGCGGGCGTGGAGTGCTGAACGGGGTGACCGGAGGGCGAGCCGTTGGGATTGGACATCATCATGCCGACACCGGCCTGGCCGAGGCTATGAGCGGACCGTGAGTGGGACAGGGTGCGGGTGCGAGGTAGACTGTGGCCGATGTAGACTACGCCCGAGGACGGCGGCAAAGGCGACTCGGAAAGCTGTGGGGAGGTATACAGAAAAGTCAGACGGAAGGTATACAGAAAAAGTCAGACAAGGAGGGATGGGTCAAGGTGAGCGCACGACGGTGGGGTAGTATGCATATAGCGCGAGCATGAAAGACGAGTGCCGGCATGCAAACGACTCACTGAGCCAGCCACCAGCGCATGTCCAGCAGGTGTTGCCACCGCGGCGGACGACCCGCCGAACGTTGTTGCGTTGGCGTCCAGCGGGATAGCCGAGCCATGGCCGCCGGCGGTGGGACCCATGCTCCCTTCCAACACTTTGGAGCTTCGACGAGCCGCTGACGGATGGGCTGCGGCACGTACGTTTTCGCTGTGCAAATCGCCATCTTCGCGCACGGCGGTCACCGGCGGCGATGAGGATGACGGGGTAGGCTGAGGCGTCGAGCCGTGAAGGTGACTGGGCGGAGCTCCGGTTGGATGGCCCGGTGTGGGGAAGAGGGACATGCCGAGGGAAGCGTTGGAACCGGGCGCTGTGAGGCCAGACAAGGATAGCGAGCGTCCATGGCCGCTATGGCCGCCGGTGGGTCCGTGGTGATGAGCGGGTATGTGGGGACGATGATGAACGGCATGGGCGTGGCCGCCGTTGGAGGCGGAGATGAGGGCGTGAGCATTGGGGAGGGGGGCTGACTGGAGGAAGGGCGACGGCTGCGCGGAGGGCGAGGGGTGAGGATGGGGCAACTGCGGGTGATGGTAATGCTCGAGGTGGCCATCGGGAGCGGCCGAGGGTGGGGGTGCAGCAGGCCAGGTCGAGGGCGGATGCGGTGCGCGCCTCGAAGGCGGTCGAAAGCCGGGCGTGGCGGGGTGAGGATGGGCGATTTGGGAAGAGGGGAACTTGGACGGTCGTTGTTGGTGGTGACCGTGGCCGTCGGGGGAGGAGTAATGTTGCAAGGTGCGAGACTGATAGTCGAAGAGACGGTTCATATCTTGCTCGCCGCCGAAGCCGCGCGATTGGGGCCGACCTGGTTCGACGCGACTCGTGGCCATCGTCTCGGCGGCGGCGGCGGCGGCGGCGGCGACGACGACGTTTCCGGGAAACCTGTGGACGAGATGACCGTCGGGGCCATGGTGTTGCTGCGTCCTGGACGCCTGCAAGCGCTGCCCATGCCCCTGCCCCTCCTGCTGCTGCTGCTGCTGCTGACTAGCGTAGTGGGAATGGTGACGGGCGCTCACCATGAAGTGCAGCGATGAGGTGGCTCAGTGTGCCGGTGCCGGGAGCCGGGAGGGTGTTGGGCGGAGGGAAAAGTGTGCGGAAGACGGCGACGCCTCGACGCTCGTGAGCGACGGGGGGAAGCTGCCAAAGAAGGGGATCGATGGACAGCAGAGGGTGGAGCATGCCCTGCGGGGGGGGGGGAAAGTACCGCGGCGATGCGGCGACGTCTCGAGCCGAGTGGAGACGGGGAAAGCGGAGGCGACGGTGGCCGAGAGGGCTCGAGGGCTCGCGGTCAGGCGCGCATGGGCAAGCTGGCGGGTGGAGGTGACAGGGAAGGTGGACGGTGGAGGAGGTGAGTGACGGTGACGGTGATTTGTGACGGCGATGGCGATGGTGACAATGTCGATGTGAACGCCCGGCTCACTCACTCGTCCGATGGTCGGTCGGTCGGTCGGATAGAGTAGCACCAAGGCCAGCGGGTGGGACTGACTGTGTGGGCTCCGTGCTTGGCCGATGTTCCGTTCGTTCGTTCGTTCGTTCGTTCGTTCGTCGTGCCTGGCGATTCGATTCGCTCGGCCGTCCAAGGTCAGTCAAGTCAAGCACGAGTCTTTGTCGTCGTCTTTGTCGTTGTCACCGTCGTCGTCGGCGAGGACAAGACGGGGTCCGCTCGACTCAAGATCGGCTCGGCTCGGCTCAGCTCAGCTCAGCTCAGCTCGGCTCGGCTCGGTTCGGCTGGACTCGGCTGGACTGGAGTGGACTTGATTGGAGACTGTGTTGACTCGAGCCGGGGAAGGAAGGAGAGGAAGGAGGCGGGTGGTGGGAGTGGAGGGACAAGGAAAGGAAAGGCAAGCCGGAGGAGTCGAGTCGAGTTGAGTCGAGTTGAATGGCAGCAAAGCGCAACCAACGTCTGAAAAGCAAAGCCGAGCCGGCCGCGCCTCTTTGCCTCTCACTGGCCTTGGCCTTGGCCTGCCTGTGCCTTCACCCGTTCACTCCCCACTGCGCCTAAGTCCGTCCAACCGTCGACCTCGCCTCGCCTCACCCTACTCTCACCGCACATGCCTCGTGCCCTCCAGCGTGCCCCCTCTCTCATTCTTCATCGTCACTCTTCCTTCTATCCTTCCTTCCTCATACACGCCAGGCCACCACGGGGGGCAACAATGGGGCCAAGGCTAACATGCTAACAGGCAGGCCGCTAATGTCTGCCCGGCCCAGAGACGCGTTGCCATACGCCGACATTCCATCGTTACCACGTCCATCGCACTCGACACAATTCGTCCGGCGGCGAGGGGAGCAGTGCGGAGGGCGCTTACGCCACGGCCAGGCAGGCGTCCGTTCGGACAGGGCGCAGGCAACCAGCGAGCTCCCCCTTTGCCCTCCTCAGCCTCACAGGTGAGATGAGATCGGCTTTTCGTTTTCGATCGGACCGACCTCGCCGACACAACAGTAACACAGGTGAAGGACACGAGGCGGGCCTGACGATCAGATCAGACCAGATCAGAGCACAGCAGGCGACGATGATGATGATGATGATGATGCGATGCGATGCGATGCGACGCGATGCATCGGGCCCGTCCACTCGGCTCGGCTGCCGTCCGTCGTCCGTTCCTTATCGTTCCGTGCCCGCGGCTCTGCCCCGGTCGTGTGTAGGCACGCAGGTAGGTCGGTAGGTAGGTAGGTAGGTAGGTAGCTTACATATATGTATGTATGTATCCAAGCACGTCGCCGTGAAATCTATACCAGTATCGATGGACGGTCGCTTCCATTTGAACCGTCGGCCAACAGGCGACGCCCAACGTCCCAGGTCCGTAACCTATCTAATCATTGTCCACCTCCACCTCGGCCCGAGTGGAGTCGCTTGCGAGGGCAACGACCGAGACGAGGCTGCCATGCGCGTCTCCCAACGTTCCTTCCCTCGGCCCGGTGCGTCGTCGTAGCCCACGGACGCCAGCTTTTATCGGCGACCGCGTGGCGTGTGAGACTTAGCTCGACATGACGTTTCGTTTTTTTTCTTTCAGATGGTGGTGTGCGCGCCACCCGGCTTTCGTACCGCTCGTAACGTCACCCATCCTTTCCTCGGTCGGCATCGGACCTAACCGAGACGAGAAGACCGCTTCGGCGACCCGCTCCTCCCTAGCGTTCGGCGACTCGCGGCCCTGTCGAAAAGACCGTCCGAAGGATACGAAGGCACATTGCCCACTCGCACAAACAGACTATGGGAAAACCGAGGCCGTCCTCGTCGCCGAGCCGATCCCGGACGGCCACTAACTAAGCACTTAGGCAGAGCTCGGGGGTGGGTGCCGTGCGTACTGGAACCACGCAAGTGAACGTAAGTGCATCTTTCCGGGCCCTTCGGTCCCTTCTGCCTCCTTACGTGTGCAAGGGGGTCCCCTACCAACAACACCCGCTGATCGAGGGCAGATAGTAAGTTAGCTCGCCCCAGGTCCGCCGCGCCGCTCGCTCGCTCGCCTCCATCGTTTGCGAGGGCGGGTTTGAAATCTCCTTCCCTTCCCGCATACCGCACTCGAGCAAGTTTACAATGGCCGCCCCTCCTCCCCCCTCCTCCCTAGTCCTTCCCGTCAGCAGACCGACGAGAGGACGTCGACGACCACCATTCGGGCTGGCTGGCGTAGTAGTAGCGACGAAGACGAGAGCAACCGTATCGAATGTACGAATTGTCTCGAGGACCGGATCCAAATTTCACCGAGGCCGATCAGGGCGCGCGTGGCAGATGCGGCTGCGGCACGACGTGACGCAGACATCGGCGCTCCTTTTCTGCGCCAGCTGCATGTAACCGGCCCGCAGGGACAGGACTGGATGGACTGTGTGTGGGACGTTATCAAAGGCTATCGGATAGCCAGCCAGCCTCTTCCGTCCACTAGACGCTCACTCACGAAGCGGTCATGTGAAGCCGGCGTTGAGGCGTTGAGGCGCCGCACACTCGCTCGCGGCTCGTAAAAGGCGCACGGCACTCGAGTCGCTGCTGCCGATCCTAATAAGCGCCCCCGTCGCCACCCCAAGTGCCTGCCTAACCACAGAAGTACGCCACCATTCGCCGGTCCCACCCGATCATGCGCCACGCCTCGTGTGCTCCACCCACACCACTCCCTTCGCGCTCCTCTCTACCTGCGAGCGAGAGGCGAGAGGCCTGCCCTCGACGGTGCCTCGCACACTTCGTGGCGAATCAAAGTCGGGTCGGCTCGCTCGCTCGCTCGCTGACTAGCGTACAGGCCTCGCCTCGCCTGCAGACGAGGACGGAAAATCGCCCGACGGGCGTCTCGGGCAGCTCGGCGCGCCGGACGCCGGAGATGGTGGAGAGATAACCCACCGACCGGACCGGGGCAACGCCTTCCGCCACCGCCCGTCAGGTTGGGACTAGCTACGTGGGGAAAGGGAGCGCACTTACTGGAAGTACTTACGTGTGGTGTCGCCTCGTTGCAACTGACCCGAATATCCAACCTGCCGAGACTAAGTTAAGCTGCGTGGCGCCTTAAGGCAGATTTTCATTTGCAGACTGCCTCCACCGCACATTGCTCCTGGCCCCTTCGCGGGGTGGAGCGAACGCGAACGAGAACGAGGTGTTCAGCACCTGAAGACGGGCCACAAGGACTAGTTAGCTTACGCAAGTACGCCCTCCATGCCGGGACCTCACAGGCGTAGCTTCCGTCCAAAGGTCGATCCGATCGCCCCGTCGACGGCGCCGGGTGCCTCGGCATCCGGCCGTCCGTCCAAGGCGGCTGGGGCTTAACGGTCGCTAGAGCTAGAACGAGGACTAAGTTGCCACGGTGCACGCCATCCATCATAGACGTCGGCAGACGGAGATCCTCGTTTACGTTGCCTCCCTCTTTCCTGCTTTCCTGCACCTCATTTCCCTCGTTTCGCGACGCACGCGCATCAGTCGTCGCATGAGTCTCGGCGAAAGTCCTTTGACCGACGGACGGAGCGAGCGCGTTGCAAGTAAAAAGGACAGTATGTGGTGTTCTTCAACAGCAAGCAGCGATTACGTCCCTCGGCTTCTATTTTGAAAGACCCTCCGGGCGCTCAACCTTCTATAGAGACCCGAACCTGCCTCGGTTCATGCTGCCCGCTCGCCTCGGGCCGCCTCGTGCTCTGCCTGGGCCACGTACGGGATCGGCGGTAGTTCAGATGAATCGCAAGACGTCCTGTCCTCTCCCCGCCGCCGGGTCAGAGCATCGTCCGGACGAGACGCGCGGTCCTCCTGTGGCTGAAGACGGAAGAATTCCCAGCCACTTGTGCGCCAGCTGGCGAGGCGAGAAAGACACTTTCACGGTCTCACTCACGGGCACTTGCTCTCAAGTGATCGACTCCCACGTCACGGTCCGTTCCCGCAGCCGGTCGAAGCGCCTCTACTCCGTTTCAGCTTGACGGGACTCATGGCTACGCCTCTTGCGCCTCCCTCCGCTTGGCAGACTTTCATGTCCGGAGCACGTCCCTCTATCCTGCCCGACCGTTGGCGAGTCGAACCTGCGATCTCTTCGGGCAAAGTAAGGGCCAAGCCTCGCCGACGCCACGTGGCCATGTTCATGTTCCTGGGAGATGAATCGATCGACTGCGGCGCGCGGCCTTCGATCACGCCATCTTCCGGCCCAGTGGTTCAACCGCAAAGGTGGGCTCCGATTTTTCTCGCTTGAGAGAACGGATGACTGTGGTGAGCGCCGGCTTGACCTTGCTTTCCTCCTCCATCTTACTTTTCTCACTCACCCCTTCCTTCCGTCTTCTCATGGCGTCCGTCACCTCGCCTCTTGCCTCCTCTATCCCATCCAAGCGGTACAACGGCGCGGCACCCGAGTCCGACGCCGCCAACAAGCGTCTCGCCACCGCTGCAGACGGTGATCTTCTTTCCGAGGCCGGCCCTACCGCCGCTCAGCTCAACGGCGCTTCTCCTCAACGCCCACTCATGGCCAACGGCGTGGCCCCAACGGCGGCCCCCCGCCTTAGCTCGCTGGACACCAAGATGCAGGAGGACATCCCTTTGACCGACGTCGCCGCCACACCCACATGGGCGCAAGTTCTCGCTTCCGGCGCCTCTGTCGAGCCCTTCGCCAAGGTGCCCGCTTTCTCCACTGCGCAAGATCTGGTCGAGAAGACGTCGTACGAGAAGAGCACCGCCATCTTTGTCTACGAGGCCGTTGCCAATGCCGGCTTTGGTGTCAAGTCGGAGCAGTGGGCCGCTGAGGGCAAGGGCGGGGCGACGGCGCCCAAGGTGTTCAGCCTTCAGACTCGAGCGGGCGCCGCCACTGCCATCATTGGTTACCTTCACGAGACGGGCGCCTCGTCCAAGGACGCCGTGGGTGCTACGAGCGCGGGCAGCGTCAAGGTCGTCACCGCCTACACCAACTCGTCCGGTCTCGCCGCCATGAGCCCTGCCTTGGCCTCCGCCTCTCTCCCCTCTTCTTCTCGCCTCATCCTCCAAGTCTCAGCTCAGAGGCAGCTCGAAGACAGCCTGGTCGTCGTGAACGACTACGCCTCGATCTTTGCCGCCGTCGCACACCTCGGCGACAAGTTCACCGTCCTCCTCTCGTCCGACCCTCAGGAGGCTGCTGAGAACGCCGCTGCGGCCTATGCCGCCCACGGCAATGTCCTTCACGTTTTCGATGGCGCTCACTCTGCCCGCCAGCTGTCCGCCCTTACGACGCCCACCAGCAACGCGCTTCCTTCGGCATTCACGTACCACGGCGCTCAAGCTCCCGAGGCCGTCCTCGTCATTCCCAACTCGGCGAACGCACTCGCCGCCGCCGCCGTCCTCGCTTCTTCGCAGACGTCGTCCGCCGCCGTCGGCATTCTCGTCGCCCGCGTCCTGCGGCCATGGTCCGATGTGGAGCTTCGTCAGGCGATTCCCGCTTCTGCAAAGACTCTTCACGTTCTCGAGGAGACTGCGAGCCGCGCCTCTATCGGCCCGCTCTACGAGGACGTTTTGACGTCTTTGTACAGTGACGCCTTCTCTGCCTCTCAGTCTCCCAGCGCTGTCTTCCCCGTCTCCGTCTCCGTTGATACCAAGCTCGGTGCGCGGGAGTGGGCGGTCGTTCTTGCGACTCTCGCCACCCATCCCTCCAAGGCCCTTGACCTCGCAGGAGTCCTCGCCAAGGCCGAGGCCGAGGCCGCTCCCTCGGTCGCCCCGGACGCCAAAGTGTGTCTTTTCTGGGACGGAGACGCGGCCGACACGTCTTCCACAGCCCAACTCGCCGCTCACACCTTCCTCGCCAACGAGTCCGTGGACGCTCGTCTCCAGACCCGCTATGACAACTTTGCCGCGAGCGGACTTCAGCTCAGTCAGTTTGTCCTTGCTCCCCTTGCCGACCCGTCCGTCGCCAAGCCGCCGCTGCAGTTGCTCGCCGACGGACCCAACTCTGCACACTTCGTCTCCATCGCCGACCCGTCCGTCCTGAAGGCCTACGACGTGTTCACCACCGTCCGACCCGGGGCCACCGTTCTGCTCAACTGCAACTGGACGCCGAACGAGTTCGATGCCAAGCTGACTGCCCTCGATAAGCGCCAGATCGCTAACAGGCAGCTCAAGCTCTTCGCCATCGACACCGCCGCGGTTTTGTCCGAGCTTGAGAAGACGAGCACGGCTCATGCTGTTGGCGCGGGCAAGGCCAAGCAGGCCATTGGCGTCGACTCGACGGTCGCCTCTGCCGTCTTGTTCGTGGCCTTCATGAGCCTGTACAGCGGTCAGCATGGCGGCCTTGCTGCTCTTGTCGCTCCTGCTCTGCAGGCCGCTCCTCTCGGCGAGGGCGTGTCGCCTAACGCCGTCGTCGCGGCCACCAACGCTGCTCTCGTCGAGGTGCCGGTGCGCGCTCAGGACTGGGCCGCCGCGGAGCCTGCTTCGGAGGCGGAGCTGAACGCCCCTGCGCGCCCCATCTCGCTCGTCGTCAACTCTTTCGGTCCGAACCCTTTCGGCAACGGCGTGCCCGAGGCCAAGCCGGTGCGCTCCAACTGGGCTCGTCCCGCGTGGCAGTTGCTCTTCCGCGAGGCCTATCACACGGATACGTCTTCTCTTCGCCCGGACCTTCCGGAGGAAAACTTTGTCGTGACGGTTACGGAGAACCGCCGTCTCACGCCGGCGACGTACGACCGCAACGTGTTCCACATGGAGTTCGACACGTCCGGCACCGGGCTCAAGTACGAGGTCGGCGAGGCGCTCGGCATTCACGGCTGGAACGACGAGGGTGAAGTGCGCGAGTTCATCGAATGGATCGGCTTCGATCCCAACGAGATCGTGACCGGTCCGAGCGCGACGCAGCCGGGCAAGGTGGAGAGCAGGACGGTGTTCCAACTGCTACAGCAGAACCTTGACATCTTCGGCAAGCCGCCCAAGCGGTTCTACGAGGCGCTCAGCGGCCTCGCCACCGATCGCAACGAGGCCATGTGGCTGAGGTTCATCAGCTCGGCCGAGGGCGCCAGCACGCTCAAGAAGATGACCGACAAGGACACGGTGACGTACGCAGACGTCCTGCGCATGTTCCCTTCGGCCAAGCTGACCGTCGACAAGGTCATCGAGCTCGTGGAGCCGATCAAGCCGAGGCACTACTCCATCGCGAGCTCCCAGAAGGCGGTGGGCGATTCGGTGCACCTGCTCATCGTCACCGTCGACTGGCTCACGCCGACCGGCTCGCCGCGGTACGGTCAGTGCACGCGCTACCTCGCCGACCTGTCGGTAGGCGCCAAGGTGACGGTGTCGATCAAACCGTCGGTGATGAAGCTCCCGCCGCTAGACGGGCAGCCCATCATCATGGCCGGTCTCGGCACGGGCGCCGCGCCCTTCCGCGCGTTCATCCAGCACCGCGCGTGGCAGAAGGCGCAAGGCGTGGACGTGGGCCCTCTGATCTACTACTTCGGCTCGCGGTACCAGCGATGCGAGTACCTGTACGGAGAAGAGCTCGAGGCGTACCAGCAGGACGGCATCGTGAGCCACATGGGCCTCGCCTTCTCGCGCGACGGGCCTCGCAAGGTGTACATCCAGCACAAGATGCTGGAGGACGCCGAGTTCCTGGCTCAGTACATCCGGCCCAACGATCCTTTCAACCCCAACAAGGGCGTCTTCTACCTCTGCGGTCCCACTTGGCCCGTCCCGGACGTGTACGAGGCGTTGACGAAAGCGCTCGAGTCGAAGGGACTTGGCAAGGAGGAAGCGCAGGCGTACCTGGAGGAGATGAAGGAGGAGGAACGATACGTGCTCGAGGTGTACTGAAGCGTCCCTTCCCACTTCCCACCTCCCACCTCCCGTCCTTCGTTCGTTCCTTCGTTTTCGTTCGTTCGTGCCGTGCCGTGCCTTATTCCCGGCCCCTTTGACAGCGGCCTTTCCATCGATCCTCGCTGTTTCCTTTATCGCTGTGATGCAATAGAGATGGATTTGCAGGCTGCGTCTCCCGGCGTTGGCATGAGAGGCTGACGCTGTGCCCTTCAAGTCGAGCGAGCGGCTCTCCGCTATGTACGCAAGTGATACACATGTATTAAGGCGTCGTACACGCATGCAGCTTTTGCAAGCTGAGGCAGAGGGAGCGATGGTCGCATTGGTCCGACACGTTCCTCCCGCAGCAGGAGCCGCAGCAGGACGCCTTCGTCATGGTAGGACGCAGCTGATCCTAGTCATGTATCACGTGGGTCCGGTGATACCGGACATAGGAGCCCCGACGGAGATTCGCTAGCTCGTCTGATCCGCGCCGTCCAATTTGTCCCAGCGCATTGCAACCTCACTTCGCGGCCGACGACGACGACGAGCAGCACAAGCGAACGAGCAGACGAAAGCAGATCTTTTCCATCTCGGTGCCTTTCTTTCGCCTTGTCTTCACCTTTCCTCCAACTTCCCTCCACTTTCCTTCACCGGACCGCTTTTCTCCCCGCTCGCGTCGTGAGCGCTTCCACGCCTGCCTTCTTCCCACCACCTCCCCGCGCCGATCCATCGGAAAGCTCGCCAGAGCAGACATGGCTGCTGGCCCACCCACCTCCGACTTTTCCTTTTCGTACCCGCCTGTCGCCACAAGTACGAGCGTCGGTACCTCCGTCCCCGGCGTGCCCGCTCCCTCCGTCAATGGGCCGCCGGCCACGTCGAGGCCGCCGCCGAAGAAGAGGAATCGACAGGCGCTGAGTTGTACGAGTTGCAGGGAGAGAAAGATCAAGGTGGGCCGCTTCTCCTCGCCGCCGCCTTTCTTTTTTTCATGAAAGACGGACTGGGGCTCATTGACGTCCGTTCATGTGTGCACAGTGTGACAGGTGAGCTGTCGTGCACAATCCGTGGTCAACGTCCTCGTCGCCCCGGGTCTTCTCCCTCTTTCTCGCTCCTCCTTCGCCTGACGCTTGCTTGATTTTCACCAGGAAAATTCCTTGCGAGCAGTGTATTCGTCGCGGCGATGTCGATCAGTGTCACGTCGAGGTCAAGGGACGCGATGCGCCCAAGTGAGTCTCGACGTCCCTCTTGACGTTCTTACATTCCATTCCCCGATTGCCAGTTGATATGGGATGGGTTTTGCTTTCGTGGCTAGGCCCGCGCCAGCGAACGCCGAAGAGTTCGACGCCATCAAGAACCGTCTCGCTCAATTGGAGTCTCTTCTAGCCGCCCAGACTTCGGGCGCGGCTGGTCAACCCGGCCAGCCATCCTATCCCCCCGGCTATGCCGGATTTCCACAGTTCGCCACCGGCAATTTGCCCCCCTTGCCACCTTTGGGAGAGGCCCCGCAGAGCGCAGTGTCCACGCAACAGGGTCTTCCCGCGTTCTTGGGCAATCCGACCGCACCGTTGCCGTCGCGATATGCGTTGTCGTCTTCTCTTCAGTACGGAGGCTCTTCTTATGGCTCTCCTCCGTCGCATTCGTCCCCGCAGCCGCCTGCCACGTCGTATCCGCCCCTTGACATGCGGCTGCATTGGAATGGCAATAATCAGGGGGTTACGTCGAGCACGTCGCCGACCACGCGCGCCTGGAGACCTCCCCAAGATGGTCATCGTCAGCCTGGCCTCCCGTCGTCCGTCGGCTCGATCCTCGATTCGTCCAACCAGCGTCCGCGAGTGGGCACGAGGTTTTCGTCGCCTGCATCCTCCCGCTTTGAAGAGCAGGAGGACACAGACATGGATGACGGCAACCATGGCGAAGACCGTGGCCGCAGAGGCTCCCGCATGACTTCCGCGTCCGAGACCGACTGTCGGCCTGCGCGCACTATCGATAGCGATACGGAGGACGCCGCTCAGGTCCTTGAAGGTCTTGCCATGGGCTCGGCCGCCGGTCCTTGCGCTCCCACTGGTGGATTCAAGGGCAAGGCGGAGCAGGAGGCCGCCAGGCGCGTGACCGCCGAGATCGTGGAACTCAAACGCCAATGTCGAGAGGAGGCGATCGCCCGCGGCCAGTCTGTTCCCGACGCCGTCAAGTGCGAGAGCGCGGCGACGGTGGGTGCCAGTGGGAAGGAGTGTATGGAAGGCGTCGAGCCGTTTGGGCAGCCGAGCGGATGCCCCGGACCAATTTCCGCTCCAGATCCTTGCACGACGAGCGACAAGGCGGATGGGTCGTCGTCCAAGAAGCTCCCGCCTCCCGCCGCCGGCGGTCCTTGTGGTTCGAAGCATTATGATCCCTCGCGTAAGCCGGGACTCGGATTCGGCTTAAGCTGGTTTATGCCCGGAGGGATCGCGGACGTCGCCAGGCAAGATTCTACGTTCGCCTCGGATCGGGTAACGTGGGACGAACACGAGTGGCGCGCAAGGCAAGAGGTCATCCGTCGCATCATCGCCGGCTTGCCCGACCGCAAGACCGCTGACGCCCTCGTGGACAACTACTCTTTGAGGGTCAAGTTTCTCTGCGGCCACGTCGTGCACTTACCTACGCTTCGCGCCGACATTGACAAGTTCTACAGTACTTCTGACGACAAGAAAGTGAAATCGGTCGACGCCGCTTGGCTTGCGTCCTTCATCTTCGTTCTCATCCTCGGTCTGCAATTTTGGCCTTGCAGGGCCGTGGAACCCGTCTCTCTCGAGCATCTCGATAGCTGCACCCTCGCGAGGTGGCACCTTGCTGGCAAAACGTGCCTCCACTTGGCCAATTACCTCACGAACAAGAGCATGTACATTATGCAGGCCATCATCATGCTCACCGTCGTCGGGCACGATTCCCAGCACGCTACCATGAGCTTGCTCCGCGTGGCCACGTATAACGCTCAGGAGGCCGGCTTGCACAGGCTCGGCGACAAGTGCGCGAAGAAGCCGCAAAACGCCAAGGAGAAGATTAAGATTGAGATGGGGAAGAGGATTTGGTGAGTGTCGTTCTATGCTTGCCGCCCGGCTTTACTTACTCGACACGGCATGTGCGCTCGGTTCTGATCTGTGCTGTGGCTGACTTTCGGTGTAAACGCACAGGCATATGCTGGTCCTCAAGGACTGGATGGCAGGGGCCGCCATCGGTTCACACATGTATGCCATCCACCCCGGGCAGTTCAACACTCCTCTACCTGACAATCTGAACGACGACGACCTTACGCAGTGGCCGACGCCGCCGTCGCGCTCGCGCGACGAGTTCACAGAAGTCAGTCACATCTTCGTCCATTCTTGCATGGCCTGGACCGTGCGTGCCTCCTTGGACGCCATGCTGGAGAACAACGGCGTACTGCCTTATGACGTCGTTCTCAACCTCGACGCCCGCTTCCGGGAGATTCTCGCCAAGGCACCCAAATTTTTCCAAATCGGGTCGCAGGAGGGCGAAATCGACGTTCAGGTGCAGCGGTGGCTTCTCCACCAGGGCGTGCTCCACAAACTCCTCAGACTTCATCGCCCGCACATGAGCAAGGAGAGGAGCAGGATGAGTTGCGTTGTGCTCGCGCGCAGCATCCTCGACATGCAGAAGAAGCTCAGGAGCACGTGCACGGTCATCGACAGGTTATGGTGAGTCCCTTGAGGTGCCGGCAGTGTCCACGATCCCGCTTTCCCGCCCGCTGAACGGTCCCTTTCCCACTTCCAGGCTCAACTTGCTGCACTCGTTCTCGGCTGCAATCGTGCTCATCATTGACTTGCTTCATACCAAGCCTTCGCCTGCTGTTCGTATGCAAACACGTGGCGAAATCATGGAGGCCATTTCGGCCCTCAAGCACATCGAAGCGACCAACTATACCGCCGGACAAGGCATCAAGGTCATTGAGGCTCTCCTCGTCGAGGAGGAGGCCAAGTGGAACGATGCCAAGGACGCCGGCGAGGCCAACGTGCTAAAGCGCAAGCTCGACGCGGACAAGAAGGCGAGGAAGAAGGAGCTTTTCGAAATGTCCATCCGCGTCGCGCGCGCCATGGTCTGTCCCATCACGGCAGGCAAGAACAAAATGGCGAACGAAAAATTGTTCAATTCGAAGGATGACTGGGAGTGGAAGCGCATTGAGGTGCCGCCGGAGAAGATGGCCGAGTTCCCTACGGCCAAGCCCAGCGATACTCCAGGCAAGCCAGGCGTGATCGAACTGCATCGCGATCAGTTCCGGTTCCAGTTCCCGACGGACGGCGACAGCTTGTTCGAGACGGCGCCCAACAGCCTCGAGTTCCCTACCGATTTCAGCAGCTTTTTCACCAACAGCGTTCTCACGTCCTCGCCTTCTTCTGTCGTTTCCGGCGCCAGTCTCACGATCCCTGCGGCGCAACAGCAAAATCAAGCGCAGGCATCGCAGACAACTATGTCGTCATCGACGACACAACAGTCCAACGGGTCTTTGCCCTCGCTTGTCCATTCCTCCTCCTGCACCTCCGCTTCTTGCAGCTCGGGCAGCTCCGACAACGCCTCACCAAAAGACCAAGCAAGCCCCGGCTCCAGTTCGGGTGACCTGTCTGGCGACCTGGACGATTCCTTCTGGTCTTGGATTCTCGCTTCCACCGAAGGTGGCGGGTCCGCTAGGCCTTCGAACGACACCGTCTCCGCCAATGCTGCGGCCATGTCGGAACTCTTTCCCGGCATGATGGACGGCGTGGATGTGGGCGGCGCTCTTCCCGGTGCTGGTGACAGTGCCGGTGGAACGGGCGCGCTTACGGCTCCGACTGCCAGCGGCAATGGCGCCGCGGGCGTCGGGCCGACCCTGACGGGTGATTTGGTCGCTTGGGGAGCACTCGACAAGGATTTGGAAGAGTTGGTGGCCAACGCGGACGGGAATCCGCCCATGACCGTCATGCCTTCTTGGCCGGCGTAGGCCTCCGCCCTGACCAGGTAAAACGATGTGGCCGGCGAGATCAAAGCCGTCGTCGTCCTTGATATCTTCTCTTCTTGTTACATCTGTCATCCCGATCTTCCTTTCGATCTCTGCGATATCCGTCAGCCTCTGTATATTTCGTTGAACATGCTCGATCCTCCGTCCATGGTCGTTTCTCTCTTCAGAAACCACCGGTTCGGCCGCGGTCGTGTCGTGTCGTTTCGGTCGTCGGACGATCTGTTTTCCTAGTGTTACCTCGCTCGCCCTCTGCTGCCTCTCGCGTAATCGTCCTTGGCGCCTCTTCGTCTAGTCGTCTCTCTTCGACCCCCGTCGCGTTCTCCCTCTCGCCTCGTCGCAGGTCGCGAGTTCTGTACTTAACTAGTCTATTTTACGGCAAGAAGTGAAAGGAACCGGTTCCGTCGTCGTCCGTCTCGTGCTCTCGGCCTACAAAGTGCTCTCGGCCTACAAATGACGTAAACAGTCACTCGGCGCAGGTAGTTGAAATGGGGCGGGGTCATTCAGGAAGCGCGGTTTAGATAACACCAGCCTAGGATGGCATGAGGGAGCTGTGGCCGTAGCCTGCGAGGTGCCAATGCTTGACTGGAAAGAGAGCGGCAGGCTGCTTTGCTGTTCAGGGTCCAGCTCACCACTCAGTTCAAGGCTCCCGGCACGGCTTTGCCATGGCATTCTTTGCGCTAGTGCCTCAGCAGGTGCTCTTTCTAACACCGGCTTTTTTGCCCTGCCATCCGGTTTTGTTGTGCGGAAGAGGATGATGATGCTAAGAGTATTTGCAGATCTGCGCGGAGTAGTACTGATATAGGAGATACCCACAAAGAGGGATCAGGCTAGGAAGACACAAAGGATGGGAAGAGCAGCGGATACATGTGGGACTTGCGAAATACATGGAGAAACTGCCATGGAGAAACAGAGTTTTGGGGAAACTGCCAATTCCGTTTCCTCTAGTCACTAATCTAGAAGACCGAGATTATAATCGTTCGACTTTCGTGAATGGTATGTATCGTCAGGACCGTCGTGGTGTTGGTGAAAATGATGCTGCGTGAACGACCGGACCCCTCGTTGACGCCCAGCCACTTGAAGTCTTCTAGGCCATGATGACCCGCACTCCAAGATCACTGAGCGAGCCACCTTTGAAGTCGGGGCCAGGACAGGACTGAGCATGGAAGGCGCGAGGAAAGAGAAGACGGATAGGATAAGAGGTGTGTTGTCATACAGCTATGAGGCTGCTAGCCGCGAGCAGAAAGAACATCACTCACCATGAACATCAGACTCTTGTGGACGTCCAACTTCCTGCTAATTGCCTCTACTATCTGGGCATTAAAGGCGCCCTCGACGAAGACGAGGTCGACCGTGATGGTCGGGAAGGCTTCATCTACTAACTTTTGGTTGCTGAAAGAAAAACAATGTCGGGGGGAAAGTGTTGACACTCGATGTGAGATGACTAGCATGCAGATTACTTCGGCCTGAACGACGCGCCTGAGCCTTTTTATGCTTTTTCTTGCCTTCAGCATTCGGGCAGACCGACGCAAGCTCTATGCCCTAGCGAATGATGTCGAATAGAACTCACCTCTCAAGTTCAGAAGGAATCTGGTTGATGTGATCGTAACAGTGTACCAATTTTACGCAAGATGTCCGCTCATTCTGTTCAGAATAAGTAACGAGTAAGACCAAGACTTATTCAGACAAATTGAAATAAGAGGATAATACCACTCCGAAGTGAAAGTGACAGAAGGCGCACCTTTCGAACATAAAGAAGAGCTTCGATGAGGTGAGAAATCTGTCGATGCGCAGAGGTGACAAACAGAACAGACGGCCTTCATGATGAGCGACTCCACCGAGGGAAAACATGCGCCCGATGCGCAAGGGGAAATAAATGGGAAGCCGCTCTCCACCCACCTCGTCCGTCTTCGTAAAGTAGATGACGGCATGCCTCTTTTCCTTGATCATCCAGCCCCTCATCGCATTTGCCCACCCGGAACACCACCTTGCTTGCCTCAATCTCACCGGCATCTGCTCCCACAGCCACAGCACTGCCCGTCCGATGCCGATTCTTGCCCTGCATGCTAGCAAGAACGCGGCGATGACGGCCGCATAGGCGGCATAGTACAGCAACATGCTTGGCCCTATGATGGTGTTGCCGACCAGCGCCACTACGCCCACCGTCGAGGCGGCGAAGACGGTGAGAAGGGATGCTGGTGGTTCGGAGCGGGGGATGCGAGGGCGGAAGATCTTGAGGAGCAGGAGGGAGAGGCAGAACATGCATAGGATGCAGATGAAGGAGACGCTGAAGACGGAGGAGAGCGTTTGGAGGTTGAACGAAGCCGTGGCGCAGCCTAGGAGACAGAGGAGGAGGAAGACGACCACGCTGAGGTACGGGGAGCCAGTGGGCAGGGTACGCAAGAAGACTAAGGGAAGGATGTGGTCCCTGAGGAAGAGCAGGTGGAATGTGTGTTGAGTTATAGTGCACCGCTTTACAGGTCTACCCGCACAATGGATGGACAAGCGTTCCAACTTTGCTCACCTGCTCAACGCCTCCACCAGGCCAGAAAAGCTCAAGACGCCGGTCAAGATGCCACCGCAAAGCACCGCCATTGCATCGACCACAATGACGATGCGGAGCCATCTCCCGGCCACGTCATTAGCGAGTGCGGAGAGCACATTGGCGCCGCTGAGAATGTCAGCGAGGGGAAGGTTGGCGAGGAGAAGAAGCATCAAAGGTGCATTGAGGAGGAGCACCGTGATGTGCAGGTTTCGGAGGGCTTTAGGGAAGGCTCCTGGTCGGACGTTGGATACGTAAGAAGGTGCGCACTCGAATCCTGGTGGAGTCAAAGAACAGTATGAATAAGGCGGGGCACCGTAAACTTGCTGTTCATAACCGCCATTGCGAAGGCCCACGTCCTCCTCTCCAAGATGACGGCAAGAGGGCCACTACTCACCCGTAAGCCCGACAAAGCCTATACACACCCCTTGAAAAATGGCATTGCAGACTCCACGAGCATCTACATGTGATACGGTCTCGTTCCAGTTCGAGGCGAGAACGGCATTCCCCGTGCGCGCCCAGCCGACGATAGAGGCTATCGCCAGGGCGGACATTGTGGTGAGCTGCGCCGTGGAGACCGGAAGGCGGTGAGGAGGGGTGGGTAAGGGCGCCATACATTTGAGTGAGCGGACGTCCTCGAGGCGCTCTGTTGACAGAGAAGAAACAACCTGGGGCGCTCACGTGAAAAGCACACATGCCGAACGCTACTCCGCTGCTATCTCTCATCCCGCTTAACGTCAGGCACACGAACACAACCAGAAGGCCAACTGTGACGACCCAATGTCCAAATGGCATGTGGACAACTTCGCCGGCCAAATACGCTGAGGCGGTACTTGCACTAACGCAAGCGGTGGCCACGCCGTCGAGCAGAGTAAGTGCGGCGCCGACAACAGCGAGCGTTTTGGACGAGTAGGCGTTAGATAGAAAGCCATACGAAGCCGAATTGAGGGAAAGGGCCGAAGTCAATTCGACGAGGACAGGGCGAAAGGGTCCTAGAAGGAGGGTAGAGACTAGGAGAGAGATGGGCGAGAGAGCGCCGGCCAGGACGGAGACTGCAGGAAAAGCATCTGGTGTACAACATGATAAAGTAAGATCACTCATTGGCGAAGAGTAAACCGAACAGCCAAAACCCACTCACAGAAAATGCTGCCTGTGACCGCATTCCCGGCAATAGCCGTCCCTCTCCACTGCCCGAGCAAGTCCTTCACTCTCTGAGCGTCCAACGTCGACTGCGCTTCGGCCAAATCAACCGGAGTGAGATCGAGGTAATGCATGCTTCCCCATCCAGCAAACAGCCAATCGTCCTCAGGCCTCCTCCCACTGGAGCCCTCCTCGCCCAGCTTGAGATTCCACCTTCCATCGTCCTCCGTCTCAGGCGGGCCATCTCCTTCCTCCAGCACCTCGTCCAAAGCAATGCCTACTCCCCTCCTAACAGGAGGAGGTCTGCGTTTTCTCTGCCTTCGAATGATTGTCGCGAACTGACTCTCGGCGAAGCTGGGCGGGTAAAGGGAAGAGTTTTCCTCTCCATCCTTACCGTTGGAGGAGCCCAGGTCTTCCCCGGCGGTAGCGGAGTTTGAGATGCGATCATGGTCGCGAGAGAGAGACATAGTAGCACCTACGCCGATGATGCTGGCAAGAGAGGTAACATGGTGCCCGACATTCGTTTCTTTGGAACTGGAAGGACGGGTTGTCGAGTCGATTTGGTCATTGGAGTGAGCGCGACGCCGATAGCGGAGAGGAGAGGGAGGCGAAGGCGAAGAGATAGCGCCAAGATGACGGGCGTCGGACCTTCCTTGGAGGGGGCGGTTGTGCGACATGAACTCGCTAGCGAAGGGAGCCTCAGGGAGCAAGTGCCGCGGAGAGAACGTCGAGGAGGAGCGTACATTGAGACTGAGGCGAACGATCTCGTCGCGAAGTTGATTCGCGTTGAGGGACCTTTACACGTGACGCCACGTGCGATAAACGCCGATGAGGGATCTCCTAGGCTGGGGAATGATGAGAACAGTCCCTCCACCTGAGCGCATAGTCGTACCTCATCTTTCCTCGCATAACAATAACTAGGGCAGCGCTGATCAGGGAGAAGATCAGCGTGCTCGCCTAGGCAGCAGAAATTCAAGCTCCTTGCCTCTACGCTACTTTTGCGACCGGACGACCACACGACCATGATCGGTGAGCAAGCAAGCCGGCACGGGATCGCTGCACCCGAGTGCTTCTCAATATCACTGACGGATGTCCACGAATTTCACTCGCTCTGCCCAGACGAACAGGAGGCTAGACAGAACAACGGTGGACTTGAGGAACAGATCCTTCGGAGCAGGAGGGAGAGGGAGATTAGGAGGTCGCGGAGAGCAAGTGGTCAAAGTACCCCCGGAGGTGAGCTGAGTATCTGGAGTGAACCACACCAGCGCCAGCCAGCTCAGCTAGCGGGATTCCAAGTTCATCTTAATTTGTTTCCCCTTTCTTCCGGTTCTCTTGCGTTTTATTTACATTCCCGCCCGTCGACAGTCTCCCCCCTTGCCTCTCCCAACGTATCCACGTTCGACGCCGGAGATGCTGGTGGAGCCGCCGCTTCGCGCGAAGACGCCCTCCGCAAGCTGACGTCCTCCGCTACGACAACGACATCCTCATTGCCCATGGCACGACTATCTACTTCGCATGTCGAAGACAGTCCACCCACAGAACTTACCAACGCGGTTCTTCCGCCGACAAGCGTTGCTCCAGCTCCGCGCAGCACGTCTCCTACAAAAGGCGTAGGAGCATCTAGACGCTTCCCGCAGCCATCCTACTTGTCCTCCACAAAGCCAAACGCCGTGACCTCAACGGGCACTCAACCCATGTCGCTTGCCTCCTTCATGGGAAGCCGCTTGACGCAGCAGCCTCTACA
Organism: Peribolospora baueri; assembly: GCA_029717555.1. Classification (NCBI taxonomy): domain Eukaryota; kingdom Fungi; phylum Basidiomycota; class Peribolosporomycetes; order Peribolosporales; family Peribolosporaceae; genus Peribolospora; species Peribolospora baueri. The sequence goes on from JAMDHS010000002.1 coordinate 557,833, forward strand.
CAAGCCCTCCGGAGGCTCTGGTTCGGGCCGAGAGACGGATCAAGATCTCCTTGCTGCCCACCTCGGTGTCTCCAAGGACCAGCTTGGCAGGGTCAGTACCAGCCCGCAGAAAGGGGGAGCCACCAGCCTCGCAGCTTTCATGACTGGCAGGGGCGCCGGGGCCGGCGGCCCACGATTGACCAAGCCCACTGCAACCGAGGCTGCGCCTAGTCTTGGTTTTACTTCCAGCGGCTTTCCTAGGCCAAGCAGCGTTCGATCCTCTGCCGGCGATGGTCTTCCTGGGATAGGAATGGGATCGGGAAGGATGTCGGCAGAAAGTCGCTCATCGGCTCCGGAGACGATCATGCAGACTATCAAACCTACGCTCGCCCAGCGTGGTATCCCCTCAGCGGCTAGTTCACAGGCGGATAGCAAGTTTGAGCCCGAGCCAAAATATGAGAGGACCTCGTCGCCCATGTCTCCGAGTCCTGAAAAAGCGTCCTCACTAGCTCTGGCGCCGAACCACCCGACGACTGCGCCTTCTTCTACGGAGACAGCTCGGCCAGCGTCCCCTTCCAAGGAGCCACGGGCCGTCTCTACGGCAGCAGTCGCGCCTAGATCAACTTCTGCTCACACATCCGCCTCCACCATTACGCCTACGAATGGTGCTACTCTCCTTCGCCGTCCAACGCACCCAAGCTCCTCATCCGCCAAACCACCCCCTTCCTCGTATGCCGGCCTCCCGAAGACCAACCCTTCACCGGCCTTCGCGCCCAAATCCACGGACAAGCATCCCCGACCGAGCATCACGCGCTTGCAAGGACGGAAGATGGTTGGGCAACGGATCAAGGAGAATGAGGAGAGGGATGCGGCTGCTGCCGGATCAGGGACTGGAGCTAAGACTGTAAGCGGAGGGGAAGATACAGGAGGTGGAGGAGCGTCGAAGAGGGTTAACGTTTTGGATCGGTGGTCTGTCGATGCGCCCATCGTCGCCACCACTACGCTCGCTTCATCCGAACCTGTCGCGATCCCGAAAAAATCTGCTTCAGTGCCCACACCTGTCGATAGTAGCTCGGGACACAGCCCTGGTCCCGTACCGCCTATACCCGACTCGCTCGCCTCTTCTACCCCTACGCTCTCATCGTCCAGCAAGGATGCTACTGCGCCCGTCTCCACACCTCGCTTCGTCAGCCCTGCTTCCACTTCACCCGTCAAGCACGGAGCCTTCGCAAGCGGCGTGGCTCTCCCAGCTATGGGTGGTGGTGGGCGTTCTTGGGAGAAGAAGTCCACATCCGTTTCCTCGGCTCTTCCCTCGGCTTCTGCTGATGACGAGGACAGTGCGCCCATGGCTGCGTTCCAGAGGCTCCCAGGATTGGGAGGACCAAACTCTCCGTTCGCGACTAGGTCAGATGGTGCTCCTGGACGTCTCTCTGGTCTAATGAGGCCTTCAGGCAAGCGAGCGGAGGAAGGTTTCGGGACCACGGAGAAGGACAAGGAAGGAGCCCCACTGAGCCATGTAAGTGTCTGTTAGACTATCACCAGGCGCGGCGGGTCACTCCTTGCTTGTCTTACTGGCCTTCTAGTCGGGCTAGCAAGCTGAACGAGGATGTGCATGGCTTCCTTTGCTCACAGCTGACGAAGAACCGTGCACGAGGCCCACAACGCTCTAAGCCGCGCACCACTGCCACAGCCGCCGTCACTGGGAGCTCGTCAGGTCGACTGCAGCCTGATTCGAGATCCACCCCAGCGACGGCAGCGGCTAGGACGGCGACCGCCGCGTCAGTGTGCGCTCCGGAGGCCAGCACCGTCTCCACGTCCTACCGTTCTCCTAACCCCATTCCGATAACCCTTCCTCCGACAGTCAGCACGCTCCTCAACTCTGTGCACGACACAGTCCGCGACATCCAGCCGTCGTCGAGGTACGAGTCGGTCGATAGGCCAACTGTCATGGAAGTCGAGCGAAACTTGAAGAACGCGGAAGAAGTGGTAGCGAAGGAGAGGGAGAAGATGCAGAGTGCCGCTAGACAGACGGTGGGTACGGAGGAGAAAAATCCGTGGGCGAGCGCCAAGATGACCACAGGCACCGGACTTGAAAAGGAGACGGTGGTCTCGTCGACCGTTCCGATTCGCTCGGCCATGTCCTCGTGGAACAGCCCCTCCCACTTTTCAGCTGTGGACCCCGAGGCTCATGAAGACGTCGAAGACGATCGGGACGTGGTGAAAGGCGGCACCGTGGCCGGGATCAAGGCGCGATGGGCCAAGTCCGAGGACATTGTTTCTTCCCCCCCTACGTCATCGACTCCTGCGGCGCAGAGGGACGACGAGATGTCACCTGGAAGCTCTACCAAGCCCTCGACGATACCCGCAGCAGTGTCTCCCGATTTTGGCGAAGGCAGATCGCCACTTTCTCGATCTTCTTCTGTGCTGTCGTCCAAGCGTCCGGTTCATTCTGGTCTCTCAAGCGATCCTTTGCCCTCCATCGACGTTTCCGCCCTTATGGAACCGCCAGTCAGGCCCTCTACAAAGCCTGCGTCAATTAAGCTCATCTCCCTCGATGTTCTGTCCGTGAATCCCAGCACAGGCTCGACGGCCAAGATCCCTGCTGGAGAGCAACACATCCTTTATGACACGGAGGTGATCGCCGTTATTGAGCGGTTCAAGACGACGGAGCTGGCGGAAAGCAAGGTATATGGATGGGTGGGGAGAAAGGCTACAGTTGCGGACAAGGCGGAGAGGAAGTTGACGGAGCTGGCGAGGCAGTACGGTACGCAGCTGGCGCGATGTGAACAGGCGGGAGAGAGCGCGGAGCTGGTGGAGGCGTTAGGGGGTATGATCGTCGTTCGTGAGGTGAGTTCTACTTATCTGCGGAGCATCGCGGTAAGCAGGACGGTTAAAAGAAGGCTGACGTCGACCTCGCTGTACTCCACTATGCCTCGGTCTTCTGGCTGGCAGGGATCGCGCGCTCACTTCGAGCCGTCCAACATCCAGATGTACACTGTCCGCAACGGACCGGCGTATGGGAGCATCGTCATTGACCAGGTCGACTTTGTGAGTTCATCTCGGTCTCGAAGACAATCGGCGCTTCCGTCGATACACATTTCCTAACCTCCCTTCTCGCCTGTGATTGAATAATATAGCTCGCCTCTAATTTATCTTCTGCCTATTCCGTCGTCATCTCCGTCCTCTCCGAGCTATACGTCTGGCATGGCCTAGGCAGCTCGCCCGCGGAGCGCTCTGCAGCGGTCCAATACGCAGCTACGCTCGGAAACGCCATCAACGAGGTGGAGGAAGGCGACGAGACCATCTGGGCGTTCCTCGAAGAGGGAGAATACGCCGCCGCGCGTCACCACGTCTTCCGTCCCTCTTGGGCCGCGGGCGTCAGGGAAAAGGTATTTGAAATCAGTGCAGAAGGAGACGGAAAGTGCGTCCGCCTGTCCGGCCTCTCCACGGCCTCGATCTCGCCGTCAGGTATCTACCTCGTGGACGCCATCTTCGAGCTTCACGTCCTCCTCGGCGCCCGGGCCCGCTCTGTCGACCGAGTTCGCGACGTCCGCCTCGCGCTCCGACTGGCACAGCGGCTGAGCGAGCGACTGCGAGACGAGAGGCCGTTCGCGCCGCCCATCCACGTCGTCGCCTTTCCCAGCGTCCCGCCGAGAGATCTTCGATCGGTGTTCCGGTCGTGGAACGACGAAAATTTGGTGAGTCGTTCTTCACTCCGTCCGTCGCTGATGCCCCAAGTCGTTCTGACGATCGCCGATCTTTCTCTCTCCTCCATGCACGTTTCAGTGCGGCGGCGTCACGCCGACAGACATGAACCTCTTCACGCTCGAGGAAGCTTTGCAGCAGGTTGAGTAGCCAAAATCCCGTCCGGCTCCCGACCGCCCGTCGTCGTGTTCCTCAGATGGGGACTGAAAAGGAAGGCACTTGGTCGCTGTCTCCGCTTTGCTTACTCGGGGCCACCACACAGATAGGCAACGCGTGATGTGGGCAGTTGACGCACGCAGCGGAGGAGGAGACGAATGGGTTGACGATTCTGGATTACGACAATCATCCGTATGATCACATCGACGACGGGTACGACAGGCTGGAAGGTGCGGGCAGACGACACGCGATGGCGAGCCGAGCGGATGGCACCGACCAACTCGTGTTTCCTGGTGGTGATTAGCGGAATGAGGCGTAGAGTGGAACGGGGGTTGGGAAGGAAGAAGAAAACATGGAAAGGGTAACTTGAGACAGTACAACGACGTACATGCTGCGAGGGTGACCAGAGAGGAATCAAGGCAGGGCGCACATTCGGGGCGCAGCGCGAGGTGTAGTGAGAGAGAAACGAGATAGGAGACAGACGGAAGGGGACGGGAGAACAGACGGACGACGGACGGGCGGACGGACGGACGAACGGACGGACGGACGGGCGAACGGACGGACGAACGGGCGGACGGACGGACGAACGGACGAACGGACGAACGGAGGAGACGGTAGACGAACGGACTCTGACTAAGACGGAGGGGAAACGAAAATAGACAAGTCAAAGAGCGAGAAGGTAGCGGGTAGCAACGGCGACGTTGGTGGCGGGCGTGAGGGGGTGGGGGGCGGCCAATGGCCAATAAAATAATGCGATGAGAGAGGGGGAGAGAAGTTCGGGTTCGGGTTGGCGGCGCTCATCCGGACACTCACGACGACGGAAACGAATAAGGATGATATAAACAAGGAAGTGTGACGGCGGTGGCCTTGGTCAGAGGAGGCAGCGGTAGGGGGCAAGAGCGGGGGACGGAGGGAAAAAGAAAACATGCTCCTATAATCCGTACAACCCCTTTTTTGACCATCAAGACATTCTCCGCCTTCCGTGGTAGACGCGGCGGGGACCGAAAAACGCAAGTAGGGAAGGGTTTACTATCCGTAATGGGGCCGCGGCTGACCAGTAGCCATGTACCCTTGAGAGGAGACAGATGGTTGGGATGGCGCCAACGGCGGCGTCAGAAACCCATAGGACGGTGCCGAGGTCGGAGGCATATAGAGCGGCGCGGCGGTGGCGTCGTCAAAGGACATGTACTCGCTCGCCGTCGCTTCGAGCTCGTCGGCTTGGGAGTAGCACTCCTCGTAGGACATTCCGTACTGCCGGAGACCTGCGGGTGGACCGGACGGGGCAGGGAAAAGGGGGTGGGGGGCGAGAGCGACGATCCGGTGAGTGGTCGGTCGTTGGGTGAGGAAATAAAGGGAGAGGACGAGCGCGCTCACCATCGATGAGGCTAGACACTTCTATCCTTTTGAAATGCACGAGGACCCTACGTCGCGCGGTGCGAAGCGAAGAACAAGGAACAAAAAAAAAGGCGGAGGTCAGTGGGGAAGACGTGGTGGGTACGTGGGGTCGCCGCCAGCGACGGACGGGTTGAGCGGGGAAGGCGGAACGGAACGCACCTGCCAGCCTGAAAGAGGCCGAAATGCATGACGTTGGGATCGAGTCGGAGATAGCCGTTGGCGGTCAACACGGACGCGAGAGCGGCGATGCGAAGCGAACCGGCCAAGACCTCGTCGTCGATCTTGGCCTTGACGGCCTCGGCGGACGCGAGTACGTCGTTGGACGCTCCCTGACGCGCTTCTCGGATGCCAAACTCGCTGACGGCTTGCCAAAGCAAGATCCACACGACCTGTGCATGAGTGCGCAAGGAAAGACGAGGGGCCCGTCCAGGTCAATCAGTCAACTCGGAGCCCCACGGACGCGGACGGGGCGACGGGACTCACGTGAAAGTTAATGTCCGAAGAGCACGCGGTGACCGCGGCGATAAAGTCCCAGTGGGCGGGCCAAGTAGGGGTGGGCACGCCGACCTTGCGGAGGTGTAGCTCGCGCCAGCGGATCGTCTGGCCGATGAGCGCCCTGAGCGGCTCGAGGGCGATGCCGGAGGATTCCGCGCGCGGGGTCCAGAGGACCTGGCAAGCGTGGCGGAGGACGACGGCGAGGTCGTGTGCGGATTGGTACCAGATCCTAAACCGGAGAGGGGTTCCATCGATGGAGGGGTCAGACAGAGATGAACGAACGCAGTCCGTCGCGCGCCACGAAGCGACTCCGCGCTCACATGTATTGATCGGCCGAGCCGAGAGGGTGAGGAGCCTCGAGGCTCGAGTTGGGGTCTCCGGACGGCGGCTCGACATCGTAGTCCTCCTCGGATCTGATCGAAAAGGAGAGAGCGGCGGGAAGGAAGGGCGGCGCATCAGGGGCGTGCATGCGCGTGACCAGAAAGAACGAGGGCGGGCGCGCCGGTCGACATACTCACATCAACGACTTGCGTCTGGCGATGGCAGCAGAATGGGCGTCGCCGAGCTGTCGATCGAAAGGAAAAGGCAAGAAGAAAGAGAAAGGAATGATGAGCGTTTGAAGCCGCATCATCGATCGGGATCGACGGCCGTCGGGCGGACATGACGGAAAAATGCGGCAGAAAGGGCTCACACATGCGATCCACCAAGTGAACAGCGTCTCGGCTCTCGTCCGCGGATCGTCGACGAGGTCGTGCAAGGTGCCGCGCTTGTGAACCTTCAACTCGAACAGATGGCGCACCGCGACGGTGTGCCAGAACGAGCAGAGGGCTGTCGGCGGCAAGGCGAGGCGAGACGAGGCGAGACGAGACGAGCGAGGAGTGAGACGAGAGACGTCGACGAACGGTCAGCGGCACACGGACGGCAGGAAGAATAATGGGGGTTAGGTAGGGAAGGGCTCACAATTCGGCTGTGCCTCCTCCTCTGTGAAGGGGAATGCACAAAACGACGCGACGCGACACGAAACGACGCGACGCGACACGAAACGACGCGACACAAACGACGCAACACGAAACGACACGACACGACACGACATGCGACCGTAAAGGGAAAGCGAGAGGCGGGGAGGTGTGAGCAGTGCGGCGCGACCCGGGGCTCGATGGAAGGACGTCTAAAAGAACGGGTGGGGCTCACGAGGGAAGAGGGGCTCCATGAGGAGCGCCGCCTGTACGTTCTCGATGCTAGCCACGCGATGGGCCTTGTTGTGATCGAGGACCTCCTGGGCCTTGACGACGAGCTCGTCGGCGATCCGGCTCCTCCCCTTGGCCTTTACCTCGTCCATATCGCCACTGCCACCAACACCGCCACCACTCGCCCCTCCTCCTCCTCCTCCTCCTCCTCCTCCTCCTCCGCTGCCGCCGCCGCCGCCGCCAGGATCAAAGCCGCCACCGGCACCGCCGATGCCGATGTCGACGCCCTGCAGGTGGTGTTGCTGCTTCTGCATCTTGGCCCGTAGCGTCTGCCTCTCAGCGAGCCTGCGGTGGTGCTTGTCAGCGTTCTCCATCCTATCGGCCACGATAATCGGGTTCTCGCTAAACTTGGCTCCCCAGGCAATGACGACGGCCAGGAGGACGTCTGGTGGGGGTCCGTCGGGACCGTGAAGGTGGTATCGAGAACGAAAGGTGGCGGGATTGAGGATGGGCATGCGGATGTGAACGATGGAGAAAAAGGTACCGATGAGGTCCGAGACAAACTCGGCGCGGACGTTGGCGTTGGCCAAGCGCGCCTCGGCGGCGGTGACGGGCGTGATGGACGGTGGGTTGGGACGGCCGTTGGGGAGGGAGGAGGAAGAGCCTAGTGGAGAGGAGATGGTGGGGGATGGGTCACGAGGACGATATTCACCGCCGCGGGTGAAGACAAACTCCAACAGCGAGCCTGGGTGCGAGCCTTTTCCGTCCCGCGAGTCGCCTTTGCTGTAATCGGGGAAGGAGCGAGCGAAAAGGAGAAAAAAAAAAAGGGCAGAGTTCGAAAAAAGGTCAAATTGTATTCGGAGACAGACGCGGGCAGCGCGACGAAAAATAGGCTCACCGGTCATCGTCCTTAGCCTTGGACCTCTTAGGCGGTCGTTTAGTCGAGTTGGTAGCGAGAGTGACATAGTACGTCCTGGCGAGGCGGTTGGGAAATCGGAAACCGGAGAACAAAAAGGGCGGGTGTGAGCTGGATGACAAGACAAGGGATCGTCGATACGAGGGCCGGACTCACGTGCAGTCGATGCCTTTGGACTTGCAGTGGGCGCACTGAAGGGGGGCGGGAAATGGGGGAGTGAGAAACCGTCCATCCATCCATCCGTCCGAGCAGTTCGAAGCAGACCGCCCTAGAAAACAAAAACAATACAAAACAAAAAACAAAAGAAAGAAAGAAAAAACTCACCTTTTTCTCGCCCACCAACTTGTGACACCGAACCTTCCTGCTCCTACAAGCGTCGCACGCGCTGTTCTGTTTTCTTGCCGCGCCGCCGCTGCTGCTGCCCATCGTGCTCGTGCTGAGGGAGGCGAGTGCGCCGCCGGAAGGGCTTGAGCTGGGACCCGCGCCAAGGCCGCCGGAGGAAGAGTGGGAGTGATGATGATGCGCGTGCGACTGCGCGTGCGACTGCGGGTGTGGATAGCGGTGCTGCTGAGGGGTCATGGGCCCCGCGCCGCTGCCCGCCGCCGCCGCGGCTTGTACGATACCGGGGCCTGGACCTGGAAGAGGGTTTGACGACGTGGCGATACCTGCGAGACCACCTCCGCCGCCGACGCCAACACCACCGCTAGCGCCACCGCTCAAGGAGGGGTGCATGGCATGTCGGACGGCCGTAGGAGCGGCAGTTGTCAAACCCGACGGGTTGACGTTGGTGGAGATGTGGGAAGAGGAGGCGGAGGTGGAGGCGTGTCGTGCGTGCTGCATGGACGAGCCCGTCGCGGCACTTCCTCCGTTGGGGGGAAAGTCCGGAGGCGGGCCGACGGGATCCGGGTAGCCGCCGCCGGCGCCGGCGCCGACGAGGGCGGGACCGTCGGCAAAGCCGGACAGGCCTCCGACGGCGTCCAAATCCGAAGGACCTTGGTCGGTGCGAAAAGACGACGGAGCGTGGTGAGAGGTCGGCGGAGGGGCATAGGCGACATGGTGATGTGGATGTTGCTGTTGTTGTTGCTGCTGGTGATGGTGCTGTTGATGTAGTTGTTGCGGCGACGGCGACGGCGGCGGATGTTGTTGTTGCTGTTGCTGCTGCTGCTGATGAGAGTACGGCGGCAAGTAGTGGTGGACAGAGGGTAGATATTGTGGTTGTTGCACAGAGCCGTCGTGGGCGGGCTGGGTTTGGTGATGCGAGTGAGGATGGTAGTGAGAGGGGTAGAGAGCGCTCTGGGACGGCCCACCGGGCTGAGACGAGTGCTGCTGTTGCATGAGAGGCCGAGGAGTGGCGGCGTGGGCCTGCCTGCCGATTGGTGATTGTGGTCGTCGTCGTCGTCCGTCCTAGCGGTCCCGGTCGCGATAACGAGCGGGCTCGGGGCCGAATGAAGACGGAGGGGAAGGTGACGCGGATGGCGGCTGGTGAGTGGGAGACGCGACGCGATCAACAACAGGTCCAGGTCGGCAGCGAGCGAGAGAGAGCGAGTTTATGGAAGGGAAGGAGGATATGGGCCAATGGAAGCGGGCTCACTGAGCCCGATGGTCGTCGGTCGTCGCCGGTCGTCGTCGGTCGTCGAACGATGGAAACGGTCAGCGAGAGCACCGGCACCGAAAATGGGCTCGGGCTGTCGGAGAGAGAAAAAAAAAGACAGAGAGAGGGAGAGAAAGACAAAAAGATGGAGCGGATCCCGGGGGGGGGGGGGGGGAAGAGGGAAAGGGCGGACGAGGTCGGAAAAGAAGGAAGGAGAAGGGGGAAGGAGAAAGAGAAGGAGAGGGGAGGGTAATAGATACGAGGAGTATGCCGAGCGAGCAAGGTACGAGGATATGCGGACGAGGTTAGGCACAATTCCGATGACGGATCGGGGGATCGGATTCGACAGAGACGGGGCGGGCGTCCGGTTCCGTCACCGCGCGTCGCGTCGGTCGCAAGCGAGCGCCGGCTGGCGAGTGGCCCTTATGGGGGCAAAGGGGAGAGGGAAGGAAGGAAGGAAGGAAGGAAGGAAGGAAGGAAGGAAGGAAGGAGAAAGGGATGGGGAGGACACGACGACACGGCACGCTCGGCAGGACGGCGTGGGCGGGTTTCAGATGTGAAACGAATGAGCGGGGCCAATGGGGTGGAAGAGGAAGCGAGGGCGGAGGGGAGATGTGGAGGGGATGGAGAAGGAACGATGGGAAGGAGGTTTGTAAAAGAGGTAGGAGGCGAGGAACAAGAAAAGAAGCGAAGAGAGACAGACGTCCGGCGGTGCGTCGTTGGGGCCGTTCGTTCAATTCGTTCGTGAGGCGGCGAGAAGAGGGCGTCGTCGTCGAGGAGGCGATGGGATGTTGACGCAACCGAGTTTGTCGGGTCTGACTGGGGTTCGGTTGGAAGGGAGGTGGGAGAGAGAGGGAGGGAGGGGCGTAAGCGGGAGGGGAAAGAGAGAGAAAGGAGAAGAGATAGGGGGCCCGCGCCGAGCGAGCGCAATAAAGAAAGAAGGGATGGGGGCGAAGGAGGCGAAGGAAGAGGAGGCGGAGGAGGCGGAGGAGGCGGAGGAGGAGGAGGAGGATGGCGACGAACGATGACGAGGATGGCGGGTCCGTCCGTCCCCCCTCCCTCCCTCCGTCCCTCCCTTCCTCCGTCGTCGGTTCGTCCGTCTGTCTGTCTCGTCTGCTGATCCTGCTGGCGGGCGGGCCCGTGTGGAGGGAGCGTACTCACGGTGCGTGGGTGGGCGCCGTGGCTAGCGGTGTGAGCCGGCTCCGGCTCCGAGCGGGTCGGTCGGTCGAGCTGGCGGAGCGAGCGATACGAGTCGTCGCGAGACGAGAAGAAAGGAGACGGACGCGGTGGGACGGAGGGAGGGAGGGACGAAGAGGCGAGTGGGATCGCGTCGAACCGAATCGGGTGTTGTGTTGTGCGGCCGGGATGGGCTGGGCTAGTCGAGGGAAGGAATGGATGGATCGGGAGGGGCGGCTGGGGGAAAGAGGAAGGAAGCGGGAGTGGCGGCCCTGCCGTGCACTACAGGATCGAATCGGGGAACCTGGTCCACTACTCCCTCGTGGATCTTGCAGCTCTTAAGACTGTTTCGGGCGGCGACAGCGGGCGGAGTTGGGACGACGACATCGAGAGTCCGACGCGACGAATCGAATCGGCGTCGGCGGCAGCAGCACGTAGCAGCAGCACGGAGAGCAGCAGGTCGCTCGCCACCGCGCCCGATCGATCGACCTCGATCGGCGTCCGCTGGACGACGACGACGCTGTGCTGGTGACGGTGCTGGCTGTGCTGGCTGGAATGCGCAGGTGTGGGAGCCGGAGGGTGGAGGCGTACATAGCCACGAACCATGAACGACCAGCGCAGGCGCAGGCGGGCGTGTGTGAGTGGGCAGGCTGGCAGGCGGGCAGGCGGATCGGGAGATGGACCGGAGGGAGGAAGGGAATGGGGCAAGACGGGCCGACGCCGACGTCGGATCGAGGAGACGACGGAGAACGACAGTCAGGCTGGCAGGGCACGGAGACGAACACGGAGACGGAGACGGAAACGGAAACGAATCGGATGCTTGCACAGGATGGCGCCGGCGGCAATTATTTAGGCGACTATACGCGACTATGGGGCCGATTTACGACCCACTAGGCTGACCATCGACACTAGGCGCGGCGAGCCGACCCGACGCCGCGTCCCTCCGTCCGTCGGTCAGTCGTCGGTCGGTCAGTCGTCGGACGGTCGAACGGATGCTGCCGCGGGCCGTCCCCGTCCCCATCTCGTACCTCGTCCAGCCGACTCGTGCAGTACACTCCGGCGTCGACCAATGATGGCTCCGAGCGCGGAACCGGTTCGGACAGGCACCGACACGATACCACACCCGCACACACGGAGACGCGACCGACCGACGGACGCGGGAACGTGGCGGGACGCAACGTCGACGTCGGAGAGCAAGGCGGAAGCGACGGCGGCGGGCGAGAAGCGATACGATGCGACGCGACGGGAAGAAGGGAGACAGGTCGGACGACGGAGGGGGTCGAGACGACGGACGCGGGTGGGGACGAGAAAGAGGACGACGATGACGACGACGACGACGACGCGGTCAGCGCTGCTCGCAGGTACGTACGTCGTCCGTCGGTCAGTCGGTCAGTCGGCCTCTGCGCGCCTCTAAGCAGATACTGTACCGAGAGCGAGCGGTGGCGTGACATCGACGGGAGAGCGAATGGATGAACCAAGGCATTGCTTGTCTCCTCCTGTCTGTCTGTCTGTCCGTCTCCCTGGGCCGGCCCCCTTGCCCGATCGATCGATCGGCCGCGCGGATGAAATGGAATGCGTTGGGATGGGATGGGCCGCGGAGGGAGAGGGAAGGAGCGGGCGGACTGACTAGTCAGTTACAGCCGACGGAGGCGGTGTATAGGCGGCAAGGCAAGCAAGGGACGGAAGAAAGTGGGGATCGGGCGAACGAGCGAGCGAACGACCAACGAACGTGGGAGCGAGCGACGGGGAAGCGATGCAGCAAGCAAGCCAGCAAGCCAATCGGGATCGCACTAGGAACCTTGTTCCGGCCTCGGCGGTCGTAACTTTGTTTCGTCAGCCGCCTTCAATTCGTCGTCCGTCGCGCGCGGGCGGGCGGGGGCAGTATGTAGGGCGCGCTCGGGAGCGGAAAGAAACCAAGTCGAGTCGGCGCGCCGGCGGGCGGGCGCGGGAGGGAAGCAAGGGAGCAAGGAAGGAGCAAGGAAGGAGGGAGGGGAGGAAGCAAGCAAGGAAGGCAGGAAATGGAAATCGACTGGACGACTGGATTGGCGCGCTGAGCTTCGAGGCAACCGGGATCGGCAGGCGGAGGAGGATCGGGCGAGTGCAGCGCCGGTTCCTCTCTCGCACCCGTCCGTCGTCCGTCGTCCTTTCTCATTTCGACTTGTTTCCTCGCTCCCTAACCCTCCTCATCTTCTTCGCTCCCTCCTCCTTCTCCCTTACCCTTCTTCCTCGCCCTAACCCGATCCCACACTGCCCGCACCCGACCTGGCTCCTTTCTGCTCCGCCCGCCCCCCGCCCGCACGCCTCCTCTCGCCCTCCTCGCTACGATGCTTCGCTTCTTTCTTTCTTTCCTTCCTTCCTCGCCCGCCCCTTCTCCGTGCGTACATATACCCTCCTACATACATACACTCCTACATACATAGATATCTACGTACTTGACCCGCGTCCGACAATCGTGCCTCACCCCAAACAACCGGATCGGTCTAGTCCGCTTCCCTTACCTCCTTTCTTTCTTCCTTTCTTCTCACCTCGCCTCGTCCATTCACCATCCATCCAAGAATGCGAATGGCATGCGAATGGCATGCGAACGGAGATGCGAGATGCGAGTTGCGAGTTGCGTGATGCGAGATGCATGACGCGAATGCAAGATGCACGAAGCTTAATGCAAATGCGAATGCAAGATGCGTCATGCGCATGCCCGATCCGACCATCTGTCTATTCTTCCCTTTCTCCACCCAACGTTGCGGGACGCAGGCAGTGTCGATGACGATCTCTCGTCCGAGTGGCCACCCGATCGGACCGACAGACCGTCGCAAGGCTTGCACGACGACGACGACCGGCCCCAGTGAGATAGTGGACGTAGACAGCCAGCCATCCAGCGTACCACACCGCCCCCGATGCGCGTCCACGTCTCTCCTCTGGCATGCGTCTCGCCAGCAGCGCGCCGCCGCCGCCGTCGTCCCAAAATCGGTCCGTCTCCTCGTCTCGCCCTCACTCCCCCGACGTTCGCCCACCCCGTTGTCGCACCGCACCGCATCGCCCTTGCTCTCTCCCCGTTCTCTTTGCTTTCTTTCTTTCTACCCGCCGTTTCACCGCTTTGCTTCCGCACACCACGCACACGGCTCCCGCAGCACACTGTGGGCCTGCCGACGTCATCGTCGTCGGTGTCAGTGTCGGTCTTCGACGCTGACGACGGAGAAAGGAATGGCAAGACGGTGGGTGGGACGAAGGTGAGGTCAGGTCGGAATGCCTCCCCGAGCCGTCTTCCGGCTTCCCACTCCGATTCCAACGTCCCACGCCCGACGAATCGACGTTGGGTCGCGGGAGGCCCGCGTCGGCAGGCACGACAGATTGCGCACCCATCGATGCCATCATCCATGAGCGCATCGTCCCGTCCGCGAGAAAAGAAATAAGCGTTAGCCGACGAGAGTGGGCGGGAACGAGGGAGGGAAGCGAAAGAAAAGAAAAAGAAAGGGCGAAGGAAAGTAGAGGAAAATGGGAATGGGCGGCTGTGGCGTGTTGTGCTTTCCTCGTCGCCTCGCCCCAAGGCGTCTCGACTCGACTCAACGGGTCGTTCGACTCGACTCGTTCGACTACGACGGGTCGTTCGACTCAAGTCGACTCAACTCGAGCGAGTCGTGCGCTCCGTCCGACACGACACGCCCGACTTAACTCCTCTCCTCCTCGCGGAGCGGCTTCAAGTCGGCTCGCTCGGCCGGGGCCCGACCATGCCGGCCGGATGTGAGCGTCGAGCCGACGACTCACCTCCCTCCAACCGAGCCGGCCCACCGCCGCCTTGGATCCGCCGCGGAGCAGGAAAAAGCGGACCATCGCACCATCCATCCATCATTCATCATTCTCTTTGGCCCCAACGAGCACCATGCGCTCTCCACGTCCGGCCTCTTTTAATGGATCACCAAAGCAGCCAGCGCGATTCGCACCACACTTCTGTCGCCCGCCGCGCCCTTTGCTCGCGGACACGGACTGGTGTGACACGCGACCGAGCCGAGAAGGCTCGCTCGATCGTTCGATGTAGAACGCTTAAATAGGCAGGAAAAAAAAAAAAAAAAAAAAAAAAAAAA